>CM044891.1:7957063-9157063 GCA_024500025.1 Syzygium aromaticum | reverse complement strand
TTGCTGACGTGGAGGAATTTTCTTGACCTAGTTGCCACATAGGAGAGAGAAATGATTAAAATAAGCCACGTCAGCGCCACGTCAGCATTTTCTGTTAGTAAATTTGACGGTGTTAACTTTAGGACTTGATTGAGCCAATTTGACAAGTTTTAAGACTTATTTGCACTTTTTGAAAATTTTAGGACTCAATTGCACTTTTGTGATAAGTTTTAGGACTTTTGGTGAACATATCCCTTTAATATAAATTGTCCCTCTTTCTTTTTGTTGTAATTGTTGACACATAAATTTCCGTTGATAAATTTTTAGAATTTACTGATTTGGTCCATTCTTTAGACATTTGATCTAAGGACTACGGCATTTCAGATCTCAAGCCCAACTTCAAAGAATGACGAGTGACTAAACCCACTTTAGACCCATAATCCAATTTTATTAATATTTGTTGAAGGGTTAATATTACTAAATATCTCAAATTGATATATCCATGCCACAATTACACAAAACTAATTTTCATTTCACAAAATATACTAAACTGATACATCCGTTTCACATTTATCTTAAATTAATTTTTTTTGTCACAAAAAATTTCAAACCAAAATACTCGTGCCACAGTTACTCCAAACAAATTTTCAAATTACAAAAAATCTCAAATCACCAAAATTAGGGATTTTCTAATAGAAGATTTTGGTGATTTAGGATTTTTTGTGATGAAAATTATTTGGGGGTAAATTTAGTACGGATATACCAGTTTAGAATTTTTTGTAAAATAAAATTAGTTTGAGAGAGATGTGGGATGAATGTAATAATTTAAGATTTTTTTGTGGTAGTACCCATTTTTCAGAATTGTACCCAACAAAGTTAATACAGGTGGTGGAGGAATCCCGGGCGTCTGTCGTCAGCAAAAGCGTGTCTTGAGCTTGAAGGGGGATCCACTGAACAGTACAATGCCTTCTGAGACAAGGGTGAAGAAAAGTGGTTGCTTTTGTGCTATAAAGTCGACCCACTTGAATGGAATTTGGAGTCGCACTCTCAAGTCCCAAGCAAAGCAGAGCAAACAGTAAACTTCCTTTCCTCTGTTTTTTTCCCCTGCCCTTGTAAGTTGTCTACGCTCATCTTCTCTTGTTCTATGCCAGGTTGAGGTTGAGACTGATAGGCACTTCTCTTGCTCTATGCCAGGTTGAGGTTGAGACTGATAGGCATCATCAAATTGAATGGCGACATGGCCGGTGGGACTCAGATTCTGACCGACCGAGGACGAACTCATCGATCATCACCTTAGAGGGAAGCTCAAGGGAAAAATAGAACCATGTTGCCTCATCCCAGAGCTATACATCTACAAGTGTGAGCCGCCAGATTTGTTCAATTCATACAATAGTAAGAGCATAGCGTGGTGCTAGTCCTTTGAGTCTTCTCTATTTTTCCATTTTCCCATGTTTTTGTGCTATTTACTTGTTGCTTAAAAGATCGTACTCGATGAATTCATTTAACTGTTCTTTGTTTGTAGAAAAATCGGCAATAACATCAGATGGACGGGAGTGCTTCTTCTTCTGTCCCTGCGGGGACAATATTCCGAATAATTGTCATTCAAATAATAGGATGACAGAATTTGGATATTGGAAAGATACCTGTAAGAAACGCGTCATACGATCCCTGGACACTGGCAAGCAGATAGGGATCAGGAAGATTTTGGTTTACTATGAAGGTCGACAACCAAAAGGCTGCGAGACCGATGTGGTCATGCATGAATATCACCTAAACTCAAGTGTCTCTGACAGTAAAATCTCTGGCCCGGTACTCGATTTTTCCTCTTCTAATCCCTCTAATTGAGCATCTTTAAGGTGTTTACCAGTGCAGGTAAGGTTGAATATGGTTTAGAATATCAAGAATAGCTTAACTTTAATCGGCGATCCACCATCCATCCTGTGCATAGAATATTTCATGTGTATATGGATATGATGGTCTCTGTTTGTAGAACTCTGATCCACATCCTTTCATCTTTGCAGATGGCCTTTGTTCTCTGTCACATATTCGACAGGAAACGTAAGAAAGCGGGGTCAGCAAAAGTGAGTACTTCGGATAGTCTAAGCACCGTTATAGTACTTCTCAAGTCTCCGGAAATGGACTAGCCCACAAAAGTAGTGCACAGCTAACCAAAAGTTGCTGTGGTTGACATAAAGAATATGATCTACCGATATGTTTAGCTAACCTAAAGCTTTTAAATGTTCTTTTTCCCCCTCTTTTATCCCTCCAGGCATCTGAGGAAGTTACAATCGAAACCGAAAATGAGAATGAGATATCGATTTCCAGTATGCCAGACTGTAATGTTCCTGTTATTCCTCAGCAGGCGCAGATGCACGAAGAGCAAAGCCTGCTTCATAATGGTCATCCGTTCATAGATGGGCATATTGATGAATTTTATGATGAACCATATTCTCTGAGCAACAATAATGAAATCTTGGATCTCTGGAATGTCTCTATGGACGGAGTAGTATGCCAAAGTATCTTTCATATATAGACATTCGATGGCCTTACTAGTACCTAATTACCATGTTGTTGACATAGGAGGTGGGTGTACTGTAAAAACTGTACTTGTGTAACTAGAGATTGTGAGTGTGTATGGTACAAACTATATCGTGCTGCTTATAACCATCAGGTTGCGAAAGATTGGATAATTCAGTATATGGTTTGTGTTGGTTCCAGTGTGAGTGAAGGAAAAACATTGTGTAGCCTTACTATGCACTGCAAGCACAGGAGGAAGTTATATCAGTCAAATGACTGGTTGTATTACCTTGTGTTTTCTGGCTAATGAGTTGATGATCCAAGACTCATCCAATTTTAGATGCACGCCCTCCATCTAAACTGCCTGCCAACCCAAAAGTACTAGACAGGACATAGCCTGCAATTTCCACTCTTGCTGAAAATTTTCACCGATCTCATAAGCAAACTGCCGAACCGTGACGATTCTTCTGACAGTGTTCAATCTTATGCACCTCCATCATAGCATTTGAAACTGTATCATATGCAAATCGAAATGTGTCGAAGCATATTTTTTTTCTTACACTTCACTTATGGTTGAGGATGAATTCTGCATCTCAGCTATGCACACCAATTGCTGATCGAATTGTACCTAGGCAATTGTCAACACCCTGAACAGGCTGAAGCGCTACCACTTCTCCCACGGCACACCCTCGTTCACCACCGTCTTTCTTCTTTGTAAACACTGTATACGCACTACCACCACCGCGCCATTGCCACATACTCACATGCCATCATCACCATGTTCTTCATCATCCGCAACCCCCGTCGATCATGAATAAAAGAAACAAATTGCTGCCACCATAGGATTTTCCTTTTTCGCAGCCACTCCCATTGTTTTGAGTGCCATCATCGTCTGCCACAGTCCACCATCCATGACGCCGCCACCACTGACCATCGCTTGGAACCATCAAGAATCCACAGCCACCACCGACCATTATGCCAAAGGTAGTGAACCTTCTCCATGACCTGAAACTAATCTTTTTTTTGCCTCAGACATCGGTGAAAGCGTTAGGCTTCACTGTGCACAACAAAAAGGAAGGAAGAAGAAGGGGCAAAAAAGAGGATGGAAGAAAAAGGAAATGCGAAATTGTGAGCTGGACCACAAAAAGTGAGTAAATATTCAAGCCAAAACAAGATTTCTAAAAGGAAATGCGAAATTGTGAGCTGGACCACAAAAGGTGAGTAAATATTCAAGCCAAAACAAGATTTCTAAGCCCACCATCAGCGTAAGTGTTAGGGGTGAACACCGGTCCGATGCAACCTAAAAACCAAACCAAACCGGCCTGGATTGATCGATTTCCAAGGAAAACTAGTTCAATTCCTAGTTTCGTGAACCTAGTGTTGGTCGTGATACAACGACACCCGATATCTCCATAGCTAGAATCTAGAACACAGTAATAGAGTAAAAGGAATTTGTGCACCTGATTTGAAATTCATCGCTCTCAATGCGGAACAGCGACAATTCCCAGGGAAAGTCTTCTACTCTATTACCTTTTGTATCATTGGTTCAATGAGACTACCTCTCACAATTGGCGTTTGCCTCTTCTATGAGATAACGTATGTGTTAAGATTAGAAGAGAGATTTGAGTACTATTTATAGAATTTTAAGTCAAGCCCTCTCATCACGGGCCGGGCTTTATTCGGCCCACACTAAAAAGTCCCATATTAGATTATTTAAGAAACCTTATATCGCACTTTATTAGATCAAGCCCATAAAATAGTTAATTACAATATCAATTAATGTAATCCACGTAAGAAAAACTCTTATACCTAGAACTAGTGTAGGATGTTCCTGGTTCTAATGCTGGAATTGGTTTTACCTAGAAACCAGTTCCACTAATTTGGTTCCCAAGTTGAACCGAGGCCGAACTGATTTGGAACCAGTTCACCCTAGGTTATGGATGAATGTTGTAATCAAGTTCTAATTTGGAGACGGCTAGTGGATCCTTGGTAGACTTAGTTTGTTATAAAGCTTGAGAAGTGATTTATTTTAGTGGTTCAAGAGCTCAGTCTTTGATCAAGCCATTTCGCTTGCTCTTTGTATTCTTCAGAATTAGATCAAGTAATCGTAGGCGGACCACCCAGTTCAAGCTTTGTTTAGTTAATTGTCCAACTTCAGGTGTTGCTGTGTCCTAGTGTTCGTAGTTCTCTTGCGGTTTAGTGATGTCGCTGCTAGAGGTGTCAATTCTGCAAACCAGCCCGAACCGAATCAATCCGAAAATTTCAGGTATTTTTGGGTTGGGTCTCACTCTGGTTCAAGTAATAAGAAAAAGTTTTGGTATCTTGACGGTTTGCTAAAGTTTGCTTCATATATCCGAACCGAACCGAAACACATCGAACGCTGAAATGAAACCTCCTCTGCCACAATCCCACTCACCATCACGTGATCTGAGAGAGAGATGGTGTGGAGTGCGATGATGTTCGGAGCTCTGCTGGGGCTGGGCACACAGATCTACTTCGATACCCTCTACAAATTCCCTTAAATGCACCGCATGTTTTCTCCAATTGCTCTTTCCCCCTCTTTTGTACCCTAATTTTTCACGATTTCAATCCTCAATCCCCTTGCGTTCGTGTTCATTTTGCTCCTATAAGCATTGGATTGAAGCTTTTGGTATTGGCAAGTGTTTGGTTCAAAAATCAGATCCGTGAAGACATGTTATTGGGATGGGTCTTCGAGTGGTGTTCGCGAACCAACTGGTGATATGGGACGGTCAGTTCCAAGAAGATCTCAACAAGATGCTTGAAAAGGCCAAGGCTGCCGGCAAATTGCTAGGATGGAAAGAAGAAGAAGAAGAAGAAGAAGAAGAAGAAGAAGAATGAAGGGGGAGAAGACGAAGAAGCAGCGGCGGCCCCCTCCCAAACACAAAACCTTGGAAAACCGAAAATTTGGACCTAACATAACCAAACCTATTAGGATTTGGCGCACAAACAAAGAAATGGACAGTAAAAGAAGAAAAAGAAATCAAGACACAAGGTTAGCTACGTCTAGCAAAAAATGCCACTGTAATTTGCACAAGACATCTCTCTGTTATATCTCTTAATTACAAAAGAAATAAAATATATATAGGTAACAATAGCTATTCATATGTACAAGCCTAAACTACTAATATAATACAAGCTCAATATGTAAAAGCCCTTAGATTTCGTAGGGGTGCTGCTCCTTCCGACTCTCGTGGGGTGGCCCCCCATGCCCCCTGTGCCTTCCTGTTGTTGGGGAGTACGGACTACACACCAACAAAAATATTATTTCGGTGTGGGTTCTATACAGTTCAAATCTTGGTTCGGGTCACAAAATATATAAAGCATTCGTGTTTGGGTCGGTTCGGGAATCGAAACCAAACTGACCCCGTTGACACCCCTACTTGCTTCTGCTTTGATAGACCACCTAGTTCAGATCTATAACTTATGCATCCTGAAACCGATCACCTTTAATAAATATGAGACTCATTTGGAAGGAAAATCCATGGGTGAAAAGCCACTTTTCGTATCAAATGGTGGAAAAGGATTTCCAACTCAAGTTCGAGTAAACACCTGAAAAATATTACTATTTTTATGAAAAATGACTTCTTTGAAAATGTCATTTGAAGTATCAAATGGTGAAGATCAGGTCCGATTGGTGGATCCGGTGTAGTTGGTGTTGTCTCCGATCCGTCTCATACTGGATCGGCTTGAACCGAGAGAAGCTGCTTCCCATGACATTTGAACCTCGCCTTGCTCTTCTAGTGGGAGAGGATGAGGTGATGGAGGTAGTTAGTGGAGCCCATGGCATGGACGGCAATGTCGGAGAAGGAGCCAGAGTTGAAGCCCTCGATCTGGACGTGACCGCACAAGGAGGAGAGGTCGCAGTCGAGGGCACGAAGCTCACTGCTGCACTGGTTGTTGTCAAAGTGCTGCGACGGTGAATCGGCTGCCATCTTCTTGTGGTTTGATAATGCGGAGTGTGGGTCGACCATGGTGCTGCCACCCTTGGTTCCGAAAGCGAAGACCTCATTCTCAGGGTCCTTGATGGGGAAGTTGAGGTTGATCATGTGGACTATTGGGGTGAATAAGGGCATGATGGAAAGGGTGGCATTATGGTTTTGCGGCGGCAATTGTGTCTGTGATAAGTGAGAGAGAGAGAGAGAGAGAGAGAGAGAGAGAGAGAGAGAGAGACCTTTTTAACGAGGCTAAATGGGTCAAATATGAGTTATAAGCAAATCCAACATGACCGGCTCTTTTAGGCTTTCATTTTTTCTTAACCTACTTAGGCTTGTCTTAAAATAAATGAGTTCCCCATATAAAATTGAACCTTCTAAAAACTAAGATACAAAATGGGTTCATTTTTTACAGTTCTACTTGTCACGTGAACCTTGATATCTAAGATATGCAGTTGAGATCAACCTCCTCAATAATGGGTCGCATCTTTTTTGCTAAAGATATCAAATACCATAAAAAGGATAACCTAAACACTAAAAGGATGGGTGTGCACTCGAACACGTGGAATTTGCATAATTGCCCTCATCAAACCAAAAATAAAGTTTGAGGATGATATAAGCATTATTACAAAGATCAAGCCCTATCATGTCATTTCCCTGAATTTTAGACGTCTCGTAGAAGTTATATTTTTTGGAAAATCAATTGCGCTTTAAAATCATAACAATGCGAATCTTTCTTTGCCCTTTAGCTGTCACCAATGCTAAGTGTACAAATGCCATATGAATTGCTAAAGTCTACTTGACTAGGACCCACTTGCAACTCCATATCATCATCGGCAAGTTGCATGAGATTCTAGAGTATTCTTCACAGTGAAACACTTCCAAGTTTCAAGTTCACATCATGATGTGGTTATTCATGACCGTAGCAGTTGATGCGCAATGTATGTAGCTGGTGACATGCTATGTGACTTGCAAAGTATTGACGTACTTGCATATCCAAATAAATAAGTGAGCTACATTCAATCATTTAATATAAGTCTCTCTTTTTCTTTTTGTTATGACGAGTGACTAAATCCACTTTAGACCCATATACTAATTTTACGAATGTTTTTTAAAATATTAACATCACTAGAAATCTCAAATTGATATATTCATGTCACATTTACGCAAAACTAATTTTCATTTCATAAAAAAGTTCCAAATCGGTACACCCAAACGACATTTATCCCAATCTAATCTTTGTGGCACAAAAAATTTCAAATTGGTACACCCGTGCTACATTTATTCCAAACTAATTTTCATATTACAAAAAATCTCAAATCACCAAAATTAGGGATTTTAGGATTTTCTAATATAAGATTTTGGTGATTTAGAATTTGTTATTACGAAAATTAGTTTCGGATTAGTGTGGCACGGGTGCACCAGTTCGCGACGGGTGGATGCAGCATAAATGCATTAATTCAAGATTTTTTCTTGATATTACTCATTTTTCACAATCGTACCCAACAAAGTTTATACGGGTAATGGAGGAATTCCGAGCGTCCGACGTCAGCAAAGGCATCGTCCTGAGCTTGAAGAGGAATCCACTTCAACTAGAGATTATTGTCCAGTGAACAGAACAATGCCTTCTGAAATAAGGGTCAAGAAAAGTGATTGCTTTTGTGCTATAAAGTCCACCCACTTGAATGGGTTTTGGAGCCAGACTCTCAAGTCCCAAGCAACGCAGAGCAAACAGTAAACTCCGTTTCCTCTGGTTTTTTTTCCCTGCCCCTTGCAAGTTGTCTACGCTCGTCTTCTCTCGTTCTATTGCAGGTTGAAGTTGATGGGAGCTGTGATCATCCCACAGAATCTGCCGGTCGGATACAGATTCCAACCAACTGACGAGGAATTCGTCGATCATTACTTGAAGAACCGAGTCCGAGGATATGTAGACCATCCCTGCGTTATTCCCGATGTCGACATCTGCAAGTGGGATCCTTGGGAGTTACCACAGAAGTTTCACGGTAACAGCAGATACCTCTATCAATTTGCTTGCTCCTTTGATATAATTTCTCTCCGGTCATGATTCTCGGAAACTTATTACCTTAAGTTTATGGGTTTGTGGAGCATAATATGTATCATCAATCGGTGAAAAGTCGAGGGAATGACAGGTGAATCGATCATTCCCCCGGATGACAACGTTCAAGTGTGGTGGTTCTTCTGTCTGCAAACCCCCCAACAGGTTAAGAGATCGACTCCCTCGGGCTATTGGAAGAAGACTGGTCCTAATCGGAATGTCAAGGCCAGAGACATGAGCAGAGTAATCGGTAATAAGAAAACATTAGTGTTCCACATTGGTCGGGGCTCTGAGGGCATCAACACCGAGTGGGTCATCCACGAGTATCACTTACTCGCCAATGACGTACTCAATCTATCCCTCACTTATTTGTTACAATCTATTATATTCACAAGACGCATGAATTCGATAACATGTCATATGAGAAGTATAGCTACAATAATATGCAGAAACACTTGATTAAAAGTTTCCACGATTCCTAAAGAAGCAAAGAAACATTACTTTGCTCAGTTTCTACCACAGAAGATTGAAATCTTACACATAGAAAGAGAACGATATTATTTTCACAAATTTGTGAGCAGAATATTTTACTGTTGAGGAAATTATGATCGGATGGTATGAACTGGTCTTTTGACAGTTGAATAGGAATTATGTTTTGTGTTGCTTAAAGCATACACGAGATGAGAAGGCTGATAATCCAACCATAGAATTAGCGCATGGAGCCATTAGTCTGGCAGATTTGGATTCGGATCTTCATCAACCTGATAATTCAACCATAGAATTAGCGCATGGAGCCATTAGCCTGGCAGATTTGGATTCGGATCTTCATCAACCTGATAATTCAACCATAGAATTAGCACATGGAGCCATTAGCCTGGCAGATTTGGAGTCGGATCTTCATCAACCTGATCACGAAGACTCATTTCCTGAGGTGCGAGGAAGAAAGTTCTGTTTATACAATTAAAATCTGTCTTAACAAGCAGGCAAGATGAGTTGATGATTAATCTTTTTGCTTGCTAATACAGCCTTTGATCCAAGGAATGATGAATTCACTGACAGAGGGCCCATTTCATCCTGAGAACCGACTTCAAGTTCATCTTTAATCTCACAAACATGATTGTATTTCTGATTTTCAGTGCTATTTATCTGAATATGAGGTTATGATACAAGCGTCTAGTTTAACAGTAGTATCAATTGTAGCTCGTCTTCATTTGGATAGCAATGCCTCGTACTTCTTTGTCATCTGTAATGGAATGGAAACTCTTGCTAAAAGCTTTCACCGGTTCCGTTAGTGAAAAACCGAACTGAGAAGATTCTTCTGACAGTGTTCTCCAACCCGTACACCTCCGTCATTGCATCTGAAGCTTTACCATTTGCAAGTCGAAATGTGCAGAAGCATTTTGTTTCTCGTACTTCATTTATGGTCGAGGATGAATTCTGCATCTGAGCTCTGCACAACAATTGCAGATCAAATTGTGCCTCGCAATTATTAACACACTGAACAAGCTGAAGCGCCACTACTTCTTCTCGTTGAATCTATGCTAGGATTGTTTTAGCCCTTACGATTGGTGATGTTAATAAACTGTCGCGTCATTCAGTAAAGTTTGTAAGCGGAAATGGAATTTTGCAAGGCTGACGCATGTGCCAGGAAGAGAATTGGCAATTCTAACGCACACGATTTGACAGGAAATTCTTGTCTAGACCTGCTCCCCACCATGGTTGCGTGTTCAATGATTGACCGACATCTGTCGAATGTACTGCTCATGGTCAATAAACTGCGGTCAGAGCTAGTAAATATTGCGATATCTCATCCCGGGATATTTGCCAAGAGGGGGCCTAAGGTCCAAGCCCTAATCTAGAGGAGTCATGGGGCAACTAGCTCTATTAGATGTCTTCTACCTCTCATCACTTACACCTTAATATCAAAGATCTATACTTGAGATCAACCACCTCAATTATGGGTAGCATCTTTTTGCTCAAGATATCAAATACCAGAAGATGGAAAACCTGAACTCCAAAAAGATGGGCATGCATTCTTACATGTGGAATTTGTAAAATTACCATCATTAAACCAAGAATAAAGTTTGAGGACGATTGGAGCAATAATAGAAACACCAAGTCCTATCGTATCATTTCCCCAAATTTTAGACCTTTTCGCAGAAGTTACATCTTTTGGAGGATCAACTGCGCTTTAGATGCGAATCGTCCTTTGCCCTTTAGCTGTCACCAATGCTCAGTGTACACATGTCATATGAAATACTTAAGTCTACTTGGCTGGGACCCAATTGCAGCTCCATATCACTATCGGCATGTTGAATGAGATTCTAGAGTATTCTTTACAGTGAAACGCTTCCAAGTTTCAACTTCACATCATGATGTCGTTATTCATGAGTGTAGGAGTTGATATGAAACGTATGTAGCTGGTGATATGCTACGTGACTAGCAGGGCTTTCCCTCTTTAATAAATAAGTGAGCCATATTCAATCATTTAATATAAGTCTTTCCCTCTTTCTTTTTGTTATGATGGGTGACTTAATCAACTTTGGACCCATAATCTAATTATATGAATATTCTTTAAAGGCTTAATATCAGTAAAAATCTCATATTAATTTACATGTACCACATTTATACAAAACTAATTTTCATGTCGCAAAAAATTCAAAACTAATGCGCCCATACCACATTTATTCCAAACTTATTTTTGTGTCGCAAAAAATCTTAAACTGATCCATCTGTGCTATCTTTACCCTCAATTAATTTTTTTTTTTTGGGTAAGGACCCTCAACTAATTTTCATATTACAGAAAATCCCAAATCACCAAAATTACAAATTTTAGGTATTTTCCAATCTATGAAAATTAGTTGGAGAGTAAGTGTGGCACAGATGTAGCAATTTAAAATTTTCTGCAGCACAAAAATTATTTTGAGATATATGTGATATGAATGTACTAATTTGAGACTTTTTCGTGGTATTACCCATTTTTCCAGAATTGTACCTGACAAAGTTAATCCAGGCAACGGAGGAATTCCGGGCGTCTGTCGTCAGCAAAAGCGTGTCTTGAGCTTGAAGTGGGATCCACTGAACAGTACAATGCCTTCTGAGACAAGGGTGAAGAAAAGTGGCTGCTTTTGTGCTACAAAGTCGACCCACTTGAATGGACTTTGGAGTCACACTCTCAAGTCCCAAGCAAAGCAGAGCAAACAGTAAACTTCCTTTCCTCTGTTTTTCTTCCCCTGCCCTTGTAAGTTGTCTACGCTCATCTTCTCTTGTTCTATTGCAGGTTGAAGTTGAGACTCATAGGCATCATCAAATCGAATGGAGACATGGCCGGTGGGACTCAGATTCCGACCGACCGAAGACGAACTCGTCGATCATCATCTTAGAGGGAAGCTCAAGGGGAAAGTAGAACCATGTTGCCTCATCCCAGAGCTGTACATCTACGAGTGTGAGCCGCCAGATTTGTTCAATTCATACAATAGTAAGAGCATAGCGTGGTGCTAGTCCTTTGAGTCTTCTCTATTTTTCCATTTTCCCATGTTTTTGTGCTATTTGCTTGTTGCCTAAGAGATTGTACTCGATGAATTCATTTAACTGTTCTTTGTTTGTAGAAAAATCGGCAATACCATCAGATGGACGGGAGTGCTTCTTCTTCTGTCCTTGCGGGGACAATATTCCGAATAATCGTCGTTCTAATAATAGGATGACAGAATTTGGATATTGGAAAGATACCTGTAAGAAACGCGTCATCCGATCCCTGGACACCGGCAAGCAGATAGGGATCAGGAAGATTTTGGTTTACTATGAAGGTCGACAACCAAAAGGCCGCAAGACCACTGTGGTCATGCACGAATATCTCCTAAACTCAAGTGTCTCTGACAGTAAAATCTCCGGCCCGGTACTCGATTTTTCCTCTTCTAATCCCTCTAACTGAGCATCTTTAAGGTGTTTACCAGTGCAGGTAGGTTGAATATGGTTTAGAATATCAAGAATAGCTTAACTTTAATCGGCGATCCGCCATCCATCCTATGCATAGAATATTTCATTTGTATATGGTTATGATGGTCTCTGTTTGTAGAACTCTGATCCTCATCCTTTCATCTTTGCAGATGGCCTTTGTTCTCTGTCACATAATCGACAGGAAATGTAAGAAAGCGAGGTCAGCAAAAGTGAGTACTTCGGCCAGTTCAAGCACCGTTAGTACTCCTCATGACTCCGGAAATGGACGAGCCCACGAAATTAGTGCACAGGTAACCAAAAATTGCTCTGGGTTGTTGACATAAAGCAATATGATCTACCAATATGTCTAGCTAAACTAAAGCTTTTAAATGTTCTTTTCCCCTCTCTTTTCTCCCTCCAGGCTTATGAGGAAATTATGATCGAAACAGAAAATCAGAATGAGATATCGATTTCCAGTATGCCAGACGGTAATGTGCCTGTTAATCCTCGGCAGGCCCAGATGTACGAAGAGCAAAGCCTGCTTTTTAATGGTTATCCGTTTGTAGATGGGCATAGTGATGAATGGTATGATCTTGGATCTGCAAGCGACGGTATTGAGATCTTGGATCTCTGGGATTGCGGACAAACTAGAATGCCAAACGATCTTTCATTTATAAATATTTGATGGACTTACTTGTACCTAGTTACCATGTTGTTGAAAGAAGACGGATGGGAGGTGGGTGTACTGTAAAATCTGTAGTTGTGTGACTAGAGATTGTGAGTGTGTATGGTACAATCTATACAGTGCTGCTTATAACCATTAGGTTGTGAATGTTTAGATATTTCAGAATATGCGTTGTGGTGGTTGCAGTTTGAGTGAAGGAAAACCATTGTGTTGCCCTACTATGCACTGCAAGCAGAGGAGGAATTAGTATCAGTCAAATGACTGGTTGTTTTACCTTGTGTTTTCTGGCTAATGAGTGGATGATCCAAGACTCATCCAATTTTAAATGCAACCCCTCCATCTAAACTGCCTGCCAACCCCAAAGTACTAGACAGGACATAGCCTCCAATTTCCACTCTTGCTGAAAATTTTCCCAGATCTCATAAGCGAAATGCCGAACCCTGACGATTCTTCTGACAGTGTTCTTAATCCTGTGCACCTCCATCGTTGCATTTGAAGATTTATCATATGCAAATCAAAATGTGTCGAAGTGTTTTTTTTTGTTGCACTTCACTTATGGTTGAGGATGAATTCTGCATCTCAGCTGTGCACACCAACTGCTGACCAAATCGTACCTAAGCAATTGTCAACACCCTGACCAAGCGGAAGGGCTACCACTTCTCCCATGGCATACCATCGTTCACCACCGTCTATCTTCTCTGTAAACATTGCATATGCACTACCACCACCGTGCCATCGCCAGCCGCCACTAATCATTGAAGCGGCATACTCACTTGCCATCATCACCATGTTCTTCATCATCCGCAACCACCGTCGATCATAAATAAAAGAAACAAATTGCTGCCACAGTAGGATTTTCCTTTTTCGCATCCACTCCCATTGTTTTGAGTGCCATCATCGTCTGCTACATTCCACCGTCCATGACGCCACCACCACTGACCATCGCTTGGAAACATGAAAAATCCATAGCCACTACCGACCACGATGCCAAAGGCAGTGAACCTTCTCCATGACTTGAAACTAATCCTTTTATCTCCTCAGGCTTCGGTGAAAGTGATAGGTTAGGCACCACAAAAGGAAGGAAGAAGAAGGGGAAAAAAGAGGACAAAAGAAAGAGGAAATGCATAATTGTGAACTGGACCACAAAATGTGAGTAAATATCCAGGCCCAAACAAGATTTTAAGCCCACCGTCAGTGTAAGTGTAACGGGTGAGCACTAGTTTGGTTCAACCTGAAAACTGAACCGAACCGGTCTAGTCCGACCAGTTTCCAAATAAAATTGGTTCAGTTCCCAGTTTCGCAAAACTAGAACTAGCGTAGGACCGGTTGGGTTCCTAGTTTCAATGCTGGAATAACCGATTTTACCTAAAAACCAGTTCCACTGGTTTGGTTCCCAAGTCGAACTGGGACCAAACTAGTCACTCTATGGATGAATGTTGTAATCAAGTTCTGATTTGGAGATGGCTAGTGGATCCTTGATAGACTTAGTTGGTTATGAATTCAAAGCTTGAGAAGTTGATTTATTTTAGTCTCTGATCAAGCCATTTTGCTTGCTCTTTTGTGTTATTCATAATTTGATCAAGTAATCGTAGGAGGGCCACCTGGTTCAAGCTTTGTTTATTTAATTTTCCAACTTCCAGTGTTGTTTAGGGTGCAAATAAAAACCATTTTCTTCCCCCAGCTCAATTTCTGATTAGAAATAGATTTTTTTAATTCTATTTTCCTAGACAAATTCTAAGCCGAAAGTAACGTTTAATCAATGACACAAAGTTTTTGTTTAATAGATTATTCTTAAATTTTTGTTCCCAGTGGCCAATGAGCTAGGGTGAGTGGCAAGGTCAAGTAAAATTTTGTTCCTTAATGGCGATAAAATGACTAAATTATGAAACATAAGACTAAAACGACATTGCTTTGACATAAATTTAATTTTTACACTAATTTAAATTAATTTAAATTTAAAAATAAACTTTAAAAAAAAAGAAGAGAAGTTAGACAAGTAGAGCTACAAGCCCTTGCCACCACAACCGCCCCACCATCACCAGGAGGGCCCGGCGATGGTGGGGACGACTGACGAGGGTCGTTGGGCCCCTGCCAGGGGCCCACGACCTTAGTCAATAGCAGAAGAGGGCTTGTAGGCCCTCGCCCAAATCTGGGCGAGGGGTTGTGACCCTCCACCAGACTGAGCAAAGGTCATCGGCCTTTGCCAAGACCTAGCCAAGGGTTGCCACTAGCGGCCCTCGGCTAAGTCTGGGCGAGGGCCAACAACCCTTGACCAATCTAGGTGAGGGTCATAACTCCTCGCCTACTGTCGGCGAGGACTTCTAGCCCTCCCTATCGAGCTTCAGCTCCTCCTCCTTCTTCTTTTTTAAAATCTAAACATTTAGCTTATTTTTAAATTTTAATTAAAAAATATAAAAAGTCACGTCATTGTCACGTTGGATTGAAAAAAAAATAAAAAAAATTCAAGTCAGTATTTTTTGTTAGATGGTGTTAACTTTAGGACTCGATCGAACCAATTTGATAAATTTTAGGACTTGATTATACTTTTTGTAAATTTTAAGACTCAAATGTATTTTAGTGACAAATTGTATGATTTCTAGTGAACAAATCCCTAAAAAATACTAGAAAAAGGATAACCCGAATACTAGAAAGATGGGTGTGCACTCGAACACATGGAATTTGCAGAATTACCCTCATTAAACCAAAAATAAAGTTCGACCACAATAGACAAAGATCAAGCCCTATCATGTCATTTCCCTAAATTTTGGACCTCTCGTAGAAGTTATATCTTTCGGAAAATCAACTGCGATTTAAGACCGTAACAGCGCGAATCTTTCTTTTTCCTTTAGCTATCACAAGTGTACACATGTCATATGAAATACTAAAGTCTACTTGACTGGGACCCACTTACAACTCCATATCATCATCGGTTTGTTGCATGAGATTCTAGAGTATTCTTCACAGTGAAGCACTCCCAATTCTCTAGTTCGCATCATGACGTGGTTATTCAAGATTGAGCAGAAAGTAACATTTAATCACCGACACAAATTTTTTGTTTGATAGCTTATTCTTAAATTTCTATTCTTGGCGGCCGATGAGCCTGGGCAGGCGGTGGTGGGCAGCAAGGTCGAGCAATAAAAAGAATTATTATTTTTTGTTCATGTTCTAGAAATAGAAAAGTGAAAAAAACCTATTTCTCATTTTTGTTTCAAATATATTTTTGGGCTAACATTTGTCTCGGAAATAAATAAAATAAATAAAATAAATAAAATTGTGTTATCAAATGGATTTCTATTCCAAACTTATTCCCGAAAACAGAAAAATAGAAAAACAGGAAACAAAATGGTTATCATTCGCGCGTTCTTTGTAACAGCCCAAGCCAAGTGGCGGAGCACGGGGAGGAGGGATGGCGGTGCATCCGCGCCACTACCCCGGACGTGCACAGGAGAGTAGGGTACCTCTCTTGTCCCACATCGCTTAGGTAAGGAGCCTTGAGTTTGTTTATAAGGCTTGGGGTTCTATATCTGTGTAACGTGTTTTATACAAGCTTCTCTTGTACTAAGAACAAAGCCTTGAGGGAGGCGTATAGCTGGGATGGCGATGCGTTCGCGCCAGTGTGGGAGGCCTAAAGAGGACAATATTGGGTTGGGATGAGAGATGGCAGTGCGGCTGTGCTTCTTCCCCAGACAATGAGTTTTAAAATCATGAAGGTCAGTGGGCTCAAAGTTGACATTATTACATAATACTCATGAAGGGCTCAAAGTTGACATTATTACATAATACTCATGAAGGTCAGTGGGTTCAAAGTGGACATTATTACATAATACAGACTCGGGGCATTATAGATGGGATCAGAGCCATCTCCCGACCACGTATGGGCTCACGGCGAGGGCGTTATGCCCGTAAGGGGTAGAGAGTGTGATGGCCTAAGCCAAGCAGCAGAGCGAGGGGAGGAGGGATGGTGATGCATCTGCACCATTGCCCCGGACATGCGCAGAGGAGTGCGATACCTCTCTTGTCTCACATCGCCTAGGGAGGGAGCCTTGCGTTTGCTTATAAGGCTTTGAGTTTTATATATGTGTAACGCGTTTTACACAAACTCCCGCTATACTGAGAACAAAGCCTTGAGAGAGGCCCGTAACTGGTATGGAGATGCGTTCGCGCCAATGTTGGAGGCCCAGAGAGGATAATATTGGGCTGGGATGAGGGTTGGCAATGCGGTTACGCCTCTTTCCCAAATAATGTGTTTTAAAGCTTTGAGGGTCAATGGGTCCAAAGCGGATAATATTACACAATGTAGATCCGGGATGTTATATCCTTAGTGTCCTATTGTTCATAGTTCTCTTGTGGTTTAGTGATGCAACTGCTAAGGGTGTCAAAATTCCCCAAACCGACATGAATCAAACCAACCTGAAAATTTCAAGTAGTTTTGGAACCCTTCTCATTCTGGTTAGGATAATAAGAAAGAATTTTGGGTATCTTGAGGGTTTGTTTCATTTCGGGTCATATACCCGAACCAAACCGAAACACATTAAACCCTAAAAAGAAACCCCCTCTGCCGCAACCCCACTCACCATCGCATGATCGGAGAGAGAGAGATGGCGTGGACCATGACATTGTTCGGAGCGATGCTGGGGCTTGGCGCGCAAATGTACTTCAATGCCCTCTATAAACTCCCTTACATGCGCCGCATGTCAACTCCAATTGCTCCTTCCCCCTCCTTCGAACGCTAATTTTTCATGATTTCAATCCTCAATCCCCTTGCGTTCTTGTTCATTTCGCTCCTATAAGCATTGGATTGAAGCTTTTTGGTACTGGCATGTGTTTGTTTCGAAAATCAGATCAGTGAGAACATGTTATTGGGATGGGTCTTGGAACGGTGTTTGTGAATGAACTGGTGAAATGGGACTCTCAGCTCCAAGAAGATCTCGACAAGATGCTTGAAAGGCCAAGGCTGTTGGCAAATTGCTATGAAGGAAAGAAGAAGAAGAACGAAGGGAGAGAGACAAAGAAGTAGCGGCAGCCCCCTCCCAAAAAAAAAAAAAACACCGTTGAAAACCGAAAACCTGAACCTAATAGAAACAAACCATAATTTGGGTGTGGGTTTTGTATGGTTCACACCTTGGTTTGGCTCACAAAATATAGGGAAAAAGCCACAAAAAACTCCAAACTTTATCCTCTAGGCGAGCCTCGCCGGAAAGGAAAAAAAAAAGTAAAAAAAGAAGAAAAAGCAAAAAAGACGAAAATACCCATAGACAATGTGTATTGGGGTAAATGTATCACAAATAATAAAGTTTGGGGTTTTTGGTGTCACAAAAAAAAGTTCGGGGTACATGTGTTACAAGGGGTAAAGTTTGGAGTTTTTGGTGGCTTTTTCCCCAAAATATATATACCTTCATGTTCAAGTCGGTTTGAGTATTAGAGAAATCCAAACCGAACTGACCCGTTGACACCCCTAATTGCTGCTGTTGGACCACATGGTTTTGGTCTGGAACCCATGCATCCTGTAACTGATCACCCTTAATAAGTGTTAACACTCAACCTTATTTGGGAGGAAAATCCATGGGTGAAAAGCCATTTCCCTTATCAAATGGTGAAAGAGTATTTCCAAATCAATTTCGAGCAAACTCCTGAAAATATTACTAATTTTCAAATTGACTTCTTTGAAAATGTTCTTAGAAGTATCGAATGGTGAAGATTAGGTCTTGGGGTGGCTCTAGTCCGATTGGTGTTTCTCTCCTATCTATCCAATGCTGGGCCATCTTGAATCAATAGAAGCCGCTTCCCATCACACTTGAACCTCGCCTCGCTCTTTCAGTGGGAGAGGATGAGGCGATGGAGGTGGTAAGTGGTGCGTGGACGGCGATGTCGGAGAAGGAGCCAGAGATGAAGCCCTCGATTTGGACGTGACCGCACAGGGAGGAGAGGTTGCAATCGAGGGCACGAAGCTCATCGCTGGCAGTGGATTGGCCACCATCTTTTGGTGGTTTGATAACGCAAAGCGTGGGTCAACCACGGCGCCGCCGCCCTTGGCGCCGAAAGCGAAGACCTTGGTCTCGGGGTCCTCGATGGGGAGGTTGAGGCTGATCTTGTGGACAGTAGGGGCAAATGTGGGCACGATGGAAAGGGTGGCGTTAGGGTTTTGCGGTGGCATATATGGTCGTGATAAGTGAGCGGAGAGAGAGAGACAAAGAGAGACCTTTATTACTAGGCTAAATGGGTCAAATATGAGTTATAAGCAAACACATCATGACTTGCTTTTTTAGGCTTTCATTTTTTTCTTAACCCACTTACTCCTAGTTGATAAAAAACGAACTTCCCATATAGAATTGAGCCTCCTAAAACTAAGATACAAAATTGGTTTATTTATGGCAGGTCTACTCGTCACATGAACATTGATATCCATGATATGCACATGAGAGCAGCCCCTTAATAATAGGTCATATCCTTTTGCAAAAAATAAAAATAAAAATAGGGGTATGTTCACTACAAATCTTAAGACTTGTCAAATTGGTTCAATCGAGTTCTAAAGTTAATACTGTCTAATTTACTAACGAAAAACACTAATGTGGATTATTTTAATATTTTCTCTCTCGTTCGCGGCAATGACGTGACTAAATTATGAAACATAAGACTAAAATGACTTCGCTTTGGCTTAATGCTAATTTTTTTTTTTTGGTAAGGTCTTAATGCTAATTTTATTTAAATGAAATTTAAAAAATAAGCTTAAAAAAAGGAGGAGAAGTTAGGCAGGGGGAGCTAGAAGCCCTCACCGTCGCCGCCCCACCATCACTAGGAGGGGCCGACGAGGTTGGGGGACGAGTTGGTGGCGGTTGATGGGCCCCTTGGCCCTCGTCAGGAGCCCATGACCCTCACTAACACTAGGCAAGGGCTTGTAGGCTCTCGCCCAAATCTGGGCGAGGGGTCGTGCCCCTAGACCGAGCGAGGGTCACTAGCGCTCGCCCAAACCTGGTCGAGGGTTGCCACTAAGTTGGCCGCTAGTGGCAACCCTCGACTAGGTCTGGACGAGGGCCGGCGACCCTCGCTCGGTGTGGGGGAGGGCCATGACTCCTAACCTGCCGTCAGCGAGGCCTTCCAGCCCTCCCCACCGAACTTCAGCTTGTCCTTCTTCTTTTTTTTAAAAAAAAATCTAAACATTTAAATTATTTTTAAATTTTAATTAAAAAAATATAAAAAGTCACGTCATCATCACATTGGATTGAAAAAATAATAAAAAAAATTCAATTAAGCATTTTTGGTTAATAAGTTGGATTGTATTAATTTTAGGACTCGATCGAATCAATTTGATAAGTTTTAGAACTTAATTGTATTTTTTATAAATTTTGAGACTCAAATGCACTTTGATAACAAGTTTTATAACTTCTAATGAATATATCTCTATAAAATACCATAAAAAAGGATAATCCAAACACGTGGAATTTGCAGAATTACCCTCATTAAACCAAAAATAAAGTTCGACCACAATAGACAAAGATCAAGACCTATCATGTCATTCCCCTAAATTTTGGACCTCTCGTGGAAGTTATATCTTTTGGAAAATCAACCGCGCTGTAAAACCGCAACAACGCGAATCCCTCTTCTCCCTTTTGCTATTACCAATGCTCGAGGTACACGTGTCATATGAAATACTAAAGTCTACTCGACCGGGACCCACTTGCAACTCCGTATCATCATCGGCTTATTCCATGAGATTCTAGAGTATTCTTCACCGTGAAACACTTCCAAGTTTCGACCTCACACCATGATGGTGGTTATTCAATACTGTAGCAATTGGTATGCAGTGTATGTAACTGGTGATATGCCATGTGACTTGCAAAGAACCGACGCACCTGCGCATTCAAATAAATAAGTGAGCTATATTCAGTCATTTAATTATAAGTTTATCTTTTCCGTTTTGTTACGACAAAATTCACTTTAGGCCCATAAACCAATTTTAAAGATTAATATCACTAAAATTCTCAAATTAATATATTCATGCCATATTTACATAGAACTAATTTTCATATCACAAAAAATTACAGGAGAATGACACAATATGTGTCATAACTTTCTTACGGCTCTCACTTGAGTGCCATAATTTTTTTTTTCGATTACTTGATTGCTATAACTTATAAACGATATTTACTTCCGACAATTTGAGTGCTATATAACTTTAAACTGATCACTTGAGTGTTACAACTTACGCTTTTCAAAAATTTTGGCACTTAAGTAATCAATTCAAGTGAACGTTTTTTTAAAAGTTGTGGCACTTAAGTGGTAAAAAAAAGTTATAGCACTCAAATGAGCGCCATACGAAAATTATGACACTTATAGTATTCTTATCCCAAAAATTGCAAACCGATACACCTGCACACATTTATCCCAAACTAACCATTGTGCCACCAAAATCTAAAATTGATATACATGTGCTACACTTACTCAAAACTTATTTTCACATTACTGAAAATCCCAAATCACCAAAATTAGGGATTTTTTGGATTTTCCAATATAAGATTTTGGTGATTTGGTATTTTTTGTGATGTGAAAATTTGTTTTGCATAAGTGTAGCATGAGCATACTGGTTAAAACTTCTTGTGATACAAAAATTAGTTTGGGTTAAATGGGACATGAATGTATTAATTTGAGATTTCTTTGTGGTATTACTTGTTTTATAAATGGCAAAAGCCACCAAAAACCCTAAACTATACCCACCGCAACACGTTTTACCCTAAATTTTTTTTGTGACGTCAAAATCTCAAAGCTGAAAAATCATCTAAGGAAACCTTTGAGTACAGGTTTAGGGATTTTTATGTCACAAATTTTTTTTTAATGTAAATATGTCGCAGTAAACATAATTTAAGATTTTTTTATGTCAATTATGGGTCACAATGAATAGTGATTTTTATGGCTTTTTCTCTTTTTTTAAACTTTACCCTATAAAGTTAACACAAGTAGTGGAGGAATTCCAACTGTCTGTCGTCACCAAAAGCACCGTCTTGAGCATGAAGGGGGATCCACTGAACAGTACAATGCCTTCTGAAACAAGGGTGAACAAAAAGTGACTGCCTTTGTGCTATAAAGATGACCCAATTGGAAGGGCCTGGACTCCCACTCTCAAGTCCCAAGCAAAGCAGAGCAAACGGTGAACTCCGTTTCCTCTGTTTTTTCCCCTGCTTTTCTAAGTTGCCTACGCTAATCTTCTCTTGTTCTATCGTAGGTAGAGGTTGAGATTGATAAGGCATCATCAAATTGAATGGCGACATGGCCGGTGGGACTCAGGTTCAAACCGACCAAGGAAGAACTCGTCGATCATCACCTTAGAGGGAAGCTCAAGGGAAAACTAGAAGCATTTTGCCTAATCCCAGAGCTATATATCTCCCAGCGTGAGCCTTCAGATTTGTTCATTTTATACAATGGTAACTACGTAGTGTGGGGCTAGTCCTTTGAGTCTTCTTTATTTTTCCACCTTCCCATGCTTTTGTGCTATTTGCTTGTTGCCTAAGAGATTGTACTCATTTAGTTCATTTGAGGGTTCTTCGTTTGTAGAATTATCGGACATACCATCAGACGGACGGGAGTGCTTCTTCTTCTGTCCCCATGAGGACAAGATACCGAACAGTCTTGGTTCTAATAACAGGATGACGGAGTTAGGATATTGGGAAGATACCTATAAGAAACGTATCATACGATCACCGGAGACCGGCATGAAAATAGGGATTAGGAAGATTTTGGTCTATTATGAAGGTCGACAACCAAAAGGCCACAAGACTGACGTGGTCATGCATGAATATCACCTAAATTCCGAAGTCTCTGACAGTAAAATCTCCAGCCCGGTAATCGATTTTTCCTCTTTTGATCCCTCTAATTGAGCATGTTTAGCGTGTTACCGGTGCAGGTAAGGTTGAATCTGGTTTAGAATTTTAGGAATATCTTAACTTGAGTTTGTGATTCGTCGTCCATCTTATGCATAGAATATTTCATGTATATATGGCTAGAATGGTCTCTGTTTATAAAACTCTCCACATCCTTTCATCTTCGCAGATGGCCTTTGTTCTCTGTCACATAATCCACACGAAAGGTAAGAAAACGAGGTCAGCGAAAGCGAGGTCAGCAAAAGCGAGTACTTCAGCCAGTTTAAGCACCGTCGGTACTCCTCATGACTCCGGAACTGGACAAGCTCACGAAATTATTGCACAGGTAACCAAAAATTACTCTATGTCAACAATATGTAATCCTGACATATCTAGCTAAAACTAAAGCTTCACTTTTTTCCCTCTTTTCTTCCTTCAGGCATCTGAGTATGTTATGAATGAAACTGGATATCAGAATGAGACGTTGGTTTCCAGCATGCTGAACAGTAACTTGCCTATTATTCCTCAAGAGGCCCAGATGCGCGAAGAGCAAAGCTCGCTTTATAGTGATTATCAGTTCATAGATGGGCGTAGTGACGAACGTTATGCTATGCCATTTTCTCCAAGCAACTGTATTGAGATCTCGGATCTCTGGAATGTCGTCTAGGGACGGATTAGTACGCCAGACTGAAAGATAGCTATATGATGGCCTCACTTGTACCTAGTTACCATGTTGTTGAATAGGAGGGATGGGAGGTGGGTGTACTGTAAAATCTGTAGTTGTGTGAGAAGAGATTGTGTGTGTTTGGTACGAACTGTATGGTGTTGCTTATAAACGCCAGGTTGTGAAAGTTTAGATACTTCAGTACTTGTTTTGTGTAGGTTTCAGTGTGAGTGAAGGTAAACCATTGTGTAGCATAACTATGCATTCCAGGCGTCAAAAGTTAATATCTATGATATGACTGGTTTTATTACCTTGTGCTTACTGGCTAATGAGTAGATGATCCAAGACTAATCCAATTTTAGATGCACCTCCTCCATCTAAACTGCCTGCCAACCCAAAAGTACTAGCTCCAAGTACCCCATCCAATTTTTTGAGGGGAAGGCGCAAGTATATCCAAGTTTCGATTCAAATTTTTATATAGAAACATGTACTAAAAACTCGTCCGAGTGGCCAGGGTGGACCTTTGCAGTAGTACTTAGCTAGATCTCTTGCATCTGATGTAGGAGATGGATCATTACAGACTATAGCGTTTATAGAACTGACGTCTTGTTCAGTGTCTATCCATATAAACCACTAGAACCCTACTAGACAATTTAGATACATACCATTTATAATGGCTAAACCCGATCCATTCGAACTAGGCCACCAAAAGGAGCAATCCGAACATAGAAATACGATGTAACAAATAGAAAGCAAAAGGATTTCGAGAAATGACTAGCTGTTCTTTATAAATAAAGGAAGAAGCTTTTGATCATAATCGATCATTTTACCAAAAAAAATTAACCGAATGTAACCTTTCATCGGATGGAAAGTACTCATAGGTCTAACCGTTGAATATCCCAAAACCTCAACTAGATAAGACTTTACTTCAATAACCAAACAGAATCCTACGCCATTCCCGTTTTGTTCTCCTCTCGACTGTCTGGTCCATTCATTAAACCCATAATGCTAAATAAGATGGTGAGCAAAACCACGATCTAGCAAATGACAATCACTTCTACGAAATCAACAAATTATGCAACTTTCTTAACATGTATGCAACCCTATGCATCAAGACTGTAGTACCAATGCAAATTCTCAAATAGCAGTATATTCAACTTATATTTCATAAATCATGAATCATATAAAATGCATCATATTATAAATCATATCATTGCCACCAAATATCAAACTCAATATTTAATATCGATAGAAAGTCCAATTCAAAGCCTAAATTGATAGATGGAGTGCTTATTTCGTAGTGCGATGCAATGTCCACGTGACATCTGATTCATTCTCTGTTGTGTGCTTATGCGACTTCTCAATAGACCTCGGTTATTTATTTAAAGTCTATAGTGTTTATATATTACATTTTATGTAAAAACTAGGACAAAATATACTAAACTATGACGTTTTTTTTTGGACAGTGGATCGATTTCTTGAGGCACTATTGAATCCCTCAATTTTCTATGCCATAAAAAGGGCAACGTGAAACCAATAAAAGAGAAGGAAAGAGAAAACTATTTGATACAGAAAAGTAAAGTGAAACCAATAAAATAGAGCAACGTGGCCTCATTGACAAAGACGCAGGAGAAATATCATAGAGAAAAGAAGAAAGAGGAGCCAACCATTATATGGGATCCAAGAAAGTGGCAAAATCATAGGGTCCCATGGGGTTCAAAATTGGAAGACATTATTTGTGGTAAAATGTTAAACGTACCGGTAAGTTTTTAATCTTGTTAGTAAAAAAGCTATTCAACATTCGAGTCATCCAACATAATTTTTTTTAACCAAGGTATTAAAAATTTACAAACGAAATCCGAAATCTACTAATGACGGAAAATTTTACGGCTTTTTCAATGACTCGACCGAAGAATCGCCTAACATGTTAAGCAAATGAATTGACTAGAAAAATGCATCGGTGGGATCCAGCAACGACTCGGGGTCTCAACTTCCTCAGGAAGTTCTCCAACTTGAGGAACAAGTCTTGAATTCTCCAGACAAATAAACCAATGAACAAGCAAGAAGAAAAGGGTGCACCGAAATGGCCAGACAGTATTACTTCCCAAGCAAGCATATGACGAGGGGCACCAGACAAAATAAGCTTGACTTCCAGGTCAAGGCGAGTGCAGTATAAATTCATCTCTTCTCATGAAGGTTTGGATATCAAAACCTCGCAGGACCCCAGCCATGTTGAAAGCATTCAGGAGATGGAAGAGATTGCAACAGCCTTGGAGCGTGTCTCGGTGAGATTTGGAGCGACGCCCACCACAAGACTCGTCAATCATTACTTGGAGTAGGTATCTGCGTGCACAGGCAAGAGGCCATGCACGAATATCACCTAAACTCTGTGGGTGCCCCCAATACTTATAGTTCCTGATCGGAATGCACTGGCGGGGGTCTGTGCACATGTCCTAATTCCTTATTGGATGTGTCCACACACACAGGCAAAGGCATATGCATGAATATCACCTAAATGTTATCTGTGCTTTGAATACTCCTTGTTCCTCATAAAAATACATAGGTAGGGTTCGTGCACATGAACAATGGGGTCATGCACAAGTATCACCTAAACGCCATCTTCCTCTAAGTATACTTTACCCGACCAGGTAATTATGGTTGTCTCTTCTTCATTTCCTTGTATCATACAGTACAGCACATCTTTGTGCACCAATGAATATCATTACTGTCAGCTTGGCTGGAGAGACAAAAGAAATACTATTTGTTAATCATTCGTGCCTTACAAGTTTTCCCTTTCGATTGATGATGGCAAACATGCACAGGCACGTTATGTGCAAGCTCTACTTGGTTTTGTAGACAAAGGTATAGACATTATCTCCTGTTTTTTGGGGCAGCAGCAAAGGGATAGATATTGAGTTTGTCAATACACTTCATTACTTCTGCTGAGCATATATCAGTACACTATTTTGGTTTCGGAAACAACCTTGTGCATCTCCGTTCTATGCAGAAATGTTACTGCATTTTGCTGATTGTCATATTTACCTACTCACCTTCCAATATTATCATCTTTTTCAATTTGTAAAAAAAAAATTTCCTGGTCTTTAGAAGGAATACAAGATGAGAACCCAGTTAGACTCGGATGCCTTAACCAAGGCAGGATAAGATGCCTCAATGAACGAGATCTACACGAACTAGGCATGTGTTGTTGAATCACGGCGATCCAAGTAACTGGAGCTGCTTCTGAAGCCATATTCAACTTAATTTAGTTTCTACATGCTTATCGTTGAACACAATAAGCCTCGAGCACTATAAGCAAAACGCTCTTTCTAGTCAAGAAGTCTGTTTCTTTCTTTCCTTCATTTTTATTTTGCACTTTAACCCGGATCTATCACAGAATTCTTCAATTGAAATTGCAATATTCATGCAACGCAGTACATAGGCATAGATATCAGGCGAGTAACTCGGAGTTCTAAATCAGAAGACGTCACTGAAGACCCTGGTGGGAAGAAAATACAGGAGAACAATATCAGAGACTGAAATCTTCAAGATTTAAGATCGTCCAGAGTTCTAGCGCTATAGCCTTTAAACATTAGCGTATAATTGTTCATGATTCTTATTTTTCTTCTATAATCGCGATGAAAGAATATGTCATGCAACTCTGTACTATTCTCGAGAGAGAATAAGCAATATTGCTGTGATGCTACTTACAATATTTATTCCCAATACAATACAAAAACCCGTCTGAATTTATGTAATTACTTGGAGCATGCATAAGGCTATCGTCATCTTTCTTGAGTGATCAAGCCTCTCTTCTTCTTCTGCTGCTGCTGCTGCTGCAATTCTCATTTGGGGTCGCCTGATAATATCCCGAGTTCATCTTTCTTGAGTGACTCGGCCTGTCATTGCTGGGAGCTGACACTGAACTTGGGAATCCGTATAAACAAGCAAGCAGATTCTCGGTCTCATCGTGACAACATCATAACCAATAAATTAAAGGCCAAATAGCCATAAAAATCCTCAGGTTGTTCTCCATTTCTAAATCCTATCACCACCTTTCTGGATTCGCAAAATAAATCCTCACTTTTTTATAATATCAGTATAATATCCCAAAAGGCCAAAACTAGACATCCTGCAAAAAATTATCTATTGATTACCCTTTTGCCGTCTTAAGGGTTAAAATATGTATAGAATTGAAATTGAAACTATTTTTCAAAAGAACTTACCTTTTTTATCTTTTTTCTCTTCACACAATAAATTTCCAATATATTTTTTATAAATGAAAAATGGCTGATTAGAAGCCAGATAAATCACTTGAGTGAGGCACCCATTAAATTATTCTCCGTTAAATATCCTCCTTTAAGTAATAAAACCAGATGAACTTAAATTGTTATCCTTCCTTTTGGCGTAGTTTGGCAACAAGTAACAGAGAATATTGTTCTTAGAACAGTTTACTTGCCACTTTGGGAAGGGATCTGATAGAATATTTCCTCTCACAAATTGTGTTAAAAAGACTTGGGATAGATTTGATACAGTTTGAAAGATTGAATACTTTGCAAAAAAAAATTAAACCATAATTCTAACAAGAGGCTTGTAAGAGGTTCACAAAAATGTAAAAATAATTACATGGACCTCATTAGTATTGGGGGCTAACTCTCTAAAAAAACTCTTGACTTTAGATTCAACCTCAATTTTATCCAAAACTTTTTTTTGTTTGAAAAAAAACCCCTAACTTTCACTCGAGCCCCAAATATGCCCACACGACCATATATTGCCATTGGTTTCTTCAAGATTATCAACATTCAAAGGCTCGTGAGTGTATTGATGAAGAAGTGAATTTCGATAATGAACATCTAACTGATCCTGACGTTGATAATTTTTATGACATTGGTGGTGATTATTGGATATGTGAGCAGATTTGGGACTAAAGTAAAAGTTTGTGATTTTTTTAGAAAAAAAAAATTTTAGGGGAAAAATGGGAATTAGACTTCGATATTAGTCAAGTGAATTACAATTTTTAGGAAATTGTTAGCTTCCCGTGTCGTGTGCTTTACATAGTCTACGAAGGCTAGGTTTTTGTTTCCTTTCAGTTCTCTTCTAGATTGCTATGCCTAGGCCGATATGGTACTGCTGAATCTAGCTTGGGCCAGAATATAATTTGCCTAAAATAGTAACGTTCTTTGGATCTCTAAACTACGTTTGATGCTTTGTTACCTTAAGATGAACACGTAATTACATATATATATATATATATATATATATATATATATATATATATAGACACACACCCCACCTTTACATCATGCCTTAGAAAGTAGTGTTAAGTAGTGTTATTTAAATTAATTTTGTAAATTAATTTTGTCATATTTGCTATAATTCTGCTTTTGTTAAGCAGAGAAACTAGTAAAATACGACGTCATTGACAAGGATGGAAAAAATCAAAAGGAAATAAGTAAAGCAATGACCGGAAAAATAGAATAAAGGTTCAATAAAGGAGGCCCATAAATTGACTAGAAAAAGTATTGGTAGGACCGCTGGTGACTCGCGCGTTCTCAACTGCTACACGAATTTATCAGACATGAGAAACAAGTCCAATCAATAGAAAAAATAAGAAAAAGGAGAAAGACTATAAAATGACATGGGATTCACGAAAAAGCCAGACAACATAACTTCCCAAGGAAGGTAAAGAAGAGCGCATCAGACAGCACGGGCAGGACCCCCAACTCAAAGCAAGTGCGGCATAAATTCATTCTCCTCTCACAGGTTCAGCACCAAAGTTATCTCCAGCCAAGCCCAAGAGTTTTCCTGCCTGCTCTGTTTCTTCTGCGGAGAACATGAGATGGAAGACATAGCTGCGCATCGTTTGCCAGCGAGATTTAGTGTCGAAGCTGGTCATCACGAGAGGACTCGTCAATCATCACTTGAAGTTGAAAGAAGGATTTGGGTGTCGGTACCCCTATTGCTTCCGGTTCCAAACCGAAATACTCGGATAGGGATCATGCACGAATATCACCTAAATACCTGTCCTTTTTAGTGCACTTCCGGAGGCTAGGTAGATATAATTATCTCGTTTACTTGATATCTATGCTCTACTTGGCTTTGCAGACTAAGGTGCAGTTATGAAGTTCCGTTGTCGAATTATTTGTTTATGCTGAGCATATTTGATTATACTCTACGCACACCAGTTGCCATCTATTGATTAAGATATTGTTATGTGCATCTTAGTTTTATGAAGATATGTTGCTGGCTTTTGCTACTTTTTTCATATTATCCAACTCATGTCGCATTCTTTCTTCAAATGTATGCAGACATATTGTTCTAGGCCTTTTGGAGACAACCGAAATGAGAAGGCTGATAATCCAGACCTTCTTAGTCAAACTCTGTTGAGTCATCCAAAAGTTGATTAAAGATGCCTTAAAGAAGAAGATCCATGTACTTCTAATGCGTTGTTGAATTAAAACAATTTAAGTGACCGAAGACACTTTTGGAGATGTATTCCACTTGAGTTTCTAGATGCTTATTGTGGATTCACAACATGCTCTGTGTATTAAAAGTAAAATTTTCTCACTTAGAAGTTTTTGATTTTATTGTACTTTTTTTTATTTCATTTCAATAGGGAACATTGATTGCTCATAGATTTTTCAACCCAAATGACAGTGCTTCTCCAACTAAGTATATATATGGTTTCCGGTATCCTCAGCAGATTAATGATTTGCCTACAGTACGTCTTATTTCCTACTGTGAGCTTATGACAACACAGGTATCTCAGAGTTCTCAGCGAGACTCCAGATATCGGTAAATGAATACCCCGTGGCAAAGGAAGTACTTAAGGAAGTACTGGAGCCTCAGTCTTCTAATTTTAAGATCCCAGCATTCCAAGGCCATGATCTTTCAACAGTTATCATATGTTTTTTGATTGATGGTCTTTTCTATTTCTTTCTTTTAATTTCCCTCTGTAATCTCTACAACAGAATTTGCTAGGTCAACCCTCCAGTACAACCAGGAGAGAACAAACGAGAGTCGTAATCCTAGTCGTAGTATATCTGTTCATAACATAATAAGAGATCCACATTAGTTTCTGTTGTTGCGTATAATATGCTGGATGGTGTCATGGTGTGGTCATTACAGTGAGGAACATTTATATTTTGCTGAATTAATCACTTTGGAACATGCAATGTATCCGAATTCCATGTATGATAGCCTAATTTATGACTTCAGTAGGAAGAATGGCTCGTACTGAATATAAATAAACTGCTAAAAGTGCAAGCAGACTCTACTTCATGGAATTGGTAACTGAAAAAGAGAAATGAATTCCCCCCCTTAAGTGAAAAAGGAGATGATCACCAGAATCAGTGAGTACTTAGGTTTTACCCAGAAGATGGAAGCAGCAATAACACGTCTTTTAACCCCATGCCAAGGTTAAGGAACAGACTTATGTGTCGAATAGTCTACATCACACAGTTTTGATTCTCCACAACCGCCAATTGCTTGCAATCTTATATTTGTATCACACATGAGGGCTTATGCACACATCTCGCCTGGTCTATGAAATCGGTGGGTTGTTTTGGAGTCCCGTCGTTTATGCATTTAAAGTGGAGTTGAAAGTCATCTTAGAAAAATCCTGCAGTTCAGCGCTTTTTGGTAATCTCATCTTTCATCTATCAGCATATTTCAACAGTGGAACTGTAATGACATGCACGAAAAAAGAAGAGAACATTCATTTTCGCTTGCTGTCAAAGGTAAATGAGTTCTGGGAGCAATCGGCTAATCTGGTCACAAAGGACAACCATTAGTCGAAAAGCGCCAGTTATCAATCCAGTTATTAATCCCCAATGACCCGTTGCATCAAAATGCAAATCATAGTTTAGTCCTACCTAAATTCAAAGGAGATGAAGCCAATTATCATGCAGCTCAGTTACAAACCCATGGAACATCTTTTTTTAGCTAACCAAAGCAGTAACAAAAATCCCATTGTACGTAATTTGTTGGTACATTGGTACATGAAGCGACTAGGTAGGGTGCACCTTTGTCATTTAAATAAAATGCACACGCGCGTGGACAGCCCTTATGTTAACTCACTATTAGCAGGTTGATTTTAACTCAAATTCTCACTATGTCATTAATAAATGGAAATGAAAATATCTCATATTGTAATAAGAGGTAACAACCAGGACACATCGCAGGAGCAATTCCCAGAAATTTCCTGGATATTGTTTTTGTCATATGAAAAAAAAAGGGGAGAAGAGCAGTAGAAGTGTCAAAAATTGTGTACGAAACTCATTTTGATGTCAAAAGTTCCATTTGGATTACTTAAGTGCTAAATCGGAGGAAAAATGATCACTTTGGTGTCAACGGTAAAAGATTCTGGCCAAATTAATACGTGACATTTATAATTAAATTTTTAATCTTAATTGAATTTTTTTTTTAAAAAAAGTAGTTTACGTGGCATTTCCACATATATATTTCGATTTTTTAAATACTTTTCTGAATTTTTTTTCTTCTTTTCTTCTTTTCTTTTCTTTCTTCACTCTTTGGTCACCGCTGGTGATCGGAGGTCGGTCACTGGCCACCTGGCCTCGCCCAGACGAGGCCGCCGCCGCCGGCCACAAGCAAGGCCCGGCTGACCCTCGCCTGGGCGACGGCGGGCAAGCCTTGGCGAGGTTCGTCTCGCCTGGCGGGGCCACCGTGGACTGGGCGACGGCCAGCCTCGCTGGATCTAGTGAGGGAAGGCCTCGTCGGGGCTCGACCTCGCCCATGCGAGGTGATACCAACCTCGCCCATGCAAAGCAATGCCGACCTCGCTAGGGCTTGCCCGCTGTCACCCAAGCGAGGATCGACCGGGCCTCGCCTGTGGCGGGTGGCGGCAACCTCGTCCAGGCAAGGCCAGGCGGCCGGTGGCCATCCTTCGGTCATCAACGATGACCAAAGAAAGAAGAAAGAACAGAAAATAAGAAAATAAGGAAATAAGAAAAAAATTATTTAAAATAAAAATTGCTGACCGTACATGTTGACTGTATTTCCGACGAGTCACATCATCTTCAGAAATTAATAAAAAAAAATACCACATCGGATTTCCGGCCAAACTAACCGGAGTTGGCACTTAAGTGATCATTTTTCAAAAATTTTGGCATTTAAATGATCTAAATGAAATTTTTGATACCAAAATTAGTTTCATACATAACTTTTAACATTTCTAGTATCTTTTTCTTAAAAAAAAAAAAAAAAAGTGTATCTTTCAGAATAAGCAAAATCTTAAAATAGTTTGATTTCTGTGAAGGGATCCACCAGCACAAGGTAAAGCAGACAAAAAACCATCCCTATCAGCTATCAATCACGATCAAGATTTTTCTGAAAGACACATACAAAAAGTTGGGTAACTTCTCAAAGAAGGGAAGACTTCAATAAAGTCCCTCCCCGATTGTAGCGTGTTGATGCTCACTTTTCTGCTTCCACAAACTGAAGTCAGTTCATTATTAACTTGTGTGTTGAGTGAAGAATAGAACGGAAGGAGATGGGAGCTGTGATTATCCCACAGAATTTGCCGGTCGGATACAGATTCCATCCAACCGATGAGGAATTCGTCGATCATTACTTGACGAACCGAGTCCTCGGAATAGTCGAGCGTCCTTGCATAATTCCAGATATTGACATCTGCAGGTGGGATCCTTGGTTACTACCACAGAAGTTTCATGGTAAGAACAGATACCACTATCACTTTGCTTACTCCTTTGATACAATTTCTCTCCAGCCATGATTCCCAGAATCTTATGGGTTTTTGGAGCATAATATATATCATCAATCAGTGAAAAGTAGAGGGAATGACAGGTGAATCAATCATTCCCCCGGATGACGAAGTTCAAGAGTGGTGGTTCTTCTGTTTGCAAACATCCCAACAGGTTAAGAGATCTACTCCCTCGGGCTTTTGGAAGAAGACTGGTCCTGATCGGAATGTCAAGGCCAGAGATACGAACAGAGTAATTGGTACTAAGAAAACATTAGTGTTCCACAAAGGCCGGGGCTCTAGGGCAATCAATACCAAGTGGGTCATACACGAATTTCATCTACTTGCCAATGATGTACTCAATCTATCCCTCACTTATTTGTTGCAATCTATTCACATGATGCATGAAATCGATAACATATTATGCAGAAACACTTGATTAAAAGTTTCCGCAAGTCCTAACGAAGCAAAGAAACGTTATTTTGCTCAGTTTCTACTACAGAAGATTGAAATCTTGTACATATAAAGAGAACAATATTATTTTTGAAATTCGTGCGCAGAATATTTTAATGTTGAAGAAAATATGATCGGATGGTATGAACTGGTATAACGTGGTATTTTGACAGTTGGATAGGAATTATGTTCTGTGTTGGTTAAAGCATACACAAGATGGGAAGGCTGATAATTCAACCCCGGAATTAGCACATGGAGCCATTAACCTGGAGGATTTGGATTGGGATCTTCGTCAACCTGATCATGAGGACTCATTGCCTGAGGTGCGAAGGAAAATAGTTCTGTTTATACATTCAATATCTGTCTTGACGAGCGGGCAAGATGTGTTGATGACTAATCTTTTATTTGCAAATACAGCCTGTGATCCAAGCAATGATTAATTCACTGATAGAGCCTCCATTTCAGCCCGAGAGCCGAGGTCAAGTTGCTTCATCTGACCTCCTGCAGCTGCTTCAGCCGGCCCTGCAATCTCAAAATAGCCTTCCCTCCAATATACATCAGTTTATGAATACTGAGAGTCCATCTTTTATGGAATTCTCATTGGAGAATGGCACTACTGACGAATCTATCCAATTGGAATCATTGTTTGGAACAAGTGAAGAGGATGAAGATTTCAGTAACATGCTAAATGAAGATCTTTTTGAGGAGGTTGAAGATGTTGAGGCGCTAAGTGGAGATTTATTTTATGGTGACTTCTTCGACGGAGACCAAATGCAAGCACAGGTCAAAATTCTTCCCCTGAAATTTCATTTGGTTGCTGTGGTTACCTCTCTAGTAAAAATTTAGGTTTAAAATGCATTGGATTGGTAGGGCACCTTCCCTTTTCCAGGTTATCTGAAACTAGGGATAATTTTCTTTCAATCATCTTTGGGTAGAATAGAAAGTTCATTAAAGAATCCGTCTGCTGAAAAAGAAAAGTGGACTCTCACGCTAAGTTACCCATGCTTAATTACTTTCAATTTTAGAAGAACGATGGACACTTTAAAACCTACCCTTGAAGGTTTGTTATGAAATTAAGTTTATGCCTCAGTTTTTTCCTCTGATTCACTCTATCTCATACAATCTGTCGCTGCAGTATGCCCAAACATCTAACTCGCATGATGAGCGTCCTGTTCTAATGGAGAATCGGCGAACACGAACAATCGACTCACTCCATGGTTTTGTTCCTTTTGAGGAAAAGAAAGGCATGGTGGAGAATAAGTTCAACGGCTCACTTGTTGCCCCCGAGAAACCTATGGCACCTCCTGTATGTGCTGAAAGTGTCAAATATTATGGCAAAGATGAAGAGCCGAGGTTTGGAAAGGTTAAGCAGGAAACTGTAGCCAAAAGTATCAAACCAGAATGCATATATTTGGATGAAACAGTAGCCAGAGCAAAGGTGAAAGCAGCTCCTAAACTAACCCATTGTGTCTTATTACTACTCTTATACGTTGACGTGCATTGCTTGGGTAGTCAATTAGATGATATGGATTCCATTTTTTATTGCAGTGAACTATATTGGATATGTGGTTCATAGGTACTTAAGAGAACGGTTAATTTTGTTAAAATCCGCTTGGAGAAACACATAAAATGGATTCTAGCATTCTTCTATCAAAAGGAAGTAATATTCCACTTTAAATTGCTCGTGGTTTATTAACCTTGGTTCAACTTAATTAGAACGTTGGAGAACTACGAAGCAGAAAATATATATAGAAAAAAATTGCAGCCGAGATATTGAACAAGGTTGTAGTAGATGACTAAAGGCAGATTATGTAATTAGAGCTTCCAGACAATTTGAGAACAAAAACATGAATATTTTGTCATGCGATCAAGATAATGCCTCAGTTATTTCCGTTGACCCGTTTGATCTTTTGCAATGCTTTGTTGCAGAATGGCCAAATATCTATAATGGAGAATGGCAAAAGACCAACAATTGAGTCACTCCATGGTGTTGTTCCTTTTGAGCTAAAGAAAGGCTTCATACAGAGTAAATTCAACAGCTCCCATGTTTCATCCACCAAATCAATGGAGCTTCTGAAAGAGCCCAAGACTCCAAAAATGCCCGAGTCTCCAAGAATCTATATCAATGAAGAACCGAGGCTCGAAAAGGTTAAGAAGCAGGGAATTGCATTGAAAAATGGTAAAACAGAATGTGTATCTTCGGATGAATCTGCAGCAAAAGAGAAGGTGAGAGAAGTTCCCAGTTGAACAGACTCTGTCTTTCTGTTATCTTCCAAAGTTGATTTGCATCATTGGACCATTTAGTTTGATTGGCATGGTTCCATTTTATTTGGAAAATCAGTAGAAAACTAGGAAAATTCTTCTACTTTTAGACCCATGTTAATCCTTACTTTCCTTTTCCTCAGCTCACTACTCGAAACACTTTATGTTTGCAGGTACTAAAATACAGAGAGCACGGTGAAACCAGTAATTCACCGAGGAAGACAAACAACAGGGAGATTGAACATGCCAGAGAGAAATCACATTCAGTGACTGCATTGACCGGACCGTCCACCAAGAGCACAAACGGTTCCACAAATCCTCCCCTGCGTAATCTTGTGAACCTGCTCGGCGGGATTCTCCTGCTGATCGCCATCACTTACATTCATTTACCAAGTATTTAATTTATAATTTTCACTGCCATTTTGCCCTGAGTGTGATGCAGCATCATTGACAAGTACGATTGTCAAAAAGGGTTTTGTATGTTGTGTATTCAGGTGTATGTAGCTTGTCTTCCTTTTGATGCTGATGCTTTGTTACTTCTTTTTGCGTCAACGGCATGGGAAGATCTCACTAGATGTGCAACTGCTCTGTAATTTTACTTTCTTCGTTCTCTGCTGTATATAATGCGAAGAAAGGAGAAGTTGCCACAGTTATGTCTCCTTTGAAAGTTTACTTTCAGTCCATCATTGCATGTATTTCTTTCAGTTCATCAAACAAAGGATCGATCACATGAGATTGGTTGTTTTTGTAGGCACGGTCCATGGACACAACATGCAAACTAATCAATCTAAATAGGCCAAAGCCTACTTTATAAGACGTTAAATCTGAGTCTTCCTAGAATCACACACGTGTACTCATAACACAAAAAGCAACAAACGAGGACCGAGAATACATTTCCACCGACACTGAATGTTAAGAGTGAGAGATAGGGGAGAGCTTATATTTAGAGACATTCGGTACACCAGTGACCTGTAGCAAGCTGCCCAACAAAATACGAAACATGATTTATGATGTGAGAAGGGCCATAAACATATGGATCACCTTAAGACAAGATGCACCACGGCACGGTCTCGCATATGTTACAACAACCTATATTCTTTGCAAATTAGAAATGTTCTAGTATAGATGACAGTTCACGCGAGGATTTCCAACATAATGGCCTCTCTCTCTCTCTCTCACACACACACACACACACACATACCCACCATGTAAGACGATCTGTCACACCAGCACAGCATTGTAGCGCTGTTACTAATGGCAATTGATGATAAATCTCGACGGAACAGATTGAGTGACTCGATTGCACAAGAAAAAAAATGAAAAGACAATGTTGAAGGAACAGTGCAATTTAGAGACCATATTCAGGCTCGACCATTTAAAAGATTAATTTACCCCGACACCACTCTAGTTTTGACCAAATTGTCACTGTATTTTCACAAACTACTTTTCCAGGAGTATTGGAAAGTATTTAACTAGGGATGAGTCCCATGAGACGATATAAGGGAAATAATTGGTGACTTGAGGGAGATATAGTTCTGTTTGTTTGAGCTTTAAAAAAATTACTTATGGTGGTACTGCGTTACCTCCAAATTAGAGCGTTGTTAAGAGTAGGATTTTGGAAATACAGGGGTGTTACAGTGACTTGGTCAAAACAGTGCAGTAATAAGTAGGGAAAAAGATTGAAAAAGAATCCCATAAAAATGCCAACTTTTACTCCTTTCTTTTGGCAGGATGACCCCACAAGAGGAATCTGTCCACCACATATGGGGGAGGGATAGAGGAAAGGAGAGAAGAGTGGAGAAAGACATTCACAAGACTAAAAGATGATAGCGACGGCCATAAAACTTCCTCAAGAAGGTGAACGACGGCAAAGAGGACAAGAGGGAAGGAATAAACGAGGACAGATGTGGGATCCATCTAGCACTGTGGATTAACTTCTCCAGCAAGGGGAAGACTTCACCAGACAAAGTTGCTTGGCATAAGTCAAGTGTCCATTATAAACAAGGACAGACGTGGGACTCCATCAAGCACTATGGATTAACTTCTCAAGCGAGGGGAGACTTCATCAGACAAAGTTGCTCGCCATGAATCGTATACTATAAATTTAGCACTTCCATGCTCAAGTTTAACAAACTGCTCTAACCAAAGCCACTCACTCTCTCTCTCTCTCTCTCTCTCTCTCTCTCTCTCTCTCTCAGCTTAGGTAAGCATCACCAAGAGCGTATACCGTCTGAATAATATTGTTTGGTGTCCTAGTTATTGTTTACTACCTTCTTGGAATTTATATTTATTGTGGCAGTCCTCTAATTATGCCATTTTACTCATCTTTTGACTGTTAATCAAAGTGATTGATGATGTTTTAGAGATAACTTTAACAGATTAAGGCTCCGTTCATTTGGCGGAAAATACTATGTTTTTTAAAAATGTTTTCCCGGAAGTCATTTTCCTGGAAAATGTTTTCCCGGAATATAATTTTCCGGTGTTCGACAACCAATATGAAAAAGTTTCGGAAAATATTTTTTTTCCGGCGGTGGCGACAGCAACTGGCGACCGGCGGCAGCGGCTGGCCACGGCAGCGAACGAGCAGCGGGCGGTGACTAACGAGCGACGGCCAGCAACCGTAGCCAGCGGCAGCGGCCGGCGACCGTAGTCGGCGGCAGCAGCGACCGATGAGCGGCGGCCGACAACCGCGGCCGGCGACCGGCGGCCGACAACCGCGGCCGGCGACCGGCAACCGGCGACTGGCATTTTTCCGTTAGACATGGTTCGTTTGGTGGCTGGCCAACGACCGATGACCGGCGGCGGTGACTGGCGGCCGGTAGTGGCAGCGGATGGGCGACAGCTGGTGGCCGGCGACTGGCAATCGCAGTCGGCGAAGGTCATGACCGACAAGTGGCGGCCATTAGCCGGCGGCCGCCGGCGACCGGAGGAGGAAAGGAAAAGTTTGGCGGAAAATGATTTCCACTTTTCAGAAGTAGAAATCATTTTTCTCAAAACAATGAAGGATTTGAGGGTGGGGAAGGAAAATGTTTTCCCACGGAAAATATTTTCCGCCCCCGAAAGCCAGAAAACATGGAAAATGTTTTCCGGAAAGATATTTTTCCTGAAACGAACAGAGCCTAAAGTAATGCGACTTCTTTTCATTTTTTTTGCATCTATTATGGCTGATAATTGTTAGATAAGCAAAATGTAGTCTCCACCTTAAGCACACCTTTTTGATGGTTTAGGACAGAGTTAACCAACTGGGAAGAATTATAAGTGAAGTTTTCGTCCTGGTACAAAGCTTCATTTTCATCAACGTACCATGCACTTATTTCATTTTAGTCCGTCTCTAACTTTTCACTACCAGATTTGTGTCTCATCTCTACTGTTTCACTGCCTTATTAAGTTCCAAAATAGAAGCATGTGTGATGTATTAAGTACAGTGACTAAGCAAAACAGTAAGTGAATGACTAAAAAGAAAAAAGATGTGTAGAACAGGGATGACAACATGTCTGCACTTCTCGTGTCTCTTTGTTTTTTGTTTTTTTTTCCTTTGGTGTTTCCATAGATGATTAGGAGTAGGGCAAGAACAAAAACTAGTTTTTGCTGCAGAAAACACAAAATGGAGAAAAAAAGGTAGCTGTTAACGCATTTCCATGCACGGATATAACCTAAATGCTTCGGTCATGCCAGAAAGCTTGAATGTCATGCACGAATATCACCATTCTTTTTGCCGCTAGAAAATCACTCTATCCTGAAGAATTAGTCGTCTAATTATTCTCAAAGAGCTAAGTAACCCATTCAAAGGCCTCTTCTCTCATTCTATTAGAATGGAAGTGTTCTGTCACGGAAAGAACTCAGTAGTTTGGTATACACATAGAAGTTCAGACTTGTGGAATCAGTTTTCATTAGAATTTACCCGGATGGATACATATATGTTCCTGTTAGCATGATAATGATCGTGCTAATAAGATGTGATTTGAAATGAGTTGCTGTTTAGGTTTACCAATCAAACTATGGTTGTATATTTTTTAGTTTCATCGAGGATTTATGTTGTACATTGTTCTTGGACTTAACGTAACAACTACTTATGTCTGTTTGTCTCTCTTTGTGAGCAGAGTATTACTTTGGTCAGTCTCCCGGAGGAATCAGTAGATGAGAAGGCCGCAGATGACCGCATTATACGATAGTACTAAAAAGACACAGCCTGCTTCACCATAGGTGACACAAGTGAGCTTCATCACAATGCATGATGCCTTGACAAAGAAATTATCGAATGTGCCGTCAGGAAACATATCAAACCCTTACCAAGTCCCTTCATTGAATTCCATTGTGGCTTAGTGAAACTTTCACTTCATCTGCTCATTGAAGTTACAGAAATTAAACAGAATTAGCTTATAATCAACATGGTGTTCTTTCGAACCAATGAAAGAATTACTTCACGAATCACGTCAAATAATGTGTGAGTCCATCATCCGTTTCGTCATTGAATAAAAACCGTTTCGTACATCATAAGGGGTCTGACAGATGGAACATTACCCAGACCAACTGCAAAAGAACACTAGAAGTGTCATAATTTGTGTACGGCACTCACTTTGGTGCTATAAGTTTTTTTTGGATCACTTTAGTACTAAAATTTTTGAAAAACGATCACTTAAGTGCCAACTCTGGTACCGTACACAATTTTTCGCCGGAAATCCGACGTGGCATTTTTTTTTATTAATTTCTGAAGCTGACATGACTCGCCGGAGATTGTCATTTAAGTGATCGTTTTTCAAAAATTTTAGCACTTAAATGATCGTTTTTAAAAAATTTTAACACTTAAGTGATCTTTAGTAAAAAAAATTAGCATTGAAGTGATCACAGAAAAACTTATGACATTTAAGTGATCGTTTTTCCTCCGACTTGGCACCAAAGTGATCCGAAAAAAAGTTATGACACCAAAGTGATCTCCGTGCACAAGTTATGGCACTTATAGTGTCATTTTGTCCAAACCTACTAACCGGTTTTGTTACTTTGGCATGCAGATTGTTATAACAATAGAAGAGTTATTTAGATCATTGTACCCCACTACTTGGCTAATATTATTTAAAGATTCTTAGGATGGTACAAGGACAAATAATCGATCTAATTAATGATCTGATCTTCATCTACTTGGCTAATATTATTTAAAGATGACTCCTTAGGTCAGGTTCTTAGAAGTGATGTATGCAACTACTACTCTTACAATGTTTTTGTCTAGTATGACAAACAGCGTTTGTAGTTTCCAAAGTGTGGCATTCAGGCTCAGCGGAAGATGCATAAAATCAAGCTGTGCTTCGTAGTTTGACTGCAAATTAGTCAATTGTGAAGTTACTTATCCCTGCACACGCACTCATGAGCAATACTCCGAATCAATACTCCACACCTTTGTTCTGGATCGGCAAAAGAGCACTATAAGTGTCATAACTTGTGTACGGCGCTCACTTTAGTACCATAACTTTTTTTCAGATCACTTTAGTGTCAAGTCGGAAGAAAAACAATCACTTAAGTGCCATAAGTTTTTTTTGGATCACTTCAGTATTAAAATTTTAAAAAAAACGTTCACTTAAGTGCTAAAATTTTTTAAAACGATCATTTAAGTGCTAAATTTTTTGAAAAACGATCACTTAAGTGCCAATCTCTGGCGAGCCACGTTAGCTTCAGAAATTAATAAAAAAAAAATGCCACGCCGGATTTTCGGCGAAAAATTATGTACGGCACCGGAGTTGGCACTTAAGTGATCATTTTTCAAAAATTTTGACACTAAAGTGATAAAAAAAAAAGTTATGGTACCAAAGTGAGGGTCATACACAAATTATGGTACTTGTAGTGTTCTTTTGTTGTTCTGGATCATTAGTCTGCAGATAAACAGACGAGGGAAGAGAAAGTCTAGTTACAAGCAAAAGTCACAAATTCTTATTATTATGGTTGCAGATTGAACTGAAATATTATAGATCATTCTCTGATACAAAAGATACCAAATCAGGTGATTTTGTTCTCGGTTTTTCATATTCATGCTGCAAGTATACATTTGCAATGTCATAACATCTAGAATTTTTTTTTTTTTTGGTTGAAATAACATCTAGAATTGAATGTATCACTTTCTTCAAACATAAATGAGTAACTTTTTAAATATTTTTTGGGGTATGTATTGTGTATGGATCTAATGAGGAATTGTAGTTCATCTCACGAGGCGTGTATTGGTAGGGTACCATACCATAGACAAGAAAGGACTCCTGCCTTTTGTAAATAGTGTTTCATCAAAACTCAACGAGGTATTCTTAGACATTTGATTCTGCTATTATAAGTTCTTTCTTTTAGGTGAACTATCTTGACATTAAATTGGATAATCAAATTGAGATATTTTTTATGGGAAATTTAATGGGAATCAGTTTTTATCTACTGAACGGTAGTATGATTCGCAGTATATGCACTCCCTGTTCTGCTTTTTCTTTTCCAGATGAGGATGATTGAGTTCATTAATCAGCTCAAAGCAGGTTAGCCCCTCCATCCAGACCCAGGCCAGAATACATTAATTACTGAATTACAGTGTCATCTTCTATCATTGTCACTAACCAATCTTCACATTGCTTTGTAGTCTTAGGATGCTTTCACTGTATTGGATTCCTTAGCTATATTCTAACCTATTTATGAGGGAAAATTCCAATAAAAGAAAACAAACTTCAGTGAATAGCAAAGAACACTATGATGCCACGCTATGTGTCCACGTTAATTGCTTGCACTTCGATCCCCTCTTTGCTTTGTTTGGTGCTCTCTTCTGTGTGCTTTTGATCTGGTGGCTCTGTTATTAATTCAAATAAACGAATTTGATGATGCTTTATTCTTGGCGATATTAAATTCAATCTCCATTCTGAATCTTCTTCACTCAGCCAAAGGCCTGATGTCTTTCTTTCTTTCTTTCTTTGCTTCTGCTGAAAAAGAAATGAGAGAGTCCTTGAATGACATATGTCGTTACCCTTCTGATGTGAACCCCTAGCGAGTTGGGGGTTTGCCAAGCGGGCATAAACAATCCCTCTTGTATGGTAGCGCTTTTACGTAGCACGGACTCTCCCAATTGCAACTTGATTTCTCAATAAATATTTGATTTGGTTTTGCTTTAGGAAATGTCAATAATCTATTATGGGTCGATTATGGGCCAAGTAAGATGTGATAGTCCGTCTTACTTCCATGAACTAGAGATTCATAGGTACGTTGATTTGGTTACGCTAGTTTGAGTAACTCTCATTATTGGTACTTTTTTCCTTCTATGAAAAGAATTTAGGAAAAATGACACAAATGATCCTTAAACTTTGACTCAATATATAATGTCATCTTTGAATTTTTAATTTATTCAATATAGCCCTTGAATTAATCATAAATATTCAATCTAGTCACCGAACTTCATTGTGTTCAATCTAAATTCTCAACTTTCTTTAAAAAAAAAGTCAAAAGTTTTCAAAATGACATCATTGCCTGGATTTTATAATGTCTTTTTATTGCAATTAATTTCATAGATTAACAAAAAAAATATTACTTTGTTAACTTTTTGTTCTTTATAACTATTACAATAGTTCCATTAAAGTCTATTTCAACTTATGATCTATCTATTAGTAAAAGTAGAACCTTATTTAGAGTTGTATCAGGTCGATGCTCCTACTATTTTAATTTCTAATTTACACATTTAACTAAATTCAAATAAGAAACACAAAAACTTGAAAATTTTCTCCATCTAAAGGATTAGGAACAATATTTAGTTAATATAAGTGCATCTATTCATAAATTAATATCGTTATTAAATACTCTTAAAAACTCTTATATTTAGAATAAAAGGACTATGAATCCGATATAACAATAAAGACAAAAAATGTAAAAAGATAATAAAAAGATAGCATATCTTTTGTTGACTTAGGAAATTGATTGAAATAAAAAAAACATATTCTAAAATCTGGGTAAGAGTATAATTATGAAAACTTGTGAATAGTACCATAAGACTTATTTAACTTTGTTATGAAAAGTTGAGGGGCAAAAATGAATAAGTTAAAATTTTAAGGAGTAGATTGAAAATTTAGAAATAGTTAATGGATCACATTAAATGAATGAAAAATCATAGGATAACATTGCATATTGGGCCAAAATTTAAAAATTATTTGTGTCATTTTCCTAAAGGATTATTCATGCAATCTTCTCAATTTTATTGTTGCCTATTTTATCATCTAGGATATGCAAAATAGGTGACCATGTGCGAATCTTCCAAACAAGCACATATACATAATCAAATAATATCAAAACGGATAAAATACAAGGAAAGAACCCAAGCCAATGCAAAATTAACAGTGCCTTGTAATTTAGGCCCGGGACTGGACAGGATCCCATGAGCAATACATACAATTAAACATGCACCAATCTAATGAATCCGAATTATGATAATGAAATACTAAAATAAGTTAAATAAAGCTTAGTTTAAAGTCAAACAAATATAATGCGATTTCTACTTAAATCCAATTCAGCTGCATTTTTCATCTTTTTTTTTTTTTTATCTATTTTTGTCCTTTCCATCTATTTTACAATAGAACCAATCAAAACCTAAGAATAAACTAATTGCTGAACAATCTTGTAATACAACTCCATATCTTTTCCTAACTTTATTCATTGTTGTCGCTTAGCAAAATGAGTCAATGAAAAATATTTTTATTATTGACAACAACTCATGCCAAAACATTTTTGTTGCTAATGAGAATATTTTCTATTGCCTCTTTTCCTAATAGATATAAATGATTAAAGTTAGGAAAATATTTTCAAATTGTTGATTTTTCATGAAACAAATGGCCCATTAGACTTTTAACTTTAAATTTCCTGCAAGAACAGAGTTAGTACACATCGTAGGACAACGGAACCAATTGCAATGCAATGTTGGGAAACCAGATAAAAGCCAAATTGTAGATTAATGGACCAGCGGCTGAATCATCATCTTGACTATTTTTATCTTTCGGCCCAAGTAATCCATCTTTTATAACATCTTTTGCAAAATGATTGCGGAACTACCGCCAACTATTCTAAAAACTTAAACTTTTAAATGAATGTGTAATTTAATATTTAAATATTCTAACACTTCCTTTCACGTATTGATTAGACTTTGATATAAGCCTAAATATGGTAATATGTGTGGTTTAGACCGTCAATCTACATCTTCTAAAAACCAAAGCCCTACCCATTGAACTGATCGATCTTCACCTTCCTTCGTCCACCTTCGTCGCTCCCACTATTTCACCAAACTAGGCTCTGATACCAATAGTTAGGAATGTGAATCTTTGAAGAGAAATGTCGCGACCTCCTCAAAGCACAGGCCTCAAACCATCAGGAGTTTGAGGGTAATGGATTGCTAAGTCTAAACTTATTGACTTAACCCGGGCTCTCCTAAACCCATACAAACTTGCAACTTAAGTCTCGGATTATTAATATGCAAATCAATTTTATTTAGAAGTCACTACTAATTAGTTTAGGGTAAGTCGATTAGAAATCCAAGCAACACGATAGAAAAATTGTCTTACTCCTACAAACTAGAGATTTAATGAGTTCGGAGACTTAACTACACTAGTTATCTAACAAGTATCTTTTCGGTACTTAACCTTGTTCAATTTAGGAAAATGCTTGTCAGGCAGTCTAGATTAATTTTAAACCTATCTTCTAACATGTGAGATGATCATGCCGGTACGCAATCATTTAAACAACAATCGGCAACCAAATGAGCATTAATAAGTTACAAGGAAAAGCAAGAATCTAACACATTCCCAACCAGGCTAGCACCAAAACAGAAGTGTACAAGCAATGTCTTAACATGCTTCTATTCATCCAAATGCCAATTTGAATTAAACACGTAATTCGAACAAGCTAAACAATCGACGTGCAATCGAACATGGCATTAGTCACAAAAAAAAAGGGTAAGAAAAAGAAAATTCAAAGCCCAATTTCCATTTTTTTATTTTTCAAAAAAAAATGAAATTTTGTTGGAATTTCTTTTTTAATATTGTTAATTAAAAAATATTTTTTAATATTAGAATAATGTTATATTATATAAATGGACCTAGGTCGGATCTTATGATCCAAACCGAGTCGGGGCTAACCCAGGTCGGATCTCTAGGTCCGAATCAAATCAGGACTGACGTAGGTCGACCAGCAGTTGTAGATCAGTCTGACCGAGACTGAAGGCCCGGTTCGTCCCAGTTCTCACGTGCCTCAGGTGCGTGAGGCCTCAACAAAGGCCGAGAACAGGCGGCCGGCTGGTCTCTCGCTTGGCCATTGGCCGGCGCTTGTCTCGATCTGCCCTCAGGTCTCAGGGCCTCACCTGGTTGGCCATCATTCTGGCCGGCCACAGCGACGGTTGGTCAAACCTTCAACTGGGCCTTCTCATGCCCAATTCCAACTGAAGGCTTGGCCAGTGAAGCCCGCCAAATTTTGGCCTTCGTTCAATCTCGAACGGAGACCAAAAGGCCATCTCAGGCCTTGCAGCTCCCTGGTCGACCTCTACATCGCCGGCCGGAGACCAAAAACAAACGGATCTCATTCAAGCGTTTCATCGAGTGCTTGGTGTGCGCGACAAAAACAAGAGGTCCTCGACCTTTCTCGAGGCTCAAACCTACTTTGACAGCCACGACTCACCCCTTATGGTGATGCCTGATCCGAAAACAGGGACAGTATGGACCGGAGTTCACGCGAAAGGGATAGCCACAAACTCCAACCAAATTGCACAAAAAACAGAGCAAAACAGAGGCGCTTGAGAAGCTTATCGTTCAGCTCCGGCTGGGGGGTCGTTGGCCAGCCTGCAGGCGACGACAAGACTGGTTAATACCCTCTCACACCCTTTCCTCACTCACTCTCGCTCTATTTGCTCTTTGTCTCTTTATTTTATCTCTCTAAAAAATGGCCAAAGCCTTCTCTTTCTCCTATCTTCTCTTTTACACTGGCCAGTGGCCACCTGCTCTTTCTCTCTAGGCCACTCAGGCTTTGCTCTTCACTCTGGTTCGCTCAATGTCTGCTCTTCACCCTTGGCCGCACAAAAATTCCTTGGCTGTCCGGCCACCGCCTCTGTCGCTCAGTTGTGGTTCATCGACGGTGATGGAAGAGAGAGGGAGAAAGGGGCCAGGCCAACTCGTGTGAATAGGGAAGTGGGTTGGGCTTGGCTCGCACGAGAAAAGGGAAAAAAGAAGGGGAAGGAGAGGGCCGGGTCGACCCGACCCTAGCTCGGCCCGATTTGAATATTTTTAATTTTTTTAAAAAAATTTGTTCTAATTAGTCCTATTAATGCAAATGTGCCTCATACCTACATGCTATGCAATTAAATAAAATATTTTTGTTTTAGGGGTTAAATTTTTTGTACAATAAATTTTAATCTGGTAATTAAATTTATGTATCAACAAGAAAAAATAGAGAAGAAGACACATTTTTTTATGTGAAAAACCCTTTTAAGAGCAGAAAGAGAAAAACAACAGTGTCATATTAAGCAGTCTCTTTATTATTAGTATCAGTAGCAGAGTGAGGAGCTATCGTGACCTTTCCAGAGGTGAACCATCAAGGAAAGGCTAACGAATTACTAAGCGTGACGCTCAACAAGGGCTCTCCCAAGTTCTGCCAACCGCAACTTGATACTCAATTCAATCATGATATTTATTTTACCTTTTGGAGCCGGCATTAGTCGGTTATGGGTCGATTACACACTAAAGTAAAATGTGAAGTACATTTTACTTCTGCGAACTAGATATTCAATGGATTTAGGGACTTAGTTACGTTAAATTAATCTATCGCCCTTTTGGTACCTTTTCTCTTTATTCGAATATGTTTTGCATGCAGTCTTCATCCATTTTATCCTATTCTAAAAATATATGAGGGGTAATTATGTGGGTACGCAATTAAAAAAAAAACCTTCCAATAATCAAAACAAGAAGGCGCTAGGCAAAGCAAAGCATATCACTATTCACTATCCATCTTCACAAAAATTCCGCAAATTCAATATTCAGGAAAATATGTAAACAGAAATGCACGAGTTAATCCTAAAACTCCAAACGACAGGAATTGACTTACACACACTAACTAATTACTAAACGATATGCGTGAATGATTTGGTTATACGGCATGCATGATGAGTTATAAATTAGATGTCATGTAATTAATTTAAGTATAACTCATGCGAGATATCAATTAAAATGAATTCTAAATGACATGTATTATATGATATGCATGCTGTGAGACTAATTAATTTTAAATCTACATGCAATCTATACGATCGTAATGGCACTTTGTTTGCTTTTTTATATTGATAAAAACTGTCGACCATCCTAAATCTGTATGCATTCTAGAACTAACATGCCTAGTCCTAAATAGCCAATTATGAATGTGCCCTAAGCTGTAAGTACGCGTGGGACCGTGACGAGTAATGACGATTAATAATATTATGATGTATCGAAATACACATTATGTTTGTAATTCATCGTATCATTAATAACATGCTATTTGAAGACAATCAAATTTCAACTAGCCAAATTAATCATGGCAAGTCACGCAAGACAATATTAGGGTCCGACCTTAGCGCTTAAAGGTCCGAAAGCCTAATACGCCTTGTTCAATGCAAGGAAGCAATCGAATTATGATAACATAAGGTTCTAATAACTAATAACATGCAATTAAAATAAACTATATGTTAAAATTGAGCAAACTTTCACTTACCTAAATATCAAATCTTGACGCAAGGAGCAACCGAGATTGTTGGGTCTCCGAATTGCAAAGAGGGCCAATGGACAGGAAGAAAGCCTGCGGCCGCAGGAGTACGGCCTATGACGGACGATGGTTTTTCGATCACGTACTGCGACAAAAGGATAGAGAGTCATGGCATAACGTGGAAACCTGCAGGGGAACTGAGAAAGCAAGAAAGGCTCAACCGATGACCTGGCGGAAGGTGAGCCTAATGATGAAGCTTGCTGAGAGTTCGACTAAAGAGGTGCTGCTGGAAGTTTTAGGGACCGGGAAGCCCAGGAAACTTGTCCGCATTGCTGTGGCTTCGCTGGAAGACCTGCAGGGCTGACTGAGTGGAACTACCGGCGACGATCTGGAGGTTGCGAATGACGTTGTGGAACCTCCTGGAACTTTACGGACTCCGCTGGGTACTCGTCAGGGCTGTCATGGCTGTGGGGGATTCGTCGAGCGCATTGCTGGACTGCTAGGAAAGTCGGGGAAAGCTACGGACGCCTTGCCGAGACTACTGGACACGACCAGAAACTGCTGCAAATCGCTGGGGTTGCTTGGAGATCGCCCAAGGAGGCAACTGGTGGTTACCCGAGTCGAAGCAGCTGGACCGCAGGAGAGAGAGCAGGGCAGGGCTCCGCTTTTGGAAGATTCTTTGCTGAGTGCTTTGCTTTTTTTTCCTACCCACGTGTTTTGCTTTTTGGTCTCCCCCTCTGACCATCGTTGTTTTCTCCCTTTTTATAGTGCGAAAGATTCCTTGTATTTATGCACTCGAATCCCAGGATTCTAGCCTGCTCTCTTGTCGGGGATTCATGGCCGAATATGTCGCCAAGTGTGCATCTTTGTCTAAATGTTTCTTAGTTGTGATTCATAGCCTCCCCCTCATTAGGCCAAGCACATCCCGAAGATATCTGCTCAATTTTGCACCATTTAGCACTTGCCGACCAAAGTTGCTTTTCCTCGCTTTTTGAACCAAATTCGAGCATGATAAGGCTAACCCTGATGAAATTTATGTGATGTGGACATGCTTTTATAATGTATAAATGCAAAAAAAAAAAATTAACTTTTTTGTTTGTTTAGGGGTCAAATTTTGATCCCGATTTTTTCTATGCGGTGAATGGCCAATTGTGCGGTGAGGTGACGCGATAGATCCGGAGAGAGCTGGAAATTCGAAGCTCATGGCTGTCCTAAACAACACGCTGACCCAAAAGTCTAAAATCACCAAACTCAATACCATTTTAGACAACGAACCGACCCACGGCATGTATATCCAAAATGCCCTCTTCTGGTCAGAGCAGGCGAGCGCCGGAGGACCAAGAAGTGCCGTGCGAGCGCCGGAGGACCAGGATGTGCTCAGTTGGAGAGAGAAAACCTAGTCTAGTGCATTTAATGTGTGCAGGCTATTGAAGTGGAAAAAGATTTTAAAACGAAAAACGAAAAAGGAAAATGATATTTTTTGTGCATAAAAAGCACGTGGGCTCCGCTGGCTGACGTGGAGCTTCCTGATCGGACAGGACCACGGTGATGGAAGAGATATTTAGCAATTTGTGGGCGCCACGTCAACTGCTGACGTGCATATTTTTCCTTCATCCACTAACAAACGAACACATGACTCCGATGATGTGTATTAAAAAAATGACGTGAAATTTTCGTTTTTGTCTTCCTTCTTCAGCACTCTTTCTTCAGCCTCCTCTCCGCTGGGCTTGGCTGTCTCCACCGCCAAGCCGCCTTCGCCACCACCATCCTTGAGCCACCACCGTCCGCGGCAGAGTTGTTGAGCTTGTCGCCGGCAACCATGGACGAGCCAAGACTCGAGCTGAAAGCTGTTAAGCAGCAGATTAGATATGGCTATTGAGCGACGGTCGATCACCGTGTCCAGGCCAACATCCGTGTCCACCATCTCTGTTGTCCCGGCGGCTATGTCTTGGCCGCGAGTGCTCGTCCACAGATATGGAGATGCAGGGTAGCAGTCGGCCATGGACAACCTCTCGTCCACTGGTCTGAGCGACGACCTCCGCGGCCATGGACGGTGGCTCGAGTCATTTGACCCTACCGACGGGATGAAGTTGTGGGGATGAAGTTCCGTGAACTGCGGGTGGTTTTCTTGATTCGTGTTTCAAGATGCCTACTGCTCCAGATTTGGATTTCGTTGGTGAATGAACAGAGGAAGACGAAGCGCTCGTCCATGGCCGACCTCCGCGCGATTTATGGACGAGCCACCGTCCATGGCCACCCCTCCTGCACGTCTTTAGATCTGTGACGAGAAGTCGTGCGGCCGTCCATACCGGCCGCCGCCGCCGCCGTCCATGGAAACCCAGGTGAAGGAGTGCGTTGTTGAAGAAGGAGAAAAAAAAAAGAAATTCCACATCATTATTTTAGTACACGTCAGCAGTCATGTGTCTATCTCCTAATTTAGTGAACGAGAGTAAAATATGCACGCTACGTGACTTGTTGACGTGGCGCTTGCGAACCGCCGAATATTTCCTCGTAGTTGGGAGGCCTTTGGTCGTGGTGGTCGTCCCTTCTGGCCGAAGGGACGGCGCCCGATAAAACCACCACGCCTCCTCCCGCATCGAAAGTGTGCGCAAGCTCACTACCCCTGAGTTCTCCCTCTCAGCTAGCTCTAACTTCTTCACTTGTGTCGGGGAAGAAAACGAGATATGGCAGCTGGGATCCGTTCGATGGGGTTTTTGGTCAAGCAGATCATGCTGTTACTTCAGCAGCTAATGGATGGCTACAGGTTCAGTCCAACCGAGGAGGAACTCATCAATTACTTGAAGTTGGAAGAACCCGGATGCAGAGACGGTTTCTGCATCATCCCGACAATAGCAAACATCTACGAGATTAATCCGTCGGATTTACAGGCCAAGTTCAGCAGTAAGTCGTTCGCAACTTCAAAACAAGTGACTTAGAACAGTAGCCCCTTACTCATGTTTTCAAAACAGTTTCTTAATGTGCATGCAGAGGAATCGATCATTCCGTCCAAAGATCGAGAATGGTGGTTCATATGTCCACAGATGCAGAACCAACGGATTAGCAGGAAAACACCATGTGGTTCTTGGAAGATCACCGGTGCTCATAAAGATGTTATAATTGACGGCAAAACGGTAGGTTCCAAGACAACATTAGTCTTCCCTGATGGTCGGGGCTCTAAGGGTGGCAAGAGCGACTGGGTCATTCATGAATATCGTCTACTTACCGAGGATGTACTCATTCTAACCCTCATTTACTGGTTGCAACTAATTAGATTCACTAGATGCACCAATTTGATGACATATCATATGAGAAGTATAGCTACGATTATCTGCAGAAACACTTGATTAAAGTTTCCAGCAGTCCTGAAGAAGCAGAGGAACATTTTTTTGCTCAATTTCTACTACAGAAGAGATTGAAATATAATACATATATAGAGAATGATGTTATTTTTGCCAAATATGAGAGCAAATTTTTACTGTTGAGGAAAATGTCAGATCTATGGTGTGAACTGATATAACATGGTCATTTGACAGTTGAATAGAAATTATGTTCTGTGTCACTTGATGGATAAACAATTTGGAAAGGCTGATAATTCAACTACAACATCAGAGCATGGAGTTATTGACCTGGCGGAATTGGAATCGATTCTTAATCAACCTGATGATGATGTCTCATTTCCTGAGGTGCTGAGGAATAAATGTTCTGTTTATACACTTATTATCTGTCTTAACGAGTGCGGAATGTGCTAGTGGCTAATCTTTTACTTGTAAATACAGAAATTGATCCAAGCAAGGATGGAGGCACTGATGGAGCCCCCGCAGCGCCAGAACCAAATTCAATTTTCTTTGTCTGACCTCCTGCATCTGTTTAAGTGGGGGCTGCGCTCACAAAATAAGAGCCTTCCCTCCAACATACATCAGTGTAAGAATTTTGGGAGTCTGTCTTTTGAGGACTTCTCATTGGACAACAGTCTTACTGATATATCTATTGAATTGGGATCTTCACTCGGAACAACTAAAGAGGACGAACGGTTTGATCCAATGGCAAATGCAGGTCTTTTTTCTGAGGTTCAGAAAGGTGAAGAGCCAAGGTTGGAAAAGGTTCAGCAGGAAACTGCAGCCAGAAATATCGAACCATGCATATCTTTGGATGAAGCAGCAGCCAGAGAAAAGGTGAAAGCAGCTTCTAAACTAACCCATTGTGTCTCGTTAGTATTCTTTTATGTTGACGTGTATTGCTTGGGAAGTTAATTAGATGTTGGGTTTCCATATTTGACTGCAGCAAACTATATATAGGATATATGGTTCACAGGCACTTTAGAAAATGGTTAATTTTGTTATAATCCTCTTTGAGAAAAACATCAAGTGGATTCTAGCAGTCGTCTACCAAAAGGAAGTATAATTTCACTCTAAATTGCTCATGCTTTTCTAGTTTTGATTCAACTGGGTCATCCATGAATATCGTCTATTCACTGAAGATGTACTCAATCTAACCCTCATTTATTCGTTGCAATTAATTAGATTCACAAGATGCATGAATTTGATGACATATCTATGACAAGTATAGCTTCAATATTCTGCAGAAACACTCGATTAAAGTTTCCAATAGTCCTAAAGAGGCAGAGAAACATTGTTGTCCTCGGTATCTACTACAGAAGATTGAAACCTTATACATATATAGAGAAAGATATTAGTTTTGCCAAATTTGAGAGCAGTTTTTTTTACTGTTGAAGAAAATATAAGATCTATGGTCTGAACTGATATAACATGGTCTTTTGACTGAATGGAAACTATGTTCTGTGTCGCTTAAAGCATAAACAAGATGAAAAGGCTGCTAATTCAACCACGGAATCAGAGGATGGAGCCATTGACCTGGCCGAATTGGAATCACTTATTAATCAACCTGATGATGAGGGCTCATTTCCTGAATTGCGGAGGGATAAATGTTCTGTTTGTACACTTAAAATCTGTCTTAACGAGCTTGCAGAATGTGTTAGTGACTAATCTTTTTACTTGTAAATACAGCATTTGATCCAAGCAAAGATGAAGTCACCGGTGGAGCCCTCTCAGCACCAGAAACAAGTTCAATTTTCTTTGCCTGACCAACTGCAGCTGCGATCACAAAATAATAGCGTCCCCTCCACCACACATCAGTTTACCAATATCGGGAGTCCGTCTGTTGATGACTTCTCATCGGACAACGCGTTGGAATCTTTTCTGAAAGGTGAAGAGGCAAGGTTAGAAAAGGTTCAGCAGGAAACTGCAGCCAGAAATATCGAACCATGCATATCTTTTGATGAAACAGCAGCCAGAGCAAAGGTGAAAGCAGCTCCTAAACTAAGCCGCTGTGTCTTATTACTATTCTTTTATGTTGACGCGCATTGCTTGCGAAGTCAATTGGATGTTGGGTCTCCATATTTTACTGCAGCAAACTATATATAGGGTATGTGGTTCACAGGCACTTTAGAAAACGGTTAATTTTGTTAAAATCGACTTTGAGAAAAACATCAAGTGGATTTTGTCAGTCCTCTAACAAAAGGAAGTGAAATTTCACTCTAAATTGCTCATGCTTTATTAATTGCGATTCAAACAGTAAGAAGAAAGGTGAAGAACGACAAAACAGAAAATATAAAAAAAAAAATTGCTGCAGAGATGTTGTACAAGGTTGAAGCAGATTACTAAAAGGCTGACTATGTAATTAGAGCTTCCAGACAATTTGAGAACAAAAACATGAATGTTTGTCATGAGATCCAGATAGTGCCTCAGTTATTTCCAGTGATCCATTTGATCTTATGCAATGCTTTGTTGCAGAATAGCCAAATATCTATGACGGAGAATTGCCAAAGTAGGATTGAACCACTCAATGATGTTTTTAATCTTGAGGAAACAGAAGTCGTCATACAGATGATGTTCAACAGCTCACATTTTTCGGTGATTAGCCCATTTTGTCTTGCTATTTTCTTCTTGTCTTCAAGTACATTGTTGGACCATTTAGTTTGATTGGCGTGGTTCCATATTTTTCGGAGTATCAATGAATAGAACTAGGGAAATTCTTCATTTTCCTCTCCCCTGTTGAACCTTTCTTTCTTTTTCCCTATCAGCGCTACTATTCGAAAAACTTTGTGGTGGCAGGGACAAGGGTACGAAGAGCACAATTTAGCCGGTAATTCACCCAAGAGGAGGAGATTGAACATGCCAGAGAAAAATCAATTTCAGTGACAGCATTGACCTGATCAACCACCAAGAGCGCAAAAGTTCCACAAATCCTGCACAGCTTATTCTTGTGAACTTGCTCGTTGGGATTTTCCTGTTGATCACCATTGTTAGAGATATAGATGTATTTAGGAGATTTCTCTAACTTGATTCTAATAGATGATAACTGATATCTTACTATTTTATATAGTACCTGTAAAATCTATGAATAAGCTTATGTATTCTTCTTCAACAAATATCGAAATATATAGAAAATTTAGCAATTCTCTCTTCCGCTATATCATTCTCAACTTGGTATCAAGTCATAATAATATGAGGAAACAGCCATTAAGTCTTTATAAGGTGGTGATTGTGGCAACATTACGACAGCCACACCAATGTCCATTTTCTACTGAGCCTGCTGATCCTAAGTATTGTTCCAACTCTTTTCGTCGCTTGTTTCAACAAATCAATATCATAATCAGACTTACTGCTCACAATATTAAATTATGTGTCGAATTTAAGCTTGTAAACAATTTCGACCGGGTGTTCCGATGGCTGATGGAATTTGGGGCGTGGAAATAGGACATAAATTCCTATTAACCTCGGTAGATATTCCTACCAGAAATCACATAAGGAATTTTTCTTATTAAGTTTGATCGACTTATATTGTTGGGCCCACATTCTTTTTATAATATATATTAGTTCGTGGAGTCTAGCATGTTTGTCAGAAAAGAAGTGAATTATATTTGGAAAGTTGATGATCTTGGTTTTCTTTGGGGCACGACGGTTTTGACCGTGAACAATGATATATATATATATATTGAAAATTGGTTCGGTAACAATTATCTATTTAAAATTTAATACCAGCTCCTCCTCCTCCAAATATCAGTGGTATAAATAACAGGTCAGGAATTTCTAGACCAGTTTATCAAAATACTTCTGATTTCCCTAATCCAACTCCTTCCGAAATGGAAGATCCAGAAATCAATGTTTTAAAAATAGTTTTTGAGCCAGACAAAATACTTTTGAATAAAGAATTTAATTCTTTTGAAAACAAGCAAATCAGAGAATGGTTTTTTGAGAATTTCCAAAGCCAAGCTCTTGACATCAAAAAAGAATATTATGAATACATGTACCAACATGAAATTCAGGTATTCTTCCTTGATTGGTTTGAAAGTATATTTCTAAAAGAAAAACATATTTTTGTTCTTGATCAGTTTTATAAATGGAAATTAGACGATGACCATGTCATTGAGTCTAATCATCCTCCCCTTAGAAAAATTAAAATTGAACATCGAGAAGTTGAAATCATAGCTTTTCCTTTCAAAACTGCTTCCGAAATAGATGGCATATGAATCAAAAAGATTGTTGAACAAAATAATTTTTCTAATCAACATTTGCATGCCATAGGAAAACAATTGGACCGAATAGAAAACTCCATCCAAAACAACTTTTCATCTCCTTTAATATCTATTCAAAAAAGAAAATTAAAACCCCCACTCTTTAGGAATTTTGAAATTCCGAAGAATCCCAGTTTGAATTTGCTAAGGCCCTTGAGGACAGAAGAAAACTTCTTAAAGGGAAAGCGGCTTTAATTCCTAAAAATACTATAATTCTAGATACTCCTTTAATATAGAATTTAAGTGTCAAAGACACTCCTGATAGAATTGAATCCTCTAATCAGGTCAATATTTTAGATAAATTTGATACTAAATCCATTTCTGAGATAAATCGCATCACTTGGAAAGACCCTAAGAAGCTTTATTATTCTCAAGCCACTCTTTCAGACATTCTCACGGAAGAAACTTTTTCTAAAGTCTAGAATAAATATTCTTTTGATGCTATTTATGTATGGAACATAGACGGCGTTTCCGAATAGAGCCTCATAAATATTTTGACTCGGATGGTTATGCTTGTAAACACTTATAAAACCATTCCTGATACTTCTGATCATTCTATTGCATATCTTTTAATAGCCGGTTTTATAAGCCAGCTCAAAGGATGGTGGGATAACTACCTGAATAAAGAGCAAATGTCTCGAATCCTAAATGCTTATAAACTCGATCCTTTTGGTCAGAACATCCTTGATGATGATGACCAACCCATCCAAGATACTGTTAATACTTTGATATTTTTTATATCTCAGCATTTTCTACGAGATTCTTCTCACATCCTTGACAAAAATCAAGATCTTTTGTCAAACATGAAGTGTAAATCCCTAGGAGAATTCAGAGAATATAAGAAAATATTTTTGCAAAGAGTTCTTCAAAAAGCATATTGCAATCAATCTTTCTAAAAAGAAAAATTTCTTGCTGGATTACCAAAACTTATAGGAGAACAAGTTCGAAGTAATATAAGAAAAGAATATGAAAACCAAATTCCATATGACCATCTTTCTTACGGAGAATTAATCTCTTATATTTACAAAATTAGAACACAGTTGTGTACCAATCTTCGTCTTCAAAAGCAAATAAAAAAGGAACAAAAGCTCACTAAAAAGGGATTAGGAGAATTTTGTTCCCAATATGATCCATCTTTTGAATCCTTTCATAAAAGAAAATGTTCTAGTGATTGCTCTTCAAAAAAGAAAGAGAAAAGAAAATTTTATAAGAAACCTTATAAAAAAAATTTCATAAGAACTCTTTTAAAAAGAAAGAGAAGGATAATTTTAATAAAACCAAGAAATCAAAGAAAGATTTTAAAAACATTACTTGCTATAATTGTGGTAAGAAAGGCCACACTTCTAGATTTTGCAAAATTAGCAAAAAGGTCAATGAATTAGGTTCCGTTCGTTTTAGGAAAAATATTTTTCCAGAAAACATTTTTTGTGTTTTCTAGTGCTCAGGAGCGGAAAATGTTTTCCGTGGGAAAACATTTTCCTTCCCAACCTCCAAATCCTTTATTGTTTTGAGGAAAATGATTTCCGCTTCTAAAAAGCGAAAATCATTGTCCATCTAACTCCTCCTTCCCCACTCCGGTAGCCGGCCGCTGCTGCCGGTAGCCGGCCGCTGCTGCCGCCACTCGTCGGTCGCGGCCTCTGCTCGTCGGTCACCACCGCCACCGGCCACAGTCGCCGGCCACGGTCGCCGGCCGCGATCGTCGGCCATCGCTGGTCGCCGCCCGCCGCTCGTCAGTCGCCGCCCGCCGCTCGTTCGCCGTCGCGGCCGGCGGCCACCGCCGCCGGTAAAAAATATTTTCCGAAACTTTTTCATATCGGTTGCTGAACACTAGAAAATTATGTTTCGGGAAAACATTTTTCAGGAAAATGACTTTTAGGAAAATATTTTTCAAAAACACAATATTTTCCTCCAAACGAACGAAGCCTTAAATTTAGACGAAGAAACTTTGTACCAGCTTAACCAATTAATGGTTGAAACTAATAATAGTTCTTCTGATGAATCTAGTTCTGAGAAAGGCTTACAAATTTATGATTTAGAAACATCTTCATCAAGTGAAGATGAAGATGACTCGCATTTTGAAATAAATGTTTTAACAAAAGAAGAAGAAATTCTTTTGCAAACCTCTGATCAAATTACTAATCCTGAAGCGAAATTAAAATATTTAAATAAACCAGTTTCTAAATCCACATTTCAAACCAATAATCCTTATAATATTTCTACTATACTTGGAAAAGCCAAAAAAGCAAGTTTTAAACCTATTTCTATAAATGATCTCACACAAGAGATCAATAAACAGAAACAAGAAATACAAAAACTTAAAGCTCCCTAGATTATTATGCAAAAGGACATTTTAGATATTAAATCAAAAAATTTAAAAGGAAAACAAAAGGAGGAAGATTTTAAAGAAAATATTTCGCAAACTTCTTCTCCCTCAAATACAAATTTTCTTTTAACACTTTCTGAAATAGTCACAAGAAAATGGATCATCAATATTTCCATAAGAGTCTAAAATCAATTTATTTTAAATACTACAGCCCTCTTTGATACAAATGCAGACCTTAATTGCATAAGAGAAGGTCTCATACCTACTAAATATTTTGAAAAAACTTCCCATTCTCTTAGATTTGCATCAGGAAATAAGTTAAATATTAACTTTAAAATCCCTGAAGCTGAGGTTGTAAAAGATCAAATATCTTTCAAAACCCATTTTCTTCTTGTCAAAGATATCAGACAAAATGTCATTTTAGGATATCCTTTCATAAACTTACTCATACCTTTCAAAGTTACCGAAAAAGGAATCAAAACAAAAACCTTGGGAGAAAGGATATGTTTTGATTTCATTTCTATACCCCAGGTCAGGAATCTGAATACCCTTCAAGAATACTCAATTTCTGAAATAAATTACCTTATTCAAGGTAAAGAAACTCATCTTCAATTTCTTAAAGAAGATCTTGAATACAAAAGAAATGACAAAAATCTTTCTAAACCAAGTTTTCAGAAAAAGATTTCCCTTCTTGAAAATCAAATAAAAAATTCTATATGTTCAAATATTCCCAATGCTTTCTGGTCTCGTAAAAGTCATATAGTTGACTTACCTTATGAATCATAATTTTCTGAAAAAAATATTCCTACTAAAGCTAGACCTTCTCAAATGAATCATGAAGTTCTCAATTTCTGTCAAAAGAAAATACAAGAACTTCTTGAGAAGAAGTTTATTAGGAAAAGCCAATCACCGTGGAGTTGCTCTGCTTTCTATGTCAACAAAAATACTGAACTAGAAAGAGGAGTTCCAAGATTGGTAATAAATTATAAACCTTTGAATACAGCTTTAAAATGGATAAGATATCCAATTCCTAATAAAAAAAGATTATTGAATAGGCTTTATGATGCAAAAATCTTTTCAAGATTTGATATGAAATCAGGCTTTTGACAGATTCAAATTAATGAAAAGGACAGATATAAAACTGCATTTACTGTTTCTTTTGGCCAATATGAATGGAATGTCATGCTTTTTTATCTAAAAAATGCTTCTTCTGAATTTTAGAGAATTATGAATGATATTTTTAATCATTGTTCTGATTATATTATCGTTTACATCGATGATGTTTTAATATTTTTTACTTCTGTAGAAAAACATTTCAAGCACATCAATCATTTTATCAATATAGTAAAAAGAAGTGGTCTGGTAGTTTCACCTATCAAGATATCTCTTTTTAAAACCAAGATTCGCTTCCTAAGACATTACATACATCAGGGAACCATCATACCAATTGAAAGATCAATCATCTTATCTGAAAAATTCCCTGACGAAATTAGGGACAAAACCCAATTGCAACGATTTCTTGGAAGTTTGAATTACATTATTGAATTCTTCCCTCGCATTAATATAATTCGTAAACCACTTCATCAGAGACTCAAAAAAGATTCTCCACATTGGACCCAGGTCCATACTGATATTGTTAGACAGATTAAATGCACTGTCAAGGAAATTCCTTGCTTACACCTTGCAGATCCGTCTGCTTTCAAAATTGTTGAAACTGATGCTTCTGATATTGGATACGGAGGACTTCTTAAGCAATCGAAAGACAATAAAGAACAGATTGTTCAGTTTGTCTCCAAACATTGGAATGATTGCCAAAAGAATTACTCCACCATTAAAAAAGAAATCCTTGTTATTGTACTTTCTATTTCTAAATTTCAAGGAGATCTTTTGAATAAAAAATTCTTATTAAGAATTGATTGCAAATCTGCGAAAGATATTTTATAAAAAAATGTTCAAAATATTGCTTTAAAACAGATTTTTGCCACATGGCAAGCCATTCTATCTGTTTTTTATTTTGATATAAAATTTATAAATGGTTCTTCAAAGTCTCTCCTAGATTTTCTCACTAGAGAATTTTTGCAGGGAAAAGGCCTCCCAAACCTCCCAACAAACCCTTCAGAAAAGACAAAGGCAAAGAACCTGCTGAATCATCTGGAGGATACAAGCCAGTTGGAAAAATGACCAATATTAAGAGTTGGCTTCAAGCCACTCAAGGCCCATTGAATATTACTACCATTTCTAGCCAGGCCAAACAAGAGCCAAGCACAACCTTTGATATTTCTAAAATATCTCCAGAAGAAGCATTACAACTTCTTCAACAGGCTTTTAATAGTCAGACACAATCATCCATGGCGATTGTAAGTCCTGACCCATCTCCTTTGACCACTCAAAAGGCAAAAGGAAAAATAATTTCTAGTGAAGTGGTTATTCAGTCTACATAGACAACCCCTCAAACAAACAAATTTTTCCATAAAACCATTTTCCAAAATGTTTGCAATGTTGAAAATGGATTTTATAATGAAGACCCATATCTTTTTGCTAAAAACATGTTTTTCCAGAAGTTCCTTTATACCCCACATGATATTTTTAAAACACTAGACTTTTACGAGAAAATTTTGGAAGAAACAAAATCTGTTACTTTCAGGCATTTCTGTGACATCCCGATTTTTGACCCAAATTTTGGGATTTAATAAACGTGTAATTCGTTAGTGTGCTTGTAGTAAAATCTCGCCCGGAAACTGATCATTCACGGTTATTGTTTTAAATTTTGAGGTTTCGCTAGAATCACGCTCAATCGAATTTGGCCATTAATTAGAGCCCAAACTTTGGTGTAGAATTTCTCGAATTTCGGGACACAATAAATTGGACGGTGTCGATATTGTCGTAGCCAACGTCAAGATTATTAGGGGTAGTGGGAAGAAAAAGGAGTTTTTGACCGGGTACGAATTTGAACTGGTAGACCTCTCTCGTGATAGTTGATCGAATTAATTTGGCCTTTGTCCCTTATTATATTCTAGGATTAATTTAAACCGTCGGGGTGTTATCGGTTTTAATTATGGGCATTTATGTTGCATTTAATATTAGAATGAACTTTTAAATTTTCCCCCCATTTCTCTCTTTTTCTCTTCTCTCTCTCTCCTCCTCCGCGCCGAAAACCCCCCTGCCGCGCGTTCACTCTTTCTCTCTCCCTTCTTTCTCCTTCTCTCTCTCTCTCTCTCTTTTTCCCCCCAACCCCGCATGCACACGTCGCCCATGCATGCATACGCACGCCCCCCCGACACATCTCTCTCCCTCTCTCTTCTCTCTTCTCTTTCCTTCTTCTCTTCTTCTCTCTTCTTTCTTTTTCTCTTTTCTCTTCTCTTCTCTGCGTCCGCTCGCCTTCCTTTCCCCCGACAAAGCCGCACCCGCTTCTGTTCCGCCCGACGCCGCTCCGCTGGCCGCCAGCTGCCGCTTGCCGCCGCCGCCTCCGCCCTATCACCGCCACCCACAGCCGCTGCCACCCCTCCCTTCTCCTCTCCTCCCTCTTCTTCTCGGCTGTTCCCCCTACTCCGCCCGACGCTGCCTTGGCTGCCGCGGTTGCAAGCTTAGCTGTCTGAGTCCCCGGGAGCTTGCCACCGCCTCCATCACCGTCGCCCGACGTCCCGTCGCCACCGCGAGCCTAAGCCACAGCCGCGGTTTGCCGGGCCGAAACCCCCCCCCCCGTCCAGCTCCGCTCCGCCCGGCTACCCCGCACCGCCGCAAACTGCGCCGCTTCCTCGCCCACCACTCAGCGCTCCTTCCTTCCGCCACCGACCACTGCCGCGCCGCCCGAACACCGCCAACTTCCCCCCCCCCCCCCAACCGGCCAGCCCAACCAGCCGAGCTCGTGCCCGTCACTGCCGTGTCCGACCGCCGCTGCTCGCTGCCACAGTCACCACCGCAGCCACTGCCAGCCGCCGGAGCCACCCCGCCGGCCAGCCGACCAGCCACCGCCGCGCCGGAGCCGTGCCGCATCGATGCCCAGGCCGTGGCCAAGTCCCTCGGTCCATGGCCAAGCCCCGCGCTCATGCCTGTGGCCGAGCCCCGCGCCCATTGCGCCCATACCCGCGCCTAGCCAACACCGTTCACCCGGGCCATTTTAGGCCCGAGTCGATTTTTACCGGGCCAAAACCTAGTAAGTGATATTCTAACCTCTAGTTAGTATAATTGGTACTTTTAGACTTGTCTAGGGATTTATTTAGATATAAATTAGTGCCTAATCTTAGAAAATAGTTAGACAATTAGAATGCGTTTAGTGAGTGAATTATGTGGCGCATGGTAGATTAAATTATGGTGACTGTATGGCTAATTGTGGTATTCTGATTGACCGTGTCGTGATGGCGAGTGTGGATGAAAATGGGAAATCGTACGTCCTTGGCATGAATGTCAGAAGTGTGATCGGATGTGACTGATTTGTGGGCCAATGTGATGGGCTGTGATGTGAATTGGATTTGTACGACTCGTCGATTGGTGAGTTATGACGTAGTGAATATGTCTTGGGTTTTGATTGGTACGATTTGTGAGATTGGCGAATTGTATTGTGGTGCATGTGCATGTGAAAAAGCCCGGATCGATCGAAGGGCTGCCAACCTGAGGCGTAGGTTACGCGGGTGTGGCAAATAAGGCATGACTAGACCTGAGGCGTAGGTTACGCGGGTCATTGGAATGGAAAAATGTCCTGAGACGTGGTTACGCGGGACTAAGCCCGACTTGATCTGAAGGCTGAGCCTGAGGCGCAGTAGCGCGGGCTGTGAGATGGGGCCTGAGACGCAGTGGCACAGGCCTTGTGAAGGGACCTGGGAGGTCGTGGAAAGTTGTTCGACCACGCATGCAACCTGATTGTGATTGATTGATTGAATTTGACTGCTGGATTGGATGATCTGACTGGGTGTTTTGATTGAATGCTATTGTGGCTGGTGCATGTATGACTGTAAGTTGGTATTAAATTATTATTATTGTTATACTTTATTGGACTAACGTGCAGAGTCGGTATGCAGTTGTTGGCAAGGTAAGTACCCGAGATGAATTCGTTATGTTGGGAGTTAGATTGCATGTTTGACTTGTCTAGGTACGCATTGGCCTACGTAGAGTTTAGAGTATTGCTTATTGAGACTCGTTATTACGGTTATTATATAACCATTTTCAGATCCTCACCCTCAAGCATGACACCACCTAGGCGTTTTGGAGTCCTCGTGCATATGGTGCACGAGGACAATGAGTACCCGAGTCTGAATCCGGGCGAGGCATATATTAGGCATCGTACTTATGTTTGGGTAGATATAGGGCGCGAAGAGTTGGAACGCCATGACTATTTGGCTTGGTCTCATAGGGTCGGGTTGGTAAACTCTGGGCTAATCCGAGGTTTTGAGGGGTTGCAGTTCGATAATAAGAATGCGGTCAATTGGGAACCCTAGGACAAGTTCGCTCTCGACGGCGAGGCGTCAGATCCCGACAGTCCTCCTGTGAACCCTGGTTCAGCACCGGCACCGGTCTCCGAGCCTGTTCCCGAGCCTATCCCCGAGCCTGAACCCAAGCTAGCATCCGAGCCCGAGAGCGAAGAAGAACCCTTGACGGTCGAGCAGGGAGATAAGGAGGAAAACCCGATCGAGATCGACTCGGACTCGGAGACAAACTCTTCAGGGTTCGATCCGGATTTGGTGCCGTAGAGTCAAGCTAGCCGTAGCCCTATTTTGGTGGGACTAACACTTTTTTGAGATAGGAGTCCCTCTTAGTCTTTTACCCGACCGTCGAGCCATGTATCCCTTTTTGTTGTCAATGGCTCCCTGACCCACTTTTGGTGTACGTACTTGCCTGTAATGAATGTTGTAAGTACTTCCTGTTGTTAATTTAAAATACTATTTATGTTATGATTGCTATCCTTGGTCATGATTTTATTATGTTCGGGTGATATTTGCTTCCGCTTGTGTTTTATCCTCTGGTTTGGGTTTGGGTCGGCGACGCTTTCTGGAACGTCGTGTTCAATATGACCTATGGCGGGATGTCGTAAGCCGGCAGGGTCCAGGGCGTGACAATTTCTCTGATGAAGGTCATGTGAATTACTCTACAGCCAGAATTCACAGGGTCATTCACCCTTCTCAATGGACTCCCAATTCTTTGAGCTTGAAAAAGTTTAATATCACAGAATCCCTTCCATACAGGTCCTCCTTTTCATATTTCGATTATAAACAAGCCTGGTGGAACACCTTTTGGAGACAAAATGCCAACAATTCCCATACTTGGCTATTCTTTTTTGAAGATTTTGATATTAAACAAACTCCATACTGGTTCATTCAATGGTGGGAACATCTAGGACCCATCGAGGAAATCCTCCACCCAAAAATCCAACCTAGTTATGAAATTTTCCTCACCAAATTTGTTCCCCTTTCATATGAGAAAAATTTCCCCAAACTTATGCTATTTTTTTACCATTTTGGAATATCTTGGATTCTTTGATGGAATTTTGATTACCAAAAATCAAATGACAATGGTATCCCCATCTTAATAAGGAGGTACAAAGTCAAATGGTAGAACAGATTTAAATTCTTTAATAGAGTGACAGAACAGGCTGTCCATCAATGGCTCTCTTCTAGAGGATTAGAGCCCATAAAAAGTGATGGCATAACTCCATTCCTACATGATAAAGGGTTTGTATTATCAAAACTAGTTTCTACTAAATCTCACCAACACCTAGCAGATATGCTAAAACAAACCCTTTCTCCAATAGAGGAGTCCAGTCCTTCTCATTCTCATCACAGTGGAGATACCAACGAAGATGACTGTTTTGGTATTCCAGGAATATCGCCAATTCCAGTGAATTGGGCAAATATGAAGGATGAAGAAGAAAAAGACGAGCCAGAACTAGTGGAAGATCTATCCAGATTTTCCTGAAAGAAAACACCAAAAGACTCTTATCTCTCCATAAAACCATCATGAGGAGTCTATCTGCTTTCTCTCTTTTCAATAAAGTTTTCATAATTTTGTCTCATCACTGTTCACTGTAACACTGTGTACTTACCGCTACAGTAGTACCCATGAACAATTTTTATAGAAACCCATCCGCTTATATAAAGAAACCTCACCTTTCGAAAGGAGGCATCGATCAGAAAAACACAAAGCATTTCTCTCCAACCTCTCTTGATCCTAAAATCCTTTCTGGAAGAAAATAAGAGGTCATCCACCTCAAGCCATTTCGATATCACTTTAATAATAAGTTCACCTTACACCCTTCTCAGTTCCATATCCCTTTTTAGATCTTAATTTCCCTTCGAGAAGTATAGTCGGCAAACATTTGCTAGTACTATTATCGGGAAACATAAAGTTTTATCCGAAACTTCATAAGATTTATCACCTTTTATATCTTTCATATCCCTGTGACACTTAATATTCTTGATCTTGTTCATGATCTAAGGATACTAAGATTTTTATATTTGCACTTGTACTTCAATATTTTTATTCCAGTTGTATAATTTCCATCTTGTTGTTGTAATATTTCTTGTCATTCAATAATAATCTTCCTTTTATTCCTTGCATCTACATTTTTTATATATTTACATACCCCACAAATGGCAGGTTGAACCGCCTGTGGATGGTCTATAATTTAATTTAAGAGCCATTTTCTGCATTTGTTATATATCCTTACTTCTTCTATTTTGCCCTTTTATATTACCTACCACCTATATGGTTGGTTTAGAGATACTTGCTGTTATCCTTCTCGTTTTATATCTTGCTTACAGTATCTTTATTATTTATAATGCTCGTCATTTTATTTAATTTTATTTATTTAATAATTTTCTGTGTAGAAATCAGCACTTTTATATTAGAATATATCTTTGCTTCAGCTTTAGCCTTACATAATAGAAATTTTCCTAGAACTCTATACCTCTTTAATCAATATATATATATAAACACACACATATATACACTTTAGGATTATGTGCACTAGAAATCCCAAAATTTATCATCAAAATACAATTGAATCTTAAAACTTTAGAAAGTACAATCCTAAAACTTGTCAAATTGATGCAATTAAGTCCTTTTCTTTAACTCCGTCTAACTTGACTAACAGAAAATGCTGATGTGACTTTTTTTTAATTATTTTCTCTCTCCTACATGGCGATGACTAGGGGTGAGCGATTTTAGATTCTGTACATGTTCCAGCCGGAATTTAGAACCTACCTGTTAGAACAAGTTTCTCATTTTTTGGAACTTGGAACCTATCATGATACCTTGGAACCTAAAACCTATCATGTCATAGGTTTTAGGGTCTACCTAGTTTCTATTTGTATTATTAATTGAACGATTGCAGTAAATTATCACTTTTAATAACCACGACTTGTTGCTACAATCCACTAACTGTAACTTACATTAAGACACATGAAGAATATTAAACATTAACAAGTAAAAGTTTCAGTCATAAAATAGAAACTCAGACTAATGATTTCAGATTATACACTCATCATCATACACTATATAATACTGTAGGATCGCACACATAAAACAAGAAAATACAAAGACTTGTTCTAAGTTTCTGGTTTTACCTACCTAGAACTTGAACCTACCTATGGAAATTCCCAAAGTGTTGGAACTTGAAACCTACCCTTCATACCCTATAACCTGGAACCAGACAAGTTCCCACCGGCCCAGTTCTTAGCGATGACGTGACTAAAACATAAAACATAAGGTTAAAACGACGTCGTTTTGGTCCAAATTTGATTTTTTTATACAACTTTATTTAAATTAAATTAAAAAAAAGAAAAGGAGAGTTGGAAATAGCAGCAAGGGCTGCAACCCTCGCTAGGAAGGGTTAGCGATGGGGGGAATGGTTGGCAGGGGTCACCGGACCCCGCCCCTACTAGTGGCAACCTTTAGCTAGAAGTGAGCGAGGGTAATATTTGATTCATTTGAAAAAAATATACTCTAGTGATTATATGGTAATTGAAGAACACAAGTCATTATTCTAAGTAGCAGGATAAATTTAATTGATTATAAGATGAGGAGCGTTCGAATTTAAATTTGTACTAATTAAAAAATTATTGTTCATTTTTTTTCTTTTTTCTCTCTTCTGATATGGTAAAAGTCAGGTGATTTCAAGCTCGATTAAGTCTGACGACAAAACGAACCTCAATAAAACATATTGTTGACAAATCTATCTATTGTCTCTATTAAAAAGGAAGGTTTGAAATTTAGTGTCCACTCTTGCAATTACAAATATATCCTCACATAGGGAATTTATGTTTTTTTGAAAAACTAAACTCGATGGCTCAATTTGTCATTAGGTTACAATGAAATTAATCTCAACAATTATCAATAAACATGGTCATCATCTATATATATATATATATATATAAGCCCGTGTAACCTTTTTCAATGAGCCACTTCTATCATCATTGATTTTTGTTTCCTTGATTTCCAAAAATAGAAGTATACATATGGAAGTAGCTGGCAATGGATAGTGTAAGAAGTACAGAATTTCCGTCCGACACTAATGCTTTTCAGATTGCAAATGAATGTAATAATTACATGATCATCAACTCATCATACACGAGGGCTGTTGTTACTTGTCCGTGTCGTGTCCAATCAGACGGCTAATATCTCATAAAGAAACTGATCGAGCAGAGTGGATTTTTTATGTAAGTCACCGCATTAATTTAGTAGGTGGGAGGCCTCCCGTCGCGGTGGTCGTCCCTTCAGCATGAAGGGGCGGCGACCGGATAAAACCGCCACCCCCCTCCTTCCCAGGCCAAACTGTTCTTCCCCTCCCGCATCAAAGCGTGTACAAGCTCACTTCCCTGAATTCTTCCTCTCAGCTAGCTCGAACTTCTTCACTTCTGTCGGGGAAGAAAACGAGAAATGGCAGCTGGGAAGTCTTCGATGGAGCGTTTTCTCGCGCAGATCCTGCTGATACTTCAGCAGGCGATCAACGGATACGGGTTTAGTCCAAACGAGGAGGAGCTAATCAATCACTTAAAGTCGGAAGTACCCGGATGCAGAGGAGGTTTCTGCATCATTCCTACAATAGAAAACATCTGCGAGATTAATCCATCGGATTTACCGGCCAAGTACAGAGGTAAGTCCTCTGCAACTCCCAAAAAAAAGTGACTCAGAAAGAGAACCGAAGCTGTGACATCCCGAATTTCGATCCATTTTTGGTATTTATAAAACGTGTAATTCGTCAGTGCGCTTATAATAGAATCTCACCCGGGAACTGATCACTCTTGGGTTCTTGTTTTTTTTTTAAAAAAATAGAGATTTTTCTAGAATCGCACTTGATCGAATTTGGCCGTTATTTAGACCCCGAACATGGCAGTCGATTTTCGTGAGTTTCAGGACGAAATAAATCGGACGGTGTCGATATTATTACGGCCAGCGTCGAGGTTATTAGGAATAGTGAGAAAGTGGATTTTGACCACGTGCGAATTTGGACTAATAGACCTCCCTCGTAGTGTGTTTTGACTCATTTTATTTTGGCCCGTTGTCTTGTACTATTGTTTGGGATTTTTCGGGAACTGTTAGATCTTTTTCCGAATTTGAATCGTGATCGCTAAATCGATTTTTAGTTTGAACCGTGTCCGTTGGATCATGCTTGAAGACAAAAGTTAGCTTTTTCTCTCTCTCTCCTCTTTCCTCCGCGCCACGCACACCCCCGTGCAAAGTCCATCATGCACATTTCTCTCTCTCTCTCTCTCTCTCTCTCTTCTTTCTCTTCTGGCCACGCGCGTCCTTCCCGCATGCACACGTCGCCTCAGTCTCTGCCCATGCAGACCTACTCCCCTCTGCCTTTTCTCTCTCCTCCTCCTTCTCTTCTCCTTCTCTTTCTCTTCTTCTTCTTTCTTCCTTCTTCCTTGGCCCGACTGGTTCTACCTCTGTGTTGTCCGCCCGACCAGTCGCTGCCGCTCGCCTGGCCGTCACGCACCGTCGTCGCCAGCCCGACCGTCGCGCCGCGCCGCCTGACCAGCCGCTTGCAGCTCCGTCGGCCGGCCCCGCCACCTGGTCACTCTCCCTCTTCCCCGACTTCCGTCCACCTCCGCAACTCCTCTCCACCCGACGCCGCTCCACCCCGTCTTTGCCCGACACCGCCCCACCAGTCACCGATGCCGCCGCCTCCCTCGCGCCTTCGCCGTGCCGCCACGCCGCTCGGCAACTCTGCCCGACGCTGCCTCACTCTCCTTCCGCGCGCACGAGCTCGGCTCGCCACCACTCGCCGCCGCGTCCGGTGAGTCCCAACCATTGCCCAGTCGTCCGGCCAACTCTCCAACGCCGTCCCGACACCTGAGTGCTGCTGTGGTCGCTGCCGCACGCCCCAGCCACCTCAGCCAGCTTCTTCTTCTCCTATTTTCCTTGGCTTCCAGCAGTCCACCGCCGCGTAGCCGCCGCTCGCCGTCGCCTCAGCCGTCTAGCCCGACGCCACCCGACCCTGCCAGCAGCTGCGCCGTGTCGCTTCATCGTTGCCGGTTCGCCCCCCTCCCTCGATTCCGGTCTCTCTCTCTCTCTCTCTCTCTCCCTCTCTCTCTCACCCGGCTGACCTTCCCCTTTCCAGCCCACCGCCACCGCATCGACGTCACCGTCGTGTCGCCGCCGCCGTCAGTCACCTCCCCAGCCAGCTAGCCAGCCCTAGCAAACCAGCCCAGGCTGTGGCTGACTCGTTGCCCACGCGACCAAGCCACGCGCCTGTGCCCGCTGCCCGCGCCTGTGCTCATTGCCCGCGTTTGCGCCCGTTGCCGCGCCTGTGACCGACCGTCGTGCCCACACGTGTGCCTAGTTCGCACTGTTCACCCAGGCTATCCTAGGCCCGAGCCGACTTTTCCCGAGCTAAACTTAGGTAAATGACTTCCTAAACCCTACTTAGTATTTTGGGCACCTTATTGACTTGTCTCGGATTAGAACGGCTATGGTGTGTTTTAATTTAATCTTATTGTGTTATAATGGTGCTATTTGAATTGGATTTAACATTTTGCATTGATTTGGATAATTGTGCTTGGCCGACTTAAATGTTGGGTTTGTGAATTGAGGTGGCAAAATGTGAATTGGACTGAGTTGTGAATATTGGTTGTTTGATGCAATTGGCGTGAAATTGATTGAATTGAATGGCATGTGCTTGCATGTCGATTTTAAGCCCGGATCAATCGAAGGGCCATGGACTTGGGACGTATTGACGACGGTCCGTGTGAAGGCTAGACTGGCTAGTGTACCAAATGGATGCGGGCTTGAGACGTGTTGACGGTGGCTCGTTAAAGGTGTGATTGGACCGGGACGTGTTTACGTCGGTCATTGGAATTGATTGAATGGTTTGGCTTGGGACGTATTGACGGCGGCCATTGGAATTGATCGAATTGTGAAGCTTGTATGCCTGTGAGATTGAACTTGAGGCGCAGTGGCGTGGGCCATGGGAAAGATGTTCGGACACGCATGCGATTGGAGTGTGATTAAATTGGCTGGTTGAGCGTGTGATTTAATTGACCGGTTGAACATGTGGTTGTTTGGCTGAACTAGTTAAATGTGAGTGAGATTACGTGTGCCAGGTGACTGTGATGTGATGATGAACTATTCTTGCATTATATGGTTTGGATTGATATGCATGGTTGGCTCGTGATTCAAGACGAGGTAAGCTGGTTGTGTGAAATTGATTATGTTGTCTGGTGATTGCACATTAGACTTGTCTGGGTGCGCATTAGCCTAGGTGGGGTATAGGGTGTTGCTTATTGAGACTCGTTCTCACGGTTATTACATAACCATTTTCAGATCCCCGCCCCTGAGTATGACACCTCCTAGGCGTTTTGGGGTCCCCATGCATATGGTGCATGTAGATAATGAGTATCCGAGTCTGAACTCGGGCGAGACGTATATTAGGCATCGCACTTATGTTTGGGTAGATGTGGGTCGTGCTGAGTTAGAGCGCCATGACTACTTGGCGTGGACCCATAGGGTCGGGTTGGAGAACTCAGGACCAATCCGAGGTTTTGAAGGGTTGAGGCACACTAATGAGGATGCGGTAAATTGGGAGCCCTAGGACAAGTTCGCTCCTGACGATGAGGTGTCGGATCCCGTTAGTCCTCCGGTGAAACCTAGCCCTGTACCGACACCCATTCCTGAGCCTGAACCCGATTTAGCACCGGAATCCGAGCCCAAAGAGGAGCCCGAGCCCGAGCCCGAGCCCAAGCCCGAAGAGGAGCCTGAGCCCAAGCCTGAAGAAGAGCCCATGGCGGTCGAGCAAGGTGAGGAGGAGGATAACCGGATTGAGATTGACTCAGACTCAGAGTCAGATTCCTTAGAATCCGATCCTGACTGGGCACCGTAGAGACATTTAGGAATAGGGCCAGTAGGACTTTTGGTGGTGTCTCGTTTGTGTTGTCAGTAGTCTACCCAGCCACCTGTTCCTTTTTGATGTTGAAGGTGGATTTAACCCTAGCGGCCTAATGTATGAATATTGTGAATTCTAATTTATGTTGTGTGTTTATTAAATTTTGTTTGTTCCACCCCTTTGTCATATGTTTTTGTTTGGGATAATTTATTTCGCTTCCGCTTGCGTGGTTCGTTTGGGGTCGGCGACGCGTCCTGGGATGTCGCGTTCATTATGACAGTCGAAGGGGGTGTCGCGAGCCCATTGGAGTTCGGGGCGTGACATGTCCCCCGTTGATTTGGTATCAAAGCGAGGTCAGCTCGATCCAAGACGGTCGAAACCTGGAGTGATAAGGAGCAATGACTTTAGGGTAGCCATTTAGGGAGACTCGCGTGCTATGCGTACCCCAGACAATGTGATTGTGATTGCTGCTTGAAATTATGCAATAATAAATTGAGGTGCAGGTGCGTCAGAACCTAAGGTAAGTGTATGAATCGTGGAGGCTAAAACTGATTGATGTGAGTGATTGCCTACCTACTTGATAGATTGTAGTTTCAAATGATTGCTTAGGATTTTAAAACTGGGATAGTTGGCCTAGGTTTCTAATTCCTATGTGGAATTATGGTAGGTGAGTTTCTGTGAGATTCAGTAAGATGAGTGGACAAGGCCGAGATCGAGGTCGAGGTCGAGGTAGAGGTCGTGTAGTTCCACTGGCTGAACTTGTGGGAGATCCCAGGATAGATGAGATCTGGAGGGCGCTGGAAGAAGTAGGAATATTGTCGGGACGACAGATGGGAGAAATGAGCGCTACTGTTGCTGCTACAGCTGCCAGCGAGGTTGTTGGGAATAACGGGGGCCAAGGGAACAACTTGATGGATGGGAACCCCGGTTTGGCGCAAATGAATGCGACCAGGCCAATGTCCAAACTTGTAGAGCAATTTCTGAGACTAAAGCCCCCGAAGTTCAACGGGAAAGACGACTCTGAAGCCGCGCCAAGATGGGTAGAGGAGCTAGAGAAAGCCTTCGAAGTATTGGGTTGCACTGAGGAAGAGAAGGTGACCCTAGCAGTATATCAGCTTCAGGAAAACGCAAATGATTGGTGGAGAGCCACTAGGAATCAGGTATTCCCCATTGGTGCGGCACTGAACTGGATCGTATTTACTGAGGCTTTCAATAACAAGTATTTTTCGGAGAGTGCCCGAGAATAGAAACTGGCATAATTTATGGGACTCCGCCAAGGCCAAATGTCGGTAGATCAGTACGAAGCCGAGTTCGCAAGATTGTCCAAATTTGCCCCCAGGATGGTGGAGGACCCCACAGACAAGGCGAGGAGGTTCCGGAATGGACTAAAACCGGATCTTCGCAACCAGATGATCTCATTAAACTTAAAGGGGTATCACAAGATTTACGAGATGGCTCAAACAATTGAACGGGACCAAAAGGATCAGGCCATTGCTTCTAGATCGTGGCATGCCCCGGCTAGGGACAACCGCCAGCTCGGGAAAAGACCCATGATGGGAACTAGTCGCTTCGTCCCGCTAGCTCGAAAGAATATTGGGAAGCCAAACCGTTATCAGAACGCCCCATGTAGGCTATGTGGAGGAAGACACGGAATTGGACCTTACCCGAGTAGGGGCGGAGTGTGTTTTATATGTGGTGGGAGGGGTCATCAGATGAAGGACTGCCCCAATAATAGACGAGCTGGGCCGCCTATATCGCCGCCACCCCGGAATGGAAACCAATTTAGGACTATTCAACCGACAAATCAGAATAGGCCGCCAGCCCAAGGACTAGTGTATGCAATGGCAAAGAGGGAAGCGCAAGACGCACCGGGCGTGGTCACAGGCACAATTTCTCTTTGTGATCATGCTACATATGTCTTGTTTGATCCGGAGGCATCGCATTCTTTTATTTCTGAGTAGTTCTTCGAATTATCTGGGATTGAGCCGAAATCGCTTGATGTGGTGTTGTGTGTTACTACTCCGCTGAATGGTAAAGTGCTGATTGCATTAGGATGTCCTAGTTGTAAGATAGTGATTGGCGATAGAGGAGGGAGGATAGATTTGGCAGTATTATGCATGTATGATTTTGATGTGATTATCGGTATGAACTGGCTAGGCAAACAGAGAGCTGTTATAGACTGTAGTAATAAGGTGATCCAATTTAATTCAGTTGGACAGCCTAAATTTGAGTTTGTGGGAAACCGAGGAGGAACCTCGATTCCTTGGATTTCGTCACTCGAAGTATCGAAATTGTTAGATGAGGGGTGCCAAGGATTTCTGGCAAATGTAGTTGATTCGACGGCTAGAGAGCTGAGGCTAGAGGACATAGCCGTGGTGTGCAATTTTCCCGATGTCTTTCCGCATGAATTGCCGGGACTGCCACCCGATAGAGAAGTAGAGTTCGCGATTGAGTTAGCCCCAGGAACGAAACCGATCTCGAAAGCACCCTATAGAATGTCACTGTCGAAACTGAAAGAATTAAAGGTCTAAATGCAAGAACTATTGGATAAAGGTTTCATTCGCCCTAGTGCGTCTTCATGGGGAACACCAGTTTTATTTGTAAGGAAAAATGATGGATCATTGAGATTGTGCATAGACTACAGACAACTGAATCAGGTGACCATTAAGAATAAGTACCCGCTGCCTAGGATGGATGACCTATTTGACCAGTTGCAAGGAGCGTCGGTGTTTTCTAAGATCGATCTGAGGACTAACTATCACCAATTGAGAATTAAGAAAGAGGACGTGCCGAAGTCGGCATTTAGGACAAGGTATTGGTACTATGAGTTTACGGTGATGCCGTTTAGACTGACGAACGCCCCTGCAGCCTTCATGGATTTAATGAATCGGGTATTCGAGGAATTTTTGGATCAGTTTGTGATTGTGTTTATAGATGATATTTTGGTGTATTCGAAGAGTTCCGCTGAGCACGAGGTACATTTGGAGAAGGTTCTATAGACCTTAAGGGAACATGCACTCTACGCTAAGTTCAGTACGTGTGAATTTTGGCTTCATCGAGTGGCATTCTTAGGACACGTGGTATCCGGAGAAGGAATTGCAGTGGACCCAACGAAGATTGAAGCCGTCGTGAATTGGCCAAGGCCGACAACGGTAACCGAGGTTCGGAGCTTTTTGGGTTTAGCAAGGTATTACATACGCTTTGTGAAGAAATTTTCAGCTTTAGCGACGCCATTGACGCAGCTACTAAAGAAGGAGGCGAGGTTTGAATGGATGGATATGTGCGAAAGGAGTTTCTAAGAATTAAAACAGAGGTTGATAACCACGCCAGTGCTAATGATCTCGTCAGGTCCGGGAGGATTTGAGATTTATAGTGATGCGTCGTTAAGGGGATTGGGATGTGTATTAATACAACACGGGAAAGTAGTGGCATATGCATTGCGGCAATTGAGACCACATGAGCAGAATTATCCGACGCATGACTTGGAATTGGCCGCGATTATTTTCGCTCTTAAGATTTGGAGGCACTACCTGTGTGGGGAGAAGTTTCAAATTTTTACAGACCATCAAAGTCTAAGGTACTTGTTTTCTTAAAAGGAATTGAATATGAGACAGCGCCGTTGGATAGAACTCCTGAAGGATTATGACTGCGATATAATGTACCACCCTAGCAAGGCTAATAAGGTAGCGGATGCACTGAGCCGGAAATCAAGCATCGCGCATATGATGGTCAAGGAGTGGACTCTATTGGAGGGGGTCTGGGACTCGGAATTTAAGTTGGAAGTAAATTAGGTCTCGAGTCTGCTCACTGCATTGAGGACTGAACCAGAAGTATAGACTAAGATTAAGGCTCTACAATCGACAGACCCAGCGATTCAGAAGATTTTGAGTATGGATGCCACAAAAAAGAAGTCGGATTTTCAAGTATCCGAGGATGGGATTCTAAAGTTCTGTGGACGGTTATGTGTACCTACTGATGTAGAGTTTAAGGAAGAGATTTTGTCAGAAGCACACCGTAGCACTTACAGTATTCACCCGGGGAGTACGAAAATGTATCAGAATTTACGGCAGCACTATTGGTGGAACGGCATGAAAGTGGACGTGGCCAAGCATGTGGCTAAGTGTTTAACGTGCCAATAAGTGAAAGCGCAACATTGCAAGCCGGGTGGGATGTTGCAGCCATTGGAAATACCCAAGTGGAAATGAGAACACATTACGATGGACTTTGTAATGAGATTACCAAGAAGCCAAAGGGGTCATGATTCGATTTGGGTGATAGTTGATCGATTAACAAAGTCAGCACATTTTCTACCGGTGCGAAAGGATTTCGCCTTGGAAAGATATGCCGATTTGTATGTGCAACATATAGTCCGTCTCCATGGAGTACCAATGACGATCACATCGGACCATGATCCAAAGTTTACTGTCGCCTTTTGGAAAAGTCTTCATACGGCGTTAGGAACAAAGTTGCAATTTAGCACAGCCTATCATCCCCAGATGGATGGCCAGTCTGAAAGGACGATTCAGACTTTAGAAGACATGCTGCGAGCATGTGTTCTGGATTTTAAGGGTGGCTGGGAGGAACAGTTGCATTTGGTGGAATTTGCATACAATAATAGCTTTCAGCAGAGTATCAAAGTGGCACCGTTCGAAGCATTGTACGGCCGAGCCTGCAGAACACCGGTTTGTTGGGATGAAGTTGGTGAGAGGAGCATTACAGGGCCAGAATTAATGCAGCAATCGATTGAGACAGTCAAGGTCATCAGGGACAAACTTAAAACCGCGCAGAGCCGTCAAAAGAATTATGCAGACCGGAGACGTAGGCCTTTAGAGTTTCAAGTAGGGGACCACGTATTCCTCAGGGTGTCACCGATGAGAGGACTGTCACGTTTTGGTAAGAAAGGAAAATTGAGTCCAAGGTAAGTGGGTCCATTCGAGGTCTTAGAGAGAGTAGGCATTTTGGCTTATCGTCTCGCGCTGCCGCCAAATCTATCTTCATGTCCATAATGTGTTTCACGTGTCTATGTTAAGGAAGTACGAACCGGACCCGACCCACGTGCTGAACTATGAAGAAATAGACGTGGACAACAGGGTGTCGTACGTGGAAAAGCCAGTTCGGATCGAGGACAGAATATAAAGGGTGTTGCGGAACAAGAAAATTCCGATGGTTAAGGTAATTTGGGAGCACATAGGACTGAAGGTGCGACGTGGGAAAGTAAGGAGTTGATGCGACACTAGTACCCCCATTTGTTTGGATAGTTGGGTTGGATTGTAAATTTCGAGGACGAAATTTTTGTAAGGGGGGAAGAGTTGTAACATCCCGAATTTCGACCCATTTTTGGGATTTATAAAACGTGTAATTCGTCAGTGCGCTTATAATAGAATCTCGCCCATGAACTGATCACTCTCGAGTTCTTGTTTTTTTTTTTTTTAAATAGAGATTTTTCTAGAATCGCACTTGATCGAATTTGGCCGTTATTTAGACCCCGAACTTGGCAGTCGATTTTCATGAGTTTCGGGACGAAATAAATCGGACGGTGTCGATATTATTGTGGCCAGCGTTGAGGATATCAGGAATAATGAGAAAGTGGATTTTGACCGCGTACAAATTTGGACTAGTAGACCTCCCTCGTAGTGTGTTTTGAGTCATTTTATTTTGGCCCGTTGTCTTGTACTATTGTTTGGGATTTTTCGGGAACTGTTAGATCTTTTTCTGAATTTGAATCATAATCGCTAGATCGATTTTTAGTTTGAACCGTGTCCGTTGGATCATGCTTGAAGACAAAAGTTAGCTTTTTCTCTCTGTCTCCTCTCTCCTCCGCGCCGCGCACACCCCCGTGCAACGTCCATCATGCACGTTTCTCTCTCTCTCTCTCTCTCTCTCTCTCTCTCTCTTCCTCTTTCTCTTCTGGCCGCGCGCGTCCTTCCTGCATGCACACGTCGCCTCAGTCTCTGCCCATGCAGACCTACTTCCCTCTGCCTTTTCTCTCTCCTCCTCCTTCTCTTTCTCTTCTTCTTCTTTCTTCCTTCTTCCTTGGCCCGACTGGTTCTGCCTCTGTGCTGTCCACCAGACCAGTCCCTGCCACTCACCTGGCCGTCGCGCGCCGTTGTCGCCAGCCCGACCGCCGCACCGCGCTGCCCGACCAGCCGCCTGCAGCTCCGTCGACCGGCCCCGCCACTTGGTCGCTCTCCCTCTTCCCTGACTTCCGTCCACCTCCACAGCTCCTTTCCACCCGACGCCGCCCCACCAGTCACCGATGCCGCCGCCTCCTTCGCGCCTTCGCCGTGCCGCCACGCCGCCCGGCCGCTCTGCCCAACGTTGCCTCCCTCTCCTTCCGCGCGCACGAGCTCGGCTCGCCGCCACTCGCCGCCACGTCCGGCAAGTCCCAGCCGTTGCCCAGTCGTCCGACCAGCTTCCCAACGCCGTCCCGACACCTGAGTGCCGCTATGGTTGCCGCCACACGCCCTAGCCACCTCAGCCAGCTTCTTCTTGTCCTCTTTTCCTTGGCTTCCAGCGGTCCGCCGCCGCATAGCCACCACTCGCCGTCGCCTCAGTCGGCCAGCCCGACGCCACCCGACCCCACCAGCAGCTGCGCCGTGCCACTTCGTCATTGCCGGTTCGCCCCCCTCCCTCGGTTCCGGTCTCTCTCTCTCTCTCTCTCTTTCTCTCCCTCTCCCTCTCACCTGGCTGACCTTCCCCTTTCCAGCCCACCGCCGCGTCGCCGCTGCCGTCGGTCGCCTCCCCAGCCAGCCAGCCAGCCAGCCCCGGCAAACCAGCCCAGGCTATGGCCGACTCGTCGCCCACGCGACCAAGCCGTGCGCCCGTGCCCGCTGCCCGCGTCCGCGCCCGTTGCCGCACCCGTGCCCGCGCCCGTGACCAACCGCCGTGCCCACGCATGTGCCTAGTTCGCACTGTTCACCCAGGCCATCCTAGGCCTGAGCCGACTTTTCCCGGGCTAAACTTAGGTAAGTGACTTCCTAAACCCTTCCTAGTATTTTGGGCATCTTATTGACTTGTCTCGGATTAGAACGGCTAGGGTGTGTTTTAATTTAATCATATTGTGTTATAATGGTGCTATTTGAATTGGATTTAACATTTTGCATTGATTTGGATAATTGTGTTTGGCCGACTTAAATGTCGAGTTTGTGAATTGTGGTGGCAAAGTGTGAATTGGACTGAGTTGTGAATATTGGTTGTTTGATGCAATTGGCGTGAAATTGATTGAATTGAATAGCGTGTGCTTGCATGTCGATTTTAAGCCCGGATCTATCGGAGGGCTACGAACTTGGAACGTGTTGACGGCGGTTCATGTGAAGGCTAGATTGGCCGGTGTGCCAAATGGATGCGGGCTTGAGACATGTTGACGGTGGCCCGTTAAAGGTGTGATTGGACCGGGACGTATTTACGTCGGTCATTAGAATTGATTGAATGGTTTGGCTTGGGACGTGTTGATGGCGGCCATTTGAATTGATCGAATTGTGAGGCTTGTGTGCCTGTGAGATTGAACTTGAGGCGCAGTGGCGCGAGCCGTAGGAAAGATGTTCGAACACGCATGCGATTGGAGTGTGATTAAATTGGCTGGTTGAGCGTGTGATTTAATTGACCGGTTGAACGTGTGGTTGTTTGGCTGAACTGGTTAAATGTGAGTGAGATTGCGTGTGCCGGGTGACTGTGATGTGATGATGAACTATTCTTGCATTATATGGTTTGGATTGATATGCATGGTTGGCTCGTGATTCGAGACGAGGTAAGCTGGTTGTGTGAAATTGATTATGTTGTCTGGTGATTGCACGTTAGACTTATCTGGGTGCGCATTAACCTAGGTGGGGTATAGGGTGTTGCTCATTGAGACTCGTTTTCACGGTTATTACATAACCATTTTCAGATCCCCGCCCCTGAATATGACACCTCCTAGGCGTTTTGGGGTCCCCATGCATATGGTGCATGTGGATAATAAGTATCCGGATCTGAACCCGGGCGAGACGTATATTAGGCATCGCACTTATGTTTGGGTTGATGTGGGTCGTGCTGAGTTGGAGCACCATGACTACTTGGCGTGGACCCATAGGGTCGGGTTGGAGAACTCAGGACCAATCCGAGATTTTGAAGGGTTGAGGCACACTAATGAGGATGCGGTAAATTGGGAGCCCTGGGACAAGTTCGCTCCCGACGGTGAGGTGTCGGATCCCGTTAGTCCTCCGGTGAACCCCAGCCCTGTACCGACACCCATTCCTGAGCCTAAACCCGAGCTAGCACTGGAATCCGAGCCTAAAGAGGAGCCCGAGCCCGAGCCCGAAGAGGAGCCTGAGCCCGAGCCTGAAGAGGAGCCCATGGCGGTCGAGCAGGGTGAGGAGGAGGATAACCCGATCGAGATTGACTCGGACTTAGAGTCAAATTCCTTAGAGTCCGATCCTGACTAGGCACCGTAGAGACATTTAGGAATAGGGCCAGTAGGATTTTTGGTGGTGTCCCGTTTGTGTTGTCAGTAGTCTACCTAGCCACCTGTTCCTTTTTTATGTCTAATGTGGATTTAACCCTAGCGGCCTAATGTATGAATATTGTGAATTCTAATTTATGTTGTGTGTTTATTAAATTTCGTTTGTTCTATCCCTTTGTCATATGTTTTTGTTTGGGATAATTTATTTCGCTTCCACTTGCGTGGTTCGTTTGGGGTCGGCGACGCGTCCTGGGACATCGCGTTCATTACGACCGTCGAAGGGGGTGTCGTGAGCCCATTGGAGTTCGGGGCATGACAGAAGCTTCTTACTTAATGTGCATGCAGAGAAATCGATCGTTCCATCCAAAGATTGAGAATGGTGGTTCATATGTCTGCAGACGCAGAACCAACGGATTAGCAGGAAAACACCATGTGGTTGTTCTTGGAAGATCACCGGTGCTCATAAAGATGTTATAATTGACGGCAAAACGGTAGGTTCCAAGACAACATTAGTCTTCCCTGATGGTCGGGGCTCAAAGAGTGGCAAGAGCGACTGGGTCATTCATGAATATCGTCTACTTACTGGAGATGTACTCATTCTAACCCTCACTTACCTGTTGCAACTAATTAGATTCACAAGATGCACGAATTTGATGACATATCATATGAGAAGTATAGCTACAATTATCTGCAGAAACACTTGATTAAAGTTTCCAATAGTCCTGAAGAAGCAGAGGAACATTTTTGTGCTTAATTTCTACTTCAGAAGAGATTGAAATATAATACATATATAGAGAATGATGTTATTTTTGCCAAATATGAGATCAAATTTTTACTGTTGAGGAAAATATCAGATCTATGATGTGAACTGATATAACATGGTCTTTTGACAGTTGAATAGAAATTATGTTCTGTGTCACTTAATGGATAAACAATCTGGAAAGGCTGATAATTCAACTACAACATCAGAGCATGGCGTTATTGACCTGGCAGAATTGGAATCGATTCTTAATCAACCTGATGATGATGTCTCATTTCCTGAGGTGCGGAGGAATAAATGTTCTGTTTATACACTTATTATCTAGCTTAACGAGTGCGCGGAATGTGCTAGTGACTAATCTTTTACTTGTAAATACAGAAATTGATCCAAGCAAGGATGGAACCCCCACAGCACCAGAAACAAATTCAATTTTCTTTGCCTTACCTCCTGCATCTGTTTAAGTGGGGGCTGCGATCACAAAATAAGAGCCTTCCCTCCAACATACATCAGTGTAAGAATTTTGGGAGTCAGTCTTTTGAGGACTTCTCATTTGGACAACAGTCTTACTGATAGATCTATTGAAGTGGGATCTTCACTCGGAACAACTAAAGAGGATGAACGGTTTGATCCAATGGCAAATGCAGGTCTTTTTTCTGAGGTTAAGAAAGGTGAAGAGCCAAGGTTGGAAAAGGTTCAGCAGGAAACTGCAGCCAGAAATATCGAACCATGCGTATCTTTGGATGAAACAGCAGCCAGAGAAAAGGTGAAAGCAGCTCCTAAACTAACCCATTGTGTCTTGCTACTATTCTTTTATGTTGACGTGCATTGCTTGGGAAGTTAATTAGATGTTGGGTTTCCATATTTGACTGCAGCAAACTATGTATAGGATATGTGGTTCACAGGCACTTTAGAAAACGGTTAATTTTGTTACAATCCGCTTTGAGAAAAACATCAAGTGGATTCTCGCAGTCCTCTACCAAAAGGAAGTATAATTTCACTCTAAATTGCTCGTGCTTTTCTAGTTTTGATTCAACTGGGTCATCCATGAATATCGTCTGTTCACCGAAGATGTACTCAATCTAACCCTCATTTATTCGTTGCAATTAATTAGATTCACAAGATGCATGAATTTGATGACATATCTATGAGAAGTATAGCTTCAATTATCTGCAGAAACACTCGATTAAAGTTTCCAGTAGTCCTAAAGAGGCAGAGAAACATTTTTGTCCTCAGTATCTACTACAGAAGATTGAAACCTTATACATATATAGAGAAAGGTATTATTTTTGCCAAATTTGAGAGCAGTATTTTACTGTTGAAGAAAATATAAGATCTATGGTGTGAACTGATATAATATGGTCTTTTGACTGAATGGAAATTATGTTCTGTGTCGCTTAAGGCATAAACAAGATGAAAAGGCTGCTAATTCAACCACGGAATCAGAGGATGGAGCCATTGACCTGGCCGAATTGGAATCGCTTATTAATCAACCCGATGATGAGGGCTCATTTCCTGAATTGCGGAGGGATAAATGTTCTGTTTGTACACTTAAAATCTGTCTTAACGAGCTTGCAGAATGTGTTAGTGACTAATCTTTTTACTTGTAAATACAGCATTTGATCCAAGCAAAGATGAAGTCGCCGGTGGAGCCCTCTCAGCACCAGAACCAAGTTCAATTTTCTTTGCCTGACCTACTGCAGCTGCGATCACAAAATAATAGCTTCCCTACTACCATACATCAGTTTACGAATATTGGGAGTCCGTCTGTTGACAACTTCTCATTGGACAACAGTCTTACTGATATATCTATTGAATTGGAATATTTGCTCAGAACAACTCAAGAGGATGATGAATGGATTGATGCAATGCTAAATCCCGATCCTTTTTATGCAGAGGTTCAGAAAGGTGAAGAGCCAAGATTAGAAAAGGTTCAGCAGGAAACTGCAGCCAGAAATATCGAACCATGCATGTCGTCGGATGAAGCAGCAGCCAGAGCAAAGGTGAAAGCAGCTCCTAAACTAACCCGTTGTGTCTTATTACTGTTCTTTTATGTTCACGTGCATTGCTTGGGAAGTCAAGTAGATTTTGGGTTTCAATTTTTTACTGCAGCGAACTATATATAGGATACGTGGTTCACAGGCACTATAGAAAACGGTTGATTTTGTTAAAATCCGCTTTGAGAAACACATTAAGTGGATTCTATGAGTTCTCCAACAAAGGGAAGTGAAATTTCACTCTGTACTGCTCATGCTTTATTAATTTCGGTTCAAATAATAAGTAGAATGGTGAAGAACTACGAAACAGAAAATATAAAAAAAAAATTGCAGCTGAGATATTGTACAGGGTTGAAGCAGATTACTGAAAGGCTGACTATGTAATTAGAGCTTCCGGACAATTTGAGAACAAAAGCATGAATGTTTGTCATGAGATCCAGATAGTGCCTCAGTTATTTCCGATGATCCATTTGATCTTATTCTTTGTTGCAGAATGGCCAAAAATCTATGACGGAGAATTGCCAAAGTAGGATTGAACCACTCGATGATGTTTTTAATCTTGAGGAAACAGAAGTCGTCATACAGATGATGTTCAACAGCTCACATTTTTCGGTGATTAGCCAATTTTGTGCATCTTCGGATGAATCTGCAGCAAAAGCAAAGGTGAAAGAAGCTCCCAGTTGAGCCGATTTTTGTCTTGATGTACATTGTCGGACCATTTAGTTTGATTGGCGTGGTTCCATATTTTTCAGAGTATCAATGAATAGAACTAAGGAAACTCTTCATTTTTCTCTCCCCTGTCGAACCTTTCTTTCTTTTTCCCTATCAGCTCCACTATTCGGAACATTTTGTGGTGGCAGGGACAAGGGTACGAAGAGCACGATTTAGCCGGTAATTCACCCAAGATGAGGAGATTGAACATGCCAGAGAAAAATCAAATTCAGTGACTGCATTGACCAGATCAACCACCAAGAGCACAAAAGTTCCACAATTTCTGTAATATTTGGGTATTTAAAAAATAAAATAAAATAAGGTTGAAAAGTCAATAAAGAAGCTACAATGAACTTTAGTTTATAAAAGGGGACTGAGAGCTTCCGGGGAGGAAGGAAAAGAAGGAAAGGAAAGAAAAGAGGAAAGAAGAGGAAGAAAGGGAAAAAGAAATGAGAGATTTCGCACGTAGTTGTCATGGACGCCTTATCAAGCCAATTCGACTTCATATTGCAATGTCCGGTAAGTGCTCGCACCTCTCGTTCGTCCAATCGGAAAAGTTTTCCAAGTTATGGCTCATATTTCGGAGCTATGTGATATTTGAGCTATGAAGTTATTGAGCTGCGTATATATATAGAATTGATAGTTTAAGATGTCATTGAGCTGTGAGACTTTATGGATCTTGATTTGCACTTACCGTTTGCTTGAAACAAATTTTCAAAGTTGAGTGCGCGTAGTGAACAGTAGCGACCAGCAGCTTTCCAAGCTGATTTTCATTGGTTTTCGGCTCGATTTTGGGACGGTCAAGTGGAGGTTCTTGTAGCGCTCTGAATGGGCTTTCTATTAACTATAAGCTCGCTTGAAACGGGATCCAGTGGAGGAATTTATGATGCGATCAAGCTCCGCATTATAGACGGTTTGGATAATCGCTTAGGACAAGTGAATAAATTGCAGAATTCCCAATGTGATATCCACCTTCCAATCCTTCGGGTCGCATATTCCTTTCCTTCTTTTTGCCATATTTTCCTTATTTTCTCTGTATCTCAATATTCTGCATAAATAATGAAAAATTAAGTAAATAAAAGGAAATCCAAATATATTCTAATAAATATTGCATTATTTATTGCCTAGAGTAGATAAAATAACTCTATTTTTATAGAGTTATCATATACCAGTTTGAAGTTTTTGGTGATCAAAAAATTAGTTCGGAGTTCTAGGTAAAATTGTCATAAGTGTATTAGTGTGAAGTTTAGGTGGTCAAAAAAATTGTTCAAAGTAAATTTATCACAGATGTACCAGTTTGTGGTTTTTTATAATAAAAAAATTAATTCAAAATAAAATTATTATAAATATACAAGTTTGGAGTTTTCACAGTGTTAGCCCTATTGAGTTTGATAGACTTATATCGTTGGGCCCACATTCTTTATATAATATATATTAGTTTGTGGAGTCTAGTATGTGTGTCAGAAAAGAAGTGAACTATATTTGGAAAGTCGATGCTCTTGGTCTTCTCTGCGGCAAGAGGGTTTTGACCGTGAAAAAGGATATATATAAACACAGACTTATAGACACTTTAGAGATATGTACACTGAAAAACTTAAAATTTATTATCAAAGTACAATTGAGTCTTAAAATTTCAGAAAGTATAATCCTAAAACTTGTGAAATTGGTATAATCAAGTCATTCATTTAACTCTGTCTAATTTGGCTAACGAAAAATGCTGACGTTAATTTTTTTAATTATTTTCTCTCCTACATGGCGATGACTAGGAGTGAGTGATTTCAAGTTCCACTCGGAACTAGGAATCTATCCTTTGGAACAGGTTTCTCATTTTTTAGAACTTGAAACCTACCCCGCATACCTTAGAACCTAAAATCTACATTGTCACAGGTTCTATGGTCGGTTTCAAAATCTATCCAATTTACACTAGTATTATTAATTGAACGATTGCAGTGAATCATCACCTTTAATGACTACCACTTGCTGCCATAATTCACTAATTACAATTTATATTAAGACACATGAAGAATATGAAATATTAACAAAGTAAAAGTTTCAATCATAAAATGGAAGTTTAGACTAGTGGTTTTAGATTATACACTCACCATCAAACACCATAGAATACCACATGATTGCGTGAAGACATAGACCAAGAAAAACATAAAAACTTGTTCAAGATTTCATGTTCCACCAATCTAGAACCTTCCTATCGAAGCAAGTTCCCCAATTTTTTAAATCCGAAACCTACCCTTCATACCCTAGAACCTGGAACTAGACAAGTTCCCATCGGTCCGATTATCAGGTTCCAAGTTTTATCCGAGAACCATGCTCACCCCTACTATGGGCTAAAACAATGTCGTTTTGGTCCAAATCTAATTTTTTATGCAACTTTATTTAAATTAAATAGAAAAAAGATAAATTTTAAAAAAATATAAGAAAAGAAAAGGGGAGTTAGAAACAGAGGCGAGGGCTACAACCCTCATCGGGAAGGGCCCGCAATGATGGGGGAATGGTCGTCAGGGTTCACCAGGCCCCGCTTAAGGGGGGCGACCGTTGGCCAGAAGTGAGCAAGGGTCGTCGACCCTCGCAGACCATTCCCCCACCATCGCAGGCCCTTCTTGGTGATGGTGGGGTGGTGGCAACAAGAGTTGCAAAGACCTCGCCTTTGTTTTTAACTCCCTCTTTTTTAAAAAAAAATTTAGCTAATTTTTTATTTAATTTAAATAAATTTCGTATAAAAAATCAAATTTGGATTAAAATGACGTCGTTTTAGCAACATCATCACCACGTAAGAGAAATAAAATATTAAAAAAATCACATCAGTATTTTTAGTTAGCCAAATTAGACAGAGTTAACGAAAAGACTTAATTGCACCAATTTAATAAGTTTTAGAACTTGATTGCACTTTTTGTAAGTTTTAGGACTCAATTGCACTTTTATAATAAGTTTTAGGGCTTCCAGTGCATATATTCCTATTCTTTGTCTTTAAAGGCCGTACAAGAGCTCTTGTTTTTGGGTGCCCCAAAAAGCGAAGAGTAAAAGGAAACAAACATAAAGTTTCTTCGAAGAGCTTTTGCTTAAGCTTGAATACCGATTTGTGCCGTGAGTTTTACGTCCAGTTGAGTTGTTTACTTGTAAACACTTTGGATTTATGCTTAATCTCGGCGTGGAAACACTCAAATGTAAGAGCAACTGTAAATTTGATTCTCCGATTATAGTGAATTATTTGCCGCCGGCTCTCCCTATAGTTGTAGACCGAACCACATAAATATCTCGTGTCCTTAATTGTTTCTTGTTTATTTTTCCGGTGACCTCGTGTTGATTTAATTACAAAATCCCGACATTTTTCCGCGTTAATATTACAACACCCAGAATAACTAAATCTCAAAATTTCGCCGGTACCCACCGCTGCACGCTTTCTCACATGCCACCTTTGCTATCGCAAGTATGAGTCACACGCCCTCGGCGAGCCGACACTTTTGAGTGCCGTTCCGACTCTATTGGTGGCTCGGTAAATAAACACCGCGATCCACCTTTCCTCCGACAACGAGTCCAATGCCGGAAACCACGCCACCGAACTCCGCCGCACGCACCCACACATGCCATCATGCACCACTGCACTTGAGATCCACGCGTTACGCGCGCCTGAAGAGCCTACCACTCCGCTAACGTCGCTCACGTGCCATCCACGAGCATGCTCTAGTTATGTCATCTTGCCACGTCAGCAGCTGAACCGTTGACTGTTGATCGGTTCAGTTAGGTTGATCCAACCGGTTCTGAGACACTTTTCTAGCCGGGTCAGGCACTTTTCGATCGGTTCTTGGCAATCACAGACGGGTTCCCAGTGTTTTTCGACATGTTGAATCCATTTTTGGCCGTATTTTATCCGTATCGGTTCTCTAGGTACTGGTTTCTTCGCATTTGTTGTCCAATGTACCGTGTTGAAACTAGTAAAGTGCATATTATGGATAAATCAGAAGTTTTGATATCCAATTGTCAGCAACTACAACCTAAGCAACTTATAGGGAAGGCCAATCAACCCCAGACTTGTGGTCCACATGCAAGTTCATTTGCTGCTGCCGCTGCTACTATCGATAATGCTTCTCCCAATGGATTGTCTTTCACTCTCTCATTAGAGGATCCTCGTTACATTCTTCGAGAGTTTGGTACTTCTAACTCCTATATTCTTTCTGTTATGTCTGACGCTTCAGGTACTTTTGATTCATGATTTTTTACTCCACCTACTACAATCATATGACTTCAAATTTGATTTGTTTCGATCAAATTCATTCAATTCACATGCCCCTACTTTTCACATAGCTGATAATTCCCAAATGTGAGTCAAACATACATGAGACATTTTAATATCCGCATTATCCTTGCCTAACACATTTACGGTTCCCAAAATGTCTATAAATTTGATTTTAGTAGGATAATCGTGTGAACTTAGCTTTGATGTCTAACTTGACAAAAGGAAAATTCTAACAAGTTTTAAGACTTAATTGCATTTCTTAAAATTTTTAGGACTTGATTACATTTTTTTTAAAATTTTAGGACTTAATTGTATTTTTATGATAAGTTTTATGATTTAATTGTATTATTTGAAAGTTTTAGTATTCTATTATACTTTCTTAATAAATTTTAGAATTTTCAGTATATTTATCCTAAAAGTAATACCCGAGTTGTGAAGCTTCATAAGATCAAGCATGAGACTATCTTTTTGGAAAAGCAAAAGGACAATAATGATGACGCTAGAGCCCACCACTTAAGAAGAATATTAATATAGGACATGTAATTTGTCATCACTGCTCATTGCCTACTCCACGGTAGCTACGTTATGTCCTCGAAGTAGAGTTCAAGTAAGAATACTCTGGAAATTCTATTTGTTTCTTAGGCTCTATTCGTTTGACGGAAAATATTATGTTTTTGAAAAATATTTTTTCGAAAGTCATTTTCCTGAAAAATATTTTCCCGAAATATAATTTTCCGGTGTTCGGCAACCAATATGAAAAAGTTTCAAAAAATATTTTTTGCCGGCGGTAGCAGCGGCGACAGGTAGCGGTGGCCAGCCGTGGCAACGGACGAGCAGCAGGCGGCGATCGATGAGCGGCAGGCGGCGACCGGCGACGGCCGGCGATCGCAGCCGGTGGCGGTGGTGATCGACGAGCGGCAGCCAACGACCGGCAATGACCGGTGACCGACAATCGGTGGCGGTGGCGGACGAGCGGCGGGCAATGATCGACATGCAGTTGCCGGCGGTTGCGGCCAGTGACCGACGGCGGCGGCGACCGGCGGCCGCCGGTGGTGGCGACCGGTGGCCGTCGGCCAGCGACTGAAGAGGGGAAGAAGGAGTTTTGCAGAAAATGATTTCCGTTTTTCAGAAGCGAAAATCATTTTCCTCAAAATAATGAAGGATTTGGGGGCGGGGAAGGAAAATGTTTTCCCATAGAAAACATTTTCCACCCCTGAACACCGGAAAACACGAAAAATGTTTTCCGAAAAAATATTTTTCCTGAAACGAACGGAGTCTTAGTAATAAAAACACTGCCAGTAGCGAATTTGCCAGACCCAATATCACTACAGATACAGGGAAAATGACACGGGTCCTCTTACCCGAAGGAAGCAAACTCAAACACATAGCCAACATTGATATGTTATCAAATCTATATTCATCTATATTTATGATAAATCAGCAAGCTGGTTACATGATTATAGTTCTAAAACCACTAAAAAGAATATATAGTTCTCCAAACTAACAAACTAAATCTAACAAATATCATTTTAGACATATACACCACTATCTCAAGTCATCCTCAAAATCTAACTCTCAAAAAAATTTCCCGTTGATATCACTCTTGTCTTATGTGTCGGTAGTTGCATAACTTCAAAAAAGAATTGAGATGAATAGTATGATCGAACCATCACTTAGTGAATAATACAACTCTTTTCTACACAAATCAAGCATCCACTGTGCAATTTTATAAAACAATACGATAAGTATATTTATCTAAATCCAACATATAATATATGTACAAGATCAAACATGACATATCACTTCAGCAAAGCTTTATACATAAAAAAAATACACATTCAGTCAACAATATCAAGGTAAATTAATAGTCCAGTCCATTGATCAATCGAATGGCAAATATTAAATTAAGTCAACAGTCAACACCCCATGAAAAAACCCACCAAGATTCCCTCTTGGCTTAGGTCTTGACCTATATTAGCTTGTGGCCCGTCGCAAACAGAACGTCTTGAGAACATATGCACACTAACAGCCTTTCTATAACCTTCATATCATACTGACAAGAGCATAAACCATCAACACAATCGTCTAACCAATTACAAAACCATTTCATATTTCATTTCATAAAGATGGTTTACAAATCAAAATACAAATAAGTGCATCAAAAGTCCTAAAATTTATCACAAAAATACAATCGAGTCTTAAAACTTTCAAAAGATACAATCAAGTTTTAAAACTTATATAATTAATACAATTAAGTTCTTCTATTAGTTCTGTTCAATTCGAGTGACGAAAAATACTGGCATGGCATTTATTATTATAATTCGAAGACACGTGGCACCGATGTGGCACCAAGTGAGTGCCAATCAAAATAAAGACCTAAAATTGAAGAAAAAGGTCAAACCAAATGTAAAAAAAAAGTAACATATAATTGGAAGAGCAAGAAGATTGGGCAATTTGAAGTGGGCGTTGCTGCCCCTGCTTTGCCAACGTGGGCGATAAATGAAACAGATGAACAGGCAGTGATAAATGAAGAAGATGAACATGTTGTGAGATTCGGATACTTGAGAGGCCAAAAACGACCAGCTCAAGCTCCCAAACTTACGAAGTCGTGACAAATGACTAACAAAATTATTATTTCAAACTTTTCTGGCAAACAAAAGCAAGAGTGAAATTCTAATTTTGAAATCCATCTCCCTCCTAGAACCACCGTAAGTGGAGGAGCCACCTCGCCGCCATCATCGCTCGACCTTTACAACGACGCTAGAGATCGACGATTGCCTCATCATCAACGGGCACCTCTTGGTCGATGGTGGGCTAGCCCTTGCCCGTAGCCATTATCCACATTCGAAATCAACCTGAAATGAATCCTGGTTGGGGCCTCCGATCGATCCACCTGCAGCGTTGTTGATAAGATGAAGCATTGCAACTGTCAAAGAAAGCGGTGCGGTCGCGCACGTCAAAGGCGACGGGGCAGGGAGGCGCCATGGCCGGGCAAGGGTCGACGGGCCTCCCCGGTGGTGCGCCACCCCTTCAGAATTCCCTTCCTCCATCCTACTTTTGTCTTCTCGTCTTCCATTTTGTTTGTTTTTTCTTCTTCATTTTGGCTTTTTCTTTTTTTTTTCTTTTTATAATACTGGCCTATTTTCTGATGTGGCGCCCCGTCTGTCCTCAAAATATAGTAAAAATTTCATGTCAGCATTTTCTATCATTCAAGTTAGACGGGTTTAATGGAAGTATTTTTTTTTTTTTGTCGGAGTTAATGGAAGTACTTGATTGCACTAGTTAGACAATTTTTAGGATTTAATTGCATTCTTTGAAAGTTTTGTGGTTCGATTGTAATTTTGCACAAAGTTTTAGGACTTTTTGTACACTTATCCCCTCAAAATATATCCTTTCATAAAGAATTTCTCAAATCGTTTGTAAATAACCAACTCTCATACAATGTCATTCACTACAAAAAAACTTGTTTTTTGCGACGAAATTTGCGACGGAAATTTCGGAAAAATCCGTCGCAAATCGAATTTGCGACGGAAAAAATTCCGTCACTACTTGGGCGTCGCAAATTTTTGCGACGGAAAATTCAAAAATTCGTCGCAAAATTCATCGCAAAATTCGTCGCAAATTTGCGACCAATACAATCCGTCGCAAAATTCGTTGCAAATATTCCGTCGCAAATTTGCGACGAACTCAACCGTCGCAACATTCGTCGCAAAATCCGTCGCAAATTTCGTTGCAAATATCGTCGCAAATTTGCGACGCACATAGTCCGTCGCAAATTCGTGGCAATTTGGTCGCAAATTTGCGACGAATACAATCCGTCACAAAATTCGTCGCAAACGTCCGTCGCAAATTCGTCGTAAATTTCATCACAAATTTGCGACGAACACTATCCGTCGTAAAATTCGTCGCGAAAATCCGTCGCAAATTTGCGACGAACTCGTTCCGTCGCAAAATTCGTCGGAAAAATCCGTCGCAAATTTCATCGTAAATTTGCGGCGAACTCGATCCGTCGCAAAATTCGTCGGAAAAATCCGTCGCAAATTCGTCGCAAATTTCATCGTAAATTTGCGGCGAACTTGATCCGTCGCAAAATTCGTCGCAAAAATCCGTGGCAATAAAGTCGCAAAATTCGCCAACAATATTCGTTGCAAAATTCGTCGCAAAATCATCGGAAAATTCGTCCCGAATATCGTCGAAAATTCGTCGCGAATATGATCACAACTTAGCAACAAACTTTAATAACAGCAAAATTCGACTTAAAATATTTGTCGTTATTTTACATCATTTTAGCCATAAATTATTGTCCATATCAATCAAAGGAGACAATGACATATAATTGAAACAGCAAAACGAACAAACCATAAATGTTGACAAATCAGCCACAATGATATATAATTGAAACAAATAACAGAAAGAAAGTTATATAGTATGACATGATGCTATTTGATATCCAATCTTACAATACATTCAAAACATGAACTAAGAGACGGGACAAACATAGAAGATGCAAAAAAACCATACAGAAGAAGAGGCGGCTTTGGTACGATGGTAGGACATCAAAAGTAGTCACTTTTGTCAAAACCTGAGGAAATGTCGATACATAAATCAGTCCAGAATATAAAAATAGCGTTTTAGCATGGATGTGGAACTAGGTGTAAAATAACAAAAATACGTTTCAGGACGAACATAAATGTTCTTACATATGAGTATGAGTGAGATTATGAAAAACCAAGATTATGAAGCAAACTTACCCAAAATTTTAACTAGGGAGACTAGAGAAAATCATCATCATCATCATCATCATCATCATCATTATCAGCATCAGCATTCTCGGCATGAATGTGTTGGTCATCACCTATTGGATTGGCTGGAGGTACAGGAGGTCCGTCATTGCGTTGGAGGTTAAGGTGTTGCATAACGATTCTCATTTGTTCTTCCAAGTTATATATTCATTCATCCTTCCTAACAAGTAAATTTTTCAGACGACCCACTTCTTCGGTCAATTGCTCCTCTGTTCGTGACCTCCTTCGACTAGTCCCAGCGGATGATGAACTTCCAGGACTATTCGGCATGAACATCCTTGACAACGATCCCAGCACAAATATTTTTCCTTTTTTTGTCCCACCCGTTGCCTCCATCCATAATGCCATATTATCAACTGGTGGCCGGGACTCAGGACAATCATCACTACCACTAGCACTACTCATTAAAAGATCATCATATTTTTCCTACATTAACAATGTAGATGAAAATAAAATCACTATAAGCATTCACGGTTTTCATTATAGTTTACATATAAGCCAAAGTATAACCTTACATACCTTAACAGCTTTTGCTCGATCGCCAATCCATGTCTTATCTTTCTTTTGAAATGTGCGTTCAAATGTAGCTGCAAATGTCGGTTCCGTCCCCAATTCATGTGCCTACAAAATGTAAACTTGAGTAATTGAATTAAATTAACTTATAACTCATTTAACAGACTTACCAGTCGTTTGCGATGCTCCGCAATATTGATAGAGCCCCCAGCATATGTGGCTGAACCATCACTAGAACTAGAAGATCGATTCTTCTTATTCTGCTCACAGAGTTGCCGACTCTGTTCAGATGCCCAAAATGTGTTAATTGCCACCCAATTGTCAGCTGTAAAGAAAGACGGCTTCTCTTGCCTGCTCTTCGCTCTATTCATAACATTTCGCATAAAATCACTTATTTTCTTATCGAAAATTCTTCTCACTTCATTGTCTTCCGCTTCGTCCCACGTGAACTTCCGCTGCAATGAATAAAAACATAAATTGAAAATTATTATGATGATCACAAATCCATAACCATGCACCAGACACATATAGACAGATTTTGTGAAGTTCATGTCGGGGAAAATATCTGGTCATTTAGGTATCGAAAACTACAGAGTTGTTCTGGTCCCTTTACATCATTCTTGACCAACAATATACTATACCAAACTTCATATGGCAAGAAAATAAAATATGTAAAACTTACCTTAAACTCATTCCACCACATTTCTTTCACTTCTTGTGGAACACTTCTGTAATTAATATACTCTCCCATCCAAAAGTTTCTTACTATTTTGTTCAAACCCCTCACAACAGACGTAGCATCCGTGAATTTGCATTCATACGAATATTTTGCAACATGGATAATTCAGTTGACATCAATATCTAAAGCCCGTATGCATGACATATACTAAAATAAAAATGAAGCACTTACGAATCTCCAAATGGGCATATGAAGAATCGGTTATCTTCTTGACTTTTGTTTCCGTCAATATTCGATTGTTCCGTCGTATAATTGGGTGGAACGGAAGGAAAGGAATGTACAGGAGATTGAACTGGAGAACGTTCAGTTCGCATGTGGTGAAGTCCCGTAACATGTTGTTGAGTGTCGGAGGAAGGGCCAACGTGCTCATATTGTGACGGATCATATTGTGGTTGCGGGTTAGATGTCGGGACAGGAGTAGAGGAAAGGGATGGGGACGAGGACGAGGAAGAGTCTTGTCTTCTAGACACATGACCTCCACGTTTAAACTGACAAGTAGGAAGGTTATGCGAATATGTAAAGAACTATTGAGACGCAGGACGAACACATAATAATGTACATGACGAAACTTAACATTTTGATGGAAAGACTGAGAAAATGTTTCCTTGAAATGAGCCAATGTCGAGTGCTTATGACATGCAATTTCCTACAAACAAATATACTATGAATCCCATTCATTTTGATATGAAACATCAATGTATGAGCACAATATGAGTGGCCACAGGTATCAAACATCACTATATGAATCGCATGCATTTTCATTAAATTTTTTTTACCACGTACAAAAATTTAAATTTCACTGAAAGTGGGTGGCCATAAATATTCTAAGTCATTCTGTAAAGTTTTGTAAGAAATAAATTATTATTATTGTTAATTTTTTTTTTAGCGCAAAAAAAAATTCCGTAAAAGTTGGTAGTCACCGATATTCTAAGACATTATGTAAAGTTTTGAAATTTTAAAATTGTAAGAAATTTTAAATTATTACTTTTAATATAAAATTTTTTCCGTGAAAAAAAAATTCCATACTAAAATTGGGTGGCCACAGGTAGTCTAAGCTGTTAGGTAAAGTTTCCCAAATTTTAGTCCTTCTTTATTTTAATAATTTTTAGAGCACGTTAAAAAAATTAAATATAACTAAAAGTGGGTGGCCACAGGTATTATAAGTCATTCCGTGAAATTGTGGAAATTTTTAAATTCTAATTTTTTTTGCCATCTAAAAAAATTTAAATTTCACTGCAAGTTGATGGCCACATGTTTTCTAAGCAATTTTGTACATTTTTTAAATTTTATATTTTTGTAATTTTCCTTCACCAAAAAAAAAATTTCCCCTACAATGGGTGAGTGCATTTATGTTAATCCATTTTTATCAGGTTATGGAAATTTTAAATTTTTTAATAATTTTTTCTCCGGAACGTTAAGAAATCTAAATTTCACTGAAAATGGGTGGACACTATTAATTTTTACAATTTTGTGATATTATGAAATTTTAGTTTGTTAAAAATGTTAACAAACTTTTACGATCAAATTTCATATTTGTTGTTAACATGTATCATTTTTTAATTTTCCATAATTTTCGCTGATTTTTTATAAAACTGTGTAATTTTCAAGCATTTTCTGTGAAAACGCTTAATCAATCATCCTATCCTATCGTCATTTAACACTTAATCATCCACATAATAAACAAATTAACCAGTCGCCCATCGATCAAAGCCACATGCAATCCTGAAATCAACCCGTAATTTAGCCAATGAAAAGTAATCCTAAATAATCCCAAATAATCCCTAACCAAATCCGACTAATTACCTAATTATACTAACTATGGGTTAGAGAGTTTACTTACTTGATTCAAGGACAACAAAAACAGGCGGAATGGACAGTGGCGATCCCGGCATGGACGTGGGTGACGGCGGCAGCGGCGGTGGTGACAACGGCGTCGGTGGCGGCTGGCTGGCGGCGATGGTCACGATGGCGGTTGGCCGGGGCGATGGTCACGACAGCGGCGACGGCTGGCCAGCGGGGCGGTGGTCATGGCGGCGGCTAGTCGGCGACTGTCGTCACGACGGCGGCCGCGGCGAGGGCGACGGGGGCGACGGTGGGGGGCGAGGCGAGGCGGGGGCGAGGGCGACGTCGGGGGGCGGGGCGAGGGGCGAGGGCGACGAGAGACGGCGAGGGGCGGGGCGAGGGGCGAGGGCGACGAGAGACGGCGGGGGGCGGGGCGGGGGCGAGGGCGCGACCGGCGAGGGGCAGGCGATAGACGGGGGGTGCGGGGCGGGGGCAAGGGAGACCGGCGACGAGCGGAGGGTGGCGCGAGGGTGAGGGCGGGCGACGGGCGAGGGCCTCGGGGGCGGCTGGCCCGCGACCGGCGACGGGCGGGGGGGCCTGCGGGGCTGCGCGGTGACCGGCAGGGGAGCTGCGACAGCGGTGGTGACGGGGGACGGCTGGGCGGCGATGGCGACGGCTGCGACGGCGACGGACTGCTCTGCAATTGCGACGGGCAGATCTGAGTCGGGCAGGGGCATCGGCGAAGAAATGGAGAAGACAATCGCAAATTTGCGACTCCTTCTCTTCTCCATTTCTACGCCGACGCCCCTGCCCGACTCAGATCTGCCCAAAAACAATTGCAGAGCAGTCCGTCGCCGTCGCCGCCCAGCCGTCCCCCATCGCCATCGCTGTCGTAGCTTCCCCGCCCGTCGGGATTTGCGACGGACAAAAAAATCCGTCGCAAATTTGCAACGGACGCTCTTGTTCCGTCGCTAATTTGCGATGGACAAAGAAATCCGTCGCAAAGTTCGAGCGGTAAAATTCCATGATCAAATTTGCGACAAACTCAATTTATCAGTCGCAAATTTGCGACGGACCAATAAATCCGTCGCAAAGTTCGAGCGGGAAAATTTCCTGGTCAAATTTGCGACGGAAATTATGTCTGTCGCAAATATTTTGCCAACAAAAATTTGCGACGGACGTTCAAGGTCCGTCGCAAATTTTCGATAAAATAAATTGCAACGGAAATAAAAAATTCGTCGCAAATCTACTTCGAGCGGGAAAATTCCCTCGTCAAATTTGCGACGGACAAGCACTTCCGTTGCAAATTAGGGTCCGTCGCAAATTTGCGACGGAAGTGCTTTTCCGTCGCAAATTTGCGACGGCACTCCAATGTCCGTCGCAAATTTTGCGACGGAAATTAGGTCTGTCGCAAATATTTCGCCAACAAAAATTTAGGACGGACCTAGCATGTCCGTCACAAATTTACTATAAAAAAAATTGCGACGGAAATAAAAAATCCGCCGCAAATTTCGAGTTGGAAAATTCCCTCGTCAAATTTGCGAAGGATACATTGTCCGTCACAGTTTTGCGACGGATAAAAATTTGTAAAATTTGCAACGGATAGGTCTGAGTCCGTCGCAAATTTCTACCGGTAAATATTCCCTAGCAAAATTAGCGTCTCATTGATTTGGGTCATAAATTTGCTACGTCTTTTTTTCAATCCAAAATTATGGCATCTCGAATTTTGCAATGGAAATTAGAATATCGGAAATGTTACGGCACGTTAATAATATTTGACTTGTCGGCATTTAGGGACAAAATTTCGGACGATAAATTAAAATAGAAAGAATAATCGACAATAGCAATAATAAAAAAGCACAATAACAATAACAACAAGAACAATAATGATAACAACAAAAATAGCACTTGTAGCATTAATAATTACACATTTGTAGTGTTGTGTGTCGCAAATTTTAATCTCCGTCTTCGTCTTCGTCTTCGTCGTCGTCCTCGTCCCCGTCTTCGTCATCTGTCTGAAAATCATATTCAGAACATTTTTGTACATTTAATTCGCATATTTCATATGGATCCACATCTATCATTGCTCCACACGGATCTCGTAAAGTTGGTATGTTATATTCCTCAATTTCAACCGTGTTACACACTTCCTCTTGTTGGTAGGCTCTATCCTTCCAGTGTTCCTCGATTTTCCTCCATGCTTTGATTTTACATACAGCCCACCAATCAGTTTTGTCATGTTTCAAACTAGGATATGATGCATAACATACTTGATTTGCTTGTTGTGCCAAGACAAATGGTTCATACTTCATATACCTTTTTTTGTGATTTATTTCAACCAAATTGAGTTTCGTATGCACCTCCATTCCTTTGACGGGGTCGAACCACGTGCACTTAAATAACACAACCCGCATCATTAATGGTCCAGGGTACTCTATCTCTATGATTTCATCCAACAAGCCATAAAAATCATCTTTCCAACTGTCACCATTGGATGACCGAACAGACACACCACTATTCATTGTGGATTTTCCCATTCCGTATTCTTGAGTATGAAAATTATATCCATTTATGAAATATGCTGGCCAACTTCGAACTTGTAACTGTGGACCCCATGACAGATAATATAACAATCCTTGCCCTCCAATTTCATCACGATTATTGTGAACCTAAGGTTGCACATGCAAAGTCTACCATAAATATTTTACTAAATGATGTATATAACTTTAATAACTTGGTTTTGATACATAGACAACTTACATATGTCTTGAACCACGCTGCAAATTGTTCATCGCACAAACGGTCAAACTCATTTGGTTGTAGTCCAGACATTGAAGTTTGGAAAATCCTAATATTAAAAACCATATCATTATTAGCAAATATTTGACACGCAAAACATATATTTGCAAATTGATACTTACTTGAAGTATGGCTCGACTTCTGGGCAGTTCAGTAAAATATAAGTATGGGCTGCATGAATTTCTTCGCCTGATAAGTAACGAAACTGACATGTGCCGCTTAGTCGACCAAGATAATTGAAAATAGAGAATACCGTGCAATTAGGATCAATAGGGCCCTCATCATTTCTGCCTGCTCTCCGGCTCTTGCACTGAACGTGCGGCTCAAAATAGTATGATGCAAATGTTGTCACTTCTTCCACAATATATGCATTACAAATTGAAGCTTCAACACGTGCCTTATTCTTCACTTTTTTCTTCAAATGATATAAAAATCTAGTTGAAATAGAAAGAAGCTTATTGAAACATATTATATGATAAACTAATTTGAACTGTATTTTAAAAAAAAACATTACCTCTCAAATGGATACATCCATCGAAATTGGATGGGACCTGCAACTTTGGTCTCATAAGACAAGTGAACTAACAGATGCTCCATCGAATCAAAAAACGCTGGAGGAAATATCCTTTCTAAGTTGCAAAAAATAATTGGAATATCTCTCTCTAGTTTTTCCATGTGCGATGCTTTTAACACTGTCGAGCAAATATCATGGAGAAAATTGCTTAATTCTGTAATGGTGCCCCATACAAAGTTCGGTAGAACTTCCTTCAAAGCTATTAGAATTAGTCTTTCCATCAGAATGTGACAATCATGACTCTTCAAACCTGTCAACTTGCATTCATTCAAATCAACACATCTCCCGAGGTTCAAAGTATATCCATCAGGAAACCGCACAGATTTCAACCATTGACAAACAACTCGCCTCTGCTCCTTATCCAATGTATAAACTGCTTTCGGTTTTGGTCCCCTGCTGCTTGCATCAACAGCTAGTATTGGCCGATCGCAAATATCTCTCATATCTTTTCTTGCGTTCAAGTTGTCTTTTGTTTTTCCGGCGACATCCATCACAGTATTTATGACATTGTTGAAAACATTCTTTTTTATGTGCATGACGTCAAGATTATGATGAATAAGATGTGCCTTCCAATATGGTAGATCCCAAAATATACTGTGTTTTGTCCACTTATGTGTACTTCCGTACGCAAAAGTCGTGCTGTACGGGTTCTCAACAACGGTTGGAAAGTCCTGCACACGCTCCCAAATTTGATCGCCGGTCAACCTCAATGGTGGACGCGTTCTTTCAGTCCTATTCTTGATGAACTCTTTCTTATTCCTTCTGAAAGGATGACTTGACGGCAAAAATTGTCTGTGACAGTCAAAATAGCTAGGCTTCTTTCCATGTTTTAATCTAAATGACTTTGACCTCTCCAAACATATCGGACATCCTAAGATCCTAGCTGTACTCCATCCAAATAACATTCCGTAAGCTGGAAAGTCATTTATCGTCCAAAGAAGGGCAGCCTTCATTACAAATGTTTGATCGGTAGAAACGTCATACGTAAGGACACCTTCAACCCATAGCCGTTGTAACTCCTCAATCAATGGTTGCATATAAATATCTATCAACTTTTTCGGATTTTGCGGCCCTGTCACGATCAATGTCAAAAACATATAAGGTGTCTTCATGCACATACCGGGTGGAAGATTGTACGGCGTTAAGATGACTGGCCAGCATGAATAACTTTTTCCTGTTTTCCCAAATGGAGCAAATCCATCCGCACATAGACATAACCTGATGTTCCGAGGCTCCATTGCAAACTCAGGGTATGTTCTATCAGAATGTTGCCATGCCTCCGCATCTGAAGGATGACACATTAGACCCTCTTCTGTTTCATGATTTGCATGCCAAGTCATGTGTTCAGCAGTGGCTTTAGACGCATAAAGCCTTTGCAATCTAGGGATTAAGGGCAGATAAAACATTTGCTTGCATGGTCTACGCTTCTTATTACGACCCGGCCTCCTGTTAATCTTGTATCTAGGTTGGCTACAGAATTTGCAAGATTCTGCATTTTCATCATCTCTCCAATATATCATACAACCCCTACTACATACATCAATTCTTACAACCGGAAGACCTAAGTTATCCACTAGTTTTTTCATATCATAAAAATCACTTGGCATGTTGTTATCACGAGGCAATGATTCCCGCATTACTTCAACAAAAGAGTTGAAGCAATCCGCAGACACATTATGCTCTGCCTTGATATTTAATAGTCGGGCTGTCACCGATAACTTAGTGTGGTCCTCACAACTTGCCCATAGAGGTTCATCTGCTGCTTTCAACACATCCCAGAACTGATTAGATTGAAAAGTTTCATTATACACATTCTCCTCAAAACCCGTTACTCCTATATCTTCCAATTGTGAAGCATGACTAGTACCCACTTGTTCACGTGTAGGAGTAAAACTAGTACTTGCATGATTTGATTCTGAGACAAAATTATAACTAGCTGCATCAATCACCATTCTCTCGTACGAGTTCAATTGCTCATAATAGCCACATTCTTCCCTAACAGAAAATTGGTCACTTCTTTCATATCCTTCATCAGATATAAATAGTTCACCATGGGAAGTCCAATTATAATAGTTCGGAGTAAACCCAAATCTAGTAAGGTGTTCTCTAACTTGATCACACACAAGAAATTTACCATTACTGCACTTTTTACACGGGCACCTTAACTTATTTCCATCCATAAACTCATATTTACTACTAGCAAACTCTAAAAATAGTTCCAACCCAGTACGAAACTCATCTGTCAATCCTTGACGTCCAGGTAAGTTCTTATTATACATCCAAGCCCTTTCTCTTTGCATTGTGTCTGTATTAAAATGAAAATTCTGGTAAAATATTTAAAATATCATATCTATTGTTCTTAATTTCCAAAATTATAAAATTTTGGAAATTATAATTTTTGTTATTCACGCAACAATTAATATGAAATTGAAAAAATAGAAAAAAATTACAATGTAAAGAAGACTTACCTAAATATTTGACTGAAATATTGGTAGGACAAAGTGATCAATTTGATGAGAATTGCAAAGTCCACTTGGATTGCGAGACCTTCAATTAGGCACAAACCCAAAAAAGATTAATCACATAATAATCAATATTTTTTAATAATTTTTTTATGTACGATGGAAACGGAATTCATCCCTCGCAAATTTGCGACGAATAAATAAATATTCCGTCGTAAATTTGTGACGGAAACTAGGATCCGCCGCAAATTTGCGACGGAAATGGGCATCTGCGACGGAAATGGCCATCCGTCGCAAATTTGCGACGGACTCTAGTCTCTATCGCAAATTTGCGACGGAATTTTCATTTATTCGTCGCAAATTTGCGACGGAAAAACAATTTCGTCGCAAATTTGCGACGGATACCTCATTCTGTCACAAAACGGCGTGGCCATTCTGCTCATCCGAAGGTCGGCGAGGTGTCACCGGTCGCCAGTCATTAAACCGGTGATGCAGATATGAAAAAATAACAAACATAAACATATATTAAAAAAAAAATTACAATGCAACAACGAATAGTCATGAAGCTAGCAATTTTGCACTTACCGGTACAAAAGCTTCACCGAGATTAATACGTGTGTGCGCGGATTTTGCAAATTTCACATATATGAAAGACAAAGAAAAGCGACAGAGACCGAGAGAGAGCGAGAGACAACAAGAGAGAGCGAGAGAGAGATAGTGATTGCGATGTCACGGGCTGATAAACTACGAATTTACGACGGACGCGAGTTTTCGTCGCAAATTTCCAACGAACTGACATTGCCGTCGCAAATTTGCGACGGATTTTATGACGGTATTATTATTTGTCGGAAATTTGCGACGAAATTTTTTCCGTCGCAAATTTGCGACGGATTTTATGACGGTATTATTATTTGTCGGAAATTTGCGACGAAATTTTTTCCGTCGCAAATTTGCGACGGATTATTTTTTCCATCCCAAATTTGCGACGAAATTTTTTCCGTCGCAATTTGCGACGGAATTTACGACGGAAATATTTTCCGTCACAAATTTCCGACGGAAAAAATTTCGTCGCAAATTCCGTCGTAAACTTGCGACGGAAAATATTTCGACGCAAATTTTCGACGGAAAACACAGTACGGTGGAAATTTCGTCGCAAATTTGCGACGGCAAAAATTTCGTCGCAAATTTCTGTCGCAAATTTTGTGTTTTTTGGTAGTGATTTTAAATAACAAAAGGATAGGAAATGCACAATCTAACTTTACGCAACAAATACGCTCTAAATATAACTTTTTTTCCTTTTTAATAAACATCACATCATAAGATGCCTCTTTCATAACTTGTAACACAACCGATTCCTATGGTTTTTAAGCCGCGAGTTTATAATACATAGAAGAGATAAGCACCACCAATTGCTGACCGAACACCAAATTGAAGCCACGCCGCCCAGAAGGCTTCAAAATCCTATCGGTCAACATTTTCAGCAGCCCATTACCGATTCCTCCTATCTTGTCTTTCTGTTCTCTCGCAGCTCACTCGCTCCCTTTGTTCCTTCTTTCATGTTCTTTTGCCGACTCTGTGTTCATCTCATTATTTAACACTAGCTGCAGATTAAATGAGAAATGGGCTAAGTACAGTGGCTAAGGAAGCTTCACGGGCCTTACAATATAATTTGGAGAATTGGACGCAAACTTATATGTTTTTTTTGTTGGCCCACTAAGTTACGGAATTGGGAAATAAAAAAATCTCGGTCATGGATCACCATCACTTGATTGTACCAATCCACCAATGGAGGTCTTTGTCATGGTGAGTGGGTGTCTTCTTGAGGAAGGAGAAGACTTCAACAAAGACCCCCAATGCAAAGAAAATTCAGCGCGTGTCTAAGCTCACTCCCCTGAGTTCTCAATTTCAGCTAGCTTGAACTTCACGTGCGTGAGAGAAGAAACCAAGATTTGGAAACTAGGACCTATCCGATGAATTTTGAAGTCACGGCGATTGCGCTGTCCCTGCAGCAGGCAATAGCCGGCTACGGATTCCGTCCAACCGAGGAGGAACTAATCGGTTACTTGAAGTCGGAAGTACCCGGATGGAGAGAGAGTTTCTGCGTTATTCCGACACTAAATGACGTCTATAAGATTAATCCATGGGATTTACCAGCCAAGTTCAAGGGTAAGTCCTTCGCAACTTCATCAGAGGGTCTCAGAAAAAGAACTGTAGCCCCCTTACTCTTGACTCAAAAAGAGTTCTTTTAATGTTCGTGCAGAGGAATCCATCATTCCATCCAATGATCGAGAATGGTGGTTCATATGTGCGCAGACGCAGAACCAACGGATTAGCAGGAAAACACCATGTGGTTCTTCTTGGAAGATCACCGGTCCACATAAAGATGTTAAGGCTGGAAATGACGAGCAAAAGATCGGTTCCAAGATACCATTAGTCTTCCAGGATGGCGTCCAGACCAACTGGGTCATCCATGAATATCATCTCCTCAACAGTGATGTACTCAATCTATCCCTTTTTTTTTTCGTTACAATTACTTAGCAAGCTGCATGAATTCAATCTATCAGAACTATAGCTACAATAATCTGCAGAAACACTCATTAAAAGTTTCCACGTGTCCTAAAGAAGCAGAGAAGCAATTTATTTATTTTTGCTCAGTTTCTACTACAGAAGGTTGAAATCTTAATTTGTGAGCAAAATTTTACTGTCGAAGAAAATATGGTCTAATGGTATGAGCTGGTATAACATGGTCTTTTGACAGTTGAATAGAAATAATGTTCTGTGTCACGTAAAGCGTAGACGAGATGAGAAGGCCGATAATTCAACAATAGAATCAGAGCATGGAGCCATTAACCTGGCAGATTTCGAATCGTATCTTCATCAACCTGATCACGAGGACTCATTTTCTGAGGTGCGGAGGAAAAATTGTTCTGTTTATACACTTAATGTCTGTCTTGTCAAACACACGAAATGTGTTAATGACTAATCTTTTGCTTGTAAATACAGAATTTGATCCAAGCAACGATGGATTCCTTGATGGAGAATTTTGACAGCCCATCTGTTATGGACTTCACATTGGAAAACGGCCTTACTGATGAATATATTCAATTGGCGTCTGAAACAAGTGGAGAGGATGAAGATATTGGTTACATGCTAAATGGAGATCTTATTGATGGCGAATTCTTCCAAGTAGACCAAATGCAAACACTGGTCAAAATTCTTCCCTTGAAATTTCATTTGGGTGCTGTGATTACTTCACTGGTAAATTTAGGTTTAAATTGGTTTAAAATGCACTCAAAGGGCACTTCCCTTTTCCAGGTTATCTGAAAAATAAGGATAATGTGCTTTCAATAACTTTGTGTTTCGTTATAGAATCTGTCTACGGAAAAAGAAAAGTGGATTTTCATGCTGACTTATTTGTGCTTAATTAACTTTCAATTATATAAGAACGATGGACAATTGAAAACCAAATCTTGGAGGTTTGTTATGAAATTAATTTTGATGCCTCAGTTATTTCCTCTGATTCATTTTATTTCATAAAATCTGTCGCTGCAGTACGGGCAAACATCTAACTCGCATAATGAGTGTCCTGTTCTAATGGAGAATCGGCGAACACGAACAATCGACTCACTCCACGGTGTTGTTCCTCTTGAGGAAAAGAAAGGCATGGTGGAGAATAAGTTCAACGGTTCACTTGTTGCCCCCAAGAAACCTATGGCACCTCTTGTATGCCCTGCAAGTGTAAAATATTATGGCATAGATGAAGTGCCAAGATTTGAAAAGGTTAAGCAGGAAACAGCAGCTAGAAGAATCAAACCAGAAGGCATATTTTTGGATGAAACAGCAGCCAGATCAAAGGTGAAAGCAGCTTCTAAACTAGCCCATCGTGTCTTATTACTAGTCTTATATGTTGACAGGCATTGGTTGGGTAGTTAATTAGATGTTGGGGATTCCGTTTTCGACTGCATTGAACAATTCATTGGATATGTGGTTTGTAGGCACTTAAGAAAACGGTTGATTTTGTTAAAAGCCGCTTTGAGAAAAACATAAAGTGGATTCTATCATTCTTCTACGAAAAGGAAGTAAAATTTCATTGTAAATTGCTCATGCTTTATTAGCTTGGATTCAAATAATAAGAAGAATGGTGAAGAATTACAAAGCAGATAAAATATAAAAAAATTGAAGCTGAGATATTGAACAAGGTTATAGCAGATGACTAAAAGGCAGATCATGTAAATTAGAGCTTTCAGACAATTTGAGAACAAAAACTTGAATGTTTGTCATAAGATCAAGATAATGCCTCAATTATTTCCGTTGATCCATTTGATCTTATGCAATGCTTTGCTGCAGAATGGCCAAATATCTATAATGGCGAATCGCCAAACACGATCAATTGGGTCACTCCATGGTGTTGTTCCTCTTGAGCAAAAGAAGGCCGTCATACAGAGTGAATTCAACAGCTCACATGTTTCCTCAGCCAAACCTATGGAGCTTCCGAAAAAGCCCAAGACACCAAAAATGCCCGAGCCTCCAAGAGTTTATATCAATGAAGAACCGTGGCTCGAAAAGGTTAAGAAGCGGGAAATTGCATCGAGAAATGTTAAAACAGAATGTGTATCTTGGGATGAAGCTGCAGCAACAGCGAAGGTGAAAGAAGCTCCCAGTTTAATCGATTTTGTCTTGCTATTATCTTCCAGTCTTGATGTGCATTGTTGGAAATTTTAGTTTGATTGGCATCGTTCCATATTTTTTGGAAAATCTATAGAAAAAACTAGGAAAATTCTTCATTTTCTGGTCTCGTGTTAATCCTTTCTTTCTTTTTCCTTATCATCTCACTATTTGAAACACGTTATGTTGGCAGGTATTAAAATACCGAGAGCACTGTTCAGCCAATAATTCACCAAGGAAGAAAACCAGCAGGGAGATTGAACATGCCAGAGAGAAAGCAAATTCAGTGACTGCATTGACCAGACCGACCGCCAAGAGCACAAAAAGTTCCACAAATCCTCCACTGTCTAATCTTTGGAACGTGCTCGTCGGGATTTTCCTGTTGTTTGCCATCACTTGCCAAGTATTAAATTTATGATTTTCGCTGCTATATTGCCTTAGCGCAATGCAGCATCATTAACAACTGTAAACAAGGATTTTATATGCTAATGCTTTGAACTTCTTTTTGTTTTAAAGGAATTGGAAGATCTAACTAGATGTGCAACTGCTCTGAAATTTGCTTTCTTCGTTCTCTGCTGTGTATAATGCGGAGAATCAACAAGTTGCCACATTGATGCCTCCTTTAAAAGTTTAAATTGCAGTCCATCATTCCCCCTCTTTTCTTTAGTTTATCAAACTAATTGAAGGATCAAGCGCATGAGACTGGTAGGTTTGTAGGCACGGTCCATCAACACAACATGCAAACTAATTAGTCTACATTAGGACAAAGCCTTCTTTATAAAAGATTAAGATGTTTATCTGTATGTTAAGGACAAATAGAGGCTTTTATTTCTTGCAAAATGAAATAATAGCAGCCGCTGGTAGCTCCGAGTCTTGCTAGAGTTACATACATGTACTCAGATCACAAGAAGCGAGAAATGAGGACCGAGAATCCATTTGAACCGACACTATTCAAGGTATAGTGCAAGTTAAAGACCATAATTAGGCTTGACCGTTTAAAAAAGATTAATTTACCCTGACAACGCTCTAGTTTTGACAAAATTACTCTTGACACTCGCTGTATTTTCACAAACCACTTTTCCAGGTGTGCTAGAATGTATTCAACTTAGGGAGACTTCATTCCATTAAGTCCCTTGAATCGAGAGGATTCAAGGGAAGTAGAACGGTGTTTTGAGGGTGATCTAGTTCTGTTTGTTTGAGCTTCAAAAACATTATTTCTGGTGTTATTGCGCTCCCTCCAAGTTGGAGTGGTGTTAAGAGTAAGGGTTTTGGAAATACAGGGGTGTGCTAGAATGTATTCAACTTAGGAAGACTTCATTCCATAAAGTCCCTTGAAGGATTCAAGGGAAGTAGAATGGTGTTTTGAGGGTGATCTAGTTCTGTTTGTCTGAGCTTCAAAAACATTACTTCTGGTGTCATTGCGCTCCCTCCAAATTGGGGTGGTGTTAAGAGCAAGGGTTTTGGAAATACAGGGGTGTTTAGTGATTTGGTCAAAACAGTGCAGTGTTGGAGTAATGAGTAGGGAAAAAAATAGAAAAAGAATCCCATAATAGTGCCAACTTTCGCTCCTTTGTGGTGGCAAAATGACCCCACAAGAGGAATCTGTCTGCCACGTATGGGGTAGACAGAGGAAAGGGAGAAAAGAGCGAAAGGACTTTCACAAGACTAAAAGATGATTGGAAGGCCATAAAACTTCCTCGAGAAGGTGAACAAAGTCTTGGAAGATGCTGCAAAGAGAACAAGAGGGAAGGAATAAACAAGGACAGATGTGGGATCCGTCAAGCACTGTGGATTAACTTCTCAAGCAAGGAGGAGACTTGACCAGACACAGTCGCTTGCCAAGAATCAAGTGCCCACTATAAATTTGGCCCTTCCATGCTCAAGCTTCGAAAACATCTCTAACCAAAGCCAGCCTCTCTCTCTCTTTTCTCTCACTCTTGCTCGCGTAGAAGGTTTCGTTCTCACCAAGGCACCTCTGCACACTTCTTTCCGGGGTAAGTGACACCACAGGTGTCATAATTTTCGTGTTGCACTCATGTCATAACTTGTTTTTTTATTACTTAAGTGTCATGGCTTTTGAAATACAAATAATGAGTGCCCTCACTTTTCAAAAAACGTTCACCCCAATGAAATTTGTGGTGAACGTTATTTAGAAGTCAGGAAACTCTAGTGATCTAAAAAATAAAAGTCATGACACTTAAGTGATAAAAAAATGAAGTCACGGCGCTCAGTGAGCGCGAGCGCCGTCCGACAAGTTATGACATAAGTAAAACGGAAAATTATGATACCTGTGGTGTCCTTATCCCTATTTTTTTTTTCATTTTAGTCCGGGCTTAACTTTTTTGGCTACTAGATTTGTCTCTTCGTTGCCTCATTAGGCTCCAAGACAAAAGCATGGATTAAGTGCAGAGACTAAGTAGCATAAACAGTAGGTGAGCGACTAAAATGAAAAAAAAAATAAAAATAGAAAACGTAGTACGGGGATGAATACATATTGCACTTCTTGTGTCTCCTCGTTCTACTCTTCTTCTTTTTTTCTCCTCTTTACTTAGAATAGGGCAAAAACAGAAACTAGTTTTCACCCCAGGGAAAACAAGATTGAAAAGAACAGGAAATCTCCATCTTTTTTTCCTATGCCAAAAACTAGTTTTTCTTTTTGTCCTACTCCATGCACGAATCACCTAAATGCTCCGGTCTAGCCAAAAAGCTCGACTGTCTCGCGTAAATAGCACCGATCTGTTCGCCACTTGAAAACCGCTTTGACCTGAAGGACCAGTCCTCCAATCTATCTCAAAGAGCTCAGAAACCCGTTCAGAAGCCTCTTCTTTCATGTAAGTTCATTGCAGCTTATTGGTATTTCCATTTCGTGTCTTCTCGTTGTATCTGCAGCATTTGGTTGATGTAGAACAGAGTTAGCTTATCACCAATAAGGTGTGCTTTCGAACGGAGAAAAAGATTACTTCATGACAAAAGAAAGCGAGCTTGTTTTCTTCAGATGCATCATTTGTTTTGAGGAAAAGAAATTGAACTTTTCCCATATTTCAGAAACAAGCTATATATGAATCTCTCTTTTCGGCCGAGTCCTTGTACTTGTGTTTATGTGCTGGCTTTTGTGATCGCGTTGGCGTGTCTTGTTTTCTCCACAGTTGAAGGCCGATTTAGTTCGTTCCTTAGAGGAGAAGGTAGATGGAGACGTCTGGAACTTCAAATTTTACTGGTGAACAAGCAGATAAGGGCTGGGATCTGAACAACTTCGTTTTGCAGAAGTGAGAAAAAAAAAAAAAGAAGAGGATTTTGCAAGAGGTAGGACACTGTTCTAATTGTCACTTCCGAGATATGTTGTTTAGACAAATTAAGCATGGAGGCGAAGATCTTGTCCTCATAAGAAACAGAACACAGGATATTTCTGAAATTGAGTCATGTTTTGTTCCTGTTTAGACTAGTAAGATCTCAACCCTTTTTTTCGTTAAATCTCCATTTAGTCTACCAAAAGAATATAGGTTATTGGCACAGGCAGCAGAGTCCGAAGAAAAGGAAACTCCCATGACAAAGTCAAAGAAGAAGAGGGACAATGTGAAGATTGAATCGGGCAACGTATCCCGTTGGGAAAGCTGGAATGGTTCGCTTTCATTGATGAGATCGACTGCATCAGCCAGCCGTTGCCACCAAAATAATTTACCATTGATCCAACCTGGCCATGTTATTTGCACTTGTTTTCTTCTTGTATATGTGAATCTCGATGGAATACACACATGTCATAGATGGCATGAGATCACTTGATTTGCTCATTGTGTAGCCCCTTAGTTCCGTATGTTTCATTAGTAGTGTCTAATATTATCTTCATCACCATCGAATAAAGTAGATATATAACTGATATAAAATTAGAAATGAAGATAGTTTGAGGCGTGCAAGCACTATCCTAAAAGATAATTTCCGCCCTTTGGAGAGTGCAGAAGGTAGATGCGCGACTATTATCCAGCTGGATTCCAAAAACTCGACTAATGTGCACTTTATTATTCGGGGAAAGCCGAAATAACCAAAAATGTAAAACGAGCAGAGAGAGTACAATGGCTAGAAAAATTGAAAAGAAGGGTCGGCCGATTAAGTATCACCCAGCTTGTTCGACTTAGGACCAAAATATGAAAATTAAAGGTTCAGAAGTATAGATATTTGATTTACTCATAATACGCTTTTCCGGTTAAGGTCTCGAGACAACAGTACAAAAGGGTAAAAAGAAATCTCGGACTGGAACTCGCCAATGTTTCGACCATGGGGGGCCAAAGGCCAACTTTACACTTTGTTCAATCCAAGCTTATGCGCAAGCCCAACGCCTTTTTTCACTGTTACCAGCTAGTAAAATAAACTCATTAATAAAGTCAATAAAAGAAAGCTTCACAAGCAATGTAGTACCAGTAAAAGTAAGTGAAGCAAATTTTTTGAAATATTTCTCTACCACAATTGCCCACATGTTTTACAAAGATTTATCAACATAGAGAAGGAATAAAAGCTGATTTCACACTGGAGGGCAATGCATCGAATTTGGTGATTTTTCGACTATGAACCTGATCTAGAAACGCATGTTTGCATTTTTAGGCCCTGCGCACACCTAGTTATTCATGAGTACATAGGTTTTATCAGAAAAAGGAAGTGGCAATAACTCCATCATTTAACCCCATACAGGTGATTTAACACTTCGCGCTCGTTTGGTTGTCTAGACTTTTATGTCGGATAGGATATAGTTCAGATTTGATAAAAATGAGATTTTCTATATCTTACATAATTTGTGGTAAATATATTGATAGCCAAGCTGCATTGAATGTCGATCTTTCAAACGGATTGAATGTCAAATGGATCTTGCCGCTAGCATATCCCAACTCACTCTCCTTGCCATCCTCCACCTCCTCCTCTCTGTCCCATGCCAGATTGAATGTGGACGTTCAGATCTCAGAGCCCTTATGAGCCCTTACAAACGTCCAAGCTGCCTAGGCATCATCATCATGCACAATCTTCAGCAATCACTAATCCCTACTCCATCTTCATTGCTGGCCTGCAATCTTTAGGAATCACCAATCCCTCCTCGATCTTCATTGCCTGCCTGCAATCTTCAGCGAACACCTGTCCGGTTGCCACCCCTACCCTCGCGGCCAATGCTGAGATCGAGGCCTAGCCGACAAAGTTGCAGTGGATTAAGGCACAATTGCTCATGCGACGAAGGTGCGTGAGACACAAGGGGACAATGACTGCCGTTCCAGAATCTAGTCATGGATGGGAATTATGGCTGGTTCCTATAGATCCACACATGAAGCTCCTCAGTGGCCGAGGTTGAGTCGAGCTCCTCCATGGCTGAGGTCGAGACGAGCTCAAACTTAGAGGAGCTCCAAATCTGGCCATGGAGCTCCTCCATGGCCGACATTGAGAAGCTTGTCACCATGACGAGCCTCTTCGGTGGCTACGAGACGAAGTTCGGTGGGAGGTTGTGAGTGGTGGTCATAAATGGGTAGAGGGAACAAAGATGAGATGAGTGATGGACATATCTAATCCATTTTTATGCCACCCCGTATACGAGATTCTTTTATCTGGTTAATATCTCTCTTATATCCGGTATTATTTTGTTTTGAATAACAATCAAACACAAGGTAAAATAAAAATTATCATATCCTAACTTTTATATTGCCTAATAAACGCAACCTTAAGGAACAGACTTATGTGTGGAATAGTACACACGACCAAGATTTGATTCTCTACAACAACCAATTGCGTTCAATCTCATATTTGTGTCATGCACGAGGGCTTATGCTCACATCTCATTTGGTCTATTAGGTCAGCAGGATGTTTTCAAAGTCCCGCGGTTTATGCATCTAAGGTGGAGTTGCAAGTCATCTTAGAAAAGTCCTGCAGTTTAGCGCTTTTTGTAATCTGAACTTTCATTTATTAGCATATTCCAACAGAGAAACTGTAATGACATGCACGAAAAAAAACACAGGAGAAAACATTCATCCTCCCTTGCTGTCGGAGGTAAATGAGTTCAGGAGTGATCGGCTAATCTGGTCTCCCAGCACAAAGATTAGGCAAATATTGCCAGTTATCAATCCTCTATTACCCGTCGCATCAAAATACAAATCATAGTTTAGTCTTACCTAAATTCAAAAGGAGTTGAAGCTGATGATCATGCATCTCAGTTGTAAGCCCAAGGAAATTCTTTTTAAAACTAGACAAAGCTCTAAGAAAAATCCAGAAAGAGACTGTGTAGGATGAAACTTTATTATTTATGCTTTGTTTATTTCGTGAAAAAAGAATCATTTGAAAATTCCTTTGCTGAAAAAGATTATTTGTGTCATTTGAAATAATTTGCCAATGAACGATTTATATCTAAATATTATCATGAACGATAAAAATATTTTTTATTCGTTCAATTTTATAAGTGATTAAGTCATCATTTAAAAAATATATATATTTTAAATTATTAATTTTTTACGAAATAAATGAAGCCTTATACGAAAATATACACATACATGGATAGCCCTTATGTTAACTGACTCTTCGCAGGTTGATTTTAACTCAAATTCAGACTGTGCCATTAATGAAATGAAAAGAAAAGTCTCCTATTGTAATGAGAGGTAACAACCAGGACACATCACAGGAGCACGTCACAGAAATTTCCTGGATACTGCCTCCGTCATGTGAGAAAGCCAAGCTGATTTTTATAATCGAAAGTGTCCATTCCACAGCGGGCGCAATCTTAAATTTTGTTTGATTGATGTGATGAGATTCCCAAAGGACAAGGAAAAGCATACAAAAAACCATCCATATGAGCTATCGATCACGATTTAAGAGTTTTCTGACGTCCGCATGCAAAAAGTCGGGTAACTTCTCAAAGAAGGGAAGGCTTGAATAAAGACCCTCCCAAATGGTAGCGTGTTGATGGCTTCCGCGATTAAGTGACTCCGATACTTTCGGAAGTAATATCACGAAAAAATTTAAATTAATGTATTTTTAATAAACTTATTTTAAATTAATTTTTTAATTATTGAACATCTTAAATTAGTATATTTATGACAAATTTATCTTAAATGAATTTTTTGACCATAAAAAATTACAAACTGATACATCTATGATAAATTTACGTTCCGTTAGTTTCCGTTAAATTGAATTAATACCATAAAAATCACATATTGGTATATCTGTGATAAATAGAGAGTAAAACCCAAAACTAGTACACTTATCAACTACCACATGTCATCTAATTTAACGTTCAAATTTAACAAAAACTAACAGGGGGTAAATTTATCACAAGTGTACCGGATTATAATTTTTTATGGTCAAAAAATTAATTTTAAGTAAATTCAGTTTAGGGTATTTCGTGATATTAATCCCTACTTTTACTTGTGCATTGAGTGAAGAACAGAATGGAAGAAAAGATAAGAATTAATGCGGAAGAGAGAATTTTAGTATTTCTATATATCATTGATATGTAAAGTCTCATAGAATGGTGTTTTGAGGGGTGATCTAGTTCTGTTTGTTTGAGCTTCAAGAAAATGTACTCATGGTGTTATTGCGTCCCCTCCAATCAAAGTGGTGTCAAGGGTAGGGTTTTGGAAATAAAGAAGGGTTAGGTGGGATTTGGCCAAAAGGAGGGCTATGTTGGGGTAATTAGCAGGATAAAAAAGAAAAAGAATCCCATAACCGTGCCAACTTTTAACCCTTTCTTTTGGCAAAATGACCCCACAAGAAAAGTCTGTCCACCAACGCATGGAGAGAGATGGAGAAAAGGAGTAGAGAGTGGAGGACATTCACATGACCAAAAGTTGACAGCGAAGGCCATAAAACTTCCTCAAGAAGGCGAACAAAGTCTTGAAGAATTCAGCAAAGAGGATAAAAGTGAAGGTATCAACAAGGACAGACGTGGGATCCATCAAGCACTATGGTATTAACTTCTCAAGCAAGGGGGAGACATCACCACGGAAAGTTGCTAGGCATTAATCAAGTGTCTACTGTAAACTCAGGATTTCCATGCTCAAGTTTAACAGACATCTCTGACCAAAGCCACTCTCTCTCTCCCTCTCTTATTGTTTGGCGTCCTTGTTATTGTCTACAACCTCCTTCTTGGGATTTTCAATTCTCGTGGCAGTCCTCTAGTAATGCCATTTTGCTGCTCTTTCGACTGTTAATCAAAGTGATTGATAATGTTTTAGCGATAACTTTAACAGATTTTAGAGCAATGTGACTTCTCTTCATTTTTTTCTGCATCTCTCATGGTTGATAATTGTCACGTAAGCAAAATGTAGTCTCAACCTTTAAGCACACCTTTTGATGGCTTAGGACATAGGCGAAGTTACAAGTAAAATTTTCGTCCCTGTACAAAGATTCATTTTCATCGACGTACTAGACACTTCTTCCATTTTAGTCCAGCACTAACTTTTTGCTACTAGATTTGTCTCTTTGAACTACTGTTTCGCTGCCTTGGTAGGTTCCAAAATAAGAACATGTATTAAGTAGAGGGACTATGAAGCAAAACAGTTTGGTGAGCGACTAAAATGAAAAAAAAATGTGCTGTACAGGAATGAAAACATATCGGCACTTCTTGTGTCTCTTCGTTCTTTCTTTTTCTCCTTCTCTCTTTCCCTAGATGATTAGGAATAGGGCAAGAACAAAAACTGGTTTTTGCCACATAGAAGACAAGAAGGAGAAAACAGAGTATTGCATTTAGAAATTTAGTAAGTTCACATTCATTGAAGTGGGCAATTTCAGAAGGAATGCTGATGTCCTAAAAGTTATAGGTCCCTGATTGAAACTGTTAATGCATTTCCGTGCACGCGGATGTCACCTACATGCTTCGGTTGTGCCAGAAAGCTTGAATGTAATGCAAGAATATCACTGTTCTTTTTGTCACTAGAAAATTACTATATCCTGTAGAACCAGTCCTCCAATTTTTCTCAAAGAGCTCAGAAACGCATCCAAAAGCCTCTGCTTCCACTTCACTAGAGTTGAATTGATCCGTCACAGAAAGTAGTTTGGCATACACATAGACGTTCAGACTTGTGGAATCAGTTTTCACTAGAATTTAGCTTCATCGAGATGTCATTTGATATGAGTCACTGTAATATTATACCAATCAAAGTATGATTGTATACTTTTTAGCTCCATCGAGTATTTATCTTGTACTTCCACTATTGGTCTTAATGTAACAACTATTATGTCTCCTTGTCTCTCTGTGTTAGCGGAAAATTTGTTTCGGTCTAGTAGATGAGAAGGTTGCTAATGATCACATTTTAGGATAGTACTAGAAAGATAGAGCTGCTTCACCAAAGGTGACACAAGTGAGCTTCACTTGTCTGTCACAAGGCGTGATGCCTTGACCGAGAGATTAGCGCATGTGTTGTTGGGAAACATATCAAGCGGTTAAGAAGTCCATTTATGTAATTCCATTGCGGCTTATTAAAATTTTCATTTCTTGTCTGCGTATTGTATCTACATCATTTGTATAATGTAGAACAGAATTAGCTTATCATTGACATGGTGTACTTTTGAACCGATAAAATGATTACTTCATGAGTCTCCCGTCCATTAATGTGTGAGTCCATCATCCAGTTCATCATCAAATAAAATCTGTTTCCCACATCAGAAGGTGTTTGACAGATAGAACATTTTACCCCAACCTACTGACCAATTTTGTAAACTTGGCATGCAGATTGTTATAACACTAGAAGAGTAATTTAAATCACTGTACCTCACTACTGGCTAAGATTTTACAATGAAGATTCTTAGGATGTTGTAAGGACAAATTATAGATCTGATTAATGATCTGAGCATCATCTAGTGGGTGTCATAAAAAGATCATTCATTATGTCAGGCTCTTGACGTATGCAACCACTATTGTCCCAATGTTTTTGTCTAGTTTGACAAACAGCGTTTGTAATTTCTATAGGTAGAAGCATAAAATCAAGCTATTTTATCTAGTTTTTCTGCAAATTAGTTAGTTGTCAACTGATTTAAAGTTACTTACACGCACACGCACTCATGAACAATACTCTGAATCATTACTCCACACCTTTGCTCCGGATCATTGGTCTATGCATGAACAGATCAGGGAATAGAGGTGTAGTCACAAGCAGAAGTCACGGATTCTTTTTGTTCTTGGTGCAGATCAAACTAAAATATTAAAAATCATCCTCCGATACAAAAGATACCAAATAAGGTAATTTTGTTCTCAGTTTTTACATGTTCATGTTGCAATGTTTTGTGCATATATTTACTGACTAACGGTAGTCCATGTCACCAAGTGTGCATTGGTAGGATGCCGTACAATAGACTAGAAATGACTCCTGCCTTTTGTGAATAGTGTTTCATCAAAACTAAATGAGGTGTTCTTAAACACTTAGTTCTGCCATTATTAGTTCTTTCTTCTGGTTGTCTATTAAATTGGATTATCAAGTCGAGTTTTTTACTGGGGAGTTTAACGGGAATCAGTTTTTGTTTACTAAACAGCAGGATGATTCACAGCATATGCACTCACTGTTCTGCCTTTCCTATTCCAGAGTAGTATGACTGAGTTCATTGATCAGCTCAAAACAGGCCAGAATACATTAATTACCGAACTACAGTAATATCTTCTATCAATTTCACAAGCCAATCTTCATCTTCGGTGAGTTGTGAGGTTTCATAAGATCAAGCACAGAGTATTAACCTTCTGGAAAAGCAAAAAGGACAAAATGCTGATGGTAGACCCTACCACTCGAAAAGAATATTACTACAGGTGTCATCACTAAGAGATTTTTTGGTCATAGCAAACTTGCATAGTGGGTATGGTATTTCCTCAAAGTAGAGTTCAAGTCCAGAGTACAACCAAAGCGACCGTTCTGTTTATCGCCTCCCTCCCCAACGCAACCGCCACTCCCCGCCCACCCCCACAACCCCACCACCCCCCGCCCCCCCGGGCGAAAGAAACTAGGATCTATCCAATGAATTTACAACCCACGGAAAATGTAGTCACCGAGATCGCGCTATTCCTTCAGCAGGCAATAGTTGGCTACAGATTCTGTCCAACCGAGGAGGAACTAATCAATCACTTGAAGTCGAAAGCAACCGGATGCAGAGAAAGTTTGTCCATTATTCCAACATTAGAAAACATCTACGAGATTAATCCATGGGATTTACCAGCCAAGTTCAATGGTGAGTTTTTTCGCGACTTCAAAAAAAGTGCCTCAGAAAAAGAGCAGTAGCCCCCTTACTCATGACCCAAAGAGTGTTTTTTTTTTATGTGCATGCAGAGAAATCAATCATTCCATCCAAAGATCAAGAATGGTGGTTCATATGTCCACAGATGCAGAGTCAACGGATTATCAGGAAAACACCATGTGGTTCTTCTTGGAAGATCACCGGTAAACATAAATGCATTAAGGCTAGAAACAACGGCGGAAAGATCGGTTCCAAGATAACTTTAGTCTTCCCTGATGGCCGGAATTCCAAGGGCGCTAAATCCCGCTGGGTCATGCATGAGTTGCATCCACATCCAGACAATGTGCGTATTTCGACTGTATGCTATTTATTTCCAAGCAATTTACTTATTGAAAAAATGGTCTAGGCAATTAGGAATCTTTTGGACATTTGCTTTTAGGTGAGGAGTTTCCTTGCTACCGAGCATTTATCAAATAAATGTTTACAGGTGAAAAACCTCTGTTTTAAATGATCTTTTTCTCTGGGAACAATGGCCTTGAAGTACCGATTAGTAAAATATCTTTCACAACATTCTTTTTCGACTTAATTTCTAAAACATCATCTGTTTGGAAGAAAAGAATAAGTACTTTCTTCCCCAAATCAGAGCAAGCTACCAATCTCTCTATCTATTTACTTCCCAATTTGTCAAGTGTGGCATCCTGGCATTGCAAGACCCCTTTGCCGCCTGTTATGTGTCAATTATTGTGATTGAGTTGGGATGACTTGGCTTCTCCACAGACGGGTTTCGTTCTTTGTTGGCTAAAGATGAAGCATGATCAGAACGCAGAAAACCAAGAACAATCTGTCCAGGCAAGGAGGAACCAACCAAACGATGCAGCTATGGCAAAGAACGGAGACATTCCATCAATTCCACAATTTCAGTTTCCCGAAGTTGTTATTGCTGAGTTATCTAAAATAATTTATAGCAAGAGCGACGGATCATATCAGAATGGAACAAAATTTCTAGCCCCAATACACGAAGACAATCACCACTTTTCACCTAATCAGGAGCATCTCATGTCCACTAAAAATTCCTCCAGTACAGCAAATTCATCAGGAAGTTTCCTTGCTGTATCTGAACCTAGTAATCACGAGTTAAATTTGCCACATCCTTTTCTTGATGTTGATGTCTGCACTGCAATTGTAGCTGAAGAAGTATATACAAATCAGGTAAATATTTTTGCCAATAACACATTAGCATTAGTGTAAACAAGTTTATTGGAGCACATAATTGGTCATAAACTCGAGCACAAGTTTTGTATGGCAAGACATCCAAAGTTTGTCAGATATTCCTATAGGTAGTTTGATAGCGATTTCAGATGCATCATACATTTTGAAGTAGAGAAATCACACTTTCACCATATTTCGGAAAAAGTTATGCATGAATCTTTCTTTTAAGCCGAGTCCCTGTACTGCTGGCTATGTACTGGCTTTTGTTAACGAGTAGGTATGTCTTTTTTCTCCACAGCGGAAGGCTGATTTAGTTCAACCCTTAGAGAAGGAAGATGACATGTCTAGAACTTCAATTTTTATTGGTGAACAAGGAGATAACTACTGTGGTGGAATGGATTGTGAGAACCCAGAACAACTTCCTTTTGCAGAGGTGAGGAAAAAAAACGGATTTTGCAAGAGTTGAAAACTTTTTTTCTTTCAATCTCTAGAAACGTGGAATTACATTTGGGATGTACATGTGTCCTTGAATAACAGCATCAGGTCCAGGAAATGCAGAACCAATTGAATGAGCTAATCATGAACGGGAGTTCCTCTAGTACAGAAATATCATCCAGAAGCTGCACCATTGTTACTACAGAATGTAGCAGGATCGAGCCCTGGATGTCCCCTGGTTATTGTGATTTATTTCCTAACGGCGAGCTTTTCGATATATATGGCCTGATCAGTGAACCCGAAACAGAAATAGGAGTAAGTCAGGTAAGTATTCATCACATGTGCATTTTGATTCTTGAACTCAAGCATTCTTCAAGGAGTAGAGACATAGTGAAAGTGTTATGGCAGGAAAGTTTCATCCGGTATACCAGGATTCATAAATTATCTGTGCATTTATCAGTTCCCTTTGCAAATTTTTGCTGCAGTATGGCCAACCTAAACTCGGCCATTCTCCCAGCACCGAAAAGATCATACCAGAGTCTGCATCTTCAGATGGAGTGCCAGCAAAAGCAAAGGTTAGTAAACGGATACAACTCAAACTAATTTTGAAAAATTACACTAAATCCACTGCCGAAGTTGGAGAAGCTCCAAAAGTAGGACTCTGTTATGATTGTCAACTTTGGCGTCTACGTTATTTAGACAGATTAAGCATGGAGGTGAAGCTCTTGTCCACAATTATATTTATTCCCCCGGAGTTTATGAAGAGCAGAACAAAGAGAATCTTTGAATTAGATTTCAAACATATATCTATTTTCATAAAAATAAAAAAATCACTTTTCCAGACAAAAATTAGATTTCTTGGTCAATACATTCACCGAAGAACTACTGTTCCTATTGAAAGATCAATTTTCTTTGCAGAATAATTTATAAATGAAATCAAAGACAAAACTCAATTAAAAAGATTTCTTGAAAGCCTCAATTATGTTTTAGATTATTTTTCCCAAAAATCAATGTACTCTGCAAGCCTTTATATCAAAGGTTACAATAGAGCCCTCCACCTTGGTCATCGGTTCATATAAATATTAATAAACAAATAAAAATTCATGTCAAAGAAATTCCTTGAGTTCATTTACTTGACCTATCTACTTTCAAAATTGTAGAAAATGATGATTCAGAAATAAGATACGGAGCCATTCTCAAACAAGTTAAAAATAACAAAGAACAAATTGTTCAATTTGTTTATAAACATAGGAATAAAACCCCACAAAGCTACTCCACCATTTAAAAGGAAATTTTAGCAATTGTTTTGACAATCTCTAAATTCCAAGGAGATTTATTAAATAAAAAAAATCCTTTTACACATTGATTGTAAATCAATAAAAAGAGGTTTTACAAGAGGATATTTTAAATATTGCATCAAAATAAATCTTTGTTGGTAAGTTATTCTATCAGTATGTGATTTTGACATCGAATTTATAAATGAGTCGTCGAATTCATTACTATATTTTCTTATACGAGATTTGTTGCAGGGATACAATCATCATGCATCCCAAACCCTCAAAAATCACAAAGGAAAAGCAATCACCACATCATCCGAAAAATCACCAACTAAATCACAAATCCAAATATCTTCCATGACACCAGTCAAAACATGGACCCAAAGTCTTATGGAAGAACCATTACAACCCATCAACCCCCAAGAATCATCCCAATTAGCTCCCCAATTACCTGAAGAAACAATTATGCTTCTTCATCACACCTTACAAAAATCAGATCCCATCATCCCCCTGGAATTATCCCAATTACCTGAAGAAACAATTATGCTTCTTCATCACAGAGAACATGAACCAGAACCCATCATCCCCCAGGAATTATCCCAACTAGCTCCCCATTTACCTGAAGAAACAATTATGCTTCTTCATCACACCTCACAAAAATCACAGCCAATGCCATCATCCCATGGAATTGAGCTAAGCTCAAACCCAACACCACTTGCCACCTCTGGCAACCAATTAAAAAGAATTTATAATGAGATGGTAATTGGGCCACAGGAAACCCCTCCAAAATCAAGATCAAGATATTTTTAGAAAAATTGCTAAAACATCTTGACAGTTGAAGATGGATTTTTATATGAAAACCCAATCATTTTCTCACAAATTAAATATCTTCCATAAAAATTGGTTTCAAATATTGCATGACTTGCAAGAACCTCTTGCTTTATGAGCAAATTCTGATTGAAAGTAAATCAGCACCATTCAAACATTTTGCTTCCCAGAATGATCCAACCCATATCACTCGGTAATCATTCTCCAAACTTTCTACCATCCAAATTGGGTCCATCTCCTCATACCGCAAAAAATTTACCAGATAGAACACCCACCAGACTTGCATATCTCCCCACATTTATATGCTGGGATTACCAACAAGCATGGTGGTCCACTTTCTACCTACAAAATAACAATTATGACCATTCTTGGCTGTTCTGTTTTAAACCAATCAACAAAATCAGCCACCTACCCAATTGGTTCAATCAGTGGTGGGATCATTTTGGTCCCATAATATAATTTCTATTGCTAGGAATAAAAAAGATCACAAGCTATTCAAATCAAATTTTATACCATCAGAACAAGAATCGCGGTATCCGAATCTTGTTCATTTTTATATCAATTTCCAAATTCATTGGTATTAGCATGGGAGTTAGATTACTCTATTCCCCCATAGCGCCATAACATTCCAAACCTCATTTGAATATTCCAAACCAAACTATGGGATAATTTTAATTTCACCAAAAATGCATCCGAACAAACAGTCATGGCTTGGCTTAACCAACATCAAAACCAAATTAAGCCTCTCCAAATTCCAAAATCAGAAGCAATTGCTTCATTTCTCCAGCAAAAGTCTTTGGCCAGTGCCCAACTTGCAGCTGTGAGATCACAATATGAATATATCACAATCATGGAACAACTGCTAGCAGAACTAAAGGTTCGAAAAGCAACTCCAGCCAATCACATCATAGCGGTGATACCCATGGGGATGATCGCTATGAAATTAATCCTTCAGAAGGTGAAGAATAAAAGACCAGAAAACAGAAAAAAATCAATCACGAAAAGCAGCACACCGGGGAATCAAGGCTATCAATAAATCTGCATCAGCATACCGGAATCCTACCGCTGGTCACCACTGAAAGAAGATTATGTATCAGACTAGAGCAAAATCACTGCACACTATAGCAGCACACGCAATCACGGTTTAAAGAGAAGAGTTCGAAGAGAAGGAAACTCCCATGATTCAGCCATGGAAGAAGAAAGACGATGTGAAGATTGAATCCGACAACATATCCTATTGGGAAACCTGGGATGGTTCGCTTTCATCGACCAGATCGACTGCATCAGCCAACCATTGCCTCCGGAATAAATCCACCATTAATCCAAGATTGTCCTTGCTGTGTTTTCTGTGATTGTTTTTCTGGTATGTGTGATTGTTGACGAAATACACAGAATATGTGATAGAATCAAAGAGACGATACAGGACTATGTGTTTTGCTGGATAATTTACCGGAGAGTTTGGCAAACGTCAGAGATGGCACAAGATCACTTCATTTGCTCGATATGTCCCCTCTTAGTTCCGTCTGTCAGATAAATAATGTCTAAGGTTATCTTCATCGCTCGCGAGTGAAGTTGATATATGTTGTGCAAATTCCAAGAACCAGCCATAGAAAATCAGAAATAAAGAAAATCCGAAGCATGCAAGCATTATCCCGAAGGATAATTCCCACTAATAGTGCAGAAGGTGGATGCATGGTTATCTTCCAGCATTGAGATAAATTTTGACCTAACGTGCAATTTGATCCATAAATCTTTAATTTATTCAATATAGTCCCTGAACTTTAGTCTAGTATTTAATGTGATCCATGAACTTTTAGTATATGTTCAATTTAGTCCCCAAAAGATATGAAAATATTCAATGTAGTCATTCTATTAATTAAAGTTCAGGGACTGTATTGAACATTTTCATATAATTCAGGGATTAAATTGAACATGTATCAAAATATTAGGGAACACATTGAACAAATTAAAAGTTCATGGACTAAATTACATATAAAGTCAAAGTTTAAGGACTATTTGAGTCATTTTCCCCTTCAGGATTCAATAATCATTCCAATTAGTGTGCACTTCACTATTCAAGCAAAGCAAGAACAATAAGAAATGTAAAACCAGCAAAGAGAGTAAGAGCAGAGTGTTTGTCTGCTCGTTACGGGGCGTAAAATGACAAAGAATAGCATTGTAAAGAAGATAATGATAATGAAAAACCCAGCAAACATAATGATTAAGTATGTTCCTTTGGCGAGCTTGAGCTCTATTGATATTTGTAGAGAGTGAGTGCTTGTCGAGATGTTAAGAGAATAATATAAATGACTTGATTTCAAACGTCGAGTCAATGTGAAAAATGTTATATTATATCTCTAATTTGAGCTATTTACGGAACCCAATCCGATTGAAGGAAGTAAATCAATTTGCTAAATTAAATTGTGGCGTGAGAGAGAAGAAAACGTAAGGGGCTTACGCCGCACAGGAGAGAATGAGGTTTTTCTATCACTACAGGACAAAATTAATGGGCTCATTTATTATATGTATTTATTTATTTGTCCAAGAGGAAAGAAACAAAACGTGGCTTCTTCTTGAACGGTGGTAGTCAACAAGGGTTTTGACTGTCAAAGGGACCCACACACACACACACACATATATATCATTTTCTTCTTTGTGGTCGCAACAGTAGCTCCCTTGCAAGGCTGAACAGTGAAGGTTTTTAGAGGGGGTTCTTGGTGATATTTCTTCTCTGTACCTTGTCCAAGCCTTCTCGCCAAGAAAATTACTCTTCTCTCTCATTGAATTGGGTATTTGCCTAGTCCTTTCCTAAATCACAAATACGTTGGAGGCGATTCTACTCTAATAACATTTGTGATAACCCGATCGTTTGACATGGATCAAGCTCTCAAAAAGAGTACTTTGAATAATCACATAATAGTAGATCTTACTTATGAAAACATTACAAGATCTCACCCATTCAATGTGGAATCTAGTATATTACGCATTAAACAAAGAACCATCATTGGAAGGAGGATTTGGAAGGAGGATGAGAAAGAAAAGATAAAAGAAAAGTGTGTAAATGCAACATCAAGCCTATTGCCAGTCTTTCAAAGTTCATGTCTCTAAGTCCCAAATCTCAAAGGAGAGGCTGGAAAAGAGTGTTTTGATTGAATCAATATCATAAATTAGGGTAAGATTCCATCTCACTGCCCCTTTTCTTAAAAGAATCACAAAAAGAAAGAAACCGTAGATGTGGTATCGCATCAATGCTAACGATCAATCGTGCATGTTTAATGGACATTCAAATGATCTAATGTTAGTAAATGCAATTGACAAGAACGGAATCATTCTTCTTATGCTGAAGTGCAAGATTGGCACGACTTTGCCTAACATTGCCACGTCGCAACATCTCAATTGACGATTTTGATTATGCGGGGGATAACTGCTCCTTTCCAAGCCATTTTTCATTTATAGAATATTTGTTCCTTTCCAAGCCAACATCTCAATTGACAATACCCCAATAAATGGAATAATTGTTCCTCATCCAAGCCATTTAGTGGTCGATTCATCTTTTTGTTAGCATTTAGTAATATTCTTACTTTGCCAGTGCTTTTCTGTCTTGTTCCTACTTTCATGAAATAACAATTCACCTCCTTTTCAATCTCCTTAAACAATCAACCAAATTGATTCAAAATTTCTTTTTTAACTCTTGTAAACAACTGGGGACCACAATAATTAAAGATTTCACAATGAATTATAACTTGTAAATCATGTTCTTCATATCATATAGTTTTTTTATGACTAATCCAACCACGATTTTTATAGAATACAAGTCTCACATAATCCACTTGTTACACAACCCAGTCCCATGAGTGTTAATGTGGATACAATTTGAAAGATTGACCAATTATCCAAATCGATCGTGAAAGATGTGTATGTGAGTTTTGTTAAAAAAGATTACACAGCTGTACTCCAACCAACTTTCCCCAATAATCCACCCATTGAAAAACTTGCATTGTTCGACCCAAAAAAACAAGAACAAACTTGCCTTGCAAAAGTGTTATGCGAGACATAACTCACACAAAATGCTTATTTGTCAATATGGGCATACACAAATTGTTAGCAAGTGCTTTAAAGACTTCGACTCCATTTATTTCATGAAAAACCAATAATTTAAAAAAAAAAGTTTACCAAAAATAATTTCTTGAATCTCTTGAAAAAATTGTCAATAAAAAATAGTTTTATTATCGACAGCAACATATATTTAAATAATTTCGTAGATATGAAAATAATTTTCATTTATTTATTTTTCATTCATTTATTTTCGTAAGTGATTCAAATGAATATTTTTTTGAAAAAATATTTTTTAAATTATTTATTTTTCGTAAAATAAACACACCCTCAATGTCATTAATTAAGTGAGCTAAAAATAGGAAGAATGATTATGGCAATAGTCTTGCTTGTAAGAATTTGCCAGTTTTGCTTGGCTGCTCCGGTGGGTCCCACAAAGACTATGAAAGAAAGTAGTGCGTAACGTAATTTTCTTCCTAGTCTTTTTTAATAAATTAATAAACTATTTAAAGTTAAGACAAAAACAAAACTATTTAAAGAATAAAAATAAAAATAATTGTGAGTGATTATTGGGATCCACAATCCATTTAGAAACCGATCACTCCCAATTTCAACATAAGCTATAGTATATTAAATATCGAATGACGGTATCGTTTTTTTATCAATTTCGCGAATCAATCTTCATATTCGATATATCTGCTCGAGTAAACTAATCTCTTTTCGTCTTAAGAAATAAAGAAACTAATTCCCAATTTGTGAGGTTTCGTCAATCAAGCACAGAGGATCATCCTTCTGGAAAAGCAAGCGGACAAAATGATAATGCTAAGCCCTACCACTTCAGAAGAATAATAATAAAGGACGCGTGCTTTGGAAACCCTTTTTACTTTTTGATAACGAGTGCACTAAATGAACTGGGGAAAAGCAGCTATTCCCAATCACGGATCTGATCAGTTGATTTTAGGAATCCACCGATGGATGTCGTTCTCATGGTCAGTGGGTGCCTTCTTGAGGAAGGAGAAGACGTCAATATAAAGACCAACAAACATTCAAAGTGTGCACAAACTCACTTCCCTAAGTTCTCATTCTCAGCTAGCTTGAACTTCACTTGTGTTGAGAGAAGAAAACAAGATATGGAAACTAGGATCCCTCCGGCGAGTCCACTACCCGCGGGAAAGTTAGTCACGGAGATCGCGCTCTTACTTCAGCAGGCAATAGTCGGCTACAGATTCCATCCAACCGAGGAGGAGCTAATCAATTACTTGAAGTGGAAAGTAACCGGATGCAGAGAAACTTCCTGTATTATTCCGACGCTAGAAAACATCTACGAGATTAATCCATGGGATTTACCAGCCAAGTTCAACGGTAAGTTTTCAGCAACTTCAAAAGAAGTGCCTCGGAAAAAGAGCAGTAGACCCCTACCTCATGACTCAAAGAGCTTTTTTTAATGTGCGTGCAGAGAAATCGATCATCCGATCCAGAGATCAAGAATGGTGGTTCATATGTCCACAGATGCAGAACCAACGGATTAGCAGGAAAACACCATGTGGTTCTTCTTGGAAGATCACCGGTAAACATAAAGATATTAAGGCTAAAAATGACGACAAAAAGATCGGTTCCAAGATAACATTAGTTTTCCTTGATGGCCGGAATTCCAAGGGCACTAGATCCACCTGGGTTATGCATGAGTTTCGTCCACATCCTGATGATGTGCGTATTTCTACTGTTTCCTATTTATTTCCAAGCCATTTACTCCATTCCTTGAATTAATTGTTAAAGCAAGTATGAATCATTTGAATGTGCTGGAACTGGCTTTTAGGGGAGTGGTTTCCTTGCTACTGAGCACCTATTTACAGGTTGAAGACCTTGGCTTTAAATGATCCTTTTTTCTGGAAACAGTGGACTTGAAGTACCAATTTGTATATTATCTTGGACAACGTACTTTTCTACTTAATTCATAAAACATCTGTTGGTTTTTGTGATTGAGTTGGGATGACTTGGATTCTCTGCAGACGAGTTTCGTTCTTTATTGCCTAAAGATGAAGCAAGATGAGAAGGCAGATAACCAAGAACCATCTATCCAGGTAATGTGCAACCAACCAAACCACGCAGCTATGTCCACGAATGGAGATTTTTCATCAACTCCTCAGTTTCAGTGTCCCGAAGTTTCTTTTAGCGAGCCAAATGAGGTTATTGGCGAGTTATCTAATAAAGTTTACAGCAAGAGTGATGGATCATATCAGAATCGAACAAAATCTCTAGCCCTGATACAGGAAGACAATCACCACTCCTCACCAAATCGGGAGCATCTCATGTGGAGTAAAAATTCCTCTGGTACAGAAAATTCATCAGGAAGGGGGCTTGCTGTATCTGACCCTACTAATGATGAGTTAAATTTCCCACATCCTTTTCTTGATGTTGATGTTTGCAGTGCAATTGAAGCTGAAAAAGAAAAAATAAATCAGGTAAACTTTTTTTTTCCAATAACACATTAGTATTAGTGTGAACTAGTTCATTGTAGCAGATAATGGATGATGAGCTCGAGCATAAGTTTTGTATGGCAAGACATCCAACGTTTGTTAAAACTCCTCCTGGTAGTTTGATAGCTATTTCAGATTCCTCATTCATTTTGAAAAAGAAATATAACTTTTCCCGCATTTCAGAATATGCTATTTATGAATCTCTTGTTCAGATAAGTCCTGCTGCTGGTTGTGTGCTGTCTGGTGAACAAGCAGATAAGAGATTTGATAGCATGGATTGCGATAACCCAGGACAACTTCCTTTGGCTGAGGTGACAAAAAACAAAGGATTTTGCAAGAGTCAAAAACTTTTTTTTCTTTCCATCTCTAGAAATATACATTTAGGATTTACATGTGTTCTTGAATAACAGCATCATGTCCAAGAAATGCAGAACCAACTGTATGACCTAATCATGAACGGGAGTTCCTCTAGTACGGAAATATCTTCCGGAAGTTGCTGTACTGGTTCCAATGAATGGAGTTGGAACGAGTGCTTGATGTCCCCTCTTGATCATGATTCGTTTCCTAACAGCAACGTTTTTAATTTTAAGGATCTGAGTAGTGAAACTGAAGCAGACAGAGGAGTAATTCAGGTAGTATTCATCACATATATATTTTGATTTTTGAACGCATGCATAATTCTTTGTGCTTCAAGAAGTCCAGAGATAGTGAGAGTCTCCTAGCAGAAAGTTTCATCTAGCATAAGCTGTGCATTTATCAGTTATCTTTGCTTACTTTGGTTTCAGTATCCCCAACTTGGAGAAACTAGCTTGGACAATCTTTGGACTAATAGGAACCGGCGGCCAGTCTGTGACACTCTTGAGGGAGCTGTTCTGTTTGAGGAAGAGAAAGGATTTGTCGAACAGAAATTCAACCATCCTCACGGCACTGAAAAGATCATAACAGAGTGCACATCTTCTGATGGAGCACCAGCAAAAGTAAAGGTTAGTAAACTGGTACAAATTACACTAAGTCCACTGTCGAAGTTGAGAAGCTCCAAAAGTAGGACCCTATTCTAATTGTCACTTTCGAGTCTAGATTATTTAGACAGATTAAGCATGGATGCGAAGATCTTGTCCATAATTTACTTTTCCCTTGGAGTTCATGAGGAACAGAACAACAAGAAAACCTTTCTGAATTTGTATTGTGGGCACAGGCTGCAGACTTCAAAGAGAAGGATGCTACCATGATTCAGCCACAGGAGAAGAAAGACGATGTGAAGATTGAATCAGACAACATATACCGTTGGGAGACCTGGAATGATTCGCTTTCCCCGACGAGATTGACTGCATCAACCAGCGGTTTCTGCCGAAATATATCCACCATTGATCCAGGAGTTCTCCTTGCCATTTTAATTGCACTTGTTCTTCTGGTATACGTGATTGTTCTCGGTATATGCAGAATATCTGATGGAATCAACGAGACGATACGGCACTACGTGTTTTACGGGAGATTTTAGCAAATGTCAGAGATGGCACGAGATCACTTCATTTGCTCAATGTGTCCCCCGTTAGTTCCCTATGTCGCATTAATAAATGTCTAAGGTTATCTTCATCATGTGCAAATGAAGTGGATGTATGTTGTGCAAATTCCAAGAACCACTGATTGAGAAAGAGAAATGGAGACCATATGAGGCACGCAAGTATTGTTCTAAAGGATAATTTCCGCCAAGAGTGCAGATAGCATATGCACGGTAATCCTCTAGGATCCAATAGATCTACCGGTCAATATGCACTTCCCCATTCGGGCAAAGCAGGAACAACGAGAAATGTAAAACCAGCAGAAAGTGTAAAGAAAAGAGTGTATTTTTATGTGAGTTGCTGTGCGTAGAACGATGAAGAACAGATTGGTATTTGTTGGAGAAATAGCCTGAGCGAAAAAGCTGGAAATATCAGCCAAAGGTTAGGAGAATTAATAAGAAAATGGCTAGCAAAATTAATAAGAATGGTCAGCACATTAAAAATATCACAATAGCTATTTTGATTAAGGACCAAAATATGAAAAATCAAAAGTTTAAAGGTAAGGATGTCTGATTTAATCGTAAATAGGCTTTTCCCGAAAAGGTCTTGAGACAAAATAAAAATTAATAAGATCGGTTAGCCTATTAAATATCAAAACAGCTAGTTTGCCCAAGGACCAAACTGTGAAAAATTAAAAGTTCAAAGGTAAGGATATTTAATTTACTTGTAAACTGGCTTTTTCGGAAAAGGCCTTGAGACAAAATAAAAATTTGGTAGAAAGGAACCTTGGACTGGGCTTTGCTGGGGTATCCTAGGCAGGATGACGAAACCCAACTTTACACTTGATTCCGGCCAAGCTCAAATGAACCCGTTAATCAAGTGAACAAGATAGAATTTCTCAAGTAATATGGGACGAATATAAATAAAGGAAAGTAAGGTTTTCGAAGTACTATTTAACAACGATATGTTGGCTCCTCCCCAAACATTCGAAGATGTAAAATGTGGATCTTTGTAACACGCATGCAATGTCAAGTATTTAGGCCTTTGACATGTTCATAGTCAACAAAAACCGTTCAGTCGCTCGCTTCTCTGTAGACCTATCAAAATGGATCTTCTTAAATCATATATAATACAATAAGTTGTTATATGGGTTAATTATATTCAGTAAATAAGTCATAAATGGATTTAAACATAATATAGGTTATGGATGGGTTCATAACATATTTAGATCCAATCCACCGTTACAATTCTCTCTTTATTCTCTCTCTTCCTCGCTCGATCTCACGCTTAATCATTTTGCACTCTCACCTTTGTTTGTATATGAGTTTTCTTAAATTGAGTTAACTATGGAAGTGTTTTAGTAATATGGGTCAGATTAAGTATGAGTCACTAAATTTGCATTTGATAGAAATAAGTCAAAATAGGTTAAATTGGTCTATTTGGGCTAGACAATTTTTGACTCGACCCACTCATTTGGTAGATCTACTCCCGTGCTCGGAGCTAATTGAATTCTATGCACAAACAAACAAGGGAAGAAAGTCTACTTGAAGCAACATTGGCAGGTTCTTCGAAAGTATCTTCGGCATTGAGCGATCAAACTAAAATACTTGAGATCATTCTCGATTACATATATATTTTTTCGTTCTTTTCATTGTGAACATTGTGTAACATACACCAAGCCTGCCGTCCTCAACTAACTTGAAGCTTCAAACATATGAAACTGTCCAGTTGCTGGCTCCTTGGGTAAGCTTGCTTAGGGCACAGCCTGGAGTCTGCACTAGTTTGTTTCTGCACCGGTTGATCTCACTTTCTCTTACCTTTTTATGTCGTTTCTTTGTGTAGGTGGAGTTGTGTACTACACCAGTTTTCGCGTATTACATTGAACGAAAATTTATTGGAAGATCAACCCTAAAATTGTAAAACTATTAAATAAAAGCATAATATAATATTTAAACGCTTTAATGGTTGGCCAAAGACAAGCTGTCCACTCAAAGAATCAATTCCTTGTAGCTTGACGCTAGCTCGTTTAAGTTCGTTAAATATAGGAAGAACAATCATGACGATAATCTTTCCTTGTTAGAATTTGCCCAGGACACTTTAAAAATATCTAAAATGAACACTTTTGAATAAAGTTATTTGATTCAAAGAGCAACATTGACATTGTCAAAACATAATAAGAAAAACTTAGTAATTGTCTTAAACCTTAAGCAACATTGTCACATGCCTATCTTTGCTTGGTTCATGGGCCAAACTAAATGCGATAGGGCTTACCCCAGAAGAAAGATGAGCACTACCCTAGATGTGACCGAGTCTAAGGATTCAGGTGTCTTACTTTGTTAAGTCTCTTCTTTCCTTCTTTGTTCCTCTCCCGGGTATAAAGAGAACCCAACCCAGATCCACGTAGATATATCACGACTTGTTCTATTTGATTCATAGATTTCTATCTGCAGCTGTCAGAAATCAGCATGAACGATCCCAAGTATCCATATCCATATCCGGCTCAAGGTACGTTTTTCAATCTAATCTTTGTTTCAGTTTTGTCTGGTAAATCCTTGGTTTTTTTTTGTACTCCTTGCGCTAATTAATTTATAGTTCAACTGGATATGATGATAGCTGCTCTTGTCCTCATCTGCATGTCCTTGCCAACTTTTTTCCCCACAGATCTCTGTTTCATATGGCAAGAACCCTTTTCTTGCTATGAGAACTTTGGACAATTTTGAGCTTACATTCATCAAATCTGGAACATGTTTGATCAGGGATCAATTGCTATGTCCAGAATTCATCTTCGGATGTTACGTGTTTTGTAAGCTCTTTCTATAAGCCAAGATTTGCTAATCACCGTCGTGTGTTTTATTATAGGCCCTTATCAAGGGCCTCCAGTGATGGCGCCGCCGCAGTACGCGCCTCCTCAGTATGCCCCTCCACAGTACGCGCCTCCACCCCCGCCTCCACAGAAAGAACGCGGCTTCATTGAGGGGTGGTATGTTCCTGAACATTCTTATTTAACTTTGTTCAATCTCTCTTACTATAATTCAAATTTAAGGACTACGTTCATCGTTGGGCAGCCTTGCAGCTCTGTGTTGCTGCTGTCTCCTGGATGAGTGCTGTTGTGACCCGTCCATCATATGCGTGTGCTAGCATCGTGCCGGTGGCTGATCGGAGACCATAAGAGCAGCATCATTTCAAACACCCATTTCAATCTACTATTGTTCTACACTTCATGTATTGCTTATATGTAGTCTAGCCCTTTAACTAAGCCTTGCCGATCAGCTTCTCGTGTACACTTTCAGACGTGAAATTTAGGCCCGCGATCATTGTGGTATAGAATGAAGGAAAAATTTCTGATGACTGATCGATAATGATTGATGGAGAACGGAACCGTTTTGCACGACTGAATCCTCATTTGAGGCAAAGTCTAGTCCGAGCCTTCTTTCAAGAAAATAGCCTTGCCTTTTGATAGTTTTTTTGTTTTTGAGTGATCTTAATTAACACCTTTGATTGATACACCTCCTTACTGAGAGAATACAGCTTTATACACACACTGATAAAGATAAAAGTATTGTCCGACAAATCCATATTTTGCAACATAAAAAAAAGAATTCATACCAAATGTTCCTTTTTATAGATATGATTTCCCAACGAAATTTCTGTTATCAAATGTATCCACAGAGAGGTTTGGCTCCCGATTCTGGTCAGAAACTGGTCCATTTTTATTTTGCATAAAAAAATCAAAATTTCATAATAAAACATAAAAGTTGCACTATTTCACTATAAAAACATATGCTGGTGTAGTGGTCATGTTGTTTATTCATTTTGAAGACCGTGTTCGATTCTTGTTTAGTGAAAAAAAATTTTGTTTTCTAAAAGTGGTTTTAAAATCGATTTAGAATATGTTCAATCAAGAAACTAGACTGGTTGAACTAGCTCTCCCTAGAATCGGATTTGACCCCAGTCAGTTTAGGCCATTTCCCTGGTGGAACCGGACCCGGTGTGCATCTCTATAAACCAAAATCCCACCTAATTAAAATTGTCGGATTTGAGTATTACTTGTCTGGGAATAAGGCAGTTATACCACATAATGGAATAATTGTTCCTTTGCGAGCCTTTTTTTTTAACATATACAACGGTTGTTTCATCTTTTGGTCATCACTGAGCAAATGCCCTTACTTCGTTCATGCTTATTTGATTTGTTTCTACTTTCGCGAAATAACCACTCAGCTCCTTTGCAATCTCCTCAAACAATCAACCAAGTAATTTGAGATTTCTATGCGGCTAATTTATGCTAGAAAGCTATCAAGCATAGCTTTAACTAATTTTCTCTTTGTTTATAACATATAACAGCTGTGGACCACAACAATTACGGTTTCGTGATCAATTACCACTTGTAAATCATATTCGTAATACCATATTGTTTTTTATTACTACTCCAACCGTAATTTTCATAGAATACATGACCTTTATAATCCATTTGTTACACAACCTACTTCCATTATTATATATATATATAGATCGTTATAATTTGAAAGATTGATCAACTATCCAAATCAATGGTGAACGATGTGCATCCGGCTTGCGTATTTGAATTAATCCAGCCAACCGTTCCCCATGGTCCACCTATCGAAGAGGTAGCCTTGCGAAAATGTCTTGTCGGACGCGACTCCCACGTGCATGTTTGTCTATATGGACATACCTATCTCGTTTGCAAGTGCTTTAAGACTTAATGGCATATAGCTAAGTTCGCTAAAAATAGGAAAAACGATTATGCCAACAGTTCTTGTCAGAATTTATCAGCACACTTCTAAAAAAATTCGAAAATGGACACCTTTCAAGAAAGGTATTCGATTCAAAGAGATGAAAAGCTTGCTAATTGTCTTAAACCCTAAGCGAACATTTTCATATGCCCATCTTTGCTTGTTTCATGGGGCAAAACCAAATGCGATAGGGCTTACCCCAGAAGAGAGATGAGCACAACCCTAGATATGACCGAGTCTTAGGATTCAGGTGTCCTACTTTGTTAAGTCTCTCTTCTTCCCTTATTTCTTCTTCTCACGTGTATAAAGAGAAACCCAACCCAGATCCACATAGATCTGTCAGCACTTGTTCTACTTTTATTCAGAGATTTCTATTTGCAATTGTTAGAAATCAGCATGAACGATCCCAAGTATGCATATCCATATCCTTCTCAAGGTATGTCTTGTAATCTCATCTTTGTTTCATTCTTCTCTGGTGAGTCCTTCTTGTTTTCATTGCTTCTTGCACTAATTCATCGTTCTGATGGATATGATGATGGCTGCTCTTGTTCCTCATCTGCGTGTATTCCTTGCCAACTTTTATTCCCCCATAGATCTCTGTTTCAAATGGCAAGAACCCTTTTTCTTGCTATTAGATCTTTGGACAATTTTTAGGCTACATTCATCAATTCTGAAAACTGTTTGGTCGGGGATGCATTGCCGGAATTCGTGTTGGATTGCTATATGCTTGATAAGCTCTTTCTATAAGCCAAGATTTGCTAATCACCATCGCGTGTTTTTATCGTAGCCCCTTATCAAGGGCATCCGGTGATGGCACCACCGCAGTACGCGCCACCGCAGTATGCCCCTCCACAGTACGCGCCTCCTCCGCCCCCACCCGCACAGAAAGAACGCAGCTTTATCGAGGGATGGTATGTTTCCTAAACATTCTTAATTTACCTTCGTTCAATCTCTCATTCTATAATCCGAACTTAAAGGAAAACGTTCATCGTTGGGCAGCCTTGCAGCTCTGTGTTGTTGCTGTCTCTTGGATGAGTGCTGTTGCGACCCGTCCATCATATGCGTGTGCTAGCATCGCGCCGGTGGCTGGTCGGAGACCATAAGAGCAGCATCATTTCAAGCATTCATTTCAATCTACTATTTGTTCCATGCTGTGTGTATTTAGCTAATATGTAGTCTAGCCCTTCTAATAAGCCCTGCCAATCTGCTTCTCGCGTACACTTCCGGACGTGAAATTTAGGCCCGCGATCATTATGTTACGAAACAAAGGAGGATTTGTGATGGCCAATCGATACCGATTGATGGAGAATGGAATTGTACCGCGTGATAGCTAATCTTTAATTATTGTGGAATCCATTATTTATCCGCGCAATCGATCCTCGACCTGCATTTTTATAATCTCTATTGCCAACTTGATTGATCTCCCAAGGCCAATGCATTTGGCCCCCTTTGTCGTTTGTACACCAAGAGATGCCGTGAACTCTTCGCAGTTACATCAACTAAACATTACGCTCATCCCTCCGCACCAAGTCAATAAATTACTCCAGGCTGTCAATGGACTACGTCCAAGAAACGAGTCCGCTGTATCAACGCATTCACGTCCCGTCAGACTATACAAACGCATCATGCAAAATCGCGGAAGTTGATGGCGGGAACTCTCAAGACTTGCACATAGGGCGGAGAGTGGTCCCGCAACTCAAATGTCGTGAGAACGAGAGTACCCCTCAATGAGAAGTGGATACATGTCAACGGCTGCTAAAAAAACTCTAGGAACACGATATCATTATCATTCCCACCTACATATTGAGAAGTGGAACTATAACATTGACAAGACCCCTAAAGATCCACGCTCCAATATTTACAAAGAACCGTGTGATGCAGAAGACCGTTATTCTAAAACCAAAACCCGGCTACACAGGGAGATGCTAATCATCTCAGAGACTATACCAGAGATGGTGCACCTCATGTATTACTTCTTCACCTCTTCATACTCGGCTTCGGGTGCCTGGTCACTGCCCTGAGAGCCACCAGAGCCAGAGGTAGAACCACCACCACCCGAACCACCAGCCATGTGCTGTCCAATCTTTGACACCGCACTATTGGCGGCATCTATCTTCGCTTTAATCTCGTCTACATTGTCTCCACCCACTGCCTTCCTCAAGTCTGCAATTGCATCCTCTATCTCCCGTGCAACTTCGCTGGGTATCTTATCCCTATACTCGCCCAAGCTCTTCTCTACGATGTAGATGGTCGTATCTGCTGTATTTCTGATATCAATTAAAGTCTTTCTTTCTTTATCCTTCTGGGCATGCATTTCAGCCTCTTTGACCATCTTCTCGATTTCATGTTCTGAGAGACCTCCAGAGGAACGGATAGTGATCTGTTGCTCCTTACCAGTAGATTTATCCTTTGCGGAGACAGTGACGATTCCATTAGCATCAATGTCAAATGTGACTTCAATCTGGGGCATGCCTCGAGGAGCTGGTGGGATTCCCACGAGCTCGAATTCCCCAAGAAGCTTGTTGTCAGATGCCATCTCACGTTCTCCTTGAAGAACCTTGATACCCACCTGGGTCTGATTGTCAGCTGCTGTCGAGAACACCTGTATGAACAAAAACAAAATTTTGAAATCAAACACACGTCTCTACCGTCAGTATATGTCTGTTGGAGACATGAAACAGAGACCCCAAAACGAAGCATCCAAATTGGGCGACTTATTTTGCAGTTAAACATGCAGAGATGTAGACAACTGTGTGAATGTCTATGGTAATCAACTGTTGTATTGGAAAGCTTTTATCTGACCTTCAAACGTTATGCCACATGAATAAAGTCAATACATAAAAAAATGTCACTGTTTATCTTATGTACATATAACAAACACCATAGTGGCATCTTCCATATTCTATTTTGATTGGGGCAACTTCCATATTGCATGTGAAGTTCCCGTACCCATGTGCCAATTCCCATGCGTTATGACAACAACATGAGTGCGAGCATAAAGAAGAGACTCATAATGCGATTGTTGGATTCTCTAGGGTTTGAAGGAAAAAGCCCTGCTCTAGGAAAGGAAAAAGAGAATATCGTATGAGATTTTCCTAAAGAAGGCAATTCCACCACAGAACACTAACCTGACTTTTCTTGGTGGGAATAGTTGTATTCCTGTTGATCAAACGTGTGAAAATACCACCAAGTGTTTCGATACCAAGTGATAAAGGAGTCACATCAAGAAGGAGCAATTCTTTGACGTCTCCTCGTAAAATACCGCCCTGAATTGCAGCTCCCAGAGCAACAGCTTCATCGGGGTTCACCCCTTTGCTTGGGTTCTTTCCAAATATTTCTGCAACTACTTCCTGTATTTTGGGAACACGAGTCATACCTCCAACAAGCAGAACTTCGTCGATATCCTTAGTGGAAATGCCTGCATCCTTCAAACAGTTTTTACATGGATCCTTAGTCCTCTCAATCAAGGGATTTACCAGACTCTCAAATTTCGATCTAGTTAGGGTAATATTCAAGTGTTTAGCCCCAGAAGCATCAGCTGTGATAAAAGGCAAGTTAATTTCAGTCTGGCTTGTTGATGAGAGCTCAATCTTAGCCTTTTCAGCAGCTTCACGAAGCCTCTGCAGAGCAAGTCTATCCTTAGAGAGATCAATTCCCTCAGTTCTCTTGAATTCATTCACCAGGAAGTCCAACAGAGCATTGTCAAAATCCTCTCCTCCCAAGAATGTGTCACCATTTGTTGCTTTCACCTACATGAGAAAGAACTCCAGATTAATTTTCCCTAATTGGGGAAAAAAAACATAGAATAATACAAAGTGCGTCAGACCTGATCATACCTCAAAAACACCATTAGATATCTCCAGAATCGATATATCAAATGTTCCACCCCCGAGATCAAAAACAGCAATTAGACCCTCCTTATTGTTCATACCATATGAAAGAGCGGCTGCAGTGGGCTCATTGATGATTCTTTCTACGTCAAGCCCTGCGATCCTCCCAGCATCTTTGGTTGCCTGTCTCTGAGCATCATTGAAGTAGGCTGGAACAGTAATAACAGCTTTTGAAATTGACTTTCCCAAATAAGCCTCGGCAGTTTCTCTCATCTTCTGAAGGATGAAAGCACCAATTTGACTCGGGGAATGTTGCTGCCTGTTTGCTTCAACCCATGCATCTCCATTAGGACCTCTTACTATCTTATATGGAACCATCTTCATCTCTTTCTGGGTTTGGGGATCATCAAAACGTCTCCCAATCAAGCGCTTGGTGCCAAAAATTGTGTTTGTTGGGTTCGTCACCGCTTGTCGTTTTGCCGGAGTACCAACAAGCAATTCTCCTTTCTGGTTAAATGCAACAACAGACGGAGTGGTTCGAGATCCCTCAGCATTTTCGATAACTTTGGGATTCTGCATAAATTCGTATTAAGATTAGCAAAACTGCTCCAGAACTCGGAACCGACATAAAGAAGCGAAATCTCAAATGGAATAGCACAGTAGAGCATCACTCCCTCTCACCTTTCCCTCCATTACAGCAACACAGGAGTTGGTAGTACCCAAGTCGATACCTACCACATCATTCCCAGAAGGTTTTGAACTGCATCAAGGAAAACACATACACTGTTACGCATTATGAGTGATAAATAGCAGTTGAGACACAACAAATTACATAAAAAAAATATGCCTACCTAAATGGCCTGCATAGACTTGCCCAACTCTGACCAAGATAAGAACCCGGCCACGGCGACTTTCCATTGCCAGTCAGCTGCAAAACATCAGACGTCAAAACCGAATATTTTAGCAAAAGTGAAGAAAAACTTAACGTAAGGTCCAACATTGTGCAATGGCGCTAAAACCAAGTCCACAATTATCATACCCATCTTCCAGTTCTCTCGAAAAGCTGCAAATTCCTCATTAAGTTATATCAAGATCATTCACCACAAGGTAACGGAAGCAGAAATGTTCATAGAGATTAACGAACCGCGGGGAAGAAAGAAAGGAACGGAGCGTAAAAAACCGATTTCTATATGCCTATCTTTATCCTTCACTCATCGAAACTTCCTAAGCTACCACCACCTAGATTTGCAACAGCGACGAAAATAAAAAAAGAAAAATTGGAAACGACAGACTTAGAGCTTCAGACGTCGGAAAATCTATTTCAGTTTCAACCGACCATCAACTGTGGAAGTGAGTTTCTTTGCACATCAACCATGAGGAAGCAGCTTTCGCACGTCCTCTCGCACCAGTTCAAACTAATCGTTCGAGTTCCGCTCAGAAACCAGCCGAAAGCGGTCTCCTCAAATCCATCGCTTCCCCTTCCACCGCGATTTTTCGAATCCCAAATCCAAGGAAACGATGCGGAGTACCTCGAAAGCCACCGAACACACTCACCGAACGAAACAGAGCAAACATGAAATCATCTGCCGCTCACAATTCACGCATTCAGCACGCGTTGCTCGACGCGATCGAGCCCCCGCCCCCCCCCCACCGGAGCGCTCGCGAGAAACCGAAAGAGGCTAAACAGGGGAACCGCGGAGCTCGAGAGGAGGAGACGCACCGATCCGCAAGCGACGGGCGCGGGAGCGGAGGCGACGCCGCGGCGCCGCGCCGCGCGGAGGAGCGCCGCGGGGGCGGCCATGACCACCGGGACGTCCGACCGACCGGACCCGACCGGAGCCTCACCAGAACGGGACGGAGGAAGGCGGCGGCGGCGGCCGGGGGGCGGCGGCGGCGCGGGAGGCTCGAGGCGGTGGAGGAGGAGCCGAGGGTTTTGGGGGTTTAAGGAGGAGGAGGAAGAAGGAGTAAGAGAGGTGTGGAGGGATTGCTCCGGTCCGTTCCGGAGCTCTAAGCTGGAAACTTCTCGATGCTTCTTTTGCGCCAGATGCTCAAAAACGGTGGCCCTTCGAGGCTGGAAACGGCGCCGTTATCGGGTCACATCGGGGCCCCGCCCCGAAAGCCCGCACCGACCCCGGGGAATCCCGCGCGCTTACCTCCCGGGCGGGCCTTCTTTTCCGTGCGTCGGGCCTGAGTTCGGGCTTCGAGAGCTTTGGTCCCCTCCCCCCCAAAAGTCACCTTTGAATTGTTGGATCTCTTCTTCTTCCTTCTTCATCGCGGGAACGGGATCAAAAAAGTTATAAACATTTTGCATTGGTACTAATTTAATCTTAAACACGTGAATAGCTATTAATCGGGAGGACTGAATTGACACAAATGCAAAAGATTTAGAATTGAATTGACACCAATAAACAAGGTTTAGGATTGAATAGGCATCCATGAAAAAGATTTATAACCGAACTGGCACAGATACAAAAAGTTTAGAATTGAATTGGCACTACTGAAAAAGATTTAGGACTGAAATGACACCATTACAAAAAGTTTAAGACTGAATTGGCACCGATGAAAAAGATCTAGGATTAAATTGGCATCAATGCAAAATATTTATGATTCTTTTGACACTTTTCTCCCTTCATTGCTAACGTTATTTTCTGAAAGTCAAGTTGTCTTTAAATACAAACTCTATTCGTCCCGAAAGCCCACATCTATCTAGAATCTGCGTTTCCGGGCAGGCCTTCTTTCGTGTGATGAGCCTGATTTCGGGCTTCGGAGCCTTGGCATTCCCCCAAAGTCACCTTGAATTATTCGATCTCTTCTTCTTCTCTTTCGTTGCTAACATTATTTTCCGAAAAGTCAAGTTGTCTTTAAATACGAACTCCATCCATCCCCAAAAGCCGACACCGACCCGGAATCCTGCGCTTCCGGGCGGGCCTTGTTTCATGTGTCAGGCCTGATTTCGAGCTTCGGAGCCTTGGCATTCCCCCGAAGCCACCTTGAATTATTCGATCTCTTCTTCTTCTCTTTCGTTGCTAACATTATTTTCCGAAAGTCAAGTTGTCTTTAAATACGATCTCCATCCATCCCCAAAAGCCGGCACCGACCCGGAATCCTGCGCTTCCGGGCGGGCCTTGTTTCATGTGTCGGGCCTGATTTCGGGCTTTGGAGCCTCTGGCTTTCGCCCCGAAGTCATCTTGAATCGTTCGACCCCTTCTTCTTCATAGCCAACGTTATTTTCGGAAGTCAAATACGAACTCCATCCGTCTGAACAAGATCACAAAAAAAAAAAAAAACAGAAACAAAGAGCATCGTGCGTCTAAATTATATATTTACAGATGCCAACTAAAATTCCACGTCTAGGAAATATCTTTTACCGACGCCAATGGACCTTTCTCCGTAAAATACACATCAATCAATCACGAAATCCTAAAACTAATCGCAAATTCCGAGTATATTGAATATTCGATTATTATTTAAGGAGCAGTATCGATCGAATCTTCTCCTTATTTTATTTTATTTTGTTTTGGGTTGAAGGACAGTATCTACTGTTTCCAACGTTGCAGCCGGATATCACTTCTTGTTTGCATATTTATTTCTTAGATTTACTTCTTTAAATAGAATAGGAAACTACATATATATATATATATATATATATATATATATATATATATATATATATATATATATAGTATTAAGACATATATACATCCAATTAGTCCGCCCTGCACCCACCCTCCCAGTATATGCTTCAAGAGGAATCACACAAGGGTAGATTGATACAATATAAACCTCTGGTAAAATGCCCGCCCGTAACGTAACCCAGCAGATAAAGTACATTCCATAGTCCGTTTTAGGGATTGGCGACTTACCCATTCAGTGACTTTGGCACTGGACGTTCCCAAAATGGGTACTATCGCATCGGGTGAATTCAATACTAGACGTCTGTTGGCATTCCAGCCTTCCTTCTCCTTTCAGGGCCTATCCGAAAGAGAATACAGTACTTCTTGGTCGTGAATATCTGAATAGTACGAACCGTTCCGTGGATATCTTTGCTTCGGAACAAAACAATTAGAATTAGGCTCGGTCAACTGGAATGTGTATTATCCATATAGGGGATCTTCCAATCGAGACGATCCATCGACCTGAGACGAAGAGAAAAGTCTATCTATTTTATTTAGTTATTCAGTTAAACTTAAACCAATGATTCGTTATTGGAGCAGATAGCAACAACCATTTCATCCGACATGCGTAGTTTTGATTTTCCAATGGATTTACATCTTTCATTAATGGAAATTTTTTGATGTAGTGAGTAATAGCTCTGGTTATTCACTGTTCAAAAATTCTTGTTTAGGTAGTTCATACCATCCATGCATAGTGTTTTGATCTAAGATTTCAATTCTTCCGTGTTTCAGCAGTAGCATATTGTTCCGTGGAGCTAAGGTCCAAAATAGGGAAGAAAGAGGTGTTTCCACGACTCTACCACTCAGTCAATTCTGTTCCACTTAATCCCTATTTCATGCCACATATTTTTCCGGCTAAGTAATGGGAAACCTTTCTACTGTTACATGAATCCGATTTTCATTTCATCCGGGAAAAGCCATCTTTTTCTCAACAATGTCTTTGTCATTTGATCCAATAGCCTTCCGTTAGATAGGAACAGATTTGATAAATACTGATAACTCTCGGATGGAGTATTAGAACGGAAAAATCCATTAGATAATGAACTATTGGTTCTAAGCCATCTCTGGCGATGAATCAACAATTCGAAGTGCTTTTCTTGCGTATTCTTGATAAACCAACGTTTATATATAGATGTAGGGGGATCTGTTTGGGAAGTAAGAAGCCCCTTTGACATCTCTTCATCTGCAAAGAATTCTCGATATGAAAACACAGAGACAAAGGGCTGATCTTTGAATAGGAAAAAGAGTGGATCTGTAGGGTCCCAAATGAATTGGCTTATTCGAAAAAAGCCTTGTTCTTTGGAAGATCTATCTCGTGTCTGGTACTGCATGGTTCCACTCTGCAAGAACTCCGAATCATTCTCTTGAAGCTCCTCCTTTTCATCATAAATGATCTGCTTGCCCCGAAATGACCTGGCCCAATAGGGAAATCCCAATGAATTGGGCCTTTCGATACAATCAAATAGAAAGCCCCAAGGGTGCCATATTCTAGGAGCCCAAACTATGTGATTGAATAAGTCCTCCTCTATCTGTTGCGGGTCGAGGACTCCTTCTCCTTCCCCTTCTTCAAACTCCGATTCGTATTTTTCATAGAGAAATCTCTGATCAACGATAGAACAAGATCCATTTTGCATCATATCTAAGGGATTCCTTGGTTTGGGCCGAAGAAGCAATGTCACTCGATCATTATCAAACTAACTGTAATCTTTTTCTGTCCGCGAGGATCCCACCAGAGCGCCTTCTACTTCTAATAGGCCATGAACTAGATCAGAATCATTCTCAACGAGTCCATAAGAAGTGATCTCATTTTTTTCATCGGGTCCGGGTAGAGACCAAAGGTCTTGATCGATCGATCCGGCAGAACAACTCAAAAGATAAAGAAGTATCGTTAATTTCTTCATGCTCGTTCCAAGTTCGAAGTACCATTTGTACAAATAAGAATCCCCTTCGTTACATGATTTCTTCTTCATATAGATAGATATAGGATCTATGGGGCAATTACTTAGAAGTACATTTTGTGCAACAGCCCTTCCTATCTGATAGAAAAGGATCCCATGATCCTGAACCGATCTCACCTGGGATCGCAAATCCCAAGTTTGTCTATGAAGAGCAGATCTAATTGTATTAGTGTCTAGAATTGATTTCTTCTGTGTAATACTAATCGATAGGGCCTCATTGGTAAGTGCTACAAGATCTCGTACATTGGAACCCATGGTTATGGACCCGAATCCATTAGTATGGAACATTTTCTTTTCCAAGTGAAATCCCCTAGTATATGAAAGGGTGAAAAAGTGCTTTCGTTGTTGTGGAATAAGAAGCCTTCATATCTTAATGCATGTATTTAATTTATTCGGAGCTATTAGAGTGGGATCCACTTTTTGGGGAATATGAGTCGAAGCAATAACAAGAATATTTTGAGTGGAACATCTTTCACAATCCCTGGAGAGATAGTTCACTAATAGACCGAGGGATAAGTAATTCGACTCATTCACATCCAGATCATGAATGTTTGGAATCCATATTATGCAAGGAGACATTGCTTTTGCTAATTCGAATTGAAGGGTAATATAAAATCGGTCTATTTCCGGCATCATATCCATAGTTAGCGCATTCATCCTAGTTAGAAGCTCCAGCTCTGTATCAAGGTCACGATCAATATCGTCACTATCCTCAATATCGATATCATCAATAAGAAAACCTTTAGGCTTGTTATCCAGGAACTTGTTCAGAAATACTGTAATGAAAGGAACATAGGAGTTTGTCGCTAGGTATTTGACCAAATAGGGTCGTCCAGTTCCTATAGAACCTATTACTAAAATACCCCTAGAGGGGGATAGGGCTAAGCGGAGCGAAAAGGGTTTTCCATGAGATGTGAAATGAAAACTATTAGCCCCACACGAGGTTTGTGAATAAGTGATTGTCTGATAATGAGCAAGGAATATCCATCTTTCTGCTAAATAGAATGTATTGAACTCATAATTCATTAGATACTTTTTATGAATGTCAACTAAGTATCGTAAGTAAATTGCTCCCGGTTGTTCAATCATTTGATAACCAGAGTCATTCTTTGATAAATGATCACTATGAGTCAAACTCAATAGAATTTGATCAATCCTTTTTTCTGTCGTTAAGGTGGAAAACTAAACCAAGAATTCTCTTTCTTTATCATCAATCGAATCACTGTTCGCGACCCAGGATTCTATTTTATCATCAATCCAATCACCGTTCACATTTTTTCTTTTTCTTATCAATGAATAGATCTCTTTACTTGTATGACTTAGATGTCTCGTCTTTTTCGAAAAAGTGATTCGATGGATGGGATTTGGTATGATACTTATGAGATCGATGAGATTGATATTCAAATATTTCTTCTTAGAACGTATTGATTTGACCCCATAAGCGGGACCACCACCCCATAGCAATTGGATGTATAAAATGGAGATACATCCAATTGCTATGGTTATGTCTTAAGAACTTGTTGATAAACGTATGTATATGTATGTATAACCAAGTATGTATATTCAATATGTTATGTACATCCAATAACCTACTAAGTGACTAGATCATACATATATACATCCAATTAGTGGGTCGTAATCCATTTACTCCTATGACGTTTATCAATTAGTCCGCTTCTTTCCACACATTAGTGGAAATTCAAAATGCTCGGGGATGGAAATGAGGGAATGTCTACAGTACCTGGTTTTAATCAGATACAATTTGAAGGATTTTGTAGATTCATTGATCAGGGCTTAACAGAAGAACTTTATAAGTTTCCAAAAATTGAAGATACAGATCAAGAAATTGAATTTCAATTATTTGTGGAAACATATCAATTGGTAGAACCTTTGATAAAAGAAAGAGATGCTGTATATGAATCACTCACATATTCTTCTGAATTATATGTATCCGCGGGATTAATTTGGAAAACCAGTAGGGATATGCAAGAACAAACTCTTTTTATTGGAAACATTCCTTTAATGAATTCCCTGGGAACTTCTATAGTAAATGGAATATACAGAATTGTGATCAATCAAATATTGCAAAGTCCTGGTATCTATTACCGGTCAGAATTGGACCATAACGGAATTTCGGTCTATACCGGGACCATAATATCAGATTGGGGAGGAAGATTAGAATTAGAGATTGATCGAAAAGCAAGGATATGGGCTCGTGTGAGTAGGAAACAGAAAATATCTATTCTAGTTCTATCATCAGCTATGGGTTTGAATCTAAGAGAAATTTTAGAGAATGTTTGCTATCCTGAAATTTTCTTGTCTTTCCTGAATGATAAAGAGAAAAAAAAAATTGGGTCAAAAGAAAATGCCATTTTGGAGTTTTATCAACAATTTGCTTGTGTAGGCGGAGATCCGGTATTTTCTGAATCCTTATGTAAGGAATTACAAAAGAAATTCTTTCAACAAAGATGTGAATTAGAAAGGATTGGTCGACAAAATATGAATCGGAGACTAAATCTTGATATACCTCAGAACAATACATTTTTGTTACCGCGAGATATATTGTCAGCTGCGGATCATTTGATTGGAATGAAATTCGGAATGGGTACACTTGACGATATGAATCATTTGAAAAATAAACGTATTCGTTCTGTAGCGGATCTCTTACAAGATCAATTCGGATTGGCTCTGGTTCGTTTAGAAAATGTGGTTAGAGGAACTATATGTGGAGCAATTAGGCATAAATTGATACCGACTCCTCAGAATTTGGTAACTTCAACTCCATTAACAACCACTTATGAATCTTTTTTCGGATTACACCCATTATCTCAAGTTTTGGATCGAACGAATCCATTGACACAAATAGTTCATGGGAGAAAATTGAGTTATTTGGGCCCTCGAGGATTAACAGGGCGAACTGCTAGTTTTCGAATACGAGATATCCACCCTAGTCACTATGGACGCATTTGCCCAATCAACACGTCTGAAGGAATCAATGTTGGACTTATTGGATCTTTAGCAATTCATGCGAGAATTGGTCAGGGGGGGTCTCTAGAAAGCCCATTTTACGAAATCTCCGAGAGATCAAAATCAAAAAAAGTACGGATGTTTTATTTATCACCAAGTAGAGATGAATACTATATGGTAGCGGCGGGAAATTCTTTAGCGCTGAATCAGGGTATTCAAGAAGAATAGGTTGTTCCAGCTCGATACCGTCAAGAATTCCTAACTATTGCATGGGAACAGGTTAATCTTCGAAGTATTTTTCCTTTCCAATATTTTTCTATTGGAGCTTCTCTCATTCCTTTTATCGAGCATAATGATGCGAATCGAGCTTTAATGAGTTCGAATATGCAACGCCAAGCAGTTCCACTTTCCCGGTCCGAGAAGTGCATTGTTGGAACTGGGTTGGAACGCCAAGCGGCTCTAGATTCAGGGGTTACCGCTATAGCCGAACACGAGGGAAAGATCATTTCTACCAATACTGACAAGATCATTTTATTGGGTAATGGAGATACTTTAAGCATTCCATTAGTTATGTATCAACGTTCCAACAAAAATACTTGTATGCATCAAAAACCCCAGGTTCCGCGGGGTAAATGCACTAAAAAAGGACAAATTTTAGCGGATGGTGGCGCTACAGTTGGTGGCGAACTCGCTTTGGGTAAAAATGTATTAGTAACTTATTTGCCATGGGAAGGTTACAATTTTGAAGATGCAGTACTCATTAGCGAGCGTCTGGTATATGAAGATATTTATACTTCTTTTCACATACGGAAATATGAAATTCAGACTCATGTGACAAGCCAAGGACCCGAAAGGATCACTAACGAAATACCGCATCTAGAAGCCCATTTACTCCGCAATTTAGACAAAAATGGAATTGTGATGCTGGGATCTTGGGTAGAGGGGGGGTGATGTTTTAGTAGGTAAATTAACTCCCCAGACGGCGAAAGAATCATCGTATGCCCCAGAAGATAGATTATTACGAGCCATACTTGGCATTCAGGTATCCACTTCAAAGGAAACTTGTCTAAAACTACCTATAGGTGGTAGGGGTAGAGTTATTGATGTGAGATGGATCCAGAAAAAAGGGGGTTCGAATTATAATCCCGAAACTATTTGTGTCTATATTTTACAGAAATGTGAAATCAAAGTGGGTGATAAAGTAGCTGGAAGGCATGGAAATAAAGGTATCATTTCCAAAATTTTACCTATACAAGATATGCCTTATTTGCAAGATGGAAGACCTGTTGATATGGTCTTCAATCCATTAGGAGTACCCTCACGAATGAATGTAGGACAGATATTTGAATGCTCGCTCGGGTTAGCGGGGGATATGCTAGATAGACATTATCGAATAGCACCCTTTGATGAGAGATATGAGCAAGTGGCTTCGAGAAAACTAGTGTTTTCTGAATTATATGAAGCCAGTCAGCAAACAGCGAATCCATGGGTATTTGAACCCGAGTATCCGGGAAAAAGCAGAATATTTGATGGAAGAACGGGAGATCCTTTTGAACAACCTGTTATAATAGGAAAGCCTTATATTTTGAAATTAATTCATCAAGTTGATGATAAAATACACGGACGTTCCAATGGACATTATGCACTTGTTACACAACAACCCCTTAGAGGAAGGGCCAAGCAAGGGGGACAACGGGTAGGAGAAATGGAGGTTTGGGCTCTCGAGGGATTTGGTGTTGCTCATATTTTACAAGAGATGCTTACTTATAAATCGGATCATATTAGAGCTCGTCAAGAAGTACTTGGTACTACAATCATTGGGGGAACAATACCTAAACCTGAAGATGCTCCAGAATCTTTTCGATTGCTCGTTCGAGAACTACGATCTTTGGCTCTGGAACTGAATCATTTCCTTGTATCTGAGAAGAACTTCCAGATTAATAGGAAGGAAGCTTAATCGGAATGAATCATAATTTTTCTTCTATGATCGATCGGTATAAACATCAACAACTCCGAATTGGATCAGTTTCTCCTCAACAAATAAGTGCTTGGGCCAATAAAATCCTCCCTAATGGAGAGATAGTTGGGGAGGTGACAAAACCCTATACTTTTCATTACAAAACCAATAAACCGGAAAAGGATGGATTGTTTTGTGAAAGAATTTTTGGTCCTATAAAAAGTGGAATTTGTTCTTGTGGAAATTATCGAGTAATCGGAGATGAAAAAGAGGACCCGAAATCTTGTGAACAATGCGGAGTCGAATTTGTTGATTCTTGGATACGAAGATATCAAATGGGATACATCAAATTAGCATGTCCAGTAACCCATGTGTGGTATTTGAAACGTCTTCCTAGTTATATCGCGAATATTTTAGATAAACCTCTTAAAGAATTAGAAGGACTAGTATACTGCGATGTGTGATTTGATCGAAATTCTGATTTTACAGATTCGAAATGAGAAACTGTCATCCCAGTCAACCGAATTGGGATGCCCCAGATCTGACATGTCTCGTGAAAGGAGTAACATGAAGCTCAGAATTATGGGTGTATAAACTATTCCAAGGGGATTGGTCTATGGTCGATTCAGTAAAAAAGAAATAGTCATTTTTAGCTGGACCTCGTGAAAAAAGACTTCTTTATTTTGTGAAATTAATCATTAATTTCTTTTCGAAGGAAACAAAATTATGTTTATGTTCAAGTAGCAAATATGTCATGGTTGCAGGAGTCTATCCATCGCATATAGGCTTTAAGGACATCGTAGCATAACCGTCGAGGTGATGTCAGGACCTAAAAGATCGAATGGAAGGATACATAGACAAGTAAATCCCTTATGAATTACAACCCTTAAAGGGATTATCGTTCAAAGGTTAAAGGGATTATCGTTCAAAGGGAAGTAGACTACTCAAGAATTTCACATTTCATTTATGTAGTAATTTATAATTGAATAAAGAATTCAAAAAATCTAAATAAAACGAAAATAAGAATGAATCAATGAAATGTTGCTTGGTCTTCACTGCTAACTTGAGTAAGGAGTAGATTTTTGGAGGTTTTTCGAGAATTTGAAAGCGAAAACCCCCTTTTTTATTTGGTGTAACTACTTGAGCCGGATGAAAGGAAACGTTCACGTCCGATTTTGAAGGGGGGAGATCCTATAGGATCCTATCCCAATTTTTCTTTTGCTGGGCCCATAGCTAAAAAACCAACTTTCTTACGATTACGAGGGTTATTCGAATATGAAATCCAATCCTGGAAATACAGCATCCCACTTTTTTTTACTACTCAAGGCTTCGATACATTTCGAAATCGAGAAATTTCTACTGGAGCGGGTGCTATCCGAGAACAATTAGCCGATCTCGATTTGCGAATTATTCTAGATTATTCATTTGTAGAATGGAAGGAATTAGGAGAAGAAAGACCCACGGGTAATGAATGGGAAGATCGCAAAATTGGAAGAAGAAAGGATTTTTTGGTTAGACGCATGAAATTGGCTAAGCATTTTCTTCGAACAAATATAGAACCAGAATGGATGGTTTTATGTCTACTACCAGTTCTTCCTCCCGAACTACGACCCATCATTCAGATAGATGGAGGTAAGCTAATGAGCTTGGATATTAATGAACTCTATAGAAGAGTTATCTATCGGAACAATACTCTTACCGATCTATTAATAACAAGTAGATCTACACCAGGGGAATTAGTAATGTGTCAAGAGAAATTGGTACAAGAAGCCGTGGATACACTTCTTGATAATGGAATTTGCGGACAACCAATGAGGGATGGTCATAATAAGGTTTACAAGTCGTTTTCGGATGTAATTGAAGGCAAAGAGGGAAGATTTCGCGAGACTCTGCTTGGCAAACGGGTCGATTATTCGGGTCATTCTGTCATTGTTGTAGGACCCTCACTTCCATTACATCGATGTGGATTGCCTCGGGAAATAGCAATAGAGCTTTTTCAGACATTTGTAATTCGTGGGCTAATTAGACAACATCTTGCTTCGAACATAGGAGTTGCTAAGAGTAAAATTCGGGAAAAGGAGCCCATTGTATGGGAAATACTGCAAGAAGTTATGCAGGGGCATCCCGTATTGCTGAATAGAGCGCCTACTCTGCATAGATTAGGCATACAGGCATTTCAACCCATTTTAGTGGAAGGACGTGCTATTTGTTTACATCCATTAGTTCGTAAGGGATTCAATGCAGACTTTGATGGGGATCAAATGGCTGTTCATGTACCTTTATCTTTGGAGGCTCAAGCGGAGGCTCGTTTACTTATGTTTTCTCATATGAATCTCTTGTCTCCAGCTATTGGGGATCCCATTTCCGTACCAACCCAAGATATGCTTATTGGTCTATATGTATTAACGAGTGGGAATCACCGAGGTATTTGTACAAATAGGTATAATCCATGGAATCACAGAAACTATCAAAATGAAAGAACTTATGATAATAACTATAAGTATAGAAAAAAAAAAGAACCTTTTTTTTGTAATTCCTATGATGCAATTGGAGCTTATCGACAGAAAAGAATCAATTTAGATAGTCCTTTGTGGCTTCGATGGCGACTAGATCAACGCGTTATTGCTTCAAGAGAAGTTCCTATCGAGATTCACTATGAATCTTTGGGTACCTATCATGAGATTTATGGGCACTATCTAATAGTAAGAAGTGTAAAAAAAGAAATTATTTGTATATACATTCGACTGTCGGTCATATTTCTCTTTTTCGAGAAATCGAAGAAGCTATACAAGGGTTTTGTCGAGCCTGCTCATTTGGTACCTAATCATACGGTATCTAAATTAAGTAATTCTATGCCACCAGTGTGAATTCCGGTTCAACTAGGAACCTAGTTCCTGAATTTCTATGTGAATTAAGATCGAGAAAAGGAAGTTTTCCAATCATTGACTCAAACTCACTGTCGAATCCCACTCAGCAGAATATGGAGGTACTTATGGCAGAACGAGTCAATCTAGTCTTTCACAATAAAGTAATAGATGGAACTGCCATTAAAAGACTTATTAGCAGATTAATAGATCACTTCGGAATGGCATATACATCACACATTCTGGATCAAGTAAAGACTCTGGGTTTCCAGCAAGCCACTGCTACATCCATTTCATTAGGGATTGATGATCTTTTAACAATACCTTCTAAGGGATGGTTAGTACAAGATGCTGAACAACAAAGTTTGATTTTGGAAAAACACCATCATTATGGGAATGTACATGCAGTAGAAAAATTACGACAATCCATTGAGGTATGGTATGCTACAAGTGAATATTTGCGACAAGAAATGAATCCTAATTTTAGGATGACAGACCCCTTTAATCCAGTCCATATAATGTCTTTTTCGGGAGCCAGAGGAAATGCATCTCAAGTACACCAATTAGTGGGTATGAGAGGATTAATGTCATTAATAGCAATTGGATGTATCATTTATATGGTCCTATGACGTTTTATATATATATATATGGATGTGTTCTACCTTGTGAAGCAAATTTGAAGCGGTAGCTACGTACCACTGAAGAAACTGAGAAGCGAACACCATGGAAGCTCAGCGACGGCAATGTCGTCGCGACCTCGTATCCAACCCAGCAGTAGAAAAGAAAGTATGCAGTATCTGTCTACTTTTCGTCCTCGCCGAGGTCGCGGTGTTCATGGCCGGGCTTCTTATTTTCGCCCCCGGGTCCTTGGAAGGTTATTCGGTGACGGTAAGCGTGGCCTCTCTTTCCCTCTCCCTTTCGTCGCCGGCGGCAGCGGCGCCGTCGCCGTCGGTCGTCAGCGGGAACTGGAGCGTCGCCCTCTCGGTGAAGAACCGCATGCGGTGGCGCCGGTTGGGCTGGGACCACCCCCAGGTCATGCTCTTCTACGGCCACGAGTTCGTGGCGGGGGCGTTCCTCGAGAGGTTCAGCGTGGCCCCGAGAGGGGAGGGGACCCTGGAGACGGGCGTGGCGGCGTTCTCCCGCGACGTCAGGGAGTGGGCGGCTCGGGCTGCGTGGACGGACGGGGGAGACAGCGGGGTGATGGAGTTGGCGGTGAGGTTGCTCCGTCACGACGACAGATCGCCTGACTGGCTGGGATGGGATAGTTTCGACTGCCATGGTTTGAAGGTGGGGTTCTCGAGCCAAAACCAAAGCCAAGTGGGTGTGCTCTTGAGCGGGTCGCCACACAAGTGCACCTAGGGTTTCCATGGCCCCTCACCTGATTTTTATTTTTCTTTTGGCCTGTTCCGAATTCTTAATGTTTTGAATTTGAATACGAGTAATTATAGCATATACCGTCGGTTTATAATTTGTTGACGTGAGAAAGAATTCGTGCTACTTTTGTGATTACATGATTTGTTACGCATTTAGTATTAAGGGCTTTTGCGGCCATTTTCTTTTACGCGGTGCTTCGGCATGGGGCTAAAACCATGCAGGTCCATTGAGTTCGAGTTCGAGTTCGAGAAAATATTAGGTTAGTCTCGGACGACCACATCGGCGTGGTCCCAGGCCACTCAATGATCGACACATGGCTCCACGTGGCACATCCAGGAGCCTCATTGTAAGCTAGAATATGGCGGCACCGAGTTTTGCACCAGAACTCGCACCGGTAATTCTGAATTTCACGCCAAACGTTTGCACCATTTACCTCTTTCCCTGTTCAGATCTGGATTTGGAGTTTTGCTGTAGGGGTGTAATGGGTGAAGCTTCTGGTGTTGAGCTAATTGGGAAATCTGAGTGATTGGACATCTTGGTTTTGAATATTGGTAGAGTACTTTAGACCACGAAGGGATGAGTGTGGTAATTAGTTGATGTAACTTCCAAGAGTTCATAGCTATTAGAAAACGCAGGTCAAGAATTGGCTTGAGTGGATAAAGAGAGTTTTCCGACGCTTTCGACGGAATGGCATCGAGTGTGCTGTGTCGTTCCTTCTCTCGCGTATCTACGATTCCTAGACTACTGCGCGATAAGGTATGATGGGTATTTAAAAACTTTCTTCGTTCTATGCCATGATGATCGCGGGCCTAAATTTCATGTCCGGAAGGGTACATGAGAAGCCGCCGATCGACGAGGCTTCGTTACAGGAATAGACTGCATATCAAGCAAAGTATATGGGACAGTAGTATAGATGAAATGGATGTTTGAAATGATGCTGCTGCTCTTATGGTCTCCGATCGGCCACCCGACCGCAATGCTAGCACGCGCATACGATAGACGGGTCAACCACAGCAGCACTCCTCCAAGAGCCAGCAACAACAGAGAGTTGCAAAGCTGCCCAATGATGGAAAAATAAAGAAAAGGATAGTGTCAAATTTTGAATAGGATAGAATTTCATTGCTTTTAGTTCTCTAATCCATACCCTTCGGGCAATCCAGTGGAGACTAGACATGAACTTATCCCTCAAATTTGGACTAGAGAAAGAGATGGAACAAAACTAAAATAAGAATGCTCAGGAACATACCATCCTGCAAGACAGCCGTTTGCTTGCTGTGGAGGCGGAGGTGGAGGTGGAGGCGCGTACTGCAGAGGCGGAGCCGTGTACTGTGGAGGCGGAGCCGCGTACTGAGGAGGTGCCATCACTGGAGGCCCTTGATAAGGGGCTGCAGCCACACACATGATGGTGATTAGCAAATCTTGGCTTTCTATAAAGAGCTTACGAAACATGTAACGTCGAAAACGCATTCCGGATCAGCATTTGATGAATATAGTCGAAATTGTCCAAAGACCTCATAGGGAAGAAAAGGGGTCCTTGCCCACCATCATTTCCATTGGAACGATGATTTAGTGCAAGAAGTGATGGACAGCAACGAGGACTCACCAGAGGAAGATGGGAGAACGAAAGAGAGAAAACGGGCAAACGTTGATGCAAGAACATACCTTGGGCAGGAGGATATGAATATGCATACTTGGGATCGGTCATACTGATGATTGCTGACAAACTGCAGGTACAAAATCTCTGAATCAAACAGAACAAGTGCTGATAGATCAATGTGGATATGGGTTGGGTTGGGTTCTCTTTATACCCGTGAGAGGAAGAAAGAAAGAAGAAGAGATGTACCAAAGTAGGAAACCTGAATCCTGAGGCTCGGTCACATCCGGGGTAAGTGCTTTATATCTCTTCTGGGGTAAGCCTTAAACGCGTTTTAACTTGCCCCATGAAGCAGGCCAAGAATGCTCAAGGGTTAGCGACAGACAATTAGTTTATTGAGTATGTTATAGCTAGCAAGCCTTAACGCGTTATGCAGCCATTGACAATTAGTATAACGGGCTTTAACTTGCCCCATGAAATCTATTGGTTTTGGAAAGTAAAGATTTGTTGGGGGCGATATAGCTGGGCTGCGTTTGGCTGTCCAGATACGAATTGGGATAGGATAAGATGTGTTCTTTCTCATCAAGGAGGTCCATTAATGAAAGGTGTCGATAAAAATCATGGGCTATTCACTCAAAAAAACAAGGGTTAATACTACCAAAAACTTCAAATTTGTACATTTGTGACAAATTTATCCTCAGCTAATTTTTTGAGCACCAAAAACCTCAAACTGGTACAGTTGTTACAAATTACCTTCCATTAAATTAGATTAATGAAAGAAAAAAGACACAAACCAGTATACTTATGACAAACGAAAGGTAAAACCCTAAACTAGTACATCCGTCAACCGTCTCGTATCATTTAACTAAGCAATTTGACAGTAAAATTTAACAGAAACTAATGGAGGGTAAATTTGTCACTAATATACCAATTTAGGATTTTTTATGATCAATAAATTAATTTGAGGTAAATTTGTCGCAAGTTACCAGTTTGGGATTTTTTGTATTATTAACCCAAAAAGCAATTAAACCAAACTTTTCAAAAAGAAAATTTGATTAATGTGGATATGGGTTGGGTTGGGTTGGGTTGGGTTCTCTTTTTACCCCGTGAGAGGAGGAAAGAAAGAAAGAAAGAAGAGATGTACCAAAGTAGGAAACCTGAATCTCGGTCACATCCAGGGTAAGTGCTTTATATCTCTTCTGGGGTAAGCCTTAAATGCGTTTTAACTTGCCCCATGAAGCAAGCCAAGATTGCTCAAGGGTTAGCGACGGACAATTAGTATATTGAGTATGCTACAGCTAGCAAGCCTTAACGCGTTATACAGCCATTGACAATTAGTATAACGCGCTTTAACTTGCCCCATGAAATCTATCGGTTTTGGAAAGTAAAGATTTGTTGGGGGCGATACAGCTGAGCTGCGTTTGGCTGTCCAGATACGAATTGGGATAGGATAAGATGTGTTCTTTCTCATCAAGGAGGTCCATTAATGAAAGGTGTCGATAAAAATCATGGGTTATTCACTCAAAAAAACAAGGGTTAATACTACCAAAAACTTCAAATTTGTACATTTGTGACAAATTTATCCTCAGCTAATTTTTTGAGCACCAAAAACCTTAAACTGGTACAGTTGTGACAAATTACCTTCCATTAAATTAGATTAATGAAAGAAAAAAGACACAAACCAGTATACTTATGACAAACGAAAGGTAAAATCCTAAACTAGTACATCCGTCAACCGTCTCGTATCATTTAACTAAGCAATTTGATAGTAAAATTTAACAGAAACTAATAGAGGGTAAATTTGTCACTAATATACCAATTTAGGATTTTTTATGATCAATAAATTAATTTGAGGTAAATTTGTCGCAAGTTACGAGTTTGGGATTTTTTGTATTATTAACCCAAAAAGCAATTAAACCAAACTTTTCAAAAAGAAAATTTGATTAATGTGGATATGGGTTGGGTTGGGTTGGGTTGGGTTGGGTTCTCTTTTTACCCCGTGAGAGGAGGAAAGAAAGAAAGAAGAGATGTACCAAAGTAGGAAACCTGAATCTCGGTCACATCCGGGGTAAGTGCTTTATATCTCTTCTGGGGTAAGCCTTAAATGCGTTTTAACTTGCCCCATGAAGCAAGCCAAGATTGCTCAAGGGTTAGCGACGGACAATTAGTATATTGAGTATGCTACAGCTAGCAAGCCTTAACGCGTTATACAGCCATTGACAATTAGTATAACGCGCTTTAACTTGCCCCATGAAATCTATCGGTTTTGGAAAGTAAAGATTTGTTGGGGGCGATACAGCTGAGCTGCGTTTGGTTGTCCAGATACGAATTGGGATAGGATAAGATGTGTTCTTTCTCATCAAGGAGGCCCATTAATGAAAGGTGTCGATAAAAATCATGGGTTATTCACTCAAAAAAACAAGGGTTAATACTACCAAAAATTTCAAATTTGTACATTTGTGACAAATTTATCCTCAGCTAATTTTTTGAGCACCAAAAACCTTAAACTGGTACAGTTGTGACAAATTACCTTCCATTAAATTAGATTAATGAAAGAAAAAAGACACAAACCAGTATACTTATGACAAACGAAAGGTAAAACCCTAAACTAGTACATCCGTCAACCGTCTCGTATCATTTAACTAAGCAATTTGACAGTAAAATTTAACAGAAACTAATAGAGAGTAAATTTGTTACTAATATACCAATTTATGATTTTTTATGATCAATAAATTAATTTGAGGTAAATTTGTCGCAAGTTACCAGTTTGGGATTTTTCGTATTATTAACCCAAAAAGCAATTAAACCAAACTTTTCAAAAAGAAAATTTGATTAAATCTACTCTTCTTATTAATGAAGGATATATCGATGTGAATTATATCTTGTAAAGAACCTAGAGCATCACTTTTTCAGAGAGAATAACTTATTTTTAAGACACTTGTTTTTTGTAAAATTTGAAACCAAATAATTATATCTAATACAATAGTGTCTTACCAGTCGAGTTGGGTTTAAGTCAAGTTAAAAATGTTCCGACCCAAATCGACCAATGTCCATGTAATAAAAATTTTCTAGCCTATACCATATCCAACCCATACGAGTCCTGACTTATATTGCTAAAATACTTTTATATTTAATCAAATCTTGGAAAAATCAAACTCAAACTAAGGTGTGAGCATGGAGTGAGCAAACGAAAGATTGAGTGAGGACAAAAGAGAGTGAAGATAAAGTCATAAGGTGAGCTGAGTCTAAATATGTTGTGAAGCCATTTAATACTCATATTATTTTGGGTTTTACCATTTTGAACCCATTTACCTAATATAACCAACCCATATAACAACGCAGCCTATCAAATATAAGTTAATAAATAAGTGTATAACTCATTTTGACAGGTCGGCATAACATGGGTATTTACTACTTATGCTCGTTCTTTTATTAAAAGATTAAAAAAATAATTACAGAACATGAATTTTCACGCCGCAATTATTATATTCCAAAAAAGATAAGAAAGGATAAATTAGAAAAAAAGAAGAAGGGAGTCTCGAAATTTTGGGGAACAACAAAAAGGAAAGGGATTCACATAACATGTGCATTTTCGTAAATCTTGTCGGCATGGTGGCTCCGAGAGGGGACGGAACTCCGGCGACGAGCGCCATCGCACTCTCTCGCGATGTCGGGGAATGGGCAGCTCGGCCCATGGGCGACAAGGAAGACAGTGGAGCAATGGAGTCGGAAGTGAGGTTGTTTCACGACGATGATGGCTCGCGTTATTGGTCGGGTCGGGATAGTCTTGACTGGCATCGTTTGAAGGCGGGGTTTTACGAGCCAAAAACCAGAGCCAACTCCCACCATTCAAGTGCACCTAGGTGTCATGGCCACTGGCCAAAATTTTTCCTTTTCCTGTTCGGAATTTTTACCGTCTTAAATTGAGACACAGGTAATTATAGCATACACCGTCAATGTAAGAAAAACTTGATTCTAAAGTTTACAGTTAGGGATAGAGGTGGGGAAGTATATAAAAGCTCCAAGGTTAATACTACTGAAAACTCCAAACTGATACTCACGTGATAAATTTACTAAAAAATAATTTTTTTTACCACAAAAAAACCTCAAACTGGTATACCTGTGATAATTTTACCCTAAGTTAGTTGCCATTAAATTTTGCCATCAAATTTTTGTGTTGGATGACATGTGGCAGTTGACAGATGTACCAGTTTGGGGTTTTATCCTCCATTTGTCACTGATGTACCAGTTTGTGATTTTTCGTGATATTAATTCAATTTAACGTAGGGTAAATTTATCACAAATATATCAGTTTAGGATTTTTGATAGTCAAAATATTAGTTTGAGCTAAATTTGTCACAGACATACTAATTTGGGATTTTCATAGTATTAACCCAAGTTCCAAAAGAGTATTTCGACTTTTAGAACCGTGTTGGAGCAAATAGATAATGCCGACCAGATGTACATAATTAAAATATTGTAGTTTTTTTTATAATTGGTATTCTGATATTGTAATGTTTTCCATATAGATAGACAAAATAAAGGTGCAATAGATGGAATTTCAAGAGATGGCTGTACGTGTCTTGAAGCGAAAGATTCAGCAAATTTTGCGATTACATCAAAATTAGAATCAAGTTCCTGAAAGATAGTGACATTGGAATTAACTTTTGACCAACTAAAAAAAAATTTAGACAAAAAGTTCATGTGCATCGGGTTGGGTCATATAGACTTTGAGGAAAATTGTCCAGAAATTTCTAAACCTATTGCACGGGGGTCAATTCAGTCGTAAACCTTTTAATTTGATCAATTTAGTCTTAAACCTTTTGACGATTTATCAATATAATTATTTAGATCAATTTTAGCCGGAAATTGATGAGTAGACGTTGGTCGCGCCGGTCATCCTGTGTGACAAGGCCAGCACAGGATGGTCGGCGCTAACGTGAACAATTTTTTATTTTATCTTATGAATAGTTTTTCCTTTTTTATTTTCTTATTTTTTTTCCTCTTCTTTTTAAAATTTTCCTACAATTTTTTTTTAAAATTTTCTTTCCTTGTCCTGTTTTTCTTCTTCCTCTTAAGCGTGGCCCCTCCCAGCGAGAGTAACAAAAAAAGGAACCTCAATACTCAAACTGAACTCTCCAGCCCTTCAACTAACATAGGGCTGTGGCCTGAAAATGTTCATGGCTTCCTCCGTCTGGAAAAATTAATTCGCGAGTTCTCACTCAATCTCGTCACTTTCGCTCATTCATCTCTGGTCACTGCTTCATCCTCTCGACGAGAGAGGGAGAGAATCACATGCTAATGCCGTTAAATCTCCGGAAAAACGCATCCGAAGATCAGATTTGTGCAATCCAAAATACTCGAGCTGTGCCACGGCATGGAGGTGGAGATCCAGATCTGGTTTATGTCACGCCCCGAACCCCATCGAGCTCACGACATCTTTGTCCCCGGTCGAATGAGTGCGACGTTCCAGGAATACGTTGCCGACCCAATAATCTCATCAGAGTTAATTCACGGCGGAAACAAATAAAAATTCCGGATAATAAAATTGGAGACTACCGGGATTAACTAGGTCACCGAACCGCCAATATTTAAACATTACATTTCCAAATATATACAATATCCATTTACAAATATATTTATACCCTACCGTCAACTTCTTATCCACAAAATATACAAGCACACCCACTCCTATACACCCCCATCGACACATCAAAAAGGGTAGATAACCTGGGTCCTCTGTTTCTCAAAAAATGGTACTCTTTAAAACTTTTGCTTCGAACCTCCCTACTAGCCTTGGCGTCCACGAGACGGCGTCCACTCAGAGTCTGACTCGTTAGTACTCGAATCTGACTCCTCCCGAATCGTCGCGTCCATTGAGGATTCCAACTCGGCTTCGATCTCTATCGAGTGGTCTATGTTGCCCGACTCCCTTACTAGGATCTCATCCCGCTCCTCCCCGACTGGTACTTCAACTGGTTCGACCTTTGGCACATAGTAAAGATTACACTCGTACACAAGTACGCCCTCCAGTTCTTCCTCAGCCTCTGCTGTTAGAACCTCTTGTGGTTCTGCATCAGGGTTTTCTTCTTCTCCTTCTTGTCATTCCTCGGGAATTGCCTCGAGATCCACATCCATCGGATCGTATCCCGCCTGGGATTCTTTTGGTTCTGGCTCATGCTTGGCTCCCGAAGGTTCGGATACTGCAGAAGCAGAGTGGAAGTCTAGACTGAGCTAGACTAGTCTCCAAGCTAGTCAGCTTGCCATCGGGAGGGGGTACGGCTGACGAATCCCAGTCCCCAACTCCATCAAAGGGAACGTCAAAGCCTCGAATAGGGCCGAACTCATCAACCCCGTCTCTAAACATCTATGCCGTGTAGGTATGGGCCTGCTAGTGGGGTAATCCTATATCTACCCAAACTACGGTCGTATGCTTAATCCAGGTGAAATTATCTCCTATCGGGTACTTTAACACGACATGATCAGTGTGCATGATTATTCCAAAATGCTTTGGCGGATGCGGCGGATTCATGGCTCAAGCGGGGGCTCTGAAATGGTTTGGTTGAAACAACCATGAGACACTTCTCAATAAGTTGCAACATAAACCCTACCTAAGCTACCATGTAATTCCAAATACGCCCAGACATACCACTGAACAAACCACGCAAACAGCAATCTAACAATCACACATACCTGGACTCGCAGCATACACAACCTGTACGTTAGCTCGCAATCACAACATACAATTCTCACGCACATTCTACAACATACATACTTTCCATATATCAATACATACGTCAATTATACCACATTTTCAGCCCACTCGTCATACCCACACTTATTCAATCACTTTCCCGGCCTGCGTATTCACACCTTAGGCTCACTCGATTGCACCCCGGACATCACACGCCTCGGTCCGATCCCATTTTCACACTTTCTATATCACACATCTCATTCTCAATCACATTCCCAGCCCGCGTATACATGCATCAGGCCCATTCGATCGCGCCCCGAGCATTATATGCCTTGGTCCGATCCCATTTTCACACTTTCTTCAGCCTTCGCCAAATGCGACAGGCCTATGTGGTCGTGACCCGAGCTTAGAATGCCTTGGCCCGATCCCAATCTCACCCGAGCTAGTCATGCCTTGAGCCAACCTCAATTCCCATTTTCTCATTCCTTAGCCAGCGCCAAATACGATAGGCCTACGTGATCGCGACCCGAGCTTATAATGCCTTGACCCGATCCCAATCTCCCACTTACACACGTTCGCATTAATCTATGTGCACACAATTGTAGCCAATACATTACGACAATACAGTCACATCACAAACACGCAATAAACACACAAATTAGCATTTTTCAACATCCAAATTTCGTCAAATCAATTCCGATCCTTCATGGCACTTCCACGAAATCCCGAGTTGGACCTAATGGTACCAATCACACATCATACAGCATGCCACAGCACTATGAATAGCCACTCACAGCCAACAGTCGGCCTTTAAAAATCCACCAAAACTTCCCAATTTCAATCCTAGGGCCCGCTAATCCAATCAACCTCTAATTTCTACCAAATCACGTCTAAACGGGTTCGATAATATCCGATAAACTAGGCGAGATTTAAATCGCGACTTACCCGACTCTAGACTGTCACGGCTAGAGTAAAACGGGCAGCGATCGACGGCGATCTTACGACGGCTTGCGGCGGCGGCGAGCGATCGGCGAACAATGGTGAGCGGTGGCGGCTTGCGGTTTGGGTCGATTCCTCATGGCCAAGGGGAGGGGAACACGGCTGAGAAGGAGAGGGGATGGTGGTGGTACAGTGTGAGGCTCGGCGGGGCGAAGCTCGGCGGCGGGACGGCGGTGGTGCGGCGTACAGTGGCCGGAGCGGCGGATGGCGCGGCAAGGGAGGGGGAGGGAGAGCTCACGGTGGGGGAGGGGGACCGAATGAGAGAGAGAGAGAGGAGAGAGAATGGGTCTTGGACTTATTGGCCAAGTTTTGACCAATTTTTGGTAAATGACCAAAATGCCCCTCTCTAATATTTTTTATCAACGGTCCAGATTCAATCTTATCTTGAAATCGACGGCCCAGATCGAATTTTTTCTAAAATATCCAAGGGGCAATCTTGGAATTTCTCAAAAAGTCCAAGGGCAAAATTGTCTTTTCCAAATTTTAGGGAAAATGACCAAAATGCCCTTGCCCAATATAACTAGCCCTTTATAAATCCTTAGGGGTAAAATGGTTACTTTCCCATTTTCTTGCCGAAATCAAATTTTTCTGAAAGATTCGAGAACATCCAAGGTTACGAGTTCCAACCGCAACGTCGTCCTGATATCCTGTCGTGACTTCCTAATTTTCCGATGTCCAATTTGGTCTTTAATTAATAATTAAATTTTACGTAACGTAACTTGAGCGATTCTCAGACTAACGGGTGGCTTTTGGGAAAATTCGCAGACTCGTGACTGATACTAAATTAAGTCACGTGCAAGTTCGTTCAGATCGTGACGACCTCGGTTGTTAATAAAACCGCAAGGATCGGTCGCTAGTTCCAATGGGCACGATCGTTCGGTATAGGTTCTGGATCGTTCGTCAATTCACTTCGTGGTCAAACGGAATCAATCGTGATCCACTAGCAATGACAGTGGCAAATCGATCCATAACTATTCTACGATTGGCCCTCATTAGCTCAAAATGTCACCTCGACGATTTTATGGTCGAAAGTTGGTCCACGATTGAATTTCTCTAGTCGCATGAATTTAAATCTCTAATTAGCATTTTCCTAATGGTTAGTATCCCAGGAATGATCAGTTCCGGGCGAGAATCAACTATAAATACATTAATAAAATCAATCATTTCATAAATCCCAAATAGGCGAAATTTCATAATGTCACAGTTTAACTGGGCATGCGGGAGGGTTCGATAGACAAGCTTCTAAGCTCTAACGAAGCACCAGAGTGCAATCTCCATTCCCAAGATGGCAAAGAATAGCAAATTGTCTTCCTGGAGATGAACAATATAGGGAAAAGTATATGGAGAAGATGATGACCATTGATTGACCAGTGACCAAAAACAAAGAAAAGAAAAGGATTCAAAAAAATTTTACAAAAATTTCAAATATAGTTAACGTCAGTGTCGATCATGTCCCATAGGACAGTTGACATCCACATCAACGATTCTCGACTAATATTTGGCCAGAATAACTACGTTGGCAAATTATAAAGAATATTTAGGATTAAATTTATCAATTACTTCACAACAAAGAGACATACAATTCAACCAAGAACTAATTCTCAATCAAGCTCTCTCGTGTTCTCTCTCCCATGGAAGAGCTTTACCCTATCCCTCCTGGTGATAGCATGCCCATTCCTCTAAAATCCCCTTAAACCCTAAAACTTCTTTGTCCTGTTCCTCAAATCCCATACACAATACCCCTACCCAAGCTAATTACTTTTTTGTCCTGTTCTTGCCTCCTTAGAGCTTCTTGGTGGAAAGTGTCAAAGATTCCTCGCCGAAGTCTCCTTCCATTTGGCCTTGTGTTGTCTCTCTTTGTCCTCTTGTGACAAGAAAGGGTATTTAGCTCTTTCGATCTTTGCATCTCAGGTATTTGGCTGTTTCGTTCTCCATCAGCTTATGCCCTAAATTTGCTTCATTCAAACTGAAATGGAAGAGACCAAACCCTAATCCTCAGTGGTAGTTCTCACCTCCCTACCCTTCATCCTTTGTTTTCACAAGTGGAGTTGCTTCGCCCAACCCCTAACCTCTGTTTTCCCGGTGCTTTTTGGTCTCTTTCTTCTGGTGCTCTGTGTTGTTGTTCCCTGCAAATCAGGCCCTGGGTTTTCCTCTGTTGGAGTCCCATGAAGGAGGATGATGCTTCAGATGCTCGCTTAGCTTCCATTTGCAGTAAGTTGGGCAATTTATGGTCTGAAAGTGACTTAGCAGTTATTGATGGAGCGGTTCCTTTGGAAAAAATACAAGAGTGCCGATTGACTTTACATGGGCAATTGTTCTCAGCCCCTAATATTAATGTCCAGGCATTCCAAAGCACGATGAGGAGAGCCTAGAGAATTGATTCAGTCAATATTACCCAGGTAGATCAAAAAACCTTTGTCTATACCTTTAAATCCGAGAATGAGATGAAAAGGGTGAGGGATTCGGGGCCCTGGTCTTTCTCCAGCAACCTAGTGGTGCTCACACCTTTCGTGCCGGATATTCCACTGCAATGCTATGAATACACTCATTGTGATTTTTGGGTCCAAGTGCATGGTTTTCCTATGAATTGGATCTTGGAGGAATCCATAAGGAGAATCACGGCAGCTGTGGGCCTTGTTTCTGAAGTGAAATGCGGCCCAAAAGCCTCTTCCACCTTTTCAAGTGGAAAGGCTAAAGTCAGACTGAACTTAACAGCCCCTTTGAAGCCTAGTACGATTGCTAGCCAAGAAAGAAAGAAATTATAGGTTGATTTTAGATATGAGAGGCTGCCACACTTCTGCTATGCCTGTGGTCGGATTAGGCACTATGCCAAATTCTGTGAAGTAGAACATTATGACGAGAGCAAGCTAGAGACAGATAGCCCAGGATGTTTCGATCTTTGGCTCCGTGCGGAAATGAGAGAGTGGAGCCCGATTTGGAAATCAGTCCATGCTACAAAAGTGAATGAAGTTAGGGATGAGGAGATAGATTCTAATACTCCAACCCCCACTCTTCAGATGCTGCCTTACAAGTCATGGGGAAAGAGTCCAATGATCCCAAGCTTTGAGAATAAGATTGAGAAACCGGGACAACCCTTTATAAATGAACTAGTAGTAACAGGGGTTGGCGGCTGTTTTTCTAGAGATGGTCCTTACCAACCAATTGAGCTGCTAAATGCCTCTGTCCTCCCCCTGGTGAGTGAAGGGAGCTCTAGTGGCCCTCAGAAGAATTACAGCAAGGGAAAGAATTCAGCAACCAAGAAGATCTACAGAAAGTATGGTCCTTAGTCCCCCCAAAAGGGTCTCTCCCCTACCTTGGATGAGACCCATCTTCTAGATACTCCGATCCAGGTTCTGAATGAGCCTTAGTTATGGACTTTGGTGGCTAGCCCTAATAAGTCATCGGGTTTCCCATGAATATCTTAAGCTGGAATTGTCAGGGGTTGGGCACACCCCTGACAAGCCAGGAACTGCAAGCCTTAGTGGCTCATGTTAAGCCCAGTATCCACTTTTTGATGGAAACAAAGAACAAAGAAGTGAATGTTCAGAGACTTATGAGGCATCTAAATTTCCAGTTTTACGAAGTAGTAAACCCAACAAGAATAGCAGGTGGATTAGCAGTGATGTGGACGGATTCGGTATCCTTGAAAGTGGTAAGGGCCTCTCCAGAGCTATTTGACCTGATTGCTTAGATAAAGTAAGTCAAACTCAGATGAGAATCACCTTTGTCCATGCCATAACAGTATACCAAGAAAGGCTCCAACTCTGGGGGGAGTTGCAAAGAGTTAGCCTTTCAAACCAGCTACCGTGGATTTGTATGGGCAATTTCAATGAAATCTTGCACCTGTGGGAAAAGATCGGAGGATGCGTGGCAGATAACTATAGGCTAGCTGCTTCTAAGGAATTCCTTAACAATTGTTCCTTGCTTGATCTAGAGAGTAAGGATTGCGCGTTTACCTAGGCGAATAATAGGCAGGGAGAGGCACATGTGAAAGAACGCATAGATAGAGCCCTATGCAATGTGAAATGGATAGTAAAGTTCCCAAGTGCAGAAGTTCTTGCCCTACCTGCGGTCGGTTCAAACCACAACCCACTATTGGCAATACTCTCACCTACCTTATCTAGAAGAAAGAGGGAATTCAAGTTCGAAGCCTTCTGGATGAAAGATGAAGATTGCATTAAAGTTGCACAGTCGGTGTGGAGTGTCCCTGGGTTGGGAAATGAGAAACTCACGAGGAAATTATTGAGAGTATCAGAAGCCTTGACGAAGTGGAGTAAAGAGAAGTTCTCAAATGAGCAACGCCAAATAAACTCTCTGAAAAGAGAACTCCAAGAGATTACAAACGCCCCAACTTTGCAACTAAACAGGGAGAGGGTCAAATCTTTAAACCAACAAATTGAAGACCTATGGAAATAGGAGGAAATGTATTGCGGTATGAGATCACACATTAGCTGGCTGCGTTGGGGAAACAAGAACACAAAGTATTTCCATGCGACCACAATTTAGAGAAGAAAAGGAAACAAAATCTCTATGCTAAAAATGACGGAAGAAGAGTCGAGTTGTGATCCGAAAGAACTATAGGAATTGATGATGCATTTCTTCCAATCGCTTTACACCACAGCGGGTCAAAGAAACTTTTAGTTAGTAATTGATATGTGCCCTAGCATAGTGGAGGATAAGATGAATCAGTGCATGCTTAGGAGTGTAACAATGCAAGAGGTCAAGGAAGCGACTTTTCAGTTAGGCACCAAGAAAGCTCCGGGACTGGACGGTTTAAATGGACAATTCTATCAACATCATTGGGAAATAATCCAACATGATGTGCTTAATATGGTGAGATCTTTCTTCAACACTGGCTCTCTTGACCCAAATCTGAACAAGACCCACATTGTTCTTATTCCCAAAAACCCCAACCCAGAAAGGATTCACCAGTTTAGGCCCACTAGTTTGTGCAACTTCGGCTATAAAATTATATCCAAGGTCTTGGCAAACCGCCTAAAACCTTGGCTCCCTAATTTGATAGCAATGGAACAAAGCGCCTTCATCAACGACAAACAGATACAAGACAATATTCTTGTGGTACAGGAAGTCCTTCACCAATTGAGAATCAGCAAGAGGACAAAGAGATTTTAGGCAATTCTAAAGATGGACATGAAGAAAGCCTATGATAGAGTTGAATGAGATTTCCTAGAAGCATGTATGATAAAGATGGGCTTTAGTGAGAGATGGGTTTCTTGGATTATGAAATGTGTCTCCACCGTTTTTCTTAGCGTGAAGTTTAATGGGGAACCCCTCTCTTTCTTTAAGCCCTCGAGAGGTCTTCGCTAGGGGGACCCTTTGTCCCCATACTTATTCATTATTGTGGCAAATGTACCATCCTTTCTCATGAAAAAAGTAGTAGATGACGAGAGCTTCAAAGGAATCAAACTAAACAGGATTGCCCTAGCCTATCCCATTTATTGTTCGCAGACGGCTCAATCTTCTTCTTGGATGGAAAGGTTAGGGAATGCCAAAACCTAGCATCTATCCTTCATCAATATTGCTTTGCATCTGGTTAGGAAATCAACCTCAACAAATCGGACATCTTCTTTAGTATGGGGTGTCCATTTCAACTGAGAAGGAACATGGCCCAAGAGATGCGTGTTCCAAAGATCGACAAAATTAGAAAGTATTTGGGCATCCTCTCAAATTGGGGCCAAACAAAAAAATAGATGTTCGCTTGGATACTGGCAAGAGTAAATGTGAAGTTGGAAGGCTGGAAAGAGAATTTTATCTCCAAAGCTGGAAAAGAAATATTAATCAAAGCGATGGTACAAGCTTTGCCACAATATGCGATGTCTATTTATTAAAATTCCAGTATCCATTTGCAAAGCCATAGAGAGTAAGAGAGCTTCGTTCTGGTGGAAAACACATGCCTCTAAAGCTAGCCTTCATTGGAAAAAATGGGAAACGCTGAAGAAAAGGAAAGACAAAGGTGGTTTAGGCTTTAGAGATCTTCTTACTTTCAATAGAGCAATGCTAGGAAAACAAGCTTGGAGAGTTGCACAAGCTCTAAACGCTTTATGGTATAAAGTACTTAAATTAAGGTATTTCCCAAACTGTGACTTTTGGCATGTTGCTAAGAGTTCTCGCCTTCATGGGGTTGGCAAAGCCTACTAATGGGTAGAGAAGCGATTTCAAAGGAGGTGAGATGAAAAGTAGGTAATGGCTAGAAAATCAGAATTAGAGAGGATATATGGTTGGAAAGGGGTGTAATGGGAGGGCCATATAACCAACAAGTTCCCATATATGGTTGCTGAATTGATTGACTCAATATAAAAACAATGGAAGGGACAACTACTGGGGAATCTTTTTGAGGAGCAAGTCGTTAATGAAATTCTAGCAACTCCATTGCCAATCATCTCAATAGAGGATAAGCTAGTTTGGTCAGCAAATAAGTCTGGGTGCTACTCGATTAAAAGTGGTTATAATCAACTTCAAAAGATTGAAACCATACAAGACAACGAGCAGGCTTCAACCTCCTACCAAATGCATAATTGTCTGTGGGACAACATCTATAAGCTAAAAACACTCCCTAAAGTCAGATTATTCATGTGGAGCATTTGCCAAAAGGCTCTACCAACCAGAGTTAACTTGTATAAAAGGAAGCTTTTACCTTAGCCTTACTGCCTCATGTGCCGCAAGGAACCCGAAACAAGGGAACATCTATTTCTCTTATGTGATAGGACAAAGCATGTTTGGTCTAGTTCAGAATTCAATTTTCAGTTCTCTCACCAACAAGTGACCAGAATCGAAGAGTGGTTGTTGAACTATGAAGATCTAACCCAAAAGAACCTATCCTTTAAGATCATCGCAGCCACTCTTTGGAATATTTGGTTAGCATGTAATTCCTTTGTCTTCCAACACCAGATTTGTAGTCCTGAAAGCATAGTAGACTCAACTTTTGCCATGCACTACAACTATGCGAAGTGGAACGGGGAGTAACAAGGCGGGAGAGCATGCATCGGAGGATTTACCTTCTAGTTGGAATAGCCAGGGACACTGAAGATTAACGTCGATTGATCACATCTCCCGAGATCTACGGAAAGGGGCTTTTGCTTTTGTGTGCCGCGATTCTGAGGGAGATTGATCGAAGGAGCTGCGCAACCAATCTGAGTATCCTCCGCCCTTCACTCTGAAACCCTTACTTGTCTCCACGCTCTTCGACACTTTGCTAGCCGATCTGTACATAAATTTGTGCTAGAAACTGATAGCCCCACCTTGATAAGCTTCCTACAAGATTCCTCTCTCTGCTCGTGGGACGTTGAGCCCCTTATCACAAAATGCTTAGGCTTCATGGCCCTTTTTGAGAGTCTTGAGTTAGCCTATTACCCTCGAAATTCAAATAGATTAGCAGATTGAGTTGTAAAGATCTTAAGCGTTAAGGCCTTTTCACGTTATTGGGTTTCTTACCCATCATCCCCTCTATAGGAGATTCTGTATTTTGATGCTCCTTACTCTAGAAGGTTAATTATTAAATGAAATGATAAGTCTTTGTTATGTCCAAAAAAAAATATTTGTCAAATTGAAAAGTTTAGAACTAAATTGGCAGTCATACAATATATTTAGTTTTTATCTTTTTGATAATTTTCTCATACATTTATGATTAAAAGTGACAGAGATAATTTATGATCTTTACCTTGATTTCGATATTATGATATCTTATTACCTTAGGTGGTCAGTTTATAAAACTTATAAATAAGCCCATATGCTTTTCATCTTAATACATACAAAGATCACACAATTCTCTCTTTCGTATAAATCAAGCAATGAATTATGTCTTGTAAATATTTCTTTCAAATACAAATAGCTTAAAGTATTACAACTATTGAAGAGGTACTAGAGGTACATAGGGCTCGACTAGGTTGGGTACTAAATTAAGTAGAGTTTGAACTAATATATTTTGCTTGAAATGTGTACAAGCGAGTCTAATTCAGCGATCAGATTTTGTTCATTATAGTTTCATTATATCCTAACAAAATCGAAAAAAAGGTTAATCAATAAATGATATGACAAATATTTTCTTAAAAATAATCACTTGTATCATTTATCATAATTAGTTAAAAAAAATTATTTTTATTATCGACAACAATTTATATCTATAAATTTTTATGGACGGTGAAAATATTTTTCTTTGGTTCTTTTTTGAAAGTGATACAAGCGATCATTTTTAAGAATTTTTTTTCCAAATCATTCATTTTACACGGAACCATCGCACCTTTAATGTTTAGTCCGTAATTATTAATTATTCTCATTGGAAATTTTGAAATATTAAAATTAGAATTTATCAACGCATTCGGCATCTACGAAATGGTTACGACAAGGAAGATAATTGTGAATGAGGCACTTTATGAAATTCGGGACAAATAGGGCAACTTTTAAATGTCGATAACATATTTGAGTCCTACAAATCTCTATTTCATACATTTCTATGATGCCCCCACCTCAGGATCATAAACGTAACATCCTGTTCATTACTATCTTTCTTTACACACAAGTGAAAGTATAATTTCAGGACAATCGCATTCAGAACAATAGCAGAATTTAGACAAGCAGCATCATGAGTAAACCTTATGTTTATAGTGCATGCTATCACATTTTAATAAGCCCTTCAGGTCATGGCAAATAACACATAATTCACATGCATATTCTAGAGGCTCATCTATTCCTAGCCGACTATGAATAACAAAACTCGGCTTGGATGATTCTATTCCCTATACATCATCTTCTCGCTTCTAACTCCATCCACATCTCCTCTCTGCTTCCCGTCCGCATGGCCGATCTACACTCCACCTGTGGCATGCGCCGGAGCCGGCCTGCCTACACCACCAAAAGGCCCATTGAACCCACGTAGAGATCCAACTCATTCTCCATCAGTGTAGCTATGCCATGCTACATACGGGTGAGGCACCAAGTCTGTTAGGCCCCCATCGACCATTACATCCATCGTGATCCGGTGGTAGGCTTGGCCTTCTCGGGCATCTATCACGGTGAGCACTTTGGCTCTCATTTCCATGGGATTGCTAAAACGGGTTGGGGGAGATGCCATTCTTCGGACCTAAAAAGGAAACAACGGAGGATGAGCTAGGGAGACTCAACAAGTAAACCTACTAATATCAAGTGAGAACGAGGGGATCGCTGTTAACATAAGTCGGCTCTTACCGTACCCGTATCAATAGTAGATCAATAACAAAGTTTATACAAGAGAACATCACGTATGGCTATAACATGTGCACTTTACCAGCCAAATCTCAATTCTAGCTCAAGAAAAACATCAAACATGAAACATGGTCAAATCAAGGGATTGAACCAACTACGACCAACCAAACGACCGAAAAATGGTCCAAGCAAACCGTATCACAACGTATCACAACTTTCTTTCCTGATATTAGGTAGTTTACTTACACTATGAAATAAAACTAGAACAAGAAAGGAACACGGAAGTCTCGGTGAATCTCAAGCTTGAACACGAACACACGAGCCTTGGATGTGGTTTCCTATTGACCGAATAACAAGGAGAGACACGGGCTAGTCGATGAACTCTATCTCTCTCTCTCTTTTTCTCTTTCTCGATATGAACAAGAAGCAAGGAAGCAAGAGAGAAGGCTGGCCGAGTGTGTGAGGAGAGACTGGCGTGAGAATGGCGTGAGAAAGAGAGGGGAGGGCTTCACGTGGGGTTCTTTCTCTCTTCCTATATATATATAGACATTTTTACTTGGTCATCACTCAAAGCCATTAATGTATGCCATGATGATGGTACCTCCAAAGTCCAACTAATTAAGGCTTGTCATCATGAAGGGGACTTCTAAGTCAAGGGTCATTAATATTAGTCATGATGAACCTTAATAAAGGAAGCTTGAAGGAGAAGCGTTGATCATGTCAAAACCTTATCTTCTGGTTTCTTCTCAACAAAACAAATGATGAGCTTATTTTGGCCTACTAGAAATGTCGGTTCGGCTCACAATAACTTAGCACCATCGGGTTGCACAATAACAACTAATCAATATTTAAGTCGCAAACCCGCATCATAATCAATTCCATGATTTCCAAGGGTTTTTCATGATAAAACATGTATAATAATCTCATTCAACCTGAGGTTCGGCATGAGAATGTCCTCAAATATCACCAAAAAACATCAAGTCAAGATTCCAACGTTCTCATATAGAAATTGATGAATCTTTGAAATATAACAAAACCAGACAGCTTTGCACTGTTTATGAAATCGAACTTGAAAATATAGTAAATGGACTCTGAAAATTCTCAAATTTGAATATGTCATAAACAAGGCCTTAACAAACATTTCTCATGAAGAGCACAAAATCAGAATCTTTCTGTAAACACAATTTTTAGTAGCTCAAAAATATACTAAAAACAGTTCACTGGACACATAATTCTTGTTTCTCAAAGTAAGCTCTTTCTAGAATCCAAATAATCTCTAAAAATTCCCAAATTTATATATGTTATAGAAAAAGAAGTTCTCAACAACTTTTGTAAAGAAAACTTTTCCAAAATTGGCCCAGAAAAGCTTGTATAAAATAAAGAAAGTGTGAACATCACCGGAATACCTATTTTGGGCAGCTTTACACGGTTTAGAAATGAGGCTGTCGTACTACTCATATCAAGTCCAAAAATTCTAAAATTAAAGTATGTAAAACTTCAAATGTTTGGAAAAACTTTCAAGAAGGAAGTGTTTGGAAATTCGAATCATAAAAGTCCCCACAAAAATAACAAAATGAAGGGATACAAAGGATCCGAAATTAGGTTTTTTAAAACAAGAGTAAAAATTGGTTCCAATTTAAAAACTACCAAACTTAAACCATAGTCATTTCCTAGGGACTAAAATTGAGGATATTATAATTTCAGTCTAAAAATTGTGACTTTTGAATTCCTTCGGGATAATTATCAAAAAAGTTATAAACCTATTATACGAATGCTGATTTAGTCCTAAATTTTCAAGGCCAATTAAATTATTAACCTTTTGGCAATATGCTAATGTAGTTCTTTTAGTCAATTTTAGCAGAAAATTGCTGGCATGCTAGCTGTCCTACATGGCATGGTCGGCGCTGATGTAGAAAATTTATACTATTTTTTTAATTCTAATTTTATTTATTTCTTTTCTTTTCTTAACAAAGAAAAAATTCACAAAAATTATTTAGAAATTATAATAATCGTCCTACGTCAGCACCAGCTATCCTATGTGGCAAGGGTGGCATCCATGTCAGCAATTTCTAGCTAAAATTGGTTAGAAGGATTACATTGCAAATCGTCAAAGATCTAGGGCTAAATTAACTAAATTGAAAATTTTAGAACTAAATTAGCATCCGTACAATAGGTTTGGAATTTCTTTTGTTAATTTTCCCAAATCCTTCCATTTACTTTGTCAGTTTTAAGTGAACAATAATTAATGTTACATGGAGGGAGATAGGAGGGAGAAAGGACTTATGTGGACAATCGTGACAAATTTTATGATTTAAATGCATTTTTAAGGATAGTTTAAGGATTCAAGTAAGTTATTCCGATAACTTTCAACTATCCTACAATAATTGTCCCATCAAATCCTATACAATGACTCAATGGAAGGAAAGAAAACGTAGAGGAATTCTTTCGAATCAGAGTTAGATTAGATAATGTTTTCTAAGCCGTTGCCGAGTAGAGTTCGTAAACGTGATCTCCTCCTATTGTCTCTTTCTCTATGAATTCATATATGTATGCATGTTTACTACAAATTTGAGGAAGTAACTAGATATCACCGAAAAAAAAGAGAGAAGCGAAGACCATGGAAGCTCAGCGACTGCAACGCCACGATCACGAATCCAACCGCGAAGTGGAAAGAAGAACAGCGGATGGTGTTTCTGCTTGCATAACGCTCTTGTTGACCGCTGCTGGGGTTATCGCGCTTGTGATTTTTCTTTTCGACCCCGGGGCCTTGGGAGATCCGTCCCCGACAGTAAGCGTGGCCTCTCTCTCCCTCTCTCTTTCCTCCACGCTGCCGCTGCCGGCCATTGGCGGGAATTGGAGCGTTGCCCTCTCGGTGAAAAACCCTACGCGGCAGCATCAGTTCGGCTGGGACCACGCCGTGGTCATGCTTTTCCACCGTGAAGAGTTCGTGGCAGGGACGTTTCTCGAGAGATTCAGCGTGGCTCCAAGGGGGATCGCGACCCTGGAGACCAGCACGATCACGTTCTCCCGCGAGGTTGGGGACCGGGCAGCTCAGGCCATGGGGATGGACAGGGAAGACGATGGAGTGATGGAGTTGGAAGTGGTATTGCTACATCATGACGAGGGCTTGCGTTACTGGTTGGGATGGGAGAGTTTCGACTGCCGTGGTTTGAAGGTGGGGTTTTCGAGCCAAAACCAAAGCCAAGTGGGTTTGCTCTTGAGTGGCTCGCCCCACAAGTGCACCTAGGGTTTCATGGCCAGTTTTGCTTCTTATTTTCTTTCTTCTCGTGTTCAGAAATTTTCATGTTTTCGATATAGATACGAATACTTGTAACGTATACCACGTCAGTATAAGAGAAAGTTTATGCCCGAGTTCAGGGTTTTTTCGCAGCTGATAGTTGTGAGTTTTGTCTCACCGATTCTTTAGAGTAAATTAGGTTAACCACCACATATTTGAAAGTATTGTGCGATTTTCTTATTTGGGTATTTTAAGGTTTTCCGTATAGATAGACCCAAATTAAGCTACAACAGTGAAAATTCCAGAGATGGCTAATTTTGTGATTACATAATTTGTTTATTGGATTTAGCATTAGGGCTTTTTGTAGTCCCTATAGTTTACGGGTGCCTTCAGCAGAGCGAAAATACTTGCATCACTAGAGGGGCTAAGGTGGTTTCGATTAAGGTGAGTTTAGATACTCTGTGCTTGCCTAAAGAAGAAGGTGGCCTGGGTCATAGGACAGATTGAATGTTGGAACAAAGCTTGCATCCTGCGGTGTGTCTGGCTGATCTCTGCACGAACTGGTTCTGTTTGGGTCGTCCGGCTCGATTTTTACAAGCCAAAGGATAAGTCCTTCAGCTTGTAAAACTTGGAGGAAAATCTTGAAGCTTCAGGATGCCATTAGACCTTATCACTAAGCATGCTGTTGGGGATGGAAAATACCCTTTTTTTTCTGGCATGATAATTGGCATTCCAGTGGCCCTCTGCTTCGAAGGTTTTCTGGTAGATTAGTTCATGATTCTGGCCTGCAAATTTCATTCGAAAGTAGGTGAGGTGATCCAGCGTTGTCATTGGCATGGGCCCCCTGTTGGAGTATTCCAACATGGATTTATGATATAACCCCTATATTCGATTATTCATCGACGATGAGATTCTACGGGCCAGACGTCACGAATGTGAGAGGTAGGGAAGTTTAGCCAAGGGGAGGAGGTCAGAAGGCATATGCGCTAAATCCGCTTTAAAATACAGTGCATCTTTCTTTGCTCCTATGGAGATAGGTAAGCTATAGCTCAATAGATGGGAGTAGAGCAATCGGCCAGTTCTATCTGCCTGGACCTAGACCTATAGCAATTCGCTTTTTTTGTCATATTTGCAATAATAGTCGGTGCACCCAAATGGGAAAATTCTCCAAAAATCCTAAATTTATTAATTTTTGTCAATTCAGTCATAAACTTTTTCACTTCTTACTAATTCAATCCATCCGACCAATTTTGATCAGAATTCACTGACGTAGACACCAGCCAGCTACGTGGCGTTAACGTGAACATTTTAAAATAATATATTTAATAAATTTCTGAATTTTTTTCTTTTTTTTTTTTTTTCCTTTTATCTGTTTCTTTATGGGTTTTGGAGTTAGGGCCAACGAGGGTAGCCAGCCAACCCTTGCCAACTCTAGGTGAGGGTCGCGATGCCCTTGCCTGCCAAAGAGAGGGCATGCGGCCCCATGCCCTCGCCTAGCCAGATCTGGCGAGGACTCACGCGCCTTTACTTTGGCTAGCAAGGGCTGCGACGCCCTCGCCTAGAACCTGCGAAGGTCGTCGGCCACCCTCGTCGACCCTAACTCCAAAACCAAAACAAAAAAAAAAGATAAAAGGAAAAAAATTTAGAAAATTACTAAAATATTATTTAAAAATGTTCATGTCAGCATCACGTGGCTGGCTAGTGTTCACGTCAGCGATTTCCGGTTAAAATTGGCCAGATGGACTAAACTGACAAGAAGTGAAAAGGTTTATGACTCAATTGGCAAATTTGAAAGATTTAAGATTGAATTGATAAATGTGCAATAGATTTATGACTTTTTAGATAATTTTCCCCACCCAAAATGGTTGTAGTATAAGCCATTGCGGGTCACTTATTGAAAATTCAACACCCACCTGTTTTTTTCTTTGTTTGCGAATGTGAAAAGCAATCATTGCTAATTCTCATTTTCAAAACCATAATTCATTTATTTGAAACACCGTATCTAAAAATCTCATTATTACTATGCTACCGACGATTGATGAAGCATTCTCATTAAAAAGAGTGTTTAAAGAGGGGAATTGGATTGGAAAGCAATTTAAATGATTGTAAAGTGAGAGATTTAAACTCCTTTTCCATAATTGCGATGTCTATGGGACGAGCTAACGAATACCTTGACAATTTAAATCATAATTCTATTGATTTTGTTAGACAACACTATCATAATCCACTTAGCAAAAGATATGGACATTTCATGGTGGGATTTTCGAAAAAATAAAATTGAGATAGAAATCATTCATGGGTTGTGTGTGGGTATCTCTATCTCTCTCTATCTATATTCCTGTTAAATTAATGGGATAATGACACAAATAATCCATGAATTTTGATCTAATATACAATGTGATCCCTAAACTTTTATTTTGTTCAATATGATCCCTGCACTTTGTCCCAATCTGCAACGTGATCCCTAAATTTTTAATTTGTTCAATGTGATCTTTGAACTTTTAGAACATGTTCAATTTAATCCCTAAACTATGTGATAATGTTCAGTATTGTTTTTCCATTAATTCAAGTTCATGAACAACTAGACTAAAATAAATATGTACTAAAAGTTCAGGGAACACATTAAATAGCTTAAAAGTTCATGGATTATTTTGCATATTGGATTAAAGTTTATGGACCATATTAAATAAATGAAAAGTTTATGAATCACACTGTGTATTGAGTTAAAATTCACGAGTTATTTGTGTTAGTTTTCCTAAGTTAATCACAAGTCAAAATGCGTTGGCAAGAACCCTTTGACCCTAAGCCGCCGCATATTCCGCTAAAAACGACAATGGAATCTAGAAAACGACAATGGAATAGTCTCTCCCCCAGCTTTGATTTACATCATGCCTTCGCTGTCATGCGTTTTTCAAACCTTCAATTCGTCAAAGTTGTCTTACATAGAAATCATCAATTTTCCTTGTCCCGAGATCTATCGTTTGACAAATCTATTTTAAGGTGTGTTTATTTTGCGAAAAACTTAATAATAATAATAATAAATTTAGAAAGCTTTTTTTCAATAAAAAAAACGATTAATTTTCCTTCGTTTGGTAATATGCAATCGAAATTATTTTCTGATGTTTGGATTTTATTGAAAAATAATTTCAATCTCATGACTTTAACTTAGACAAAAAAAAGTCGAAATTTTTTTAATTATTTTTATTTTTAAAAAATCGAATTTTTAATTACTTTTTATTTTCTTTTTATAAAAATTATAATTTTTAATTATTTTTTTCTTTGCTTTTTCTTTTATCTTCTCTTTCCTTTTATTTTTTTTTCTTTTCTTTCCTTTTCTTTCTCCTCCTTCCTCCGCCACAACCAGCCGGCGACACCCCGGTGACAGCCCCAAGCGAGCTCGAGCCTATCGGCCTCGGCCTCGATCGAGCTCGCCTAGATCTGGCGAGCCGCGAGCTCACCGGCCTTAGCCAAGCCCTAGCTCGCCTGGATCTGGCAAGCCGCAAGCTCGTCGGCCTCAGGCAAGGCCAAGGCGAGGTGGAGGCGGCGAGGCCCAGACAAGGTGGAGGCGATGAGGTCGGGCTCAGCCGAAAAGTATTTAACAAAATATTAACAAATTTAAGATAATTAATTTCGGAAAGTATTTTCAGCCTTTTAAAGTAAGGAATTCACTTTCCTAAATTTATATATGAATAGTTCCCTTGACCGGAAAATGTTTTTAGTGACTAAATTATTTTTAACAACCAAACGGATGAAAATCCGGAAAACAATTTCACCAAAACAAATGCACCCTTGAGTAAATGTGATGGCAACGAGGAATCAAGGTGATGTGACAAGTAGATGAATATACCCGCAGTCAAAGCCCACCGAATCAATAACCTAATCCCAATAAAAAAAAAAAAAAAAGAGGGTCATACCATCTTGTACAATGTCACAACTTCGAGCTATCGTGAATCCCTGATCGGCTTGTGCCTCGAGCATTCGCCGTCCCGTATAAAGATGCTTCCTGATTTCCAACACGTTGGCAGGATAGCGGTGATAGGCCGCTATACTGAACGGGTGTTCTGAGTAATTATAGCTCAAATCGAGTATTGAGTGGCGGGAGTGAAGCGCCTATGGTGACACTCTCGGAAGAGTAGTTGTGCTGGCGAAACCTCTTTGCCCTTTTATTTATGAAAAAAAATACTAATAGTTGGCATTACTGAATCGCACTATAATAATGGAGCATCCGAACTTTAGGGAACTTTTCCCTTTCTTTTTCTCTATTTTTCTTTTTTTAATTTGGCCAATGATGGTCTCGTGCCCTTTTTGCGCTGGCCCACTCTAAAAGAATATTGACGTCCGATCTCTCCGGCATGCTGCGCTAGTCAAACTTCGAATCCATATTAAAAAGGCTAAACTTAGCTTTTCAAATCGCTTCAAACCATACCCCTCAATGCTCATACGTACCCAGCACCATGGGCGGGCGGTCTAGAGCTAGAAGCCCCGCCCTCCGCCGCTGCCTCGGTCGCCAACTCGAAAAATCCAATGGCCCCGAACAATGTGGATGACGCCTAGGACGACCTCTCGCCCATCGAACAAGTCTGGCTCACCATGACCAGCACCGACAACCTAACCCTCCCCGTGTGGACCTTCCGGATGTGGTTCCTCGGGGTGCTGACGTGCACCCTCCTCTCCTTCCTCAACCAGTTCTTCGCGTACCGCACCGAGCCCCTCATCATAAGCCAGATCACCGTGCAGGTGGTGACCCTCCTCATTGGGTGGTTCATGGCAGCTGTGCTCCCCGCGGACCAGTTCCGGGTCCCAGGGCTCGGGCCGAGGACGTACTCGCTGAACCCGGGCCATTCAACATGAAGGAGCACGTGCTCATCTCCATCTTCACCAATGCCCGGAGCGCATTCGGGTGGGGCTCGGCCTACGCCGTGAGCATCGTCAACATAATCAATGCCTTCTATGTCCGGAGCATCTCCTTCTTCGCCCGTTGGCTTCTCATAAGCACTACTCAGGTAAATTCCCTTATAGTCGAAGGACTTGGCCTTTCAATCAAAAGTTCCGATAGGTTCATTTTATGTTATTTTATTTCTATGGCTTCTTGTTTTCTTAATATTATTTTTTCTTTTTTTGCACGAATATATCTTCATTTCATTTTATTTAATTTCATATTTCGATCGAGGTTCCCAAGTGACCCTTTTTCTAAGAATTCCCCGCAAAATAAGTGACTTGCAATAAGTTGCCCACGGAATTTTATAATTCGAAAATTATAAAATAACTATTTTCTTAGCTTTAAAGGGGGAGCAAGCAAAAGGAATGTTTTTAATAGATTTTCTTGGTTACGTATTTTTCTTAAATAAGTCTATTCTTTTTCATGATTAAAAAAGAGATAATTTGGTAGTGGGTAGGCCCGAGCGATGATGTGTCGTGGAATTGCTTCCTCATTTTTATGGTTGGACGAGATGAGATCTAATTGCCAGCTGGTGCTGAACACTTAAGGACAACACGGGTTTATATTATTATATCTAGGATACCAAACTTGTCGTACACTATAAAAATCCCAAAAAATATCTACAGATGGTCCTAACGTATGAATCCCCGTTAGCATAAAATATTCCTACCATATTCCGATTTGCACTATGCACGAGGAAAAGTTCGTGACACGTGTTGTATCTTTTGCACGCCGCTGATTTCGGTGTCATAATTTTTTATATAATTTTTAATATTGTTCACCACAGGCCCCAAAAAATCTTATGATGTCGAGGTTTTCAATAGGAGAAATCGCCGACGTCGCTCGAGTGAACGTTTTTCAAAAGTGATGGTACCCGAGTGATCAGTCAAGAAGATGATGTGTTAAAGTGAGAGCTGCACATAATCTATGACATTTGTAGTATTCTAATCTTCGACTTGTACCGTTTACTGCTCATTTCACCTCGGGATTGCAAGAAAACCCTAGGTTTTACGCTTTGGAGTTGAAAAAATTCGATGAAATACTAGGACCCCAAAAAAAATTTATGTTTTCTCCGTTATAAACCTTACTTACAAGCCATCGAAATTTCGAAGTTCAGAGAATAAGAAGTGCATGGGCGGGGCTGCTGAGGAAGTACGTGGTGGAGCCGGCTCACACGTGGTGGCCTAGCACTCTCGTTCAAGTCTCCCTCTTCCGGTTAGTGAATTTTATTTATTTATTCTAATTTACTTTATAATTTTTTAGGAAAATTATAGATAATTAATTCTGTCTGTTGCTCGAAATTAAGAGATCATCTCAACCCTCGACTCATTCAAATCCTTCCCTTTAAATTACTATGTGAAGGGATAAATAGATCTATGTCACACCCGAAAAAGGTAATCTAATAATTAAAATAATAATAATAATAGTTTATTATTATTAGGACATCTATCACTACAATGGCCCGCGCCATATGCACATTCGAACATGGGTAGAAATTTCTTTTCCTAGTATGAAATTCATTTTGTGCCGAGGTTGGTGCTAGCCTTCACGAGAGAAACACGGAACGTTGGCTACGAGCCTTTGTTCCAAAAACCACGCGAACGCTTCTCGATAATTCCCATCGTATCATTCAATATAAAATCGCGATAAGATTTCCTAATGGATTTTAAACTTCTCTTTCTTCTTCGCCCTCGTCATTAACAAAGAAAGGAAGGAAAAAGCGACGAATTGGACATTCGTGCATTGGCCATCCCATCGCCTTTCGCACACACGCACGTGAGAACTGCCCTTCAGGTCGCGCGTGCAATTGCTGATGCGCCTTGTTATTTTCAACAAGCGTGAGCTGAAAAGGAGGGATAGAATCGAATTGGATGCCAAAGGTATGGGCACATGTTGAGGTCTTGTCCCCATGTGGAAGCTGTCGGCATGTCCGGCGGTCTTTTTTTATAAAAATTATTTTTTAAATATTATCTTTATAATAAATAATTGTCTTGGATCAAATTATAATGAGCAATTAGACAGCCACACACACACACACATATATATATATATATATATATATGTATGTATATAATGTATGGTCTTTATCCAAGTGAAGTGTGAAGCCCACGGTTGAAGACCACTAAAAGCGGAGAGAGAGAAGAAACGCCGCCACCGGACTATGATGAAAGAGGAATTCATAGATACAACTAGAATTCAAGTCACGCCCGCACTCGAACAATGCCGGTCCGATGCCGTGACCCGAGCCACTTCCGTTCATAGATAGAGAGTACACATGGGTAGGGTCGCGATTGCGCTTATTTCGGTCCGGTCCGACGTCACGATCCGAGCCAGTTCCGTGATCAGAAGATACTTCTCGGTACGGCACGAGGCCTGTCGTTTTCTGTTGTATGAAGGAGGTTCGTGTTGCGGCGAGACTACACCGGCGGATGCGGGATCCTTGGGCTTGGAAGGGCCGGACTAGAACAATTTTTTAGCAACGTTTAGCTTGAAAGGGAGGCCGGAAATGATAGTATCGTATGGAATATGTGTTAGATCACGATACATGTTTTCGTAGTATTAGCACCTAGGGTTAAGCAGATATAGAGTGCGCACGGCAGCCCTTGCCGGCCTCTTCGCTTCGTCATCTTGTACGTGTATATTTATACGTATTTATGTACGCACGTACGTATGCGTGTGTGTTTAATGATGGCTTTGTCGAGTAATAAGAAGAAGAGTTGTCCACGCGCGGATGACGGGAAAAACAATGGGACCTTGGCGGTCTATTACGGCGACTCCCGTGATCCATGGAATACGACCAATGTGACCTAATTCGTGTGCGCTCAAAGTCCACGGGATCGAGTCAACCAACGATGCGACACCCCCCATCACGTGGGTGGCCCTGGATCAAGCGTAAATTCCGTCCTAAGATTCGATCATCCCGTCACAATCCAGTTCTGAATCTATCGTGCGAACGTCAATTCAATTCTAAACTTTTCGATTTTATCAATATGGCCCTGATCCTCTGTGCGAAACTCCAATGTCATCCTTTCGGCTGATTGCGCAGCCGATAATCGCCGACATGGCATCGTCACTGCCGTTCGATGGGCAACTTCGCTCAAAACGGCGTCCGCGTGGACTGCCACATCGCCGAATTTTCCGGCAGCACTTGGCGGGAAGGGGGTGGGGGCAAGCAGTACATTGGAGTTTCGTGCGGAGGTTTCGGAACTACACCGGCAAAGTCGAGCGATTATAGCTCAAATCGAGTATCGAGTGGCGGGTGTGAAGCTCTTATGACGGACATTCGGAAGAGTAGCTGCGCTGGCGAAACCTCTTCGCCCTTTTATTTATAAAAAAAAAAATTTACTAATAGTTGGCACAAGTTAATCGCACTATGATAATGGAGCATCCGAACTTTAGAGAACTTGTCCCTTTCTTTTTCTCTATTTTTCTTTTTAATTTGGCCAATGATGGCCTCGTCCCCTTTTTGCACTAGCTCCGCTAGTCAAACTTCCAAACCACAATAAAAAGGCTGAACTTAGCGTTTCATATCACTTCAAACCATACCCCTCAATACTCATACATACCCAACGCCATGGGCGGTCTAGAGCTAGAAGCCCCGCCCTCCGCCGCCGCCGCCGAGGTCGCCGACTCGAGAAACCCAATGGCCCCGAACCATGTGGACGACGCCGAGGACGACCTCTCACCTGTCGAACAGGTCCGGCTCACCGTGACCAACACCGACGACCCGACCCTGCCCGTGTGGACCTTCCGGATGTGGTTCCTCGGGGTGCTCTCGTGCGCCCTCCTCTCGTTCCTCAACCAGTTCTTCGCGTACCGGACCGAGCCCCTCGTCATAAGCCAGATCACCGTGCAGGTGGCGACCCTCCCCATCGGGCGGTTCATGGCGGCCATGCTCCCCGCGGCCCGGTTCCGGGTCCCGGGGCTCGGGCCGAGGACGTACTCGCTCAACCCGGGGCCGTTCAACATGAAGGAGCACGTGCTCATCTCCATCTTCGCCAATGCCGGGAGCGCGTTCGGGTCCGGCGCGGCCTACGCCGTGAGCATCGTCAACATAATCAAGGCCTTCTATGGCCGGAGCATCTCCTTCTTCGCCGGTTGGCTTCTCATAATCACCACCCAGGTAAATTCCCTTAATTATAGTCGAAGGACTTGGCCTTCAATCAAAAGTTCCGATAGGTCTCTCTTCTTGTTTTTCTTAATATTAATATTTTCTTTTTTGCATGAATATATCTTCCATTTTTTTTTTAATTTTATTCTATTTCAACCGAGTTGGCCACGGGATTTTATAATTCGAAAATTATAAAATAACCATTTTATTAGCTTTACAGAGGGAGCAAGCAAAAGGAATGTTTTAATATATTTTCTTGATTATGCGTATTCCTTTTTAAAAATAAGTCTATACTTTTTCGTGATTTAAAAAAAAAAGAGATAATTTGGTAGTGGTATGCCCGAGGAAAGATGTGCTTTGGAATTACGTCCTCCTCGTTTATATCGTTGGTTGAGATGAGATCTAAGCGCCAGCTGGTGCGGAACACCTAAGCACAAACAGAGGTTTAGATTACACCTAGGATTACCAAACTCATCGGACAATACAAAAATTCCGAAAATTTCTGGAGATGGTCCCAACGTATGAATCCCCATTAGCATAAAATAATTCCTAAGATATTCCGATTTGCACGTCCGTATCTTTTACTTTGGCGCCATGACTTTTCAATCGATCACTTGAATGACAATTACTTTCGCTATAAGTGTTGTAAAGTTTAATGATGCCGGGCTTTCGGCATCGCACGAGTGAACATTTTTGAGGTCCGCACCAAAGTGAGCGCCGCACCGGAATCACGACATTTGTGAGGTCCTAATCATTGCTCTGCACCGTTTGCTGCGCATTTCACCCCGAGATTCCGAAAAAGGACCCTAGGCTTTTACAGTTTGGAGTCGAAGAAATCCGATGAAATACGAGACCCAGAAAGGAAATCGCATGTTTTCTCCGATCTAAACCTTGCAAGCTGTCGGAAATTTCGAAATTTTAGAGGATGAACAGTTCGTGGGAATGAGAGAGTGCAGGTGTTGGGGTACGGATGGGCGGGGCTGCTGAGGAAGTACGTGGTGGAGCCTGCTCACATGTGGTGGCCAAGCACTCTCGTTCAAGTCTCCCTCTTCCGGTTAGTAAAATCTTATTCATTCGTTCAAGTCTCCCTCTTTGCATTACGACGCGAAGGGATATAAACTTGAGTCGATTGCCTTGTCTAAACTAAATGGATCTATGCCGCGCCGAGAAAGGGAATCCAATAATTAAATTGATTATTATCATTAGTAGGACATCTATCGCTGCGATGGCCAGCGTCGGCGTCGCACGTACGTTCCGACCGGGGGGCGTGAATTTCTTTTCCTAGTAAGAAATTCCGTTTCGTGCCGAGAGGGGCGGTGCCGGTCCCGCGCGAGAGAAGCGCGGGATGCCGGGTGCCGAGTCCTTGTTTTGAAAACTACGCGAGCGCTTCTGAACGATTTCTGCCGTATCATCTAATAAAACCGTAGCAAGATTTCTCGATACATAGATTAAGACTCCTCGTCCGTTTTTTGGTCCCTCTTCGTAAAAGGAAAAGACGAAGGGCAAAGGCGACGGCTTGGACATTCGTGCTCGTATTTGCCGCACGCACGCGATTGCCGCGCCTTGTCTGTTTTCAACGGGCGTGAGCTGAAAGGGGAAGGATAGAATCGGATTGCACATGAAGAGGTATGGGAACATGCTGAGGTCTTGGACACACGTGGAAGCTGTCGGCATGTGTGGTCTGTATCCAAGTGAGGCCCACGGTTGAAGACCACTTAAAGCGGATTGGAAAGAAGGAAAGCCACCGGGCTATAGTGGAAAGAGTGTTCATGGATACAATTGGAATTCAATTTACGCCCGCAATTGGAACAATTCCGGTCCGACGCCGTGATCCGAGCCACGCTTCCGGTTATAGATAAAGAGCGCAAGTCGGTAGGGTCGCGACCGCGCCCCGCTTCCGAGTAATTTCAATCCGGTCCGGTCCGACGTTACTGATGATCCGAGCCACTTCCGTAATTGGAAGATACTACTTGGTACGGCACGAGATTAATTTGTTGTTTTCCATCGTACGAGGAGGTTCGGGTTGTGGTGCGAGGACACCGGCGGACGCAGGAACTTGGACTTGGAACGGCCGAGCTAGAAAATTTTTAGCGGCGTTTAGATTGAAGGGGAGGCCGAAAACGATAGTTTCGTATGGAATTCGAGTTAGATCACGATACATGTTTTCGTAGTATCGCATCCAGGGTTAAGCGGTTACAGAGTGTCGCACGGCCGCCTTTGCCGGCCTCTTCGCTTCGTCGTCATGTATGTGTATATTTATATGTATTTATGTACGTACGTATGCGCGTGTGTTTAATGATGGTTTGTTGAGTTTAAGAAGAAGAGTTGTCCACGCGTAGATGGCGGGCACAAAATGGGACCTTGGCTGGTCTATTTCGGCGACTCGCGTGATCCACGTAATCCGACCAATGTGACCTAATTCGTGTGTTCAAAGTCAACAGGGTTTGAGTCAACTCACGATCCGACGCCCCCCCGTGACGTGGGTGGCCCTGAATCAAGTATAGATTCCATCCTTAGATTCGATCATCCCGTCTTAATCCAGTTTTAAATCTTACGTGCGAACGTCAATTCAATTCTAGATTTTTCAATTTTGCTAATATGGCCCTAACCCTCTACGCAAAAACTCCAATGTCGTCCTTCCGACTAATTGTGCAGCCGATAATCACTAACACGGTGCCATGATTGCCAGCTGATGGACAACTTCACTCGAAAACGACGTTTGCATGGACCGCCATGTCACCGAATTTTCCGGCAGAACTTGGCGGGGGAAGCACACTGGAGTTCAGTGCAGAGGTTTAGAATTATATTGATAAAATTGAGAAGTTTAAGGCTGAATTGGCATCCGTACGATAAATTTATGACCGAACCAGTAATTTTCCCTCAAAGATTTCTATGTCATTAAGCTTGACGAATAACATCTAAAAAAAAATCCCATGTAAATTATAAATTACCGTATAAATAACACATGAACAAATAATTTAGGTATATCCCTAGCTAGCTTTATTTTATGATTGACTTTATTGCTGAATTCATAACCTTCCACTTTTCTTCATCCTCATACCTTACTAATTATTCTCTTTGAATAGTTCCATCTGGAGTTAATATAAATCAAAGATTTCTAGATAACTATGTATGCAAATCACCAGACACTAGACAGGATCATGACAAGGACGACGCATCGATGTCTAAGAAGTGGAAATTTTGCAGTGTATATTTCTGACTTTTTTTCTGTGAACATCGTTACATGCACTGACTACTGTATTGTACTCCGCTGAAGTCTTTATAGCTGTCACGTAAGGGTCTGAGAAGATCATACCAGCAATTCTTGCTTTAGCCAGGAAATTAAGGAGCGTTTTGCTACTCGAAATGCGACTTAAGCGGGACGTTGATGCTGGAAAATTCACCGTGGAAACTGTATCAGGCTGCCGAAACTGTATCGTTAGGCCTAGAGGGTATCTAACCCCTGATCAAGGTCAGCAATGTGAAATCTGTCCCATACCGAAAGCCGAACGACAAGATTTTGAGTTAGAGCCGAGTACGACGTCGTAGATCCGATCTGCAAGCATAAGCCAATCAGTGGCAATTAGGAACAGCAAGGCAGAGTGAGAGACCTAAACACTGTTCATTAAGTACAAATAACAACGTCTGTCGTCGACGCTTTCCGTTCTGCAGGGAACAGATGACCATACTCCAAGAGACATCATGACATAATGGGCTTAAGAAGTTGTACCTCGATTCTGAAGTTTTTTGAGTATCTGCATGATGAAAATTCAGCAACTGTCAAGTATTTGATGGCCATACCATGATGAAGTGTGTCAGTCGTTGTCATAATCGGCACTTTTGGAGGGTGCATTTGCCTACGATAAGCTCAATCTGCAATAATAATCACGTTCATCAGATTCTGTCATCTGAAATAGGTATGCAATATGAATTTTGCAGGGCCTTGCATGAGAAAGATGATCGACGCATGTCACGGGGAAAATTCTTTGTGATAGCCTTGATATGCAGCTTCTCGTGGTATGTCGTCCCGGGCTACCTCTTCCCGACAGTCACAAACATATCCTGGATCTGCTGGGTCTTCTCCAAGTCAGTTACAGCTCAGCAGATTGGGTCCGGGATGCAAGGGCTCGGGCTCGGAGCACTGACCCTCGATTGGACTGCGGTCTCATCCTTCTTATTCAGCCCTCTCATATGTCCGTTCTTCGCCATAATGAACGTCTTTGTGGGATACGCATTGGTGGTGTATGTTGCCATCCCGTTAGCGTATTGGGGATTCAATTTGTACAGCGCGGATAAATTTCCCATCTTCTCGTCGCACTTGTTCACGAACCAAGGCCAGACATACAACATCTCGGCCATCGTGAATGAGAACTTCGAGCTGGACGTGGTCAAGTACCGGGAGCAAGGACGGATTCATCTGAGCATGTTCTTCGCTCTCTCTTACGGGTTTGGTTTCGCCACGATCGCGTCCACACTCACTCACGTGGGCTTCTTCTATGGAAGGTACTAAATACTCTTGATCTGACTGAATTTCTGGATCTTGGCTTTTATCCTATAATGGGAACGAAATAGATTCTGAAATGTTCATTGCTTGGACAATGGGAACAGGGAAATTTATGAGCGGTATCGTGCCTCATTCAAGGGGAAGGAAGACGTCCACACGAGATTGATGAGAAGATACAAGGACATACCTTCGTGGTGGTTTCATTTGTTGCTCGTTCTGACTGTTGCGGTGTCTCTCGCACTCTGCATATTCTTGAACAAGGAGGTCCAAATGCCGTGGTGGGGACTTCTCTTTGCCAGCGCCCTCGCTTTTATCTTCACTCTTCCAATCAGTATCATCACCGCCACGACAAATCAGGTCATATCTGCTGACAAAAAACAAACTCATCTTACCATTTTGCAACATTAGTACCTTATAGTGTTGACACCAATTCTTGATACGACCTTGGTTTACAGACGCCAGGATTGAACATTATAACGGAATATATCATGGGGGTGATATATCCAGGTCGACCAATAGCAAATGTGTGCTTCAAGACCTATGGCTACATGAGCATGGCCCAAGCTGTGTCCTTCCTCAATGACTTCAAGCTTGGACATTACATGAAGATCCCTCCAAGATCCATGTTCTTAGTTCAGGTACATTATATAGCTTCCTTATGACTAAAAATCTTAGATGCCGGAAGTATTTTTGGCTGATTGTTGAAATTGCAAAACCCGCCGTGGTTGATGCAGTTCATCGGCACGATCATCGCCGGAACCATCAACATGGCCGTGGCATGGTGGCTACTCAACTCCATCACCAACATATGCCAGGATGAGCTCCTGCCACCGGACAGCCCCTGGACGTGCCCAGGCGACAGGGTCTTCTTTGATGCCTCTGTGATATGGGGCCTGGTGGGGCCGAAGCGCATCTTCGGGGTCCAGGGGAACTACCAGTCCATGAACTGGTTCTTCCTCGGTGGCGCAGTGGGCCCGTTCCTAGTCTGGTTGCTGCACAAGGCATTCCCGGACAAGTCCTGGATCCCACTGATCAACCTTCCAGTGCTCCTTGGGGCAACGGGTTACATGCCACCCGCTACACCGTTGAACTACAATGCGTGGGTCCTCATGGGGACAATATTCAATTTCTTTGTCTTTCGTTACCGGAAGAAGTGGTGGCAGAGGTACAACTATGTCCTCTCTGCAGCAATGGACGCGGGAGTGGCGTTCATGGCAGTGCTTCTGTACTTTTGTCTAGGAATGGAGAACAAAGGACTGAGTTGGTGGGGAACGGGCGGCGAGCACTGTGACTTGGCGAGTTGTCCGACCGCCAAAGGGATATCTGCGGATGGATGTCCGATAAAATAATCTAAATTTACCAGAAAAATGCACGACAGATGCAATCAGAAAAGTTTTAAGCTAATGGAGTCTGATTACAGGAAATGTAGACATTTGATATACTTCATGTTTCTTACACATGTCACCAAATTTGTGGTTTTATTTGTTTGCGTTAGTCATTGGATAGAAGTATGATGAATGGTTTCAGTATAGTACTTCGCTTGGAGATACAGAGAGGAGGGTCAGGATTGATTAAAGCTGAAGTAATCAAACTGTTATCAGCAGCCATGGCCATCGTCTCTATCTGGGATGATCCTATTCCTCAACTCAGGGGGCTTCTAGGGATTTTAGCACGGCTTAGGACTCATTCGTGCTTGTAAGGAACTTTGTTCCGGTAGCTTTACTGCAGAATGTGGCTGCAGTACCAGCAGAATGTCCAAGGCCAGTTCCTGACCTTCATCGATCAATCCAAGGTCCAAGGCCAGTTCTGAGATGTATCTATGTAACCGGAACAATAGAATGTTGATGCAGTACCAAGCTTCCTCACACTACAAATTTCGAAAAACCGTGCAAATTATAAAACCGACAACTCCCTTATGAAGAATGAAAGCGAAGCACCGGTTGCTCAATAACATCTCCAACAGTTGTACAGCTTACATAAGGCCGAGCTATTGATTCTTCGTCTTTCAAAGAGATTGCTCAACAAAACAGAGGTCTAACCATACAAAACAAACGCTACTATTTATGCTGCCCACGAAATTCAAAAAGGAAATGTCTTAAGAAAGTAGCTAAAATTGTACACCTTATAGGACGGGTTGGAGAAGTTCCTAACCTACTTCTGTCATTTCCCTGTCAAAATGCAACAAGTAGTAATTTTGAAAAATAGCACATCGCAGCATTTGATTAATCATACCTTGGATGTTTGTATATTTCTTACACAATCACTTGGAGGTTGGCTTTGACGGGAAACAAGAGGGCTTCAATTTTCGAACAATTGATCTTGTCGGGTCACGAATCTGTATGAAAGATAACCAAAAGTTATTAACTCCGTGTAATGAACTTTAAACACAAACAAATCCTGGCAATACCCTTCAAGTTTTTACACACTACTACCATTGTAATCTTCTACGTGATTAGTATCTTAATCACGAACGAGTAAGCAAGTGTTCAGTTGATTTCTTACACAAGCGGATTGGGGCCTATGCTCTGAATTTGCACGAAGACTTTAGCAGTTGATGGAGAGATTAGTGGTCCTATCATTTAGGAATAAACACAAGCAGATGGAGGGCAGATTTGATAAAAGAATAAAGTCAGTCAATTTCCATGCGTAAATCATAAAAAAGATATTGGAATTGCCAACACTATGAATATACTCAATCAAGTGGTGGGAAGATTCAAAAAGAGAATAAATTCAGTCCACGCCAATGCAAAAAACATAAAAAAAAGATGGGATTGCCAATACTAGGAATATACACAAACAGGTGGTGGGCAGATTCAATAGCTAAATCTATAAGAACACAACCCAAATTACTTGATAATGTATGGGACATTGATATCAAATCTACCCAAAGCACTGTATTGTAATCAGCTTTGAACAATCAATAAGTCGTTCATCCACTTTATTCAAGCGAGTTAAGGGGAAGTTGTCTTCAAATGCAATCCATAGAGAGAATGAGGGAAGGACAGAAAAGAGAGACTTACAAACTTAGTGGTAACTCTATTATAGAAGTGTAAACCAGGTCATAATACAAGCTTTTACTTCTGGCCCGCCTTAGATTTACTGACTATTAGAAGAAATCAACTTCTTTTATTTGAACGACTACTTTTCTCCGATTAAGTGTAAACATGGATTTTGCAACGAGAAATTTATTGTCGCAAAATTGCGACGAACTTTGCGACAGATTTCATTTTCCGTCGCAAATTAGCGACGAAAATTAATCATTGCTAATTTGCAATGGAATTTGCCACGTAATAAAAATTCATCGCAAATTTGCGACAGAAAATAAATCCGTCGTAAATTTGCAACGGAAAATAAATCCGTCGCTAATTTGCAACGACCACTTTTCCATCGCCAATTAGCGACGGATTTTGCGATGGATAAAAAAATTCATCGCTAATTAGCGACGGATTTTGCGACAAAAACGAATCCATCGCTAATTTTTAGTTTATCAAAAGCAAATGACTTCCGTGATATTCTACCCCACTCGTCAATTTCTCTCACTCTCTCTGTACTAATTCCTTATATGCCTCTTGCTTTTCTCCCTCTTTCGTATGTCTCAATAAATCTATCCGCGCGCGCACAAATCAATCTCAGTAAAGCTTTTCTACTAGTAAGTATCATAGCTAAATTTGTGACTTTCATTGCCGGATTGGAATTTTTTTATTTTATGGACTTTATTTTGTTTTTTTTTCGTAACATTGTCGTCGGTTCAACGACCGGGGACCGGCGAGACCTTGCTAGCCATGGGGGAGCCCAAGCGGCTTTGCTGGCCATGGGAGGAGGCCGAGCTTGCAACGAAATTATATTTCCATTGCAAATTTGTGACGAATAACTAAAAATTCCGTCGCAAATTAAATATTTTTCCGTCGCAAATTAAATATTTTTCGGTTGCAAATTTGCGATGGAATGTTTATCCGTGGCCACCGGTAGACCTCGCCGGCTACAACCGGTCGCCGGTCTCCGAACCGGCGATTAGAGAAATATATTGGGGAAAAAATAAAAAAATTATAAAAAAATAAAAAAATTTAAAATTATAAAAAAATGAATCTTAAGTGATTTTTTTTTTCGGTACATGTCCGTTTGAAGGTCTCGCAATCCAAGTGAACAGTGCAATTCTCATCAAATTGATCACTTCTACTACAAATATTTCAGTCAAATATTTGGGTAAGTTTTCTTTACATGGTAATTTTGTCATTTTTTTTCAATTTCAAAGTTGCGTCAAAAACAAAATTTTAATTTTCCTAATTTTATAGTTTTAATTACGAATAGTAGATATGATATTTTTAATATTTTATGAGATCTTTTTATTTTTATACAGACACAATGCAAAGAGAAAATGCTTGGATGTATAATAAAAACTTACCTAGATGTCAAGGATTGACAGATGAGTTTCATACTAGGTTGGAACTATTTTCAGACTTTGCTAGTAGTAAATATGAGTTCATGGATGGAAATAAGTTAAGGTGTCCGTGTAAAAAGTGCAGTAATGGTAAATTTCTTATGTGTGATAAAGTTAGAGAGCATCTTTGTAGATTTGGGTTTACTCCAAACTATTATAATTGGACTTCCCATGGTGAACTATTTATATCCAATGAAGGATATCAAAGAAGTAATCAATTTTTAGTTAGGGAAGAATGTAGTTATTATGATCAATAGAACCCATATGGGAGGATGGTGATTGATGTAGCTGGTTAAAATTTTGTTTCAGAATCGAATCGTGCAAGTACTGGTTTTACTCATACACTTGAACAAGTGGGTACTAGTCATACATCACAATTGGAAGAGATATGAGTAACGGGTTTTGATGAGAATGTCTACAATGGAACTTTTTCATCTAATCAGTTCTGGAAAGTGTTGAAAGCAGCAGATGAACCTTTATGGACAAGTTCTGAGAACCACACTAAGTTATCAGTGATAGCTAGACTGTTAAATATCAAGGTAAAGCATAATGTGTCTGCAGATTGCTTTAACTCTTTTGTTGAAATAATACGGGAAACAATGCCTCGTGATAACATCATGTCAAGTGATTTTTACGATATGAAAAAGCTAGTGGATAACTTAGGTCTTCCGGTTGTAAAGATTGATATATGTAATAAGGATTGTATATTATATTGGAGAGATGATGCAAATGCAGAATCTTGCAAATTCTGTAGCCAACTTAGGTACAAGAGTAACAGAAGGCTGGGTCGTAATCAGAAGCGTAGACCATGCAAGTAAATATTTTATCTGCCATTAATCCCCATATTGCAAAGGCTTTATACATCTAAAGCCATTGCTGAACACATGACTTGGCATGCAAATCATGAAACAGAAAAGAGTCTAATGTGTCATCCTTCAGATGTAGAGGCATGGAAACATTTTGATAGAACATATCCTGAGTTTGCGATAGAGTCTTAAAACATCAGGTTAGGTTTTTGTGTTGATAAATTTGCCCCATTTAGGAAATCAGGAAAAAGTTATACATGTTGGCCAGTTATCTTAATGCCGTACAATTTTCCACTTGGTATGTGCATGAAGACACATTATATGTTTTTGACATTGATTGTGACTGGCCCGCAAAATCCGAAAAAGTTGATAGATGTTTATATACAACCATTGATTAAAAAGTTACAACGGTTATGGGATGAATGTGTCCTTACATATGATGTTTCTACCGATCAAACATTTGTAATGAAGGCTGTTCTTCTTTGGACGATAAATAACTTTCCAACTTATGGAATGTTATCTAGATGGAGTACGACTGGGATCTTAGGATGTCCAATATGTTTAGAGAGATCAAAATCATTTAAATTAAAATATAGGAAGAAGCCTAGCTATTTTGACTGTCAAAGACAATTTTTACCAATAAATCATACATTCAGAAGGAAAAAAAAAGTGGTCATCAAGAATAGAACTGAAAGAACACCTCCACTATTGAGGTTGACCAACGATCAAATTTGGGAGCGGGTGTAGGACTTTTTGATTGTTGCTCAGAACCCTTACGACACGACTATTGTGTACGGAAGTACACATAAATGGACTAAACGCAGTATATTTTAGGATTTACCATATTGGAAGGCCCATATTGTTCATCATAATCTTGACTTCATGCACATAGAAAAGAATGTTTTCGACAATCTCATAAATATTGTGATGGATGTCATAGGAAAAACAAAAGACAACTTGAACGTAAGAAATGATATAAGAGACATTTGCGATCGAGCAACACTAGATGTGGATGCAAGCAGCAGGGAACCAAAACCAAAAGCAGTTTATACATTGGTAATGAGCAGAGACGAGTTATTTGTCATTGGTTGAAATCTGTGCGGTTTCTTGATGGATATGTTTCAAACCTCGGGAGATGTGTTGATTTGAATGAATGCAAGTTGATACGTTTGAAGAGTCATGATTGTCACATATTTATGGAAAGACTAATTCCAATAGCTTTAAAGGAAGTTCTATCGAACTTTTTATGGGGCATCATTACAGAGTTAAGTAATTTCCTGCATGATATTTGCTCGACAGTGTTAAAAAAATCACACATGGAGAAACTAAATAGAGATATTCCAATTATTCTTTGCAACTTAATGATATTTCCTCCATCGTTTCTTTATTCGATGGAATATCTCTTAGTTCACTTATCTTATGAGGCTAAAGTTGCAGGTCTCATCCAATTTCGATGGATGTATCCATTTGAGAGGTACATATTTTTTTTTTGAAAAAGTCAGTTGAAATTACTTTATTATATATTATGTTATGATAAGCTTCTTTCTATTGTAACTAGATTATTATATTATTTGAAGAAAAAAGTGAAAAGTTAAAGCACGTGTTGAAACTTCAATTTGTAATGAATATATTGTGGAAAAAGTGACAACATTTGCATCACACTATTTTGAGCCGCATATGCAGTGCAAGAGGTAGCGAGCAGGTAGAAATGATGAGGGCTCAATTGATCACAATTGCAAATCATTTTCTATTTTTAATTAATTAGGTCGACCAAGCGGCGCATATGCGTTTCATTACTTAATAGGCGAAGAATGACATGTAGCCTATACATATATTTTACTAAACTGCCCAGAAGTCGAGCCATACTTCGAGTAAGTGTAAATTTGCAAATATATGTATTATGTGTCAAATATTTGCTAATATTTAAATGGTATTTATTACTAGGATTTTCCAAATTTCAATGTATGGATTACCACCAAATGAGTTTGACCGTTTGTCACGCCCCCAAACCCCTTCAGCCCGCGACACCGCCTCTAGTCGATTCAAGCGACGTCCCAGGATTGTCGCTGACCTCAAAACGCTATCAAAGATTTACTACCACAGCGGATAACAACAATTAAACCCGGACAATTAAAAACTGGGGAGAATTGGGAGAATGTACATATCTTTTTCATTTCCTTCTTATACCATAATATTTACATTTATAAACTGTCCCATACATGTACATACACACCGCCTTTCTAAAAAACCGATACTCCAAGGATGAAGACCTGGGTTTACTACTACTCCAAAAATGGTGCTTGCCAAAAACCCATTCTGAGTTTGATTCCTTGTCCACTGAGTCTGAGTCCCCTTATACCGTCCCATCCACTGAGGACTCCAAAACGTTCTGGTGGTGGTGGCAGAAGATTCATGGGTCTTGTCGGGGTTCTGAAATTGTTGGTTCAAACAACCGTGAGAACAATTCTCAGTAAGTTCATCCCTAAACCCAACCTAGGCTATCACGTACCTCCAGGCAATTACGCAATCACACACATATATTCACACACGCTGAAACATCACATCGCAGGCATAACAAATAATATTGCCAGGCTCAAACACGCGCACAACATCATTCAAGCTCAATCATGTCAGATGTAAATACGCTCATATACCACTCTTATCCCATTATTCCGTCCATTCTCATTCTTCGCCAGTGACCCGCGTAAACGTACACGCCTCAGGTACACTGCGACCACTCACCACATTCGGCCCGCGTATTCGTTCACGCCTCAGGCCCTTCGATCGCGCCGCGAGCATCACACGCCTCGGTCTGATCCCACATTCACACTTTCCTCAGCCCGCGCCAAATGCGACAGGCCTACATGATCGAAATCTGAGCTTAGAATGTTTCGGTCCAATCCCGGTCTCACCTGAGCTAATCGTGCCTTGGACCGAACTCAATCACGCTCTTTCGAGCCTCAGCCTGTGCCAAATGCATCAGACTTATATGATCGTTGCCCGAGTTTATGATACTCGGCCCGATCCCAACTAACTTTCTCATGCCATTGCCTCAAATTCCGTGTGCACTTACACCCCACACTTCACCACATCACCATTTTCACACAAAAGCACATTTTCGCATAAAACAACATTTTTCTTTGTTCAAATGCTTTCAAATCATTTTCAGCCCTTCACGGGATTTTCATAAAATTCCAAGACGGACCTGATGGTACCAAACACGCATCAAACGACTCACCACAGCACAGTGCACAGTACTCCCACAGCTCGTGAACAGTAATTTCTGCACTCAAACCACAAAATCACACAACCGACTCTTCCTGACACTTACATAAAACTCCGAGCCGGACTCAACGGTATCATTCTCGTACCCAACAGCATGCCACAGCATACTCAACTTAATTACCACAATTTACTAATAATTTAAATATGCATCCAATATGATAACTCCCATTTTTCTCCAACCAAACGGCGTCGGATTAATTCCGATCCTTCACGGAACTTTCTCGCCATAGTATCTAGGTTCCAAAAATTCAACTTGCGTCCCAATTGGACCATCACAGCTCAGTGAACAGTAATCCACAGCCAGTGAACAGTGATTCGAGGCATATGAACAGTATTCACGGCCCCTAATTTTCTGAATTTTCAATAAATATTACCCGAATTAATTCCTAAAGCCCGCCATAAAATTTTCACCCCCTATCCATGTGATTCCGCACCTAATTCCATACTGATTTTGTTCGAATTTACCTGTCGATACCCGAAGTCCTAAATTAGGTTTAGGCACGACTTACCCACATTCTAGACTTCCTCGGCTAGAACGGAAAGCAGCGGTACTTAATTGGGGACAACGGCGATGACGAACGGCTTCCGGGTGGCGGCGATCGGCTTGGACGGCAACGGCGTGGCTTGCGCGTGGTCGAGGGCCTCACGGCCAAGAAAGAGAGGGAGGGAAATAGAGAGAGAGAGAGGGACGGCAGGAGGGGGTGATGGTGGTGTACGGCGGTGTGGACGGTGGCTTGAGGGTGGTCCGGTGTGGCGGCGGCGAGCGGCGGCGGCGAGCGGCGGCGGCGGCGAGCGGCGGCGCCGGCGGTGGAGAGAATGGCCAAGGAAGAACTCACGGTGGAGGAGGGGAAACTCACGGCCATAAAAAAGAAAAAGGGGGGGAAGTCCATGAAGGAGAGGGAGTGAGAGGGGAGAGAGTCTTATCTAGAAACTTTGACCCAAAAAAAATATCTAAAGCAAAAATGACTAAAATACCCCTTCTTCCATAAGCATGCCCTTTGTTACTCCTTAAGGGCAAAACAGTCAACTTCTTCGTTTCTCGTCCAAATTAAATTTTTTCGAAGAAATTGAGCGCACCAAAAATTGACATGTGTCACGTGCAACGTCATCTTGATGTTCCGGTGTGATTTCCTAATTTTCCGGCATCCAATTTGGGCAAAAATTCCATAATTAAATTCTATTAAACGCAACTTGAATGTTTCTCGGGCTAACGGGCGGCTTGCTGGAGAAATTCGCGAAATCGACTCATGATTGATACTAAATCGAGTCACGTGCAATTCCATCCGATGCATGACGATCTCGATTGTCATTAAAATCGCGAAGATCAATCACTTGATCCGAGGGGTACGATCGTTTGGTATAATTTCGGAATCGTTCGTCAAGTCGTTTCGTGGTCCAACGGAATTACCCGCGATCCACTACTAGGACAGTGGCGAACTGACCCCTAACTATCCTTAGATCGGCCAACAATGGCTCAAAATATCACTTGTGCGATTTAATGGTCGAAATCTATTCATGATCGAATTTTCCTTAGTCGTGCAAATTTAATTCCTCTATTAGTCTTTCCCTAACGGTTAGCATTTCCAGGAATGATCAGTTCCGGGAGAGAATTTACTGCGAGCACGTTTCATAAAACTCAATTATTTCATAATTTCCAATTGGCGGAAAGTTCGGAATATCACACCGTTTATGCGATGAACAATTTTTAGAATGGTTCAAAACATATGTAAGTTGCATATGGACCAAAGTCAAGTTATTAATATTTTATACATTATTTATTAAAATATATATTATTAACTTTGCGTGTATAACTTTAGGTTCACAGTAATCAGGATGCATTTAGAGAACAAGAATTGCTATATCATCTGTCATGGGGTACACTGTTAAATGTACGAAATTGGCCATCATATTTTATAAATGGATATAATTTTCACACTCAAGAATATGAAATGGGAAAAGCCACAATGAATAGTGGTGTGTTTATACGGTCATCCAATGGTGGTAATTTGAAAGATGATTTTTATGGCTTATTGGATGAAATCATAGAGATAGAGTACCATCGACCATTAATAATACGGGTTGTGTTATTTAAGTTCAAGTGGTTCGACCCCGTCAAAGGAATGAAGGTGCATACGAAGTTCAATTTGGCTGAAATAAATCACAAGAAAAAATATATGAAATATGAACCATTTGTCTTGGCACAACAAGCAATTCAAGTGTGTTATGTATCATATTCTAGTTTGAAATGTGACAAAACTGATTGGTGAGCTGTATGTAAAATCAAAGCACGGATAAAAATCGATGAACACTGGAAGGATAGAGTTTATCAACAAGAGGAAGTTTGTAACACGGTTGAAACTGAGGAATATAACATTCTAACTTTATGAGATCCATGTGGAGCAATGATAGATGTGAATCTATAGATATGGATCTAACTGAAATTTGCGAGTTAAATGTAGAAAATTGTACAGAATTTGATTTTGAGACAGATGATGAAGATGAAGATGAAGATCAAGATCAAGATCAAGACGAGGACGAAGACGAAGACGAAGACGAAAATGAAGATTAAAATTTTTTTGATAAAACACTAATGATGTGTAATTATTATTGCGAGAAGTGTTATTTTGGTTGTCATCATTATTATTATTGTTATTGTTATTATTGGTATTGCTATTATCATTATTGTTGTTGTTATTATTGTTGTTGTCGATTATTCTTATTAATTTAATTGATCGTTGGAAAATTTGTCGCGAAATAACGACAAGTTAAATATTATTTGTGCAATGACATTTGCGATATTTTATTTTCCATTGGATTTGGATCATTGCTAATTTCGTTCCTGATTTTACGACAACAATTTAATCGTGTCTATTGTTCATCGAAGAATTAGTGACGGAAGTGAAATTTACAGTAATTTTCCGAATTTGCGACGGATTCGACAATGTCCTTTGTTTTTGGAATCCAAAATAAATCTGCTGCAAAATTATAAAATGGAAAAAAAATGCGTCCCAAATTTGCGACGGAAAAACAAACTCTTGCGATGGTAAAAAAAGTTTGCAAAGGATAAAAAAAATTCGTCACAAATTTGTCAGGGACGAAAAAATGTTCGTCGCAAATTTGTGACGAGACAAAAAAATCTATTGCAAATTTGGACAAAGATCATTTTTTGCCGATCATAAATTTGCGACGGATTTTTTTTGTCCCGTTGCAACCACATTCGCGCACGATTCAAATTTTTGAGCCCTTCTCTTTCTCTCTCTCCCTCTTCCCCTGCATGTGCACGTGCCCCTATCGGCCTTTTTCTTCTTTTCAGACTTTTTCTTCATTTTCTTTTTCTTTTCCTCTTTCTTTTTTTTTTTCTTCTTCTTCTTCCTTCCGTTGTCGTCGCCGAGTACCGTGGACTACTGTCGCTGTTGTCGCTTGCCCGCCCGGTAGCTAGCAGCCGCCATCGCCGTCGTCGCTTGCCTGCGCGTGTGGTCGCCGCTCACCTGGCGGAGCTCGTCGCCGCCCAGCTCGCCCACGTGCCACCCTTGCTCGCCTTCCAGCCACTTCACAGCTGATTGAAGCCGTCGCCGCCCAACCTTGTCGACCTTGCTGCCGCCTAACGCCGTCGCCGCCCAGCCTTGTTGACCTTGTTGTCGCCTGATGCCGTTGTCGCCCAGCCGCCGCCCAACTGTCGCTACCTAGTGGCCGCCCGACGCCGTCGCTGCGCAGCCTCGCCCAAACACTTGCCGCTGCGGTCGCTGTTGCCGCCTAGCCCTCGCTCGACGCCGTCGCCGCCCAACCCTCGCCGTCGCCGCCTCCCAGCCGTCACCGCCCAGCTCCACTATCATTTACCTAGCCGTGGCCGAGTGCCTGGCCGATTAGCCACCACTTGGGCCTACGCTCGTGTCGAGCCCGCCACTGGCTGACCGGCCAAAATATTATCATTGTTTGGTTTTTCTTGGCCTTGAACCAGGTAAGCAACTCGCTAAACCCTACTTAGTATAATAAGTATTAATTGGACTTATTTAGAGATTGTTTAGCATATGATTGGTTGGCTAAATTATGGGTTGATTTCAGAATTGCATGCGGCTTTGATCGATGTTCGGCTGGTTAATTTATCCATTATGTCACCAATTAAGCATTCAATGACGATCAGGTGGTCGATTAAGCGTTTTTTTTTTTTTTTTCAGAAAATACATTAAAATTGAACAATTCTAGAAAAATTCATAAAAAATTCAAGAAAATTTTAAAAAGTCAGATTTTGGGAAAATATTAAATTTGGTGAATTTTTTTTTAAAATTTTTTTAAAAAAATTTCAAAATATTACAAAATGGCAAAAAATAACTGTAGCCACCCACTTTGAGTGAAATTTAAATTTTTTTTACATACCCAAAAAAAGAATAATAATAAAAAATTCAAAATTTTCCAAACTTTGTAAAATGACTTAAAATATCTGTGGCCACCAATTGTGAGAGAAATTTTCATTTTTTGTGGTGTACAAAAAATTAAAAAATAATAATAAAATAAAAAAATTTCAAAACTTCGCAGAATGGCTTAGAATACATGTGGCCATCCACTTTGAGTGAAATTTAAATTTTTTTAGGTGGCCAAAAAAGTTAAATATTTAAAAAATTTCAAAATTTCGCAGAATGGCTTATAATACTTGTGGCCACTCACTTTTATTGAAATTTTAATTTTTTTACGCACCCAAAAGATTTAAAAAATACAAAATATAGAAAAAGTTCAAAACTTTACGGAATGACTTGGAATACCTGTGGCCACCCACTTTTAGTGGAATTTAATTTTTTTAGTTGCCAAAGAAATTAAAAAAAAATTAAAAAATTTCAAAACTTTACAAAATGGCTTAGAATACTTATGACCACTCACTTTTAGGGAAATTTAAATTTTTTAAGGTGCCTAAAAAGATTAAAAAATTTTAAAACTTTACAGAATATCTTAGAATACCTGTTGCCATCCACTTTTAGTGAAATTTAAATTTTTTTAAGTGCCCAAAAATATTTAAAAATAATAAAATTAATTTTATTGCAAAACTTTACATAATGACTTAGAATATCTGTGGCCACCCACTTTCAGTGAAATTTAAATTTTTGTAGGTGCCCAAAAAAATTTTTTTGGGCAAAAAAATTGAACAAATCAAATAGATTTCTCCTTCATAAGTCAATTTCTGGCAAGAATGCGAACAATGAATTTCTGGCAACATTTTGATTTTTGGAGCAGCATGGTTACTATTCGCACCCTTAGTTGTTTAATGCTAATTGTATGGTTAATTAGGTTAATCATGTGGTTGTTTTGCTTAATTGTGGCTGATTGGTTAACTATGGCCCGATCGTGTGGGTTGATTGATAATTGTGTGGCCAAGAACGAAGATCATGTGGCTAAAATTGATGTTTCATGGTTGATATTGTACTTGATGAATTATCGTGTAGTTTGAAAGTGGATCGTGTGGTTAATTATGGTTACTGTTGGCTTAGTATGGCATATCATGCTCATATATTGATGTTTGATATCAAAATGAGTGCGATTCATAGTATTTTTGTTCATAAGAAGTTGCACGTCATAAACACTCAGCATTGGCTAATTAAGAGGAAACATTTGATGCTTCTGAAACAAAATGGTAAGTTTCGTCATGGACGTCATTATGTGTTCGTAATACGTGTTTGTACTTTTTTACATATTTGTCTAACCTTCATACTTGTCAGTATAAACGTGGAAGTCACATGCATAGAAGACCAACCTCTTCTTCGTCCTTGTCCCCGTCCCTTCCCTCTTTCCCTGTTCTTTCATCTAACCCTTAACCATAATATGCTGATGGACAATATGGACACGTTGGCTCTTCTGCTAATACTCAAGAACATGTTAGGGGACTTGGCCACATGCGAATTGAATCTCCTCCAGTTCCATCTCTTTTAGCTCCCTCTCCTTCCGTTCTATCATATTATTCAGCGCAACAATCGAATAATGACGGAAACACATGTAAAGAAGATAACCGATTTATGATATGCTCATTTGGAGATTCGTAAGTACTTCATTTTTTTTAGTATATGTAATATTTATGGCTTTAGATATGGATGCTAACTGAATTGTCAATGTTGCATAATATCCGTATGTTTGCAGATTTACGGATGCTCCGTTTGTTGTGAGGGAACTGAATAAAATAGTAAAAAACTATTGGATGTGGCAGTATATTAATTACAGAAGCGTTTCACAAGAAGTGAAAGATTTGTGGTGGAATGAGTTCAAGGTAAGTTTTAGATATTCTATTTTCTCACCAACTAAGTTCGGTGTAGTAAATTGATGGTCAAGAATGATGTAAAGGGACTAGAACAACTTTTTAGTTTTCGGTACTAAAGGGACCAGATATTTTCCCCGAGATGAATTTTACAAAATCTATTGCCAAATTGTCTGGTGCATGGTAATGGATATGTAACCATCATAATAACTTTTAGTTTTTTTTTGTATTGATTGCAACGAAAGTTCAGGTGGGATGAAGAGAAAACGAATGAAGTGAAAAGAATTTTTCAGAAGAAAGTCGGTGATCGTATACGGAATGTGATGAATAGAGCGAAGATCAAGCAAATGAAGCTGACTTTCATTACAGCGGACAATTAGACAGAAATTAACAGAATTTGGGAAACAGAAAAGTGTCAGCAAATTAGTGAGCGGAATAAAAAGAATCGATTTTCTAGTTCTAGTGAAAGGTTTGCCACGTATGCTGGGGGCTCTATTAACATTACGGAACATCGCAAACGAATGGTAAGTCTGTTAAATAATTTATAAGTTAATTTAATTCAATTACTCATGTTTACATTTTGTAGGCACATGAATTGCGGTCGGAACTGATATTTGCAACCACATTTGAACGCACATTTCAAAAGAAAGATAAAACATGGACTGGTTGTCGAGCAAAGTTATTAAGGTATGTAAGGTTATACTTTGGGCTTTATGGAAACTAGAATGAAAACTTTGAATACTTTTGATATTTATGGTATATATATAGGAAAAATATAGGAAAAATATGAAGTTATTTTATATATAGCAAAGTTATATATATATATATATATATATATATATATATATATATATATATATAAAGTTATTTTATTTTCATCTATATTGTTAATATAGGAAAAATATGATGAACTTTTAATGAGCAATGCTAGTGGTAGTGATGGTTGTGCTGCGTCTGAGCCATCAGTTGACAGTATGGCATTAAGGGTGGAGGCAATGGGTGGGATGAAAAAAGGAAAAATATTTGGGATGGGATCCTTGTCAAGGATGTACATGCTAAATCATGTTGGAACTTCATCATCCAATGCGACTGGTTGAAGGAGGTCACGACATGACGAGTAATTAACCTAAGAAGTGAACTAACTGAAAAATATACTTGTACAGAAGGATGAAGAAATAAATGACTTGAAACAACAAATGCAAATCGTTATGCGACACCTCAACCTCAATCGTGATGAGGTTCCTCCTATACCTCCCACCAATCCAATAGGTGATTGGCACAATGATGAGCGACACAATGATGCTGAGATTGCTGATGATGATTGATGATTTTCTCGGTCCTTTCTAGTTAAAATTCCCAAAATCGGGGATAAGCTTGCTTCACAATATTTTATGACATAAGTGCAGTTTCACCCAATATGTTCCTGCCCTACAATTACTTTTTGTGCACAACTTTCTTACAACTAGGTTCTTTGCTTGCGAAAAACTGAAAATTTAGAGATCCCAGGATGACATACTTGTTAAAAAAATCATGATATTTGAACAATGTAGAAATGTATGCCTTAATTGACTTTGAGTCCTCTCTTCCTGAGAATTGATGTTGGTAATTCACCTCAATAAGTCATTAAATTGTTGAATGCTGTTTGGACAAGGATCTCATTTTTCCTAGGTGACAGAAAAATGATTTACAAGGGTGAAAAAACTATAGTGATGTCAAAGTTGACTCATATTCATGTGTAAGAACATTGATGCTCGTCCTGAAATGTTTTTTTGTTAACCCTCTTACTTATTTTTTTATACCTAGTTCTACATTCATATATAAACACTTATTTTATATTCTGGACTGATTGAATATCTTTATTTATGTATCCACATTTCATCTGGTGTCGACAAAAGTGACTGCTTTTGGTGTCCTATCGAGTACCAAAGCTGCCCAATCATGTGTTTGGTTTGTCAATTTTTTGTTTTTTAAGCAGAATCTATGGTTGTTCCGCCTCCTATGAATGTTTTGAATGTATTATAATATTGGATATCAAATAGCATTATGTCAGACTTTGCAACTTTGCATATATCATTATTTTTTGTAAACTAGCATCTTTCCTTCAGTTATATTTTTTAATTATATGGCACCGTGTCCGGTTTGTTCGTTTTCTGTTTTTGAAGCGGAATCTATGATTGTCTTGTATCCTTTTATTCTTTTGAATGTATTACATGATATTCATTAATGCGTAGCAATTGATATGGACAAGATTTGATGGCCGAAATGGTGTAAAATTTGCGATGAATATTTGGAGACGAATTTTGCGACCATTACAGTTCGTGGCTAATTTGCGACGAATACATTTTGCGACGAATTTTGCAACGAATAAAGTTCGTGCTAAACTTGCGACGGATTTTGCGACGAATTTGGTGACAAATTTTGCAACGAATAAAGTTTGTGACTAATTTGCGACGAATTATTTAGCAATGAATTTTGCGACGAATTTTTGCGACGAAATTTGCGACGAATTTTGTGATGAATTTTGCGATTACATTTGCGACGAATAAAGTTCGTGGCTATTTTGCGACGAATGATTTGCGACGAATTTTTTGACGGATAGTGTTCGTGGCTAATTTGCGATGAATTGTTTGCGACGGATAGTGTTCGTGGCTAATTTGCGACGAATTTTTTTCCGTCGCAATTTTGCAACGAACATTGAAATTTTCCGTCACAAAATTTTGCAACGCCCTAGTAGCGACGGATTTTTTTCTGTCTCTAAATTCACCACAAATTCGATTTGCGACGGATTTTGCCAAATTTTTCGTCGCTAATCCGTTGTTTTTTTGTAGTGTATCGACTAGTATGGAGTTGCTGGCTTTTATCTGAGTTGCTTATTACAAATATTTGTTTTTGTCTTATGTTTACCGATTTTTTTTGTTGAGTTACCTCTTCTATTTGTCTATCTTGCCAACTTCTTAATTTTATCGACTCTTTTTGGACATCGCCAATCTCTATTAGTGTAATTTACCAACTTTCTCTTATTAAATTACTAATTATTTGGCGTTACAAACTATTGTTTCAGTCAATTGAAGATATTTATTTGGTTTTTTAAAATATTAAATTCTCTTATCTAAGAACCAAAAAAACCTTCTTTCATCTTTTATTAACCTTTATTCATCTTTTTTACCGACGGATTAAATTTACCAACTATTATATGAACTTATCAACTTTCATTTATGTGACTGTTGACACCTAAATTTTGGAAACCCAATTAGTTATTCATTGCATAAAAACTAGGGATCGATCCAAGTCCCTAGAAAAGAAAAAAAAATTAGTTAAATTGCATATGGATATTAGGAGCATATCATTTATAGTAATCGGCTCATATAGTTGCATTTGCATTGGACCGGCGATAGATGGACTCGAGTGAACGGCTCTGAACTTCATGAAATTGGACTAAGCCCTCATTCAAGAAAATTCTTAGTCAAGCCCATGAACATTATAAGAGCTAAAATTTTTATTGGAAAATATCGAGTTGGAAAATATTGGTTTGTCAATCTTGATATTATCACGATTTAAATTGAATGAATTGATATTATCACAGAGATATTACAATATTTTCTTTGAATCAAAATAGGAAGTAATTGCAAGCAAAACCCTAAACTTTGCCTATAAATACATTCAATGAGAAATCGTGAGGGGGCTTGACTGGACACAATTGAGAGAATAGAAAAGCGTCAGAAAAGAAGTATAGGGGTAAGAACACACGTTTGGGAAGAGAGATTAGAATTTTGAGAGGGGCACACAATTTGATACACGGCCAGAAAGAGAGTCATCAGTGAGTGAAGAGAGCGAGCACATCCCGTCGAGCTTCACCCTCCGCAACAACGACCCTGCTGTCGCCTGTTGTTGCTACTTCAAGTCCCCGCCTGTTGCCCTTGCCGTGACAAGCCTTGCTGAATCACGAAGCAGCAGCCCCACATCTAACTTTGTTGACGTCTTTGCCAACAAAGTCGTTGGTCTGTTGCTCCATTTGCTACCCCTCACGGCCCACACCATATCGGTTCCACCGTCTCATCAATCAGGCGACGTTGCTACGGCATACCAGATCGCCAGTGTTTCGTTGATCCAGTATAGGTTCTTCTTGTTGTCGTTCAGCAATACTCCTACGAAGCCCAACGTTCAAATTTGTCAAATCAGATATCGAGAGCTATATTTGGCGCCATTCCAGAGTTTATTAGTGGCCAAAATAGCTCGTTTGAGCACAACAATACTATTGAACAAGGTAAGTACACTTGAATGTTATTTTGTAAATTCGTGTACAGAGAAACCTGCATGTTTGAGATGCTAATTTCAGCTCATTAATGTCGAAATTTTGCGAAGTGATAAACTAGAGAGTCGTAAATCACGTCTCAAGCTTTGATTTGATAATTGTATGCCTCAATCAGACTTAGTTTGCTAGGTCAAAACTCTTTCGGAAGTTAGGATCAGAATTTGGAATGTGCTGTTCAAGTCTGTTATGATGATTTCCTGATTGATGTTGTACTGTTCTATGATTTTTCTGATTTTCTATGATTGTTGTTTGAAAAAACTTTCTTCATGAAAGTCGTAGAGCACATCTTAATCTATTCATCAAAAAATTTTCATAAAATTCCAAACATGTTATGATTGAACGATTTGTAACGTCATTTATGCATTGATCAGGTGACAGACTAGTTTCAGACTGACTTTCATATGTTCTTCGATTTTTATAAATTCATGTGTTCAAAATATGAAAAAAGTTTCTTCACAAAAGTTCACACTGAGATCGAGATCTTTCCAGTGATACTAATTTCATCAAAATCGGAATTCATTTGGATTTTCAAAATGAATTTTTATTATCTAATCAGATCTGTGTTCAGATCTGATTTTCATTCTTTTGGAATCCAAAAGATGTTTCTCCGAATTTGATAAAGTTAGATTCCTCCTATGTGAAAACTCAAAACTACAAAGTTGTTCCTTGGGATTTCATTATGTTGACAGGAAATTTTTAGGGCCTAATAGCAATTTTTAGAGGGTCAGTTTGCTAAAAGTTTCATATGAGGTCTTTTCGGGTTAAAATTCGATTTGTAGTTGAGTCCTTTGTGAAAATCGAATTTTGATAGAATTTGAAGATCTCAAAATTTTTTGAATATATTAGAGATTTTCAAGATAGCAAAATCTTTTTAAGACGTGATCGGTTAGGAAAATTTCCTAATCCGCAACCGTACAAATGGGAATAAGTCTATTTATCAGGCTTTAGATAGAATTATTTCCATAGCCGGTATTTTGAATTTTTAGGGTCGATCCGTTAGGCTTCGGATCGAAACTTGGTTCGAAAGATTTAGCGGATATAATCTTTCTACAAAAAGTTTTGCGACTTGGATTTAAATTCGAAAATATGTCATGAAAAAGAAAAATTGCATCTTTGAACTCTAAGTTAGAATTCATCAAAATTGCTTAATTGAGTATTTTTCTTGAGATTGGTACTGAAAGGATGTTAGGGTAATCTAGCATGACCTAGTCCCCGGATTTATAATCTCTGGTTCATAGAAATAAAATAGTACTCACGCTATTTTTTTTAGGTTTCTAATCAACTTACCTTAAATGATTAGTGGCGGCTCCTATTGAAGATATTTGCATGCTCATAATTGGACCTAAGTTGCGAATTGGTAGAGTTTGGGAGAACTCGAGCTAGGTTAGTTAATTTAATTGATCTAGTAATCCATTAGCTTAAGATCGGAAAACCTGATTCTTAGGTCACGACAGTGACTTACAAACTTTGATGCTTTCCAACATTTATTACTTTTTTCTTATGTTTGGTGACTGTTGGGAGCAAGTGTCGGGAGAATCGACTAACCTGCTCGATGCACTATGAAGAAAATTTCTAGGATCGTACGTTGAATCACCAGCAAATGATGAACGAATCTTTTTCACGTTGATCCGAATATAATCACAGGGAAAGTATTCTTGTTCCACAGTGTTGATGCCGATTGTCTTCTCAAAATAGATACGGAATCCTTATACGTCGAGAGAGAGAGAGAGAGAGAGAGAGAGAGAGAGAGAGAGAGTTCTAAATAATCTTTTGTAAATTGTTCATCTACCGAGGAAGTTATCTTAACTTCCTTTAAGAAATTCTCATCGCACATCTTCAAAAAGTGTCTCTCAGACACACTTTTTATCAGAGCATGGTGTCCCTTGGACACACACATCATGGGCGGATTGACGAAATATAACATTTTTCACTTGCACATGATGAGCTTGATGATGCTCTATCAAGAGCATAAGGCATTCAACATTCATCTACCTTAGAAACAATTTATACTGGCAAGAAAGTCGTGCGACCAGTGAGTACACCTGCACTTGAGAGCTCTAATTATGCACCTGTTAGGGACAACATAATGGCCACAACCCTAAAAATAAACAAATAATTGATGTCTCATGGTGCCCCAGACATATTTTGTTAGATCAGTCCAAGTATACCTATCCCTTAAAAGCTATACTTGACTTTTCTCACAAACACCATGTATTTACAATTATTTCCGAAGCCATTTAAGGTCGAATAATTGGTTGACCAGTAAACACATGTGATAGATGTAAAACAACAATAGTCTTCCTTCACACTCATGTCTCTCTCTATTTTGGAACAACTGCTTTTCTAGACACGTCCCATAAAGCCATATTTATTTATGACCGCTGGTAACATGCTAAAGTAGCAACATTGATCTTTTACTTTGAGAACATAGTCAGAAGTAACATAGGGCACAAAGTAAGGTAAATTATAAATTACCTTAAGGATTCACACGATGAATAAATAGGGATAATTATACTCATCTCCCTTGTTGGTCAAATAAAGCACATGTAGTATGAATTACATGCTATAGTAGATTTCTCTTTCTATAAGAGCGTATGTCGTTTATTAATCATATCCACTATACGAATCTTAGCCTAAACATAGTCACATGCTTCTCATGTACTCATGTTTAGCTCGAATGCTATATCAGCTTACTTTCCACAGCACCCAATTTAGTACTCGCATTCGGCTACCTTCAGGCATACATGATTGTAGGACAATCATGTTCGGTCTTATGATATATGAATAATAGACCTCATCTTGATTCCAATCAAGGCGACATTAAATTGTTTTATGTACTAAACTGCTCTTCTAGCATTAATAGTACATATCGTTTCATCTCAACTTGCTTAGTATAGTGTTTGAGGTGATTGCTCATGTGAGTGAGCCAATCATTGCCTAGTGACATACCTTTCAACAATAAATGTGTGTTTGTGCTAGTCTCATAACATTATACTAATTGATAAAACATCAATTCATTAACAAACAAGTAAAATACATATACACACATAATTCAGTGATCCTCAACAATATTGCATATTATAATCACATTCTACGTAATCCTAGAGACATCTTGTGGGTCAATAACACGTCTCTTGGAACTGCCTTCGTAAATGGATCAGTAACCATCCTGTTAGTTGAAATATATTGCAGGACTACTTCCTTTTGCGCTATTATATCTCTAATAAAGTTATTCTTTATGTCATTGTGTTTCCTCCTACTATGGTACTTGGGATCTTTCACATAGACAACGGCTGCTTGACTATGGCAATATACTGTCACTGGTCTTGGGACATAAGTGACAATGGCTAAATTTTCCAAGAAATGTTTTAGCCATGCCGCTTCTTGCATTGCAGCAAAGCATGCAATAAATTCTGCGTCCATCGTAAATAAAGTTATGCATGTCTGTTTCTTGTTATTCCAAGAAATTGCCCCATCACTGAGCAAGAACGCATATCCAGATGTCGATTTACGCTCATCTAGGTCCCCTCCCCAATTAGCATTAGAGTATCTTGATAAGCGTAGATCACTCCCTTGATAGTAAAGTCGATAGTCCATAATGCCTTTCAAGTATCTCAGGATCCTCTTAACTGCTTTCCAGTGTGCCGGATCAGGATTTGATTGATATCAGCTCACTAACCCTACAGCATGACATATGTCGGGTTGAGTACACATCATAGCATATATCAAACTTCCGACAACACTAACGTAAGGAACAATTACCATTTTTTTATTTTCTTATGAAGTCTTAGGACACATCTTAGTACTCAGGCCTTCGCCTTGCATGACAGGGGTATCAATAGGATTACAGTGCTGCATATTGAAGTGTTCAAGAATCTTCATTGTATAAGACTCTTGTGACATAGTAAGGAGTTTCTTTGATCGATCTCTTTCAATCTTAACTCCTAATATATATACAGCTTCTCCTATGTCCTTCATTTCAAAATTAGAAGACAATCATTATTTTATGGTTATAACCAAACCATCGTCATTCCTAGTCAACAGAATATCGTCCACATAAAGAGATAAAATCATAAATTTATCCTTGGACCGTTTGATATACACAGTGATCCTCTTCGATTATCATAAACCCAAAAGAAGTTATGGCTCGATGAAAACGAAAATACCACTGTCTAAATGATCGCTTAAGGCCAAAAATTGAGCGATGAAGTTTGCAAACTTTACGCTCTTGACCTTCAGCAATAAAACCTATCGGTTGTTTCATATAGATTTCTTCATCTAGTTCTCCATTGAGAAATGCTGTCTTTACATCCATTTTATGTAATTCTAGGTCCAAATGTGCAACAATGGCTAGGATAAGGCGTATGGAGACAAATCTTAGAACTGGTGAAAAAGTTTCCTCATAGTCTATACCCTCTTGTTGAGTATAACCTTTTGCTACAAGGCAAGCCTTATACTTTTCAATGGATTCATCTACCCTTCGCTTAATCTCGAAAATCCATTTGTTTCCAATAGCTTTGCGATCATGTGGTAGATCAACCAAGTCCCAGATGTGGTTTGTCCTCATAGACTCAATTTTGTCTTCCAAAGCTTTTCTCCATTCTTCCTTGTCAGGAGATGAGAGAGCCTCTTAAACTATTTTAGGCTCCGCATCGTCTTGTGGAGCAATCATAAATGCTTCCTCTTCAATCTCAAATCGACGACGGGGAATACTTTTACGATTACTTTTACGCAACCGAACTTTTTGAGAATTCAGTTCGCCAAGCGATGCTACACTCCCATTAGGTTTTGTATGTTGAGGTAAATCTATATTTCCATCAATAACATTAGTGGGTGTGTTATCGGGATCTTTCATATCATGTAATTGGAAGTCCTTATCAATCTCATCTCTACTAAAAAAATCGTTCTCCAAGAACGTGACATATCGTGACTCCATTTCAGTCATACTTTTATCAGTTTGTTCACCTATGAACATATACCCTTTGGAGTGTTCAGAGTATCTAATAAAGATACACCTCTTCCCTGTAGGGCCTAATTTGCCATATTTATGGGAAGAATCATGAACATATGCTACACACCCCCAAGGTTGTAGATTACTTAAGTTTGGTTTTCTACTAGTTCATAATTTATAAGGGGTGGAAGCAATTGACTTAGATGGCACACGATTAAGTATATAGATAGCAGTCAATAACGCATCTCCCCAATATGAGACAGGTAGATTTGCCTGCATCATCATAGACCTAACCATTTTCAATAGAGTTCTATTCCTTCTTTCTGCAACCCCATTTTGTTGCGGAGTACCAAGAATAGTCAATTGTCTTACAACTCCCCTTTTATCACAAAGAGCCTTGAATTGCTCAAATAGATACTCACCTTCGCGATTGGTTCTCAATGCCTTTATTGTTTTGTTCAACTGATTCTCTACTAAAGTTATAAATTGCCTAAAGCAATCTAATGCTTTGGACTTATGGGAGATCAGAAAAACATAACTGAAACTGTGAAGTCATCTATAAAAGTGATGAAATATGAGGCTCCATGCCTCGCTCTCACATTTAAAGGACCACAAATGTCAGAATGTATAAGTTGCAATGGAAGTTCAGCTCTGGTTCATTTACCAAATGGTTTTCTAGTTATTTTTCCCGCTAGACAATGTTCATATACGGGTAGTTCAACACTAGCGAGTGACCCCAAAGGTGTTACGCCCCGGACCCCTGCCGAGCTCGCGACATCCCTCGATGGTCGATCATTGAATGCAATGTCCCAGGCACGTCGCCGACCCAACCCAAACATCAGAGATTAGGCACGCGCGGAAACAAATTGAAACAACCTAGACGATTAATTAATGACAAAGGGGGGGTAGCAATGGCATGAAACAATAACTGAATTCCTATACTTGGTAGATACATACGACGATCACAAAAGACAAACTCCAAGCTAGGCCACAACAACATAACCACATTCCTCGAAAGGGATAATAGTTCGCAAATTTAACTCCTCTACAAAAAGGGGAACTCAAAATACTAGGTACTTGACCAGTCTTCGATCTCCGAGATACCCTTGCAGTGTCCCCAATCACTCATGGTCACGGATCTGAAATGGTTATATAATAACTGTGAGAACGAGTCTCAATAAGTAACCCCCTATACCCCACGAAGGCCAATGCATACCCAGACAAGTCGTACATGCAATCTAACTCCCAACATAACGAAATCACCTCAAAGTACTTACCTCACCATCAAGCGCGTGCCGGCTCTGCACGTTAGTCAAATATAATAATAATAATAATAATAAGAACAATAATAATAATAATATAACATGTCACAATCATTCACACGCCAGTCACAATAGCATTCAATCAATTCACCAAGTCCAATCACCCAATCAATCAATCAAATTCAATCAATTCAATCACACGCAAGTCGCATGCGTGGTCGAACAGCTTTCCACGACCTCCCAGGTCCTTTTATATGGCCCGCACCACTACGCCTCAGGCTCTATCTCACAGCCCGCGCCACTACGCCTCAAGCTCAGCCCTTAGATCAAGCCGGGCTCGGTCCCGCGTAACCACGCCTCAGGACATATTTCCATTCCAATAACCCGCGTAACCTACGCCTCAGGTCTAGTTATGCCTTATTCGCCACACCCGCGTAACCTACGCCTCAGGTTAGCAGCCCTTCAATCGATCTGGGCTTTTTCACATGCACATACACCATAGCACAATTCGCCAATCTTACAAGTCGTACCAATCAAAACCCAGGACATATTCACCACATCACAATTCACCAATCAACGAGTCGTACAAATCCAATTTACATCATAGCCCATCACACTGGCCCACAAATCCGTTATTCATGCTAACCACATACGAACATCATGCCCACCCACGAATGCCACAGCAAGCCAATTATTGACCCACTTACGTTAGCCAGCAATATGCACCTAAACCATCCCAATTCCAAATCACAGGCTCACAACTCTGACATCCAAGCCGACCACAATTGCACGTCAATTTCTCCCACACACGCCACGACAATATTATCAATTAGCCCACCATAATTTGTCATTAATTAAGCCCCACAATTATCACAATTTAATATAACAATTATGCATATGCAAATATTGACCTTACTCCACGTTTATCTCCTAAACCGGTACTAATTAATCTCTAGACAAGCCTAGTAATACCCAATGTACTAGGTAAGGTTTAGGGAGTCACTTACCAAGTTTTGGCTCGGGAAAAGTCGGTTCGAGCCAAAAATGACCCGGGTGAACAATGCTAATTAGGCGCGGGTGAGGGTGCGACGGGCGCGGGGCTTGGCCACGGCTCTCGGCCATGGGCACAGCCCTCGGCCACAGCTCGGCCATGGGCACAATGCCCGGCCATGGGCTCGGCCATGGGCACACACACGGGCACAGGCGCGGGCAAAGGCACGGGCGCGGGCGCGGGGCTCGGCCACGGCTCGGGGCACAACCGGTCAGCTGACGAGCTGAGCTTGCTGGGGGCGGGTGAGCGGCGGCAGCGGCGAGCTGGTCCAGCGACGGCGAGAAGCAATGCTCGGGCGCGGCGTTGGCGGCGGCGCTGTGGCTGGGCGGCTCTCCGGCGACGGCACTGTGGCTGGGGAGGGCGTTGGACGGCCGGGAGCTGCGGGGGAGGGGAGAAACGCGGCGCCGGGCGGGACCGTCGGTTGACGCGGCGGCGTGACAGCGAGCCGAGGAAGACGACGGTGTCCGCGGTTGGTGGGGGTGGCGTCGGGCGGCGGTGCGGAGGCGAACAAGCGAAGCGGAGCTGGACGGGGTGGGGGCTTCGGCCCGGCGATCCGCGGTGGCGTCGGGGCGTCGAGCAACGGTGCTGGAGGCGACGGCGAGCTCCCAAAGGCTTAGGCGGTGGAGCTCATACCCGCGGCTGCCATGGCAACGACAGGTGGAGCAGGGGGGGCGGCCGGGAAGAAGAGGGAGGAGAGGAGAAGAGAGAGACAGTTGTGACGGGGGTGGCGGTGGCCGGTCAGATTGCGGCGGCGGTGAGTGGCAGCTAGCGGCGAGCGGAGCGGCGTCGGGCGGAGCAGGGACGAGCGCGGCTTGTCGGGGGGGGGGGGGGCACGAAGAGACGCGGAGAAGAGAAGGAGCGAAGGAGAAGAAAAAGAAAGAAAAGAGAGAGAGAAGAAGAAGGGAAAAGAGAAAAGGGAAGAGAGAAGAGAGAGAGAGAGAGAGAAGAGGGGGGAAAATGTCAGGGGAAAGAACGTGCGCCCGCATGCATGGGCGACACGTTGCGCACGGGGGGGGGGGGAGGGGGGAAGGAGAGAAAGGGAGAAAAGGAGAGAGAAGGGAGAGAGAAAGAAAGGGGAGAGGGAAGGGAAGAGGGAGGGGCGGCGTACGGGGAGAGAGAGAGTGAATGCGCGCGCGGTAGGGGGTTTCAGCGTGGAGAGGAGAGAGAGAGAGAAAGAGAGAGAGAAAAAAAGAGATAGGGGGTAAAATTTTAAAATTTCAATCTAATATTAAACGAAATATAAAAACCCATAATTAAAACCGACTACACCCTGACGGTCTAAATTAATCCTAGAATATAATAAGGGACAAAGGCCAAATTAATTCGATCAACTACTACGAGGGAGGTCTACCAGTCCAAATTCGTACTCGGTCAAAAACTCCTTTTTCTTCCCACTCCCCCTGACAATCTTGACGTTGGCTAGGACAACATCGACACTGTCCAATTTATTGCGTCCCGAAATCCGAGAAATTCGACACCGAAGTTTGGGTTCTAAATAACGGCCAAATTCGATCGAGCGCGATTCTAGTGAAATCTCAAAATTTAAAACAATAACCGGGAGTGATCAGTTCCTGGACGAGATTTTACTATAAGTACACTGACGAATTACACGTTTATTAAATCCCAAAATTGGGTCAAAATCCGGGATGTCACAAAAAGGCCTTCTCTTGCTAATCATTTCATTCTTTGTAACCCAATGTGACCTAGTTTAACATGCCAAGTACTTGCATCAATCTCCACATTACTAGAAGATACAATTAAAGAAAAACAACCATTAACATTAACTTTATACACATCATAGTCAATGTTTAACACCATAAAACCATTCGATACATAACCAGAACTGTAATAAACTATTCCAAACAAAATGTCAACATAATCACTATGAAAATTAAAAACATAACCTAAGCTAAGAAGAACAACTGCAGAGACCAAGTTTCACCGAATATCTGGAGCATAGATAACATCATGTAGGAATAGGTTTAAACCATCACGAAAGGTTAATTTACATGTGCCGATACCCTTCACTTCAACTCTTGAGTTATTTCCAACATATATCCATTTTCTTCCAGGTTGTATTCGACAATACTCCACAAATGCTCCTCGGTTTCTAGCTACGTGGTCTGTTGCTCCTGAGTCTACAGTCCACATTGGATGAGATTCAGCAAGCATTACAGTGCTAGAAACAAAAGCATTACTCAAAGTAATGGAGTATTGTGGTACCTTTTTTGGCTCAGTGCATTCACGAGCAAAGTGGCCCAGTTTGCCACAATTGTAGCACATCATCTTGATCTCGTCCTTCTTCCCGCCGAGCTTCTTACGTCGGAACATCTTGGCTCTCTTGAGTGTATGATCAGTCTCTTTTCCTTTGTTATTGAATTTATTGTTCCTCTTGCGCTTAAAGCCTAAAACTTTGCTCGAACCTGATTTAGCAATATAAGCATGGGTAGAGGATTTTGCAGCCTCTAAGCACCCATCTTCTAATTCCAAATGATGTGCAATATCGTCAAAAGTGACGATATTCTCATTGTGCGTCATATTGATTTTCATATGTTCCCAGCTGTTAGGAAGAGACCTTATAATAGCCTGAACTTGCTATTCGTCAATTAAGGTATGACCTGCCGACTTTAGCTCACGTATTATGTTTGACATCTCCCGAAGATGCTGCCTCATAAACAGATTTAAGTGTTTCCAGTATGTGTCAAATTTGATGGTGAGCCTCCTCAATTTAGTAACAAACGTACCCTCAAACTTATCTTTCAATGCAACCCACGTTATTTGAACTTTGTCATGACTTTTAAACTTACACATGAGATCATCTTGTATACAACTCAGCAACGTGATGCGAGCAATGCTATTTTTCTTTTTCCAAGCTTGAAAAGCTTCTTGATTTCTTTTATGTTGAACATAAGTTCCATGCTTAGGTTCATCCATGGTGTGGTTGAGAATTTCCAAAACCTCTTACTCCTCAAGGATATATTGAACTTTTCGATGCCAAATATCATAATTGTCACCGTTCAGCTTCTCACCCTTATTGAGATCAGCCACAATGGTCTTGGATGCTGAAGCCATAATCATTATCTACTACACATTGACATAATAAACGCAGAATCAATACTAGCACATTTTCCACATAAATACACATATTTTAATTTGTAGCACAGACAGACTAAATTAATAATAATTTAACAAAAGACACCAAAACGAAAGTTCACAATGTTCCCAATCAGTTTCAGCGTACAATTGTTCTATTATCATTAACTTGTTTAATTTATGCAAATTTTAAGTTTTAGGTGAGAATTTCTGCTAATTCTACCAACCTATGAACTCCCACTAGAAAAGATAATTCACAAAAATTATTTAAAATAATGATCACATCCTTTCTAGCAATCATATAGCATGGCATGATGTAAATTAACAAATAGAACATTCATGCAACAAATATAATCAACAGCGGAATTCATGACGTAATGAAAATATAAGGATCTCCAGTCATTGTTTTAGTATGCTCCTAAATTAGGAAATTGCAAGCACGTCAAACCATATAAACATGCCATCAATGGATCATGCTCTACATAATCTTTAGGTGATCATTTACATGTAAACCGGCTTCTGTATTTTCAAAATCATAGGAAAATACAAGTAAAATACAATAATACCCCAAAAATATACGTATTAAGGGTTCCGTATGCATTTTTGATACCTTTAAAAGTTTCAAACATATAAAATAACTATACCACAATGTAGAGAATTTCAATACGAACATTATGGTACCAACTATAGCCCGATCGGAGCTCCCATGCGTTCACATGGGCCACTTAAGTGCGCAGCGCGTGTGGCGTATGCGCCTGCCCAATATGGGCTTTTGAGCCGGTCCGACCGGTCCAACTGGTTTGACCGGTTTGACCAATTGACCATTGACCTATCACGGGTCGGGTCTCTGGGTCGGGTTGTGGGTTGGGTCACAGGTCAGGTGAGGTCGCCGATCGCCAATGGTCGGCGAGATGACGTTAGCATGTCGTTACCGATAGTATTGCTGACATCATCAATGATGTCAGCATGCGTCGGTTGGCAATGCGTGCGTGGCATTCACGCGTTGGTAGTGCCAGCGCTTTGGGCTCGTGGCTCCCATGCGCCGTGGCTTCTGGCCGCTTGTATGGGCGTGTCTGGTGTCTTTCAGCGGCGCTTGACCCACCGTTCTGCTCGTCTCGACGAGTTCTTCTATTATATATAATAAAAAATAATTTTCACTATAAAGAATTTTTCGAAAATCATCCGAGCAGAGTAGTCGCCCGTAACGTTCAAACCCGTTCTTCATTTCAATTCATGTTCGTCGATTCATCTTGCAATTCCCGAGCAATGAAAATGCAAACAGTATGAAGTTCATCATCATGATCTCTATATCAAACAACAAGCGGAAAAAATCAAGGGGCAAACAAGGCAAAGATCATAACCGAGGCTCTGATACCAATGTTGGGAAGCGAGTGTCGGCAGAATCGACTAACCTGTTAGATGCACTACAAAGAAAATCTCTAGGATTGTACATTGAATCACCAGCAAACCATGAATGAATCTTCTTCACGTTGGTTCGAATACGATCACAGGGAAAGTATTTTTGTTCTACAACGTTAATGCCGATTGTCTTCTCAAAATAAATACGGAATCCTTATACGTTGAGAGAGTGAGAGAGATTTCTAAATAATCTCTTGTAAATTGTTCATCTACCGAGGAAGTTATCTTAACTTTCTTTAAGAAACTCTCTTCGCACCTCTTCAAAAAGTGTTTCTCAGACATACTTTTTATTAGAGAAAATGGTATCCCTTGGACATACATATCATGGGCGGACCGGTGAAATATAATAGTGACTTTTCTGTTAACTTGCAAATTTTACTTGCCTTCCCAACTTTTTTCAATGTATAACTCTTTTTTTTTAATTAACAACCTTGATTGGAGTGATTGGCAACTTTTCCCTTATCAAGGTACCAATTGGTTTTGTTCTACCAACTGTTACCTGGGATAGTTACAACATTTGCCAAACTTTGCTGGGTCAAGGTGGAGATTTGAATTGCGATGATGTTAAAGTAAATTAACTTATGACGCAGGAGCGGGCCTAATGCTAGAAGGTTACATGCTAGTGGGAGATCTATTGAGGCATATGTGTGAGGGCGTTAGGACAAACAAATCTCACATCGGGGATGTGATGTATGGTGAAGTCGATAATATACTACAGTTAGATAATATCCCATACCTTTGAGTGAAAGCGAATTCAATTGAATATGATCCAAATTAGTGGGGATATTATGTGATTAGTTCGTATCCAAAATAGAAAATTCAACTAAGCAAGTCGAAAAAGAGATGATTGAATCAAAATAATTCCCTTTAAAGTTCTATTTCTATCAGATGGCAGTATGAATGCTTTGTTGTGTTCCACGAACACACTAAAAGGTTATACGATATATAGGGTGTGGAAGTAAGCCAACATTTCTATTGGCAAACAGGAGGTTTTCAAGTTAAAAGACTTGGATTTGGATTCACTATTGATGATCTTTCCGGATGAAAGTATCAAACTTCTCCTGCGCCTCCCAACAGACCGAATTTTCACAAAATACACATTTCCTGATTATATTTGAGAAGATAATTTTGGGCATCTAGCCATCCGATTAGTAGAGGTTATTGGATGCACAAGGCGCACATGAACTAAGTTTGTCCGGGCGCTAGGATCTAAGTTAGTCCCATACATAATAAAGCAAATCCGATCCTAGGGCTTCTTGTGCATGAATTTGTTCATCATGTATGGAGCTCCTTCCAATGCAACATGGTTCTCCACGCCTCACAAACAACCCCAGTAAGGGCCGTCCCTGCGAATCGCCTGGCTTGTCAAGCATGTTCCACCTTAAGCTATGCATATTAGGCTCAGCAATTATAGCAAAAAGTAATCTTAATTCGCGCATTCCAATGTCAACCATCTTTGCGTCATTCTCCGATAAATTACTCTCCCTAATATAAAAACCCTTTTCTGTTTAGATAACATCAAACATTGTTTCCATACCTTACCAAAAAAAAAAAAAACATTGTTTCCATCTCCAATTCATTATCTCTCTGATCCAACCGGGAAGAGAGAAGAACATAATGTCGGAGGTCCATCCTTCAATGAGCCCGAAAGAGGAGCTTGACCTGAACCCGCCTCGGATGCTGGCGGCCCACCACTTGACAGGCCGTCGGCACCGGAAGAAGGGCATCGGGATCAAGACCTGGCTTGTGGTCGACTCGACAGGCCAGGACCAGCTCATCGACACGGGGAAGCACATGATCATACGGCAGACAGGGCTCTCAGCGCGGGATCTGCGGATCCTTGATCCGTCGCTGTCCTACCCGTCGGCCATGACGGGGCGGGAGAGGGCTCTGGTGATCAAACTGGAGCACATAAAGGGAGTGATCACGGCCAAGGACGTTTGGCTGCTCAACTCCAAGGATCCCGCGGTGGCTCCTTTCGTGGAGGAGCTCAAGAATCGGTGCTCGCATCATCATCAGGCCAACGCCATGAAGGTTTGGAATTATATTTTCGAGCATATCAATACAATAGAACTGTATTAAAGGAGACATGGAGCGTACATCCATGGCATCTGATTGATTTGTCCAAAGTCAGCATTGGCCACTTTACATGATGAAGTTTGAGAATTATTTAGCTGCTCTTGGAGGACAATGTCCCCGTTTGCTCATGTCAACCACCGCATTCCTATTTATGCTATTAGACGTCCTTGTCCTTTGGTTTAATACTTGATGTCTCATCTGAATTTAACACTTAATTTTCAGTTGTTTCAATTGGACCGTTGAACTTTTGTCCAACACGAAACACCATTCCTAAACTTTTAATTGATTTGATTTAGTTCCCGAGTGATTTTGATAAGTCCAATGTGAACTTTACCTTGAGGCTTCCTTTGTTTTGCGGGAAACGAATGATTTGGGAAATATTTTTCTAAGCATGATCACTTCTATCATTTGAAATAATCAATTGGTGAAAAATGTTTCATGGTTCATAACAATTTACGTCTAAACATTTTCGTGGATGATGAATTTTTTTTTTTCGTTCATTCGTTCATTTTTATAATTGATACAATCAATTATTTTTTGGAAAATATTTTCTAAATCATTTATCTTTCTTGAAACAAATGTATCCTTAGAAAAGCTTCCAAAATCGGGACAAAATCACTCAACCTTATACAGCTATTGTTATATTTTTACCAAAGTTTTGAATCAAGATTGTGTGAACTAGAATGGATAGATGATTGTTGACTATGCCTTGAAAACAAAACGACTCAGTTTACTAGTAGAATTTAAGGTTTACTTTTCTTGTTCTTATTGACCTATTTGAAGTGATTGAGAAAAGAGAAAAAAGAAGTCAGAAATAACCAGACATCCACTCTAAAATACGTGAAATCAGCAACATAGCAAAGTAGTTCACCTGTGTATTAATTTTACTCTCAAAGTCAAACTCTGCATCTTTTTCAATTAGAAAAAGAAAAATTTTCGGTAAGTGGTGCAGCCACAATTTAGAAAGCCATCTATCACTTCCAAAGATCTCCTGAGAACTATCATTTTCAATTAATTTTTTCATTAAAAATTCGTCCTCTCACCATCTCTTTGGGGCTGAGCCTGGGTAGCCATTCCTGGTGAAGTAGTACTCTATTTGTTTTATTTATCCAATGCGTAAATGGTGCAACACACTCATCATGCCCCAGATACCGTCTCCATCTCTTCTGTACAGCAATATTGCCGTTGACCGACTATCGGAACAGATATCGCCCGTGAAAACGAATGTTGGTAAGCTAAAACTAGTTGACTCGTGAAAAGCTCCGATAACAGATATCGCCCGTGAAAATTTATTTTTCTTAGTTACGGCAGTCGATAGCTATTAAAAACTAGATACCGGATTTCATTTTGCAGCCATTTTTCTTTGGTTGTCATTCTCTCGTAGTAGGTCAACAGAACCAGTGGTGATGAAGAGCAATCTGAGGAAGCTTTACATCAAGTTCTTGAAGCTGCACAACAGAACGTATTGCACCCTCGAGAGTTTAAGCAACAACATGACAGATCAGAGACTCTTCCTTTTGAGTTTGTGGCCTTGGAGGCATGCCTTGAAGCTGCATGCTCTAGTTTAGACAAGGAGGTAAGGGCTCTGGTTTTTATCTGCATTATCTGCATTGGAGAGCAACATATTGTGCTTGTCGTTCCTCAAATTGTTTGCTGGGAAATTTAGGCAAAAGCATTAGAGCAAGAGGCTAATCCTGCTTTGGACAAGCTAATTTCGAAGATTAGTACCCGTCATCTGGAGCGGGTCCGGCAGATTAAAGCTCGCTTGGTCGCGCTGACTGGAAGAGTTCAAAAGGTTTGAGTTTTCATTCCTGCAGAATTCCATAGAATTTTCCTCAATGCTGGTTAACTTCAAATAATGTTGGTAAGTGTCGAAGGACTATTGGTAGAGAAAATGACTCGTGCCTTTTTTTTTTCCTAAATTAACATATTGGTAACTTATCAACACTTTTATGTAAAACCTAACTTTTTTGATAGTATGTAAAATACATTTTTGTACTAATTTACCAACTTTTATTAGCATAAATTTACTAGCTTTTCGAATTGACTAACTGTTTTACGAAATTACCAACCTAAATTAGACTAACTTACCAACTTTTGTCAGATTAAATTACCACTTAGTTTTAGATGATTAACTCTTATTTGAGTTACTTACTAACATCTAATGTTTTATTTTAATTTACCATTTAATCTAGCGAGTTAACAAATTTCATTTGCCTAATAACTATTTTTTAGGAATTGTCAACCGAAATCATGTAACAAATTTCAAGCGAGTTAACACTTGTATTAGTTCGTCTAAAGAAAAAATAGTGAGTGAATGAGTAACTGAGTTAGCTCTTGGGATTTTATGATATCACAACTGATAAATATTTAAGTTGTTAAATGAATGTATTATTTAATATTAAATATTATAACACTTCTCATCACTCGAGAAGTTGGCCTTAGTGTAAGAAAACATAAAATTGGGGTCGGGGAGGCATATAGAGGCCGCCTAGAAAGTTCTATGATACAAATGCAAAAGGAGCCACAGTCAACTAATCGAAAAGTTTAAACTGTAAAATGAAGATGTTATTTTGATATTATATTCCATGACACAGCTAATTAGCAAAAACGGTTCACCATGGATTTTTTCATCTCTAGATAAAGGATGAGATCGAGCATCTTCTCGAGGATGATGGAGACATGGCAGAGATGTACTTGACCAGTAAACTACTCCAAGATGAAAATGACAAGTCTTCATCTTGTTCTTCCTCGATCACCGAGGAGGAAGATGAACTTCATGAACCAGACAAAGAAGGAAGGCAAACATTCTACGTCTCTAGCATCATGTTTTCGATCATGGCCGAATAATTTCGAATCTTTTTTCTATTCTTCAAAGCTTTTTCCCCTTAATTATGCAGGAATCGTGAAGGAGATGATAGAATCACACCAGATGAGAGTTCGAGTTCTCCGCGCAGATTGCTGAATGATGATGAAATGGGAGGCGGGATCAAAGAAAGTAACTCTTATGGTGGCTTGAGCACGAGCAAGCACTTTGATGGCCCAGGCAAGCACCTTGGCGTGGCAGAATTGGAAATGCTCCTAGAGGCTTACTTTGTGCAACTTGATGGCACACTCAACGCGCTATCCACGGTACAAATCTTGAACTTTACACTCGAACGCGCTCGCGAACTCATGACAATGAATCTCATTCGATTCCTTACAAACCTTTTCATCTTGTCTCTGTTGAAAGCTAAGGGAATACATTCAAGACACGGAGGACTATGTGAACATAATGTTGGATGACAAGCAAAACAATCTGCTGCAAATGGGAGTGGTGATATCTACAGCAACGCTATTCATCACCATGTTCATCGTCGTGACTGGAATATTCGGCATGAACATCGGAATCGCACTCTTCCAACCTCCAAATCCAACAATCAACAATTTCCTCTGGACAGCAGGCGGATGCACGGTCGGGACGATCGTCTTGTATGCTATCGCAATAGCATGGTACAAACATAAACGGTTTATATAGCTATTAGGTCAATATCAATGCCACTCGGAGAATGTTTTGGGTGGAAACACAAATACGGATAGTATGCGTGGTATAGTTAAAGGAAAAGCTTATGCTTTTACAATATGCGTTTATCTTTAGGTTTCCAACGCTTATTTGAGCCATGTATCAATATTTATTGGGTCGATTATGAATTATGACCTTTTCTAATAATATAAGAATTTTATTGAAGTTACCGAATTTTATATCTGATTATCAACTTTATGTGAGTTACTTATCAACTAGATATGACACTTATTTGAGCCACTAACAGACGTTGATTAGTTCGTTTTGAGTTACAACTTTTCTAATAAGTACTAGCTTTTATTGAAATTATCGACTCTTATGTCAAATGATCAACTATATTTAAGTATTTATTGGCGTTTTTAAAAGGTTACTAACTAGTTTTAGGTTATTAAATCTTTTTTGAGCCGCTTATTAATGTTGACTAAGTTGTTTCCGAATTACCAATTTTTCAAATAATTTACCAACTCCTATTGAATTTATCAACTCTTATACGAAATTACCACTTTATTTTGTGTCACCTAGCATAATAAAATTATATTTTATCCTTTATTAAAAGTTGGTCACTTCAACAAGAATTGGTAAATTATTGGCGCAGTTTATAATTTTGAATCGATCAAATTAAATTTAGTGAGCGGCTCAAATAAAAGCATGTAATACTAAACTAGTCGAGGGCTTCATAAACAAAAAATTGGTTAATAACTCAAATTGGTATTTTCATATAAACGGGGGTATACTTCAACTTAAGAGGGTAAATTACTTCCGGTCCAAATAAGATGGTGAAAAGAAAAATCGGAACTTGTCTTTCTTCGTGGACTCAATATGAATTCCTTAGATTCTTGAAATATGATTGTCTTGATCTATTAAGTTAGTTTATGCAATAGTTGCTCCGCGTATTATGGTGCTTACCCGACATGTGTGGCTCACTCTTATTTTTTTAAACGCATTTCAGATCCAATATTTTAGCATTTTTTTTAGAATCTTTGATAGTGAATATTTTAGCAATTTGATGAACAGGCATTAAGGGAAGTCAAAAGCTGAAACCTAATAATTTTTAAGGGACATCCATTTGTACAATCATCGACATTGTCATCATGTGAAACTGGCATTCACTTCCTTTTTTGCAAGGCAACTCCCTCAAGTTAACTTCGTATCATATATCTATTTATTAGGTTGTCAATTGGCATAATTCTTCTTATATAGATAGGGTTTTGGTTAGTTTGATTTATTATTGTACCAGTAAAAAAATATATTATACCCTGCAATACCAGCCCTTGTCCAGCCTTGCTCGTAATGTGTGTAGCTTAGAGTGCTTGACACGGATCGACCCCATGGGTTCGGGTCATGAATTGAATGTTGTGCATCAACCACATAATAGACGAGAATGAAAGTGAATATACGAACCAAGATCGTGGTTTCTACAAGAATCATTTTGATTCAGTTCAATCAAATCAATCACGTATTAACAATCCGAGAGAAATCCATACTGTATCATCTAAATATTGTCGCACTATTTACAATAGAATGAGAAAATTATCCAAAAAAGTTATAATTAAACTTATTGTGTTTTTACCAATTTAGTTTCAAAACTTTTTAATTGTATCGATTGAGTCATAAATCTTTTTTATGCTTTGCCAAGTGAGTCCATCTTGTCAATCTTGGCTGGAAATTGCTGACGTGGACGATGGCTATCCTACATGGCAAGATCGGCTTTGACGTTGACATTTTTAATAATATTTTATTTTATTTTTATTTTTTTCTTCTCTTTTTCTTCTTTACTTTTTTTTTTTTTTTTTTTTACATTTTCCCCATTTTCCCTCCGCCAGACTTAGTTGAGGGACTTCCACACTTGGATTGATGACAGTGAGGGTTGCCCTTGCCAAATTAGGCGATGGGGAGGGTTGCCCTTGCCAAATTAGGTAAGGGCAAGGGTGGCCCTTGCTAGGCTAGGCGCAAGCATCCCTTGCTCGAGGCTAATGAGGGTGGCCCTTGCCTAAGCTAGGTGATCATTATTGGCCATTGCCAAGGCCTGGTAATAGCCGGCAAAAATATTATTAAAAAGAAAAAAGAAAAAAAATAAGGAAGGAAAAGAGAAGAACAAAAAAAAAAGAAATAAATAATTTGTAAAAATATTAAAATATTATTAAAAATGTCCATATCGCTGGCATGGCCGATGGCACGATCGGTGTGCATGTTAGCGATTTCTGAGCAAAATTAATAAAAAGTAAAAATGTTTATGACTCGGTTGTTAAATTAAAAGGTTTATGACTGAATTGGTAAAAGTGTAATAGATTTAAGACTTTTAGGATAATTTTTCTAACAATATGATAAATTATTTCTGCCAAATCTCTTGTAAAATAATTCTATAGAATGACCTTTTCTTTTTTTTTTTTTTGGTCAAAATAGAATGACCTTGATTGTGCGTGCTTTCTGCACCAAAAAAGTGATTAAACAGGACAACCTAAGACAATGTTTATGGATAACCCACCCAGTGGGGGCTGTCACTGCATATCACCTGGCTCGTTAAGCACAGTCCACCTCATACATAACACCCAACGATCATGCTCTATAGTTAATTCAACTGAGAGTCAAATAGACCCTGCTCCATTAATGTCTTCTCAGAAAGTAATCTTCACTAATGGCCGTGTCGAGCGATCATCTTTGGACGATGCCCCGAGATGACCCCACGGTGCACCCGGCCCCGATCGACACAGGAAACATGAAGGATCATCGGCACCGGAAGAAGGCGGTACGGCTCAAGACCTGGCTTGTCATTGACTCGACTGGCCGGGTCCAGCAGATCGATGTCGGGAAGCAGTTGATCATGCGCCACACGGGGCTCTCGGCCCGCGACCTCCGGATCCTCGACCCTTTTCTCTCGAACTCGTCGTCCGTCATGGGCCGCGAGAGAGCCATTGTGATCAAGCTGGAGCACATCAAGGGTATAATCACCGCACATAATGTTTTGCTGCTGAACTACAGGGACCCAGCGGTGGTTCCTTTCGTGGAGGAGCTCAAGCGACGGTTCTTGCATTATCATGAAGCCAAAGCAGTGAAGGTTTTCAATCTTTCCTTGATGCAGAATAGATGTTTTATACTTAGTTGAATTAGTATTGTGTTCATTTTGGATTGAAAAATGCATTTTTCACGTTAATGGAAACTGTTTTACAATATATAGTTGACTACATATATATACATTGTGTCTTATGTACAATGGGTACTACGTCACCCCATACTTCGCTAACTTTATTGTCATGCGGGTCCTTAACGGTTGACGTGATTGGGAAAGCGCTTGAACGAGCTAGATGCGAGGCTCTTTCAGAGCCCCTCTTCTTTCTTGGGAAGACTGGATTAAGTGCGCTACTGTAGATCTTCACAGCGACTATAAATCTTCATAGGTTCTTTTTATCTTTCCACAAACATAGGAAAGTTCGAACCCCCGATTGGCTAGTAAGAAAATATTGACCTTGTGCTTTTCTAATTAGATTCGCGGAAATGGCGGTGATGAGCGAACTGCAGCGGAGCTGGCAAAAATCTTTCAAGGCTCGCAAGAGAGAGTGGAACACAGTCAAGTGTTGAAGGAACAACAAGACAGATTGCAGACTCTTCCTTTCGAGTTTGTTGCTTTAGAGGCATGCCTTGAAGCTGCCTGCTCCCGTTTGGACGACGAGGTACAGAGTCTCTATGTTGTTGGTGTTTCTTTATTTTATTAGTCAGTACTTAATGCTCATAAAACTAATCAACTTATGTGAAAATTCAGACAAAAGCATTAGAGCAAGAGGCTTATCCCGCTTTGGATAAGCTAACTTCGGAGATTAGTAGCTTCTACCTCGAAAGGGTTCATCAAATTAAGGGCCGTTTGGTTGCATTAACTCAACGCGTTCAAAAGGTTTGAGACTCCTCTTCTCTATCTATCCTTAATCTATGTTTTCGTCGTACTTGAAATTGGGTTCGGCATCTAATAGTCACGTCAATCAGTGACGAATCTCGATAAGCTTGTACAAATTGGTTGGTCTTTTTTTATATGCATGAACAGATTAATACCCTTGGGTTGGTGCAGTTGTTTAGGGCGTTGGAGAATTTCCAGCTCAATTGGAGCTACCCATTTAAATCCGACTGCGTGCAAATTACTTTGAATCAGGATCATTTGCATTTTGCTTTGGGTGTAATTTAGGGTTGTGAAATACTTGAGCGATTGTAAACTTTGTATTCTCCGATTTCAAGATAGATTTTTTACATCTAACTCGCTCTGTGGAGTATGTATTGATACTTAGATCGAACCACGTTCTTTGATGTTTTTTTATTGTTCCTCATTGGTTTCTTTGATATTTTTCCTTCTAACTTAAGCATAAATTGCAAGATCCATTAGTTTTTGCATTATATTACAATAATTGTTATTAGAGTTAAGGTTAGAGTTTCTAGAGTTGATTTAGGGCTTTGCTTGTTTGATCACTATTTAGAAATTCTGCCGTTGAAATTATGTCTGGAACAAAAGTGAAGATTGAGAAATTCAATGGGAGGAATGAATTTGGGTTGTAGAACATTAAGATGTGTGCTCTTTTAACAACCTTGGCTTTCGCGAAGGTATTAGATGACAAGGATATATTGCTAGAAATGATGAAGGAGGCCGATGAAGTAGAGTTGATAGGGAATGTGAAAAGCATAATTCTATTGAATCTATTGGATGAGATATTGGCTGAAGTAACCAAAGAGAAAGATGTTGTAGTATTGTGGGCAAAACTTCAAGCATTTTATTTTATGAAGGGTTTGAACATTCACTTAAATATGCTGAAAATGATGTTTAAGTTCCAGGTGGTTGAAAGTACATCTATCAAAGCCCATTTGGATGAGTTCAATAAACTCATGATGGACTTAAAGAACATCAATGAGGCCATTCATGATGAGAAACAAGGCATTATGTTGTTAGCATCTCTATCGGTTTTTTAAGCACTTTACTGATTCGCTACTAGAAGGGCACACTACGATTACCTTGAAAGATATTAAATCTGCCTTGTTTTAAAAGAATGATGAAAGAAGTTACAAAAAATAACTTAATGTAGAATATGGCATGAGCTTTGATTATTTGGGGTAGAGTCAATCGTAAAGAGTCTAGAAATATTAGATGGAAGAGCTGTATTAAATTGAGGTTCAATGTTCAGAACCATCAATGTTTGCAGTGCTGTGAGGTAGGACACTGCAAGAGGGATTGTCCAAAGTACGAGGGTAAATGAGTTTAGGTGGAGTTTATAGGTGATGGTAATATTGTTACCACAAAAGATTATAATTTTAGTGATGTTGACAATGTGTTAACAATTACCACAAGTTCATAAGATGATGATTGGATGCTTGACTCTAAATGTTCTTATCTTATAACTCTTCATTGATAGTGGTTTACTACCTATCAGCACACGGATGGTGGTAAGGTTTTTATGGGAAACAATGCTACTTGTGAGTAGTAGGGATCAGAATAGTTCGGATTAAGATGCCCGATGGAGTGGTGATAACATTGACTAACGTATGACATGTTCTGGAGTTGAGGAAGAACCTTATCTCGCTATGTGCTCTTGACGGATTCTAATACCGAATCTCTACTATCGATACTTAAGTCGAATCATGTAGATTTGTGGTGTTGTTTATTGTTTCTCATTGATTTCTATGATAATTTTCTCCTTTCACGCGTTAAGTATTGCAAGATCCATTATTTTTCATGTTATATTACACTAGATATTGTGCTTTATGGGCTTCTAGGTAGCCCTTGTCTCCATGACGTGCCCATGGGTAATAAAAAAAAAAAAATCAACACTAAACTAACACATGATTGCATTTACCATACCTATTAACATTACTTGCATTAAAGACATATCTCAAGTGGCCACATTTTATAGCATGGGCCTTTTCCATGTATCTCTAGGTGAGGGATGAGCTCGAGCATATTCTCGAAGATGATGGAGACATGGCTGGTATGTACCTGACCAGCAAACTGCTTCAAGGAGAAGATGACAACTCTTCTTCTTCCTCAGCTGCTGTCGAGGGGGAAGAAGAAGTTAATGAACTCAACAATGACGGGCACATACTGAATCTCTTGCTTTCTGTTTAACTTCAATCCTGTTATCATTGTCTTATCGCCAAATTTATACAGGCATGACAGTGGAGATCCCGATACCTCACCCGATGACGGCTTGACTCCTCCGTGTGGCTCGCTGAACGATGAAATAGAAATGGCCAAGAGCAGCGATTCTCGTGGCGCCGCTCCAGCCAGGCATGTCCACGTGGCGGAATTAGAGATGCTCCTAGAGGCATACTTCGTGCAAGTTGATGGCACACTTAACAAGCTCTCTACAGTATGAATCTCATACTTTCTCTCTGATGAAAAATTAAATTCCTTATGAAAGCACATACACAAAAAGAGACACTGTACAACCTTTTCGCTGTGAATTAATAGCTAAACTCGTTAGTCCTCTTCTTATTTTTTCTGATCTTAAAGCTGAGGGAGTACGTCGACGACACGGAGGACTATGTTAACATCATGTTGGATGACAAACAAAACAATCTTCTGCAGATGGGAGTGCTGATAACAACTGCTATTCTGGTGCTCAGCGGGTACATAGTCCTCGGTGACGTGATGGGCATTAACATCACCATCACACTTTTGGATCCCACAAATCAGTCACAGGAAGACTTCATATGGACTAACGTCGCTTGCACCGTCATTACCATCTTATTGTATGTCGGCATAGTTGCATGGTACAAATACAAAGGATTGCTCTATTAAGGGCATGTAGAAATTTAAGATCACCTGCAAAATAAGTAAAATGTATAGGATCGGTTGAGGTTGGACACCCTCCATGGATAGTTTGCTATGACTACTGCAGAACTGTAATTCTGAACTGGTGGCTCATTGTTAATGAAGATGAAAAAAATTAGCTATCACAATTTTCTGATTCCGTAGAGAGAGATGGAATAGAAGACTAAAAATTAACAGTTACAAAAACTGTCAAGAACAAGCTTAATAGGAACCTGTTTTGAACTGCACACAAATGTGCAAAAAAAAAAACTGACTTGTTCCACCTCCTAGAAAATAGCTAACAAACTAACTGCCTAACAAATCAAACTTGACTGCAAAACAGAAAAGACTAAAATGACAAGAAAAACAGCAGCAGCACTGGGACGCAGCTCCAACAAACTCCTCCTTGGATCAGTTGCTGCTGCATACTCCAATTTTCTCCCTTAACAGCTCAAATTTTTCAACCTGAAGTGGCTTTGTGAACATGTTTGCAAGCTGATCTTCTGATCTACAATAAACCAACTTAACTTCACCACTTTGTTGCACTTCACGCAGAAAGAAGAATTTGATCTTAAAATGCTTGGTTTTGCCATGAAAAACTGGATACTATGATATTGCTAAAGCAGCCTGATTGTCCACATAAAATTCAATGCGATCACTAGAACTCAACCACAAATCCTTCATTATCTTCTTCAGCCACAAAACTTTATTTGCAGCTCCAGCAGCTGCTATAAACTCAGTCTCTGCAGTGAACTGAGCTACAATCTCCTGTTTTTTGGAACACCAGAAGAAACAAGCAGAGCCAAGAGTGAAGTAGTACCCAGATGTACTCTTCATGTCATCTACTGAGCCAGTCCAGTCACTATCAGAAAAACCCTGCAACTTAAACTTCTGGCCTTTTCTAAACTTCACACCAAATAACAATGTTCCTTTGATGTATCTTAAGACCCTTTTTGCAACAACCAAATGTAACTGATTGGGACTACTCATGAACCTGGATAAAACACTCACAACAAATAAAATATATGGTCTAGTTGCCGTGAGATACATGAGACATCCAATTAAGCTTCTATACATTGAAGCATCTACCGCTTCTGTCATGCCCCGAACTCCCGTCAAGCTCTTGTACATCCCACTTTTGGTTAATAAAGTGTGACGTCCCAGGTTGTTGCCGACCTCATTATAATCATCAGAGATTTTTAAATTCACAGTGGAAACCACAAACTCACCGTGACATTTGGAAACTGGGGAGAACAGGGAGAGTATACATTTTCATTTCTCATTCAAACTTATACCACAATATTCACAAAATTACAAACCTTAATTTACAAGTACACACAATACTATAAACCATCGATATAAAAAAGAACCGATGACCTGGCATTTTAACCTCAAAAACGGTACTTATCGACAGTCTGATTTCTCCTCCTCTACACTAGCCCTTACGACCCACACTCAGTGTCCATTTCGAGTCTGACTCATCGTCCTCCGATTCCAAACTCTCTTGAACCGTCTACTCCTCCGAGGACTCCGGTTTTGCTTCAATCACAATTGGGTGATTGATGTCACCGGACTTCGCTGGAACTTCGTTCTGACCTTCCTCAGCTAGTCCATCGAAGAAATGGTACTCAGGCACAAAGTTAGGATCCAAATACTGCTCAAATGGAAGTATATACTCCAGTTCCCCTATAGGCTCTTCAAACTCGTTGGGTTCGATCTCGGGTTTTACTTCGAGCCCCACATCCTCTTCTGGTTCCTCCTCGGGGATTGGTTCTAGATCGATGTCCATTGGATCAACTTTGGCTTGCGATGTTTCGGGCTTGGGTTCATGCTCAGCCCCTGAAGATCCCTATGCTGCAGGTGCTAGGTGCAAACCAGACTAAGCCAAACTAACTTCTGTACTAGTCAACTCTCCGTCTATCGGGGGTATGGCAGATGGGTCCTAATCTCCGACTAAATCATATGGGATATCAAAACTTCTAACGGGACTGAACTCATCTCCGTTAACGTCCCTGAAATACCACGCGGTATACTCAAGAGTCTCTCATAAGGGTAACCCTACTTCTACATAAACGGTCGTGGTGTGCTTAATCTATGTCATATTATCTCCCATAAGAAATTCTGCAACTTCGTATTCGGTGTGCACTGGTACTCCAAACTGCTTTGGTGGCGGTGGCGGAGGATTCATGGCTCAGGTCTGGGTTCTGAAAATGTTGGTTGAAACAATCATGAGATTATATCTCAGTAAGTACACTCCTAAACCTCACATAGGCTATCACGTACCTCCAGACAATCACAATACACAACTACACGCGTCAAATCATCACGTAGCAGGCATTTCTCATGCAATCACAAGCATATGCAAATCTCGAGTCGTGCACTCATTCCGTTCTCATTTTCTCTTTTCCACATTACTCACCAGTGACCCGCGTAAACGTACATGCTTCAGGTACACTGCGACCACTTATCACAACACTTCAGGCCCACGTAAACGTACACGCCTCAGGCCATATATCTTGTCCACGTAAATGTACATGCATCAGGCTCAACATCTACCATCTACTGCACAATCCGCGTTGAAGTACACGCCTCAGACTGGCAGTCTTCTGGTAATACCGGGCATCGTCCTGCGTTAACGTACACGCCTCAGGACGGCACAATTTTCCCAATTTCACAATTCATGCCACGCGCATTTTCTTTCTTACTCATGCACATGCTCAATAAACATTTACCACACCCAACTGACCCATCATACGTGGCCCGTGCACGCAACAATTCACACTCAAAACATGCTCACTCAGCATTTGATATGGCCAATTTCATTAATTAAATCAGTCTGGCCTACATGTGCACCCAACAGGCATATTTCAATCACTCAATTACACAACCACACACTTAATTTTATCACCATAATTCAATAATAATCGAACACGTATTAAACGCATAAATTGTCATTTTTCTCCAACTAAATGGCGTGGAATCAATTCCGGTCCTTCATGATACTTTCTCGCCATTAATTGCTGGTTCTAAAAATCCAACTCGCGTCCCGATCGGCCTATCATAGCTCACTCAATAGCCACTCACAGCCCACTATCATCCTCAAAATTTCCATAAAAATTTTCCGAATTCAATCTTAGGCCCGTTAATCATTCCCGTTCCCAAACCGTACAATTTTCGCGCTCAAATAAACCCGATTTGACCCAAAAGAAAAATCATCAGTTGATACCTAATGTCCTAAATCAGGTTTAGGCGAAACTTACCAAGTTTTAGACTCACGCGGTTAGAACGAAAAGCGGTGGCACTCAATCGGGAATTGCGGTGCGACTAGGCGGTGTGCGGCGATAGCGGCGACGACGGCGTGGGGTGATGGTGGTGCTGCGGTACGGCGGCAGCGAGGTGGCGGCTTGGCGGGCGGACGGGCGGCGGTCCAGTGTGGGGAGAGGCGGCCGAAGGGGAGCTCACAGTGGGGGGGGGGGGGGTTTCGGTGGTGAGGGGGAGAGAATGGAGAGAGAGATTGAATCTTGACTTAAATAGTGCCAATTAGACCAAAAGTGACAAATGACCATCTTGCCCTTTACTCACAATTCCAATTAACGGCTCAGATTCGATCTTATCTTAAAACCAACGGCCGAGATCGAATCTTACCCAAAAATATCCAAAGGTATTTTGAGAATTTCATAAAAATCCAAGGGTAAAAATGTCCAACCAAAAAATTAGGGCAAAATTACAAAAATGCTCTTTGCCCATAAAACATACCCTTTATTAATTTCCAAGGGTAAAATGGTCTCTTTCTCATTTTCTTGTCCAAATCGAATTTTTCCGAAGGATTCGGGCACACCCAAAAATCGCACGTGTCTTCCGCAACGTCGTCTGAGAGTTCCATCGTGACTTCCTAATTTTTCGATGTCCAATTTGAGCTAAATTCAATAATTAAATTTTATTAAACACAACTAGAGCTTTTCTCAAACTAATAGGAGGCTTGTTGGGGAAATTCGTAGGATCGACTCGTGACTGATATTGAATCGAGTCACGTGCAAGTTCGTTCGATACGTGACGATCTCGGTTATCATTAAAATGGCAAAGATCAATCACTAGATTCGAGGGGTACGATCGTTTGTTATAGGTTCAGGATTATTTGTCAAGTCATTTTGTGGTCCAGCGGAATCACCCGCAATCCACTATTATGACAGTGGCGAACTGACCCCTGACTATCCTTGGATCGGCTAATAGTGGCTCCAAATATCACTTCAGCGATTTCATGGTCGAAAATCAATTTACGATCGAATTTTCTTTAGTCGCGCGAATTTAATTCTCCTATTAGCCTTTCCCTATTGGTTAGCATCTTAGGAATGATCAGTTTCAGGCGAGAATTTACTACGAGTACATTTCATAAAACTCAGTATTTTATAAATTCCAAATGGACAAATTTTTAAATCCTAAATAGACAAATTTTCAGGATGTCACAGCTTCTATTCTATCATTCTTTTGCAGCTTCTCCTTAGCGGTCATAGGAGTGCTGACACTTCTACAATCTTCCATTTGAAACTTCTTCAAAATTTCCTTCATGTATTTCTTTTGGCAAATGAAAATCTCATATGAAGTTTGTTTGATTTCCAGACCTAGGAAATAAGCTATCTTTCCCAAGTTTGACATCTCAAAAGCTGCAATCAGATCTTGCTTCACCCTCTCTATCAGTTCCACATCATTCCCTATCACCAACAAATCATCTACATAGAGTGACAAAATTACAACACTGTGATTCACCTTCTTGACATAAAGAGTGAACTCACTCAAGCTTCTTACAAAGCCAAAATCCTACAAATATCTATCTATCTTTCCATACAAAGCTCTTGGAGCCTGCTTTAGTCCATATAGAGCTTTCCTCAATTTGTATACCTTCTCTTCTTGCCCTTTGCCACTGAAGCCTTTAGGTTGTTCAACGAAAATCTCCTCTTCAAGCTCTCCATTCAGAAATGCAGACTTGACATCTAGCTAAAATATAGGCCACCCCTTCTCTGCTGCAATAGCTAATAGTAGCCTGATTGTATCAAGTCTTGCAATAGGCGCAAAAGTTTCAAAATACTCCCCATATCTGAGCGTAGCCTTTCACAACTAGTCTAGTTTTGTGTTTATTGATAGAACCATCAAGATTAAGTTTTGTTCTGAACACCCACTTAACCCCAATCACATTCTTGTCAGATAGTCTGTCAACAAGCTCCCATGTGTGATTTTTCTGAATCATTGTCAACTCTTCCTGCATTGCTGCAATCCACTTCTGATCCTCCTTAGCTTCCACAAAGTTAGTTGGTTCAAGCACTGCCACGTTGCTTCTTTCATAAACTTTAGCAAGTGACCTTGTGCCTCTTACTGGCATATCATCTATAATATCTTCCAATCCATTCACAACTTCATCAACCTGTACAATTGTTGTGGGTTGTTGTTCGCAGATTTCTTCTGTCCTGCATTGTTTTCTTCCATCCAATTCCACTCATCTTCCTCTAGAAAAACAACATATGTACTCACAGTCACCTTCCCTATCATAGGCTAAAAAATCCTGTAAGTTTTTGATTGGAGACTATATCCAATGAAGACTCCAGGCTTAGCTCTTTGATCTAGCTTGTCCCTCTTGACCTGAGGAACATGTGTATAACACAAACACCCAATGACTTTTAAATTCTTTACATAAGGTTTAACACCATACCAGGCTTCAAAAGGTGTTGACCTCTCTGAGGCCTTTGTGGGCAATCTGTTCAACAAGAACACTGCAATACTAGCTACCTCAGGCCAGAACTTCTTAGGTAACATCTTCTCCTGCATCATACATCTGGCCATTTCCATAATGCTTCTGTTTTTCCTCTCACCGACCCCATTCTGTTGAGGTGAATAGGGGGCAGTGAACTGCTGCATAATGTCTGCTTCCTTACAGTTTAACTTAAACTTGTGAGCAGTATACTCAGAACCATTATCAGACCTAAGCATTTGGATTTTCTTCCCACTCTGATTCTCAACTAAGGCTTTGAACTTCACAAACACATCAGCAACTTCGGACTTGGCTTGCAGAAAGTAAATCCAGCTCATCCTAGTTGTGTCATCTGTGAAAGTGATGAAATACCTGCTACCATTGAGAGATGACTCAGACATAAGTCAACATAAGTCTGTGTGGACTAATTGCAGCTTCTCACATGCTCTCCAGCCTCCTCTTTTGAAAGGAAATCTGGCTTGCTTGCCAAGAAGACAAGTTCTGCACTGTGGAAATTCCTCCTCCAAACTTGGCAAGTCATTTGCTAAGCTATTCCTCTGCATAAACATGTTCTTCCAGTGAACATGTCCAAGCCTTTTATGCCATAGCTCTGCATTTTCTTCTTTGCACTCCAAAGCTATTTGTTGCATTTCCTGTGGCTTGAACGGGAAGCACTTGTCCTTCATTGGCATTCTCAACATTTCCATGCTATTTGCATTATCAATAAGGCATTCCTTTCCTTCAAACTTCACCTTATAGCCCCTCTCAACTAATTGGCCAACACTCAATAGATTTTGGTCAATTTTTGGCACAAAAAGAACATCACTAATCAGCTTCACCTCCTGATTTCCTTCAATAGTCATTGTACCCTTCCCTTGCACTTCGATATATTGTTTATTGCCAATTCTGACTTTGGACCTGATTGACCTATCTAGACTCCTAAACAGCTTCAAATTGCCAGTCATATGATTGGTACGGCTACTATCCACCAGCCATGCATCATTCTCAATAGGAGAACCAGAATAGGAAGCCACAAACAAGCATTCTTCCTCAGTCTCATTCACAGCTATTTGTGCTTCTCTTGCTTGCTGGTAATTGTTCTCTTTGCAGATTGCTTCCATGATACCCTTCTTGTGACATCTTCTGCACTTAGCATCAGGCCTCCTCCAGCATCTAAAGGACTGATGAGTAGTACCACCACAATGTTGACAAGGCTTCTTGTTCTTCTTCCATTTGCCAGACCCACTAGAACTTCCTTCTTTCGCTGCAAACTTGGAGTCACTTGCATTTCCTTTGGACTGATTCCATTTCTTCCCTTTGCCTCCATCATTGAACTTCACTTTAGCTTGCAGTGCACCCTCTACAGGCTCTTCTCTTCTCATCAATCTTCTTTGCTCCAGTGCCTGCAAGGCACTTAACAATTCTGCAAGCTTTATGTCAGCTAAATCTCTTGTATTTTCCAGAGAAGCTATGGTGGCTTCAAACTTCTCTGGAAGAGACACCAGGATCTTCTGAACCAGCCTTTCATCCTTCAAGTCAGTCCCTAAAACTCTGATCTTTTCAGCTATCTCAATTAGCCTATCAGAGTATTCCTTTATTGACTATGAATCCTTCATTTGATATCTTTCAAACTCCCTTAAGAGATTCAGCACCTTCATGCTTCTTATCTTCTCATCTCCCTCGTATTCATCCTTCAAGCAATCCCATATTTCCTTTGTAGAATCACATCTCATGATCCTTGTGAAGATAAGGGGTGAGACAGCAGCATACAGGCAAGACTTTGTCTTAGCCTTTCTTGTGGTTATCTCTTTATGGAACTTTATCTTATTCAAGGTCGGATTGTTTGGAAGTGGAGCAATTTCATAATCATTCTCCATAGCCTCCCATAGATCATGACCCTCCAAGAATGCTGTCATCTTGACAGCCTGAGCTTGATAATTTTCCCTAGTAAAGACTGGAGTAGCCATTTTAGAGAATTCACTTGATCCTGCCTCCATCAGCTTTGTTTTTGCAGGCTCGCTTACCCTCACTTCACAATCCCTTAAGATCTTACAGAGACTTTGATACCAATGTTAATGAAGATGAAAAAAATTCAGTTATCACAATTTTCTGATTCCGCAGAGAGAGATGGAATAGAAGACTAAAAATTAACAGTTACAAAAACTGTCAAGAACAAGCTTAATAGGAACCTGTTTTGAACTGCACACAAACGTGCAAAAAAAAAAACTGACTTGTTTCACTTCCTAGAAAATAGCGATCAAACTAACTGCCTAACAAATCAAACTTGACTGCAAAACAGAAAAGACTAAAACGACAAGAAAAACAAGAGCAGCACTAGGACACAGCTTCAACACTCATGTAATCTTGATGCATATGGACACAAGGAGAGATGATTTCCAGTAATATGAAAGAAAAGAGTATACAAAGAGATACTACTGTATTAATTATCAAGTTTGTAAAATGAGACACACTTCGGGCAGAGAATGAGGAAATGGGTTGAACCAATGCATGTTGACAAAGAGCCGGTTCCATCGAAGCTAGCATGAGCCCCACAGGCATGCCCTGCATGGGTATTCTTGAGGAACAACTTGATGGAAATATCGTAAAAGGAATGAGCAGAAGCCAAATAAAAAAAGAACAGTTACGTAGAAAATAATGATTTGTCCATCAAAATACTATATAGAGAAGAAGTATGACCCTGACATCGATATCCTTATCTATAATCCTTCCATTGATGCTGATTAGGTCTTCAAAGATGATCAATATAATGATGCTCAATGGCTTCCCAAATACTCACAAACAGTTTACTTAAAATATCGGTGCAAGATTCTTCTGCAGACAAGAATTCGATAGAGGCCATTCTTCAAAAAGGTCACATGACCATAGATTGAGGCCTAATAAATCGAAAGCTGCTACAATAATTTCACCGTTAATCTGAGTCAATGTCCTGGGAGGGATGATTATCAGGAGGATTTTCCGTTCTAATATCGTTGACAGCTTTATCGAATGTGCCACTTATGTGTTGACACATCAGCATCAGATCTTGGCATACATCTTTCAATACCTCTCTTGCTGGCTCATCTGAGAAACACCACGTAAAAGATTCAAACAGATTAGAATACATGAAAAGCCATTTTGGAGATCACCACAGAAGAAAATGCTAGATGACCAACAGCTCCATTGGTTGCAGAAGGTGGGGCAAGATGGATGCGAGACATGAAAGCTAGGCCTAATGCCTGTGAAAGGGAGGCCTCTTCTAACCAGGGCAATCCTCTCCAATGTTCTGTGGAAGAAGTCTCATGGCCTTAAGGTGCAAAGTTAAAACAGAGAGTTGGTACAATTTTGAATGACTTAACAATGCTGGGTACGACAACATGCACTAAAGATTCCGTGATGTGCTGTGCCGATTCCATGAGCTCGTCAAACCATTTTTTTGACAAAATCCAGCAACACTTAAATCGTATTTCCTGGTCTACCCATCTATAAAAAAAAAAGAAAACATAACCAACTACAATTTCACACTATAACATGATGTTTAGAAGCAAAGCAAAGCATCCTAAGTACATCACATCTCTTAGGCTAGAGATTGATGAGAGCATATAATTCCTGTCGTTTGAACTCTAACATTAACCCGGGCTTCCAAAGGATGAGGAATGCTGTAACCACAAAATATTACCCGTGAACTGCAGAATAGACACAACATGCATTAGAACTCTATGGAATCTAAACTTACCAAAAACAGACAAACTGTGCAATAGCAGGAACAGAAAGCATGGAGAACATTGAAGTATACTAGAAGGTTAACTTCTATACCAAGGAGAAAAGGGAAAGTATAACAGAAAATGTTCCAGTTAGTATTTCATCGTAACATTTTTCCACATTCATTACTCTCCGATAAGACGAGTAACTCAGGCTTCATTCGATGGTTTCACCCAATGAAAAGCGAAAGTAAGAAGTAACCTTCATTTTGAGGGACCAAAGAACATTCAGTATGTGATAATGGTAGGCGAAAACTCATCCGTAATAACTATCCAATTAAAATTCTTCCCGTTAGTAAGTTTACTTCTTAATAACATCCCTGCTTCTGATGTTTAACACTTACATGCTGATACTGACCAAAACGATTAATGGATAGATGATCCTACTATGTAAAAATCTGAGAAATAGCACGAAGTACAGTAATGGAGTACTGACTCTTGATTCAAGGTAAATCTGGGGGCATTTGCAAGTGTATGATCCTCCTCACCAAGAGAAAATTTGGCATTCCGTTGATCTCCAAAGGATGCGTGTTCCATCAGCAACAACTACTGTACAAGCAAGATATTCCGAAATGTTGAGAAACTAACCATGCACAGAGGCGTGCCACAGAGAGAGAGAGAGAGAGAGAGAGAGAGTTATTTCATAATTTATGGATAGTAGATTAGCTTCATACAAAGATTCAGAAGAAAAATACTACTTTCCTCAAGACAGTAATACTTCAAAGGGATATTTTTTACGACAGTTAATATTCTTCAAAAGTAAATAAACATAAGAATTTGACAGCATCGAATCTCATTCGATTCCTTACGAACATTTTCATATTGTCTCTGTTGAAAGCTAAGGGAATACATTCAAGACACGAAGGACGATGTGAACATAATGTTGGATGACAAGCAAAACAATCTGCTGCAAATGGGAGCGGTGATATCGACGGCAACACTATTCATACCATGTTCATCATCGTGACCAGAATATTTGGCATGAACGTCAGAATTGCACTCTTCCACCCTCCAAATCCAACAATCAACAATTTCCTCTGGACAGCAAGCGGGTGCGCGGCCGGGACGATTGTCTTGTATGCTATTGCAATAGCATGGTACAAGCATAAACGGTTTATATAGGTAGCAGGTCAAGATCAACATCGCTCGGAGAATGTTTTGTGTGGAAACGCAAATACGGACAGTATGCGTGGTACAGTTATAGGAAAAGCTTATGCTTCTACAGTGTGTTTATCTTTAGGTTTCCAACACTTATGTGAGTCACGTATCAATATTTATTTGATCGATTATGAGTTATGACCTTCTCTAATAATATAAGAATTTTATTGAAGTTACCGAATTTTATATCTGATTATCAACTTTATGTGAGTTACTTATCAACTAGTTACGACTCTCATTTGAGCCACTTGCAAACGTTGATTAGTTCGTTTGGAATTACTACTTTTCTAATAAGTGCTAACTTTTATTGATTTTACCAACTCTTATATGAAACTATAAACTGTATTTAAGTATTTATCGGTATTTATTTTTTGAAAGTTACTGACTTTTTAGGTTATTGATTTTGAGCCTCTTATCAATGTTGACTAAGTTGTTTCCGATTTACCAATTTTTCAAATAATTTACCAACTCCTGTTGAATTTATCAACTGTTATACAAAATTACCACTTTATTTTGAGTCACCCAACATAATAAAAATATATATTACTACTTTATCAAAAGTTGGTCACTTCAACAAGAATTGGTAAATTATTAGAGCAGTTAATAATAATTTCGAATTGATCAAATAGAATTTAGTGAGTGGCTCAAATAAAATGTTAAACTAGTCGATGGCATCATTAACAAAAAATTGGTTAATAACTCAAATTGGTATTGTCATGTAAACGGGGGAATACTTCAACTTAAGAGGGCAAATCACTAGAACTATTGGTAGTTCCGGGCCAAATAAGAGTTGGCGAAAAGAAAAATCGGAATTTGTCTTTTTTCGCGGATCGGATCTAAGTTCCATAGATTCTTGAAATATGATAGACTTTATCTATTGAGTTAGTTTATGCAATGTTTGCCCATTGTATTGTGGTGATTACCCGACATTGGTGGCTCATTCTTTCTTTCTTTTTTAACACATTTCAGATTGAATAATTTAGCATTTTTTTTAATCTTTGATAATGAATTTTTTAGCAATTTGATGAACAGCATTTGAGGGAAGTCAAAGCACGCAATGCCCCTTCTTCCACGACTGTAGTTATCTCAAAAGCTCAAACCTGCGGGCCATTGAAGGACATCCATTTGTATAATCATCCATTTGTAATATATATATATATATATTAGGTTGTCAATTGGCATAATTCTTCTTATATAGACAGGTTTTTACTTAGTTTGATTAATTATTGTATTAGAAAGATATATTAGACCCGGCAATACCGGCCCTTGTCCCAAGGTTCCTTCTCCAGCCTTACTTCTAATGTGTGTATGGCGCTTGACACGGGTCGACCCGAAGGGTTCGGGTCATGAAATGGATGTTGTGCATCAACATAAAATAATAGAGGATGACAGTGAATAAACAGGCTAAGATCGTGATTTACGCATGAATCATTGCGATTTGGTTCAATCAAATCAATCGCATACTCACAATCCGCGAGAGATCCATAGTGTATCATGTAAATATTGCCGCATTGTTACAACGTAATGGGAAAATTGTTCGAAAAGTTCTAAACTTATTGCACTTTTATCAATTGAGTCTTAAATATTTTTATGTTTTGTCAATTAAGTCTATCTGGCCAATCTTGGCTATAAGTCACTAACCTGGACACCGGCTATCTTACGTGGCACAATCAGCGTAAGACAGTTGGTGCTGACGTGGACTTTTAATATTTTTTGAATATTTATTTATTTTTAAAATTTTCTTTTTTGCTTCCTTTTTTTCTTTTCTTCTCTTTTCCTTTTTTACTTTTTTCCTTTTTTTTTTGACTTTTCCCCTCCACCGGACATTGTTGGGCTTTATCGATGACCCACGAAGGTCGCTAGCCTCAGTCAAGGGCTACCCTTGCTAGCCTCAGGTGAGAGATTTCCATGCCTAGCCTTGTGAGGTCAGTCTTTGCCCAGGTGAGGGTCGCCCTCACTAGATTGCGCTAGGGTAAGAGTTGCCCTTGCCAGGGGCCAACGAGGATAGCTCCTGCTAGCCTAGGTAAGGGCGGCCCTCACCCAAGGTTGGCGACCTTTGCCTACTATCGACGAGGCTTGTCGATGGCCAGGAAAGGGAAAAAGAAAAAAGTAAATAATGAAAAGAGAAAAAAAGAAAAATAAAAAATATTAAAATTTTATTAAAAATATCCACGTCAGCGCCGATTGTGCCAATTAGGACAGTTGTCGTTCACATCGGCGATTTCTAGTTAAAATTGATTGGATAGACTCATTTGATGAAATGTAAAAGGGTTATGACTCAATTTGTATAATTAAAATATTTATGTTTGAATTGACAAAAGTAGAATAAGTTTAGGACTTTTGAAATAATTTTCATAAACAAAATTATAAGTTATTTCTGCCAGATCTCTTGTAAAATAATTTTATCGAATGACCTTGATAGTGCGTGCTTTTTTGCCCCTAAAAAAGTGACGCCATAGTACGACCTAGGACAGTGCATGGACAACCCAGTGAGGGCCGTCACTACATTTCACCTGGCTCGTTAAGCACAGTCCACCCCGTACAAAACACCAAACAATCACGCTCTATAGTTTATTCATCTGAGAGTTAAATAAACCCTGCTCCATTAATGTGTGCTCACAAAGCAATCTTCACTCAATGGCTGGGTCGAGCGATCATCTTTCGACAATGCCCGGAGATGACCCGGCGGTGCACCTGGCCCCGATTGACACAGGAAACACGAAGGATCATCGGCACCAGAAGAAGGCGGTACGGCTCAAGACCTGGCTTGTCATTGACTCGACTGGCCGGGTCCAGCAGATAGATGTCGGGAAGCAGTCGATCATGCGCCGCACAGGGCTCTCGGCCCGCGACCTTCGGATCCTCGACCCTTTTCTCTCATACCCGTTGTCCATCACGGGCCGCGAGCGAGCCATTGTGATCAAGCTGGAGCACATCAAGGGGATAATCACCGCACATAATGTTTTGCTGCTGAACTACAGGGACCCAGCGGTGGTTCCTTTCGTGGAGGAGCTCAAGCGACGATTCTTGCATTATCATGAAGCCAAAGCAGTGAAGGTTTCAATCTTTCCTTGATTCAGAATAGATGTTTTATATTTAGTTGAATTAGTATTGTGTTCATTTTGTATTGGAGAATGCATTTTTCACGTTAATGGAAACTGTTTTACAATATTTAGTTGACTACATATCCTTCCATAGTTAAGGCATACTTATTCATGATGATAAATATATTGTGCTAAAACCTATGAATTTGTCGCCTATATATATATATATATATATATATTGTATCTTATGTTCAATGGGTACTATGTCACCCCATACTTTACTAACTTTATTGTCATGCGGTCCTTAACGGTTGACGCGAGTGTGAAAGCGCTTGAACGAGCTAGATTTTAGGCTCTTTCAGAGCCCCTCCTTTCGTGCGAAAACTGGATTGAGTGCGCTACTTTGGATTTTTACAGTGATTATAAATCTTTGTAGGTTCTTGTCATCTTTCCACAAACATAGGACAGTTCGAACCCACGATTGTGTAGTAAGAAGAGATTGACCTTGTGTTTTTCTGATTAGATTCGCGGAAATGGCGGCGATGAGCAAACTACGGCGGAACTAGCAAAAATCTTTCACGGCTCGCAAGGGAGTGTGGAACACAGTCAAGTGTTGAAGGAACAACAAGACAGATCACAGACTCTTCCTTTCGAGTTTGTTGCTTTAGAGTCATGCCTTGAAGCTGCTTGCTCCTGTTTGGACGACGAGGTACACAGTGTCCATGTTATTAGTGTTTCTTTATTTAATTAGTCAGTACTTAACGCTCATAAAACTAATCAACTTATGTGAAATTGCAGACAAAAGCATTAGAGCAAGAGGCTTATCCCGCTTTGGATAAGCTAACTTTGGAGATTAGTAGCTTCTTCCTCGAAAGGGTTCGTCAAATTAAGGGCCGTTTGGTTGCATTGACTCAACGCGTTCAAAAGGTTTGAGACTCTTCTTCTCTATCTAACCTTAATCTATGTTTTTCTCGTACTTGAAATTGGGTTTGACATCTAATAGTCAAGTCAATCGGTGATGAATCTCGATAAGCTTGTAGAATTTGGTTGGACTTTGTTGAAATGCGCGAACAGATTAATACCCCGGCGTTAGCGCGATTGCTTATGACATATAAATTGCTTTGAAGCATGATCGCTTGCATTTTGCTTTGGGTGTAATATAGGGCTGTAAAATACTTGAGTTAATGTAAACTGTGTATTCTCTGAATTCATAGTAGATTTTTTGCAACTGACTCTTTCCGTGGAGTATGTACCGATACTTAGATTGGACCATGTTCTTTGGTGTTTTTTGTTTTATTGCTCCTCATTGATTTCTTTGATATTTTTTCCTTTTTACGTTAAGCATAAATTCCAAGATCCGTTAGCTTCTGCATTATATTACAATAATTGGTATTAGAGTTAAGGTTAGAGTTTCTAGAGTTCCTTTAGGGCTTTTACTTGTTTGATTATTGTTTGGAAATTCTATTATTGCAATTATGTTTGGAACAAAAGTAGAGATTGAGAAGCTCAACAGGAGGAATGACTTTGGGTTGTAGAGCATAAAGATGGGTGCTCTATTAACAACCTTGGTTTCGATGAAGGTATTAGATGGCAAGGATAAATTGCCAAAAATGATGAAAGAAGTCGATAAAGTAGAGTTGATAGAGAATGTGAAGAGCATATTCTTGTTGAATCTATCAAAGGAGATATTAATTGAAGTGGTTGAAGAGAAGGATGCCGTAATATTGTGGGTAAAACTTCAAGCACTTTATTTTATGAAGGGTATGAATAATCGCTTGTATATATAGAAAATGATGTTAAAGTTCCAGGTGGTTAAAAGCACATCTATGAAAGCCCATTTGGGATGAGTTTAATAAACTCATGGACTTGAAGAATGTCAAAGAGACCTTGCATGATGAGAAACAAGGCATTATGTTGTTGGCATCTCCGGATTTTTTTTAGCACTTTACTAATTTGCTACCACAAGGGCATACTACGATTACCTCGAAAGACATAAAGTGTGCCTTATTTTCAAAAGAGTGGTGAAAGAAGTTACAAAAAGATAACTTAGTGTAGAATATGGCACGAGATTTGATTATTCGGAGGTAGAGTCGATCGTAAAGAGTTTGGAAATAGCATATGGAAGAGTTGTTCTAAATCGAGGTTCAATGTTCGGAACCATCAATGTTAGCAATGCTATGAGGTAGGACACTACAAGAGAGATTATCCAACGTACAATTGTAAACGAGTTTAGTTGGAGTCTGCAGGCGATGGTAATATTGTTACCACAAAAGATTATACTTATAGTGATGTCGATAATGTGTTAACAGTGACCATGAGTTCATGAGGTGATGATTAGGTGCTTGACATTAGATATTCTTATCTTATAACTTCTCAAAAACACTGGTTTACTACCGATCAGTACACAAATGGTGGTGAGGGGTTTATGGGAAACAATGCTACTTGTAAAGTAGTAGGGATCAAAATAGTTTAGATTAAGATGCACGATGGAATGGTGAGTGACGTAGCTAGCAAGGATTGCCTAAAGGTGGGTGAATAAGTGATCTAAAACTATTGATCAATTTTTTAAAATGGAAACAAATGATCAAGATTAAAGTCCGAAAGACATTCAGATTCTGAATAGACTTTATAAACAATATGCTAGTGTGTAGTATAAAAGATAGAATAAGAGTTTAGGGATAGAGAAACTCTATACGAGAAATTATAATGGTTCGGTTTAGATCAAGTTTTCGTCTATTCTCCCACGCTAACAGCTTACTAGCTGAATTCCATTACATGATCAAAAAAGATTACATGTTCTGAGTGATATCACTCTGTGAATGATAGAACTCTCTATTTTACACAACTACTCTCACAAAATGTTCCTCAAGATCTAGTGTTTGGCTTAGGAAAGACAAGTAGTAGAATCGGAGTATGCTTAGGCTTTGGACTTGATGATTCTTGACTTTGTTCTCTACCTATTGCTCCTCGTTAATCTTCTTTTATACTCATCCATTTCCAAACTAGCCGTTGAACAGTTTTCAGAGGATCGTCTTTCAATCTTCAACTTGGAAAGATTTGTATAAAATCGATTGAGTAGCTGTTAGTTGACAAAATCTAAATCCCGTTGAATTTGGTTGCCTATACAATCAGAATCTTGATTTTTATAAGTAGAGCTTTATCCATTGTGATATATATTTGCCTTAGTGTTTGATTGTCAACCAATTTTGCATTATAACCTTTTAAGATCGAGTCAATCAAAACTTTCCCTATGTGAAATCTACGCCAGATCATTAGCCATTATGTTCGTTCGGAATAGTTTGAGTCTAGATAACTTCTGGTTCTTGTTTCTCATCCAGAACTTAAGTTAGTGTGGGTCTTCAGTGGGGTCTGAACCTTTTAAAAGTAAAGTCTGAAGCTCTTCATCTGCTTAATATAAAGTCTAAGTGACTTTTACAGTAAAGTCTGAACTTCTCGATCTGGCTCCCGTAAAGTCTGAAATATGCTTTTTAGTCCTCGTAAAGTTTGAGTATCCAGAAAATTTAGTTCTGTCGAAGTATTGAAATTGCCATTTCCAAAATATATCATGTCACGCCTCAAACTTCCAACGAGCTTGCGACATCCTTCTCTTTGGTCGAATTAGTGCGATGTCCCAAGAAACGTCGCCGACCCAACGATTCCATCAGAGTTAATTGCGGCAGAAACAATAATATCATCCCGGATAATAAAATTTTGGAGAACCAGGGAGAAATACATTTCCACACCACCAAACATAATGTTACACTTCCAAAATATTCATAATATTGGCCATTAAAACCATAACATATAATTTATATGCACACCGAACTATAAAACTGAAAGCCACCAACAACATCAAAAGATCAGTAGCTTGGGTATACTCTATCTCCCAGAAATAGAACATATCAAAGGGGTTTACTTAACACCTAATCTAGCCCCTACGCCCTCTAGATGGCATCCACTCTGACTCTCTCTCCTCCTCATCCTCGTCTGAAATCACATCAGGCACATGCTCATCCGACGACTCTGAATCAGCCTCAATCTCAATCGGGTTATTCTCATCTCCTGACTCTATCTGAACCTCGATCCTCTCCTCTTCATTAGCCTCCTCTTCTGACTCCTCCTCTGACTCCTCTACTGGCTCATCCTCTGGCTCATTCACTTCGGGCTCTTCCTCGGGTATAACTCCTAAATCCACATCCATATGATCATACCCTGCCTGCGACTCCTCCAGCTCTGGATCTAGCACTATTATTGCCGTCTCAGGCGTTGCAGGGACGTGCTGGTGCCCTGACTGAGTTAGACTAGTCTCCAAACTAGTCATCTCACCGTCAAAATGCACGTCAAATCCTCGGACGGGTCTGAACTCGTCTGCCCCGTCCCGGAACATCCAAGTCGTATACGTATGAGCCTGCCAGAAGGGTAGCCTTATATCTACCCATACAACTGAAGTATGCTTAACCCATGTATAATTCTCATCTATTGGATATTCTACAATATTATGATCAGTGTGCATAATAATTCCAAAACGTTGTGACGGCGACGGCGGTAAGTTCATGACTCAGGCGGGTGCTCTGAAATGGTTTAATTGAAACAACCATGAGACATTTCTCAATAAGTTCACAACCTAAACCCCAACTAGGCTATCACGTATTCCGGACAAATTCAGACACGCAACAAGCAATACACACAAGCAACATCCATACGATCACACGTATTTTGACTCTTGGCATACTCAGTCTGCACATTAGTTCACAATCACAACATTCAAATTCCACACACATTCCAATCCATTCTCACGCTCAAAAATATATATCAATCACACCACATTTCTGAACTCCATACATCACACTCGTTCACGCACTACCACATCATTTTCATTAAACTTACCATCGTGACCCTCGTAAACATGCCTTAGGTCCGATCTCACTTTCACTTGCCACATTGTACTATCTCATGCTCAATTTCCTCAGCCTGCGTAAACACGCCTCAGGCATATTGATCGCGACCCGCGTAAACATGCTTCAAGCTCTATCCCATTCTCACTTTCTTTCCTCAGCCCACACCAAATGTGACAGGCCTACATGATCGAGACCCGAGCTTAAAATGTCTCGGCTCGATCCCACAGTCGTATCACAACCCGCGTAAACACGCCTCAGGCCGGTTCAATTCATTGCGTAAACACGCATCAGGGATTTAGTAATCACACGAACATACCAACACGCCGTATTTTATCTGTACCCCACGTAAACACGCCTCAAGGCCTTTTAGTGATCACGCGCACATTGTACGCCACAAATCTCGCACGTGCGCACACTCGGGCATTAATTAAATGTACAAAATCACATCCAATTTCACCATTTCAATTTAGCCACATCACAAACACACAACCAACACGTAATTTGCCATTTTTTGCAATCAAAACTACGGCATATCAATCTCGGCCCTTCACGACATTTTCACGCAATCACAAGCCGGATCTAATAGCACAATTTACACACCGAACAATATTTCACAGCACTCAAATCGGCAAATTCCAGCACTCAATCGGCCTCTAAAAATCCACCAAAACATCTCAATTCCGTTCCTAAGGCCTGTCAATCAATTTAGCGCCTAAACTACACCAAACCACGTCTAAACGGGTCCGATAATATCCGATATATTAGGCGAGGATTAGATTGCAATTTACTCGAACTCTAGACTAGCTCGACTAGAGTGAAATGGGGCGACAGGCCGGTGGCCTCATGGTGGCGTGTGGCTCGACGGCGGCAACAGCGGTGGCCCTGCTTGGGCCGATTCCTCATGGTCAAGAGAGAGAGAGAGAGGGAGTGAACCGAGAGGGAGAGGGGAATGGCGGCGGCGGCGTGAGGACGGAGGGGGATTCGGTTTGGTGGCGGGAGCGGCAGCGACAGGTGGACGGTGGCCAGGGCGACAGCGGCCAGGGAAACGGCGGTGTGGCAAGGGGGGAGATGGTTGGCGACGGTGAGAGGGAAAGGAGGGGGAGTCAAGAGAGATGATAGGGAGGGAGAAATGAGGAGAGACAGAGAGAGAGAGGACCTGGTCTTAAAAATCAATAATTTGTACCCTTTAAAGTGAAATGATCATCTTGCCCTTCTCTCACATTTTCAATCAACGGCCGAGATTCGTTCTTATCTTAAGATCGATGGCCATGATCTATTCTTTTCCAAAAATATCCAAGGGCAATTTGGGAATTTCATAAAAATCTAAGGGCAAAATTGTCCAAAAATTGTCATTTCTAAACTTAAGGTGAAATGACCAAAATGCCATTCCCCAATAACACTTAGCCTTAGCAAAACTCCAGGGGTAAAACGGTCATTTTCCATCCTTCCCCAAAATTTAATTTTTTTAAAGGATTCGAGAAAATCCAAGCCTGAACATTCCAATAACAACGTCGTTCAAATGTCCTGTCGTGACTTCTTGATTTCCAATGCCCAAATTGGTCTATAATTAATAACTGAATTCTATATAATGTAATTCGAGCATATCTTAGACTAACGGGCGGTTTTTGGGGAAATTCGCAAATTTGACCCGTGACTGGTACTAAATCAAGTCATGTGCAAATTCATTCGGATCGTGACGATCTCGGTTGTCATGTAATCGCAAGGATCAATCGCTAGTTCCGACGGGCACGATTGTTCGGTATAGGTTCTGAATCGTTCGTCAATTCATTTTGTGGTCAAACGGAATCACCCGTGATCCACTCGTATGTCGGTGACGAATCGGCTCATAATTTATCCTAAGATCGGCCTACATTGGCTCAAAATGTCACATCGACAGTTCTATGATCGAAAGTTGGTTCACGATTGAATTTTCTTTAGTCGCACGAATTTAAATCCCGAATTAACCTTTCCCTAATGATTAGTATTCCATGAATGATCAGTTCCGGGAGAAACCTAACTACAAGTACGTTCATAAAACCATTCATTTCATAAATCTCAAATGAACAAATTTTCAGAATGTCACATATCAACCTGGATCAAAATACTTCAGAGTATTTATCTTGCTTACAAAATTCACATGGACAATTTTGTCAACTTCAAAATCTATTATGAGGTTTCCTTAACAATCTTCCCATTTTTTATAGTGACAAAACTTCCATTCAGATTTAAAATGTTTTAAAAGAATTTTGAGAATAAAATAAGCATATATCTATTAAGCGCATAAAGCATAGAAAATAATTATAAGTGCAAACTTTTAAAGCCTGTGTCCTTTTCTTTCTTCGAGTAAGTCCAATAACCTCATATTAAAACATGTTATATCTGCATAGCAAGTAATATCGACTTGCATATTAAAACATGTTATATCTGCATATCAAGTAATATCGACCTACATCTTTATAATCTGCTTACATTCTCCCCATTTTGGTCATCAGGAAAAATAGATAATTAAGGCATTAAATTGAATAATTGACCAAGTCAGTCACATAAATAACAAGCCAAGTCAAAGTGAAAGATCAAGTAACACATTCAGTTTGACAAACGCAAATTTTGAAACAAGAAGGGAGTTTGGTGCCGGCTATTTTTCGGTAGGGGTTCGAACAAGTTAAAAGTTTTCCAAATTCTGAACAGCTTCTTGAATCTTGGATGAATACTGACCAATAGCTTTTCTCAATATCTGTTTTGTTTTGTTCTGCTTGAAGACAAATATTCTGATTGTTTTCCGCAACAATTGTCTGGAGCTTCTTCATGTCTTCTTCAAAAACATATTGCTTTTGTTTGAGTTTTTAGCAAAAGAGAGAGTATGGTCTTGTCTTGTGAGGTATGTCCCTGGATATTTTCATGCTCCGTTTGTTCAAACTCTGCCCCTTTTTCGATTAGAATCTCCCCTTGAATTTCTGCATTCATTGTAGTTTTGCAGCATCATTCCCTTCATCTATATATTCAGGATGTTGAGGAGGAGATCGGCTTTCTTCTATCTCTATGGGAACACTACTTTGTTCATTTTGCTTCAAACCTGATTCTTCTGGTTCTGGCTTTGAAGTCTTTGTAGCAGGTTCTGGTTCTGATTTCCTTTCAACAGGTTCTGGAACTTATTTTTCTTTCTCTGCAGTCTCCTCAACAACTTTCTGTCCCTAATCAATCTTTTCTGTTGCATCCTCTTCATCTTGAAGGAGGATTCTTCTTCTCTTTCTGTAGATCTGATAAGGACTTGTTGCGAGATTCTGTTCCTTCTTCTCTGTTGACTTTCCTTCTGCCCTTCCTTCTGTTTCTCTTTCTTTTCTTCTTCCAGCAGTTTTTGCTTCTGACTTTTCTTCAATCTTACTCTTATCTTTGATTCCAGTAAGCTCCTTTTCCTTCCTTTTCAGTCTGACATCAATTTGCTTGAATTTCATCTTAGCAATCATTTTCTCCCTAACAAACATAAGAGGAACAAATGTTTTGCACAGATCATCAGGGATATCAATTTTGAGATAAATGAATATCCTGGTGATGAGTGCACCATATGAAATTTGTCCCTTGTTTTATGCAATGTTCTGTACATATGAAGAATTATAACATGATGAAGAGAGAATGGAACCTCATTCATGATTTGCCCAAATAAGCTTGACTTCAAATTTGGATAAATCTGTCTTTGTAGATACTTTGGGCCTCAAGCAATTGATGATGATCTTATGCAAGATCATTGTCTTCTTTGTCAGATCAGAGTAGGATATGTGTCTCTTTGATCCTCTGGAGAAGTCTGGATTTTCTGAGGCAGCTTTGTAGGCTTCTTCTACACTAACTTCAATAGGTATGAACTTGGTAGCTTTCACTCCAATAATCTCAGCTAATGTAGTAGCATTCAAATCATACTTTTTATCTGCTACCACAAACTAAATCCAGTTTAGAGATAAAAAGGATAAGTTGGAGTGGAAGCAAGCAGTCAATTCAGCATATACATGGGCAGACTGAAGATAAAATTCATATATGCCCAACTTCTCAAAATGTTGCTTCACAAGAATACCGATACGGTCCAAGTAGGCAAAATTGACACTTCTATTATTATTATTATTATTATTTTTTGGTAAAGGTGAGAGCACTTCTATTATTCATTATGCCTCTAGACAACAAAAGTTCATTATAATCACGGCGCATTTGGTTTCTGAACAGCTGTCCATTCCCTTTTACTCCAAAAGTATTACTTGCCCTTATTTCAAAATTGTTGAATAATCTGGCATCATCATCCTTCTTTTTCTCGTCCATTTTAGATTTTGAGCCACTTTTAGAATCAGGGCCCGTAAAAGCAGGTTTCTTTAGAACAGATTTAGAAGTAGAAAATTCTCCTACCTTTTCTTTCCCTTTTCTCTTCATACTTTCCTTCTTTTCAAAACTAGTCAGATCCTTTCTAGGATGAGCAGTTTCTAAAGGAACAGAGGTATAGCATTGCACAAGTTCTTCCTGAGAATGAAAACCATTATCCTGTAGGCATTGATTTAAAAGCGATTTAGACGCATTGCTCATTTTCAACTTTCCATATGTTTTCCACACACGACTAAAATCTTTGAAATGGAAATTTGTTTTACTAGATGGTTTTGGAGGAGACGAATGTTGAGTCGCTCGTGGAGATGCTTGGGGAAGCATTTCCTTGTCTGACTCAGTTTCGGACAAGTCTGTAATCTCCATATATTCTGGACTGCCTGTTGACTTGGATTCTCTATTTGGAATTCGTGATGATCTTCTCTTGTATGGCATTGTGATTCACAGGGGAATTTTAAAGGAGAAATGTCGCGTTTTTGTGAACGAAGAGGAACAAAGTCTGAGAAGTTTTAGAAATCGGGAGTGAACAGAGACGTTCTTATTAGGGTCTTTTAAAAAAGTAAGCAGTTTTTCATAAATAAAACCAATTTTGGAAGTTATCTATTAAAACCCGATTTTTTAGGAAATTTAAAATAAATAATAATATTTTAAACACATTCAATCAATCAGATAATAATATTTGGCAAGTTAGGATACATATCCGATTTCCTTCTAGAATTAAAATATGCCCACCAAAATTTGAAATAAAGGATTTACCTTCCTTTTGTCTCTGAATATTGCAATCAAACTTAGGTAATTTGAGTCTGGATGACTCTTGCCTCTAAAAATTCTTCAAACAAAAGGGTAAGTGATGCATAATTAACTGCAAATAAATTCAAAAGAAGATTTATCTAAAAATTTTGTGAATATATCTGCTAATTGTTTTTTAGAATCAATAAATTGAATATTCACATCTCCGTTTTGAACATAGTCTCTTATAAAGTGATGCTTGATTTCAATATGCTTTGCTCGTGATTGAAGAATTAGATTCTTTGTCAGATTTATAGCACTAGTGTTGTTACATTTGCTTGCAACAATAGATTCTTTAATTCCAAAATCTTGTAGTTATTGCTTCATCCACAGAATCTAAGTGCAACAGCTTCCCAAGTCTGATCTGGCCATCAAACAGAAGTTTGCAATGTCTTTATCACTATCTTCACATTTCGTGCCATTCCAGGTTTATGCTTTCAAGGCTTTCCTTGCCTTTTCATATTTGCTCTTCTTTTTCTTTAGAAGTAGACAGTTTGGTTTGATGTGTCCATGCTTCTTGCAATGGAAGCAAATTACTTCCTTTGCTTTCTCTCTCTCCTTAAGTATCTTTTTCTTCTCATATGGCTTCTTCCCTTTGAAGTTTCTTCCTTTCTTTTTCATTCTTTTGTACTTTTTTATGAAAAGAGCCATTTCTTTATCATCAACATCTTCTTCTTCTAAATCCACATCATCAAAATCTATATTAGATTTTAAAGCAATTAACTACTTACCTCTAGATTCATTTTCCTCATTTAGTTGTTCCGTTTCATATGACTGAAGAGTTCCAATCAGTTCACTCATTGATAGTGACATGATCCTTTTAGTCTCTCGAAGTGAGGTTTTATGTTTTTCACTCCTTCGATAGTCCCCTTAGAAGCCTGTTCACTTCATTGCATCTAAGACTAGTTGCCTTTGATATGCAAGACCATCTACTATATCGGTAAACCTGTCATACATATCAATAACCGATTCTTTTAACTTCTTTATGGAGGATTCATATTGCCTAAGCAATTGGTTGATCTGGGTTTCCTTTGCTTGATTTGTTCCTTCATATGTGGTGTAGAAGGTCCTAGATATCCTTTGCTGATTTACAAGAAGCAATTTTATTATATTCAATAGGTGCTAAAGCACAGTAAAATGAATAAATTGCTTTTGAATTCAAAGCTTCTCTTTTTGTTATCTCAGTTTGAGATAATGGAGCTTTGTCTAATTTGCTTTCATCTAGCTTCTCTTTTAAAGACAATGCGGATGCAAAAGGTTTTAGATTGACTCCTTTGATGACAACATCTCACTACATGTGATCAATTAATTTGGTGAATGCTTTCATCTTGTTTTTCCAGACCCTGTATTCTTTGCCATCAAAATATGGTGGTCTGGAATTGCTTTATCCTTCAATGAAATCTGAAGCACTCATGCTAGCCATAAATATCATTAGCTCATAAGTAAAACACTTCAATAAACAAGCAACCTCACTTTGATAACAATTGATGTAGCTAGCAAGGATCACCTAGAGGAGAGTGAATAAGTGATCTAAAACTTTGATCAATTTTTAAAGTGGAAACAAATGATCAAGATTAAAGTCTCAACGACATTTAGATTCTGAGCAGACTTTATAGACAATGTGCTAGTGTGCAGTATAAAAGATAGAATAAGAGTTTAGGGATAGAGAAACTACAAATAAGAACTGATAGTGGTTTGGCTTAGATCAAGCCTACGTCCGCTTTTTCACGCTAACAGCTTACTGGCTGGATTCCATTATGTGGTCAAAAAAGAATTACAAGTTTTGAGTGATATCACTCTGTGAATATTAGAATTCTCTATCTCATACAATCACTCTTACAAAATATCCTTCAAAATCTCAATGTTTGGCTTATAATAGACAAGTAGTAGAATCGGAATATGCTCAGGTTTTGGACTAGTTGATTCTTGACTTCGTTCTCTATCATTTGCTCCTTGTTAATTTTCTTTTATACTAATCCACTTTCAAACTAGCCATTGAATAGTCTTCAGAGGATCATCTTCTAATCTTCAACTGGGAAAGATTTGCACAAAATCGATTGAGTAGCCGTTGATTGACAAAATCTGAATTTTGCTGAATCTAGTCACTCATATAACTAGAATTTTGTTTTTTATAAGTAGAGTTTTATCCGTTGTGATATATACTTACCTTAATGTTTGATTGTCAATCAATTTTGCATTATAGCTTTTTAAGATTGAGTCAATTAAAACTTTTCTTTTGTGAAATTCATACCAGATCACTAGCTGTTATATTCGTTTTGAATAGTTACAGAATCTGGATAACTTCTGATTCTTACTTCAAATCCAGAACTTAAGTTAGTATGGGTCTTCAGTAAAGTCTAAACCTTTTAGAAGTAAAGTCTGAAGTTCTTCATCTACTTAATATAAAGTTTGATTGACTTTTACAATAAAGTTTGAATATCTCGATCTGGTTCCCGTAAAGTATGAGATCTTCCTTCTGGTCCTCATCAAGTCTAAGTATTTAGAAAGTTTAGTTCTCTCTAAGTATTAGAATTCCCATTTTTAGAATATATCTACTTGGATTAAAATACTTTAAAGTATTTATTAGACTTACAAAATTCACAAGGACAGTTTTGTCAACTTCAAAATCTATTAAGAGGTTTCCTTACCAGATTTTGAAGTTGAGGAAGAACCTTATCTCGCTAAGTGCTCTTGACGGCTTCCGATACTAGATCTCCACTAAAGGTGGAGTTTTGACAGTCTCTCAAGATGTGCTTATTGTGATGTGGGGGAAGATGAATTGCTGGTTGCATGTCCTCCACGGAGCGATAATGATTAGCTCTTCAACTAAATTATATGAGGTTTAAACCAGGACACGACACAATCATGGTAGATGAGACTTCGATACTTGAGTGAGATAGAGATAAATTTTGAGTCAAAGAAGTCTACTAGAGGTCATCAAATAGAGAAGCTGAACTTCTATGAAAACTACGACAAGAGTAGTCAGCCGAAAATGAAATTCAGTACAACAATTCACCGGACTTCGAAGATTGTAGGCTACGTACACTCACACTTGTGGGGACCCTATCAAGTTCAATTCAAGTGTGGTGCCGGGTATGTGTTATCCTTTATTGATGACGTTTTGAGGAATGTCTGAATTTATTTTCTTAAGCACAAGAGTGAGGTACTTGGTCGGTTCAAGTTGTGGAAGACAATAATCAAAAAGCAAATAGGAAGGAAGATCATGTGCCCGAGAACTATTAAAGGGTTGGAAGGAGCTTAGCCAGTTTTGCGCAGAGGAAGGCCTAATGCCTAGCGAAACACTGTACTATTACCGAGACACTAGAATTGAACGGAGTCACAAAACTAAGGAATGAAATTATATTGAAAAGTGCATGCTCTTTACAATCTAATGCTAGATTAGGTGAAGATATCATGGTCGAAGCAGTGAATACCTCTTGTTAGTAGTGAATAGCTCACAATTACCAAAAATTGATTGGAAAACTCTTGAAAAAACGTGATCAACTAAGTCTATTGATTACACTGGACTAGACTTTTTGGTTATGTTGCTTATGCTTGTATGAGTGATGGTGCGCCGGACCCAAGGGACTAGGGAGTGTATATTCCTATGCTATCACATGGGATGAAAGATATAGGCTGTGGTACATTGATGAAGATTCACCTAGTTTTTTGTTCAGTAGCGAGATTACCTTTTAGGAATGTGCTATGTTTCATAAGAGGAGAGAGGTATTGATTGCATAGAAAGATCTAGATAGTGTTCATAAGTAGGTAGAGCTTCAAGGAGAGCCCGGAGATGTTTGAAGTGTGGTATATGTGGTAGTGCCTGTAGACTTGTCAATATGTATAGTAGTTGACAGTTGTTTTGAGATCATAGTTAATGAAACTTCAAGATGGTCAACAAAGTGGATGAGATAGCACAATAGTAGTATATAGATATTGAGGTGGATAATTTGGGTGCAATAGAGACAGCTTTGGATACATAGATGTAGAGAGTGAAGATTGTTGAAATGTTGTGCGTGACTTAGAGGAGTTATGTCGGGAAAGCATCAAGGCGATTCAACATGCATTTAAAAAATTTTGTAAATACCCCACTTGTTGCATATTATAAATTGTCTAGTCTACCACTTTTTACTTGGATGTAGATGGAGCACTTGTTTCATACTTCACATGCTAATACTGTTGGTTATTTGACTTTATGTTGTTAATATTACGAGATTTGATCTATCACATGCATCTAAGGGAATGCATATGGTTAATCTAGGTGTTGTGAAGTTGTAAAATGGATCCTCCTAATTTTGTTAGGGATGATAGATGTTGCGCTATGTTTCGGAGGATGTAATTCATGTAGTGTGGTAGTAATTGGGTTTGAGAAGCTGAGTCACGCAAGGTTTTTGAAGGATGGTCGATTTCTAAGTAGTCATGCCTTTACTTCTATTACTTGTATTGTGAGTTGGAAAGCGTTGTTGAGAGACACAATAATTTCATCTACGATGGAGGCACGAAAAGAGCTAAAGAGGTGATGAGGTCTAATGACTTGGTTTGTGATGTTGACATGGTATATCGAGTTGATGTGGTGTTCTGTGAAAGTCGAATATACCATTGGAGAATCAAGTTCATTTTTGAGCAAAATGATTGCGTCAGATTTAAATGTGAAGGGAGGATGCAACCTTGAAGAAGCTCCTTGTGGTGGAGAATTTTGCGAACATGTCGATTGAGTTCATTTCTAAACAAACGCCTAACCTTAGCTTGAAATTGGTAAACGTTTGTGATGATTGAGCGCCAGTCGAGGCTTTGGAAGAGCCGATATTGATAATAAGCGCTATGATTTGGATCAAGTGTCAAGCCAATGTGGAGAGTGTTGATATTATATCATGAGTTTGAGTAGATTTCCCGGTCTAAGTAGGTTGTTAATTGAAGCTTCCTATTTTGAAAATAAATATTATATTATAAGTATAAAATTAAATTCTACTCCAATATCATACACACCAAAGAAAACATCTCTATGAGCTTTTTGAGTGAGTTACTCTGTGAAAGATTATGAAATAATATTTATGAATTTGCTTTGGATGTAATTTAGGGTTGAGAAATACTTGTGCAATTGTAAATCACGTATAGGGGTGATCGGTTTCAGGGTGGATTGGGTCCAGACCTAGAACCTGAAACCAACTCTGTTATAACTGGTTTTCAATTTTTGGAACCTGAAACCAACCCTGTTTTTCCTAAACTCTGTTTTGGAACCGACCCTGTTTTTCCGGTCCGGTTTCAGGGTCTACCCGAAAACCTTTTTTTTTTTGTTCCTTTTTTTGGTTTCATTTTTTTCTAGCAAAATAATATAGGTAGTAATGAAACAATTTAAAATAAAAGATGAATAACAAAAACCATTATCCGCCACAAGTAACAATCTCCAAAATGAGCAATTGAACTTACAATCCATCAAAATCAACAATCCAAAAGCACTATGTGGCAAGACATAGTCCAATTGCATAAATATTTAAGAGTCACATTTCCAGGGAATTTATTCAACATGTTTAGCTTTTTATTTTGCGCTATGATGAGATAACTCATCACTTCTGTTTCCAATTGAAATATCTTGAAAGAAAAATCAAGAAACTTAGCGGTAAGGCATTTGCTCTCACTAGAAAAATATCTATATATTTCATATAAATCACACAATATTTAGATGACTTTAAGGGCCGTGCTATTTCGCTCATAGTTGTGAAATATATTCCAATATTAAATCGGAAATCGGTTCTAAAACCGGTTAAGTAGGATAACGTGATATAGGCTTTTTACTTTTTTGTATATTATCTGAAAACCGGTTCTAAAACAGGTTTGGGTTGGTTTTCACTTGAAACTGAAAACCAGACTAGTTTTAACCGGTTCCCAAAAAATGGAACCGGTACCCGGACCGGTTCTTGTTAGAACCGGTTCTCGGACCTATTTTTCGGGTGGGTTGGTCCGGTTTCCAAGTAAACCCGGTCCGGTTGCACACCCCTAATCACGTATTCTTTGTATTCATAGAGGAATCTTTGCGGTTAGCTAACCTCGTGGAGTAACTAACGAAACTCGGATTGAACTGCGTTAATTTCTAATGTTATTTATTATTCCTTATTGATTTCTATGATAATTTTCACCTTCTCACGTTAAGCATTACAAGATCGATTGCCTTCTGCGTTATATTACAGCGGATATTGTGATTTATTGGCCTCTAGGTAGCCCTTTTGTCTCCATGCACGTGCCCATGGGTTATAAGGAAAAAACAATAGTACACTAACATATGTTTGCACTTACCGTACGTATTAACATTGCTTGCATTAAGGACATCTCAAGTGGCAACAATTTATAGCATGGGCCTGTTCCATGTCTCTATAGGTGAGGGATGAGCTCGAGCATCTTCTCGAAGATGATGGAGACATGGCGGGGATGTACCTGACTAGCAAACTGCTTCATGAAGAAGATGACAACTCTTCTTCTTTCTCAGCTGCTGTCGAGGAGGAAGACGAAGCTCATGAACTCAACAATGACGGGCACATACTGAATCTCTTGCTTTCTGTTGAACTTCAATCCTGTTACTATTGTCTTACCGCCAAATTTATACAGGCATGACAGTCGAGATCCCGATATCTCACCCGATGACAGTTTGACGCCTCCGTGTGGCTCGCTGAACAATGAAATAGAAACGGCCAAGAGCAGCGATTCTCGCAGCGCCGCCCCAGCCAGGCATGTCCACGTGGCGGAATTAGAGATGCTCCTAGAGGCATACTTCGTGCAAGTTGATGGCACACTTAACAAGCTCTCTACAGTATGAATCTCATACTTTCTCTCTGATGACAAATTAAATTCCTTATGAAAGCACATACCCAAAAAGAGACACTGAACAACCTTTTCGCTGTGAATTAATAGCTAAACTCGTTAGTCCTCTTCTTATTTTTTCTGATCTTAAAGCTGAAGGAGTACGTCGACGACACGGAGGACTATGTTAACATCATGTTGGATGACAAACAAAACAATCTTCTGCAGATGGGAGTGCTGATAACAACTGCTATTCTGGTGATCAGCGGGTACATAGTCCTCGCTGGCGTGATGGGCATTAACATCGCCATCACACTTTGGCATCCCCCAAATCGGTCCCAGGAAGACTTCATATGGACCAACGTCGCTTGCGCCATCATGACCATCTTATTGTATGTCGGCATAGTTGCATGGTACAAATACAAAGGATTGCTCTATTAAGTGCATGTAGAAATTTAAGATCACCTGCAAAATAAGCGAAATGTTAGGATAGGTTGAGGTAGACACCCTCCATGGGTAGTTTGCTATGACTACTGCAGAACTGTAATTCTGAACTTGTGGCTCATGTAATCTTGAAGCATATGGACAGAAGGAGAGATGATTCCCAGTAAAAATAAGAAAAGAGGATATAAAGAGATACTACTGTATTAATTATCAAGTTTGTGAAATGGGAGACTTCGGTCAGAGAATGAGCAAATGGGTTGAACCAATGCATGTTGACAAAGAACCGGTTGCATGGAAGCCAGTATGAGCCCCACTGGCATGCCTGACATGGGTATTCTCGACCAACAACTTGATGGAAATGTCGTAAAAGACTGAGCAGAAACAAAAAAAAAAAAAAAAGAAGGATTAATACCATGAAAAATCCCAAATTGGTACACCTATAACAAATTTACCCCAAACCACTATTTTTACGACAAAACATATCAAACCGCTACACTTGTAATAATTTTTTCCTCTGTTAATTTCCGTTAAAGTTTACCGTCAAATTAGTGAGTTGAAAGATACGTGATAATTAACGGGTGTACCGGTTTGGAATTTAACCCTCTATTTGTCACAAGTATATTGGTTCATGATTTTTCGTGTTATTAATCTAATTTAACAAAAATTAACGAACGGTAAATTTGTCACAAATATCAGTTTGGAGTTTTTGGCGAACAAAAAATTAATTTGAAGTAAATTTGTCACAAGTGTACCAGTTTGGGGTTTTTGATGATCAAAAAATTAATTTGAAGTAAATTTATCATAGCTACCGGTTTGGGTGTTTTTGTGGTATTAGCAAAAAAAAAAAAAAAACAGTCACATAGGAAAGAATGATTTGTCTTCCAAAAAACCATACAGAAAAGAAGTATGACCCCGACATCCATAACCTCGTCTTTAATTCTCCCATTTGAAATTGAGTAGGTCTTCGTAGATGATCAATGAAATGATGCTCAATGGCTTCCCAAATACTCACAAACGGTTTACTTGAAATTATCAGTGCAACATCCTTCTGCAGACAAGAACTTGATAGGGGCCATTCTTCATAAAGGTCGCATGACCGTAGATTGAGGAGGCCTAATAATTCGAAAGCTGCTACAATAATTTCATCTTCAATCTGAGTCCATGTCCTCGGAAGGATGATTATCAGGGGGATTTTTCGTTCTAAAATCGTTGACCGCAGTATCGAATGTGCTCCTTATGTGTTGACACATCAGCATCAGATCTTGGCATGCATCTTTCAATACCTCTCTTGCTGGCTCATCTGAGAAACACCACGTAAAAGATTTAAAAAGAGTAAAATACATGAAAGCCACTTTCGAGATCACCAGAGAAGAAAATGCTAGATGACCAACAGCTCCATTGGTTACAGAAGGTGGGGGAAGATGGATGCGAGACATGAAAGCTAGGCCTAATGCCTGGGAAATGGAGGCCCCTTCTAACCAGGGCAATCCTCTCCAATCTTCTGTGTAAGGAGTTTCATGGCTCTAAGGTGCAAAGTTAAAACACAGAGTTAGTACAATTTTGAATGACTTAACAATGCTGGGTATGGCAACTTGTATTAAAGATTCCGTGATGTGCTGTGTGGATTCCATGAGCTAGTCAGCCATTTTTTGACAAAATCCAGCAACACTTTATTGTTTTTCCTGGTCTACCCATCTTAAAAAAAAAAAAAAAACATAACCAACTACAATTTTGCACTTTAGCATGACGTTTAGAAGCAAAGCAAAGCGTCCTAAGTACATCACATCTCGTAGGCTTGAGATTGATGAGAGCATATAATACCTGTCGTTTGAACTCTAACATTAACCCAGGCTTCCGAAGGATGAGGGATGCTGTCACGCCCCGGACCACGCCGAGCCCGCGACACCCCACCATCGGTCGTAATGCACACGACGTTCTAGAATGCATTGCCGACCCAAACTCAAATCAGAGAATAATACACATGCGGAAACAATTAACACCCGTACATAATAAAAACCATGATCAATGATAGTAATCACATCATAAATAAACATTTTTAGAATAAAACCAGGAAAGACTTACAGTATTCAGTACAGATATAAACATACACCAAAAGCAGGTCAGGGAGCCACTAACATCAAAAAGGGGCATGTGGCTCGGGCGATAGGGTATAAAACTAAGGGGGAACTCCTATTTCAAAAAGTGTCGGTCCCACCAAACTAGAGCTGCGGCTGGCTTGACCCTACAACACCCAGTCCGGGTCGGATCCTGAAGACTCAGAAGAGCTATCTAAGGGCTCGTCCTCGGAGTCTATGGAATTTGGCTTGGACTTGGCATCTGTGGACTCATCCTCCTTTGGCTTCGGATCTTGCTCCATAGGCTCTAACTCACCATCTGACTCCTTCGGCTTCGGGTCGGAATCCCAATCCACCGACTCCTCATCCATCGGATTCGGCTCGTTCATCTCCCAGATAATCAGCTTGCGGCTTGAATTGGAACTTGCTCCAGATGAGGCTTCGGGGCTCACAAATTCCCCATCGGCTAGCTGGGGGTCCCACTGTCCTAACCCCCACTGTCTTAACCCGTTGAACAGGATGTCGAAGGATCTAAGAGGTCTATACACGCCAGACGGGTCTCGGAAACACCAACCTAAGTACTGATGGGCCTAGAAATATTGCTCACTTACGTCGACCCATAAAGTAGTAAGATGCCTAATGTAAGTCTCCTCGTTCCCTACGGGATATTCGATCACCGATCGCTTTATGCGATGCGAAATCCCAAAACGCAGGGGCACGCCTGTCATCTTCACGGTCGAGGGTCTGAAATGGTTATATAATAACCGTGAGAACGAGTTTCAATAAGCAATACCCTAAGCCCCACGTAAGCCAATGCGTACCCAAAGAAGTAGTACAAGCACTCTAATTCATAATATAACGAATTTACCTCATAGTACTTATTTTTTTTGGTCAATTACCGCATAGTACTTACCTCGCCCATAAACGCATGCCGGCTCTGCACGTCAGTCAAATATAGGAAAATAATAATAATAATAATAATTCAATAACAGGTCACAATCATACAGACGCTAGTCACAATAGCACTCGATTAGCTCAAACAATTCGATCACCCAATTAATCAGTCAACTCAATCAAATCAATCACACTCAAATCGCATGCGTGGTCAAATAACTTTCCATGACCTCTAAGGTCCTTTTACTCAGCCCGTACCACTGGGCCTTAGGCTCAGCCCTCAGATCAAGCCAGGCTCGGTCCCGCGTAACCATGCCTCAGGATATTTTTCCCCTTTCAATGACCCGCGTAACCTATGTCTCAAGTCTAGTCATGCCTTTCTCGCTACACCCGCGTAACCACGCTTCAGGTTAGCAGCCCCCTGATCAATCCGGGCTTTTTTACATGCATATGCACTACAACGCAATTTGCAAATTTCACAAGTCGTACCGATCGAACTCAAGACAAGCTCACTACATCACAATTCGCAAATTAACACATCATACCAACCCCAGTTAATGCTAATCCCAATCATGTCACAAGTCCGACACACCAGTCCACACACCCGACATCCAAGTCAGTTACAAACGAACTTCAATTTTTACCCACATGCGCCACCACAATTCAATTAATTAGTACACCGCAAATAACCACATGATCACCATAAATTATTCTAGCACTCACCACATAATCCATGCGCTAATTGCGTTCTACTGACTAATCTATTTTTCTAATTCAATCTCTAAATTCAATCAAATAAATCCCTAAACAAGTCTAATAGTAGCCATTATACTAAATGTTAGTAGTCTACCCTAGGAATACCTCAAGGTTGATACTCTAATATTAGTTGTGGATTAGGTTGTGTCGGAATATTGACCTTCACTATACTTAGGTAGTTATAATGTCTTGTTAGAGACCGCTTATAACTTGTGGGCCAAAAAGGGTTTTGAGCACACTGCTAATCTTTAGTGAACCTACAAGGTCGCACACAAAAAGCGAACTGAATTAATATTTTCTGTACGCCGAAATCTACTTAAAATAAGAAGTAAATTTTAATTTATTCTCCTATTCAACTTATCTACGCGGTCGTGCATGTTATGAAATAACGATTAAAGGTGGATGATTTGGCGGGCCCAAATCGCCTGGCCCACTTCTTTTAATTCCGCTAGATAATGAAGTTGTATAAATAGATGGAGAATCATTCTCTGTCTAGGGTTTTTTCGACAGAGTATCGAAAATAAAAAGGCGTTCGAGAAAAAGGAACTTCAAGATCTTTCGCTAGCACGTGGATCATTGGAGAATTCTGTTTGTGTGTATGGATATCGGTAAAGGCGCAACACTTGGGGCGCCAGACGGTGGCGCAGCACGGCGGTCAAGCTGGCCGAGATGACGTGCGGCGAGCTGGCAAGCTGGGTTGGCACGGCAACGGCGCTGTGGCTGGCACCAAGCTCGAGCAACGAGCTCGCTTGCTCGCGGCGGCGTCGGTGAAGCAGCGACAGCGATGGTGACGGTTGGGGCGGTGAGGTGGACTAGGAGCAGCAGTTGACTGGTTGTGGCAGGCGAGGCAGTAGCACGGCGATAGCTAGTGGAGGTGGCGTCGGACGGGCTGAGGGGCTGCAGAGGAAGAGAGGAGAGAGAGAGAGACTACTGTGGCAGCGGTGACAGGGCGGAGGCAGCGGCAAGACGGCGCGCGGTGGTGATGAGCAGCGAAGATTAGTCCTGCGAGCGGCAGTCAGCAATGAGCGGGATGGCGTCGGACGAAGTAGAGTCACGCGCAAGCTTGTTAGGGGGAAAGAAAACCGAAGGAGAAGAAGAGAAGAAGAGAAGAGAGAGAAGAAGAAGGAAGAGGAGAGAGAGAGAGAAGGAAGGAGAGAGGGGGGGCAGACGCACGGGAAAAGGAAACGTGCAGGTCGTAGAAATCCGGCGCGGCAGAAGGAGGAGAGAGAGAGAGAGAAAAAAAAAAAAAAGGTCAACATGCACTCAAGTGCGATTCAACGGTCAGATTTCAAATCTGAAACGATCCTATGGTCCAAATTAATCTTAGAATATTATAAGGGACAATGGCCAAAATAATTAAAACAAACTACCTCGAAGAAGGTTTACTAGTCCAAATTCGCACCCGGTCGAAATTTCACTTTTTCACTATTCCTGACAATCCCTACATTGGCCACGATAATATCAATACCATCCAATTTATTTCGTCCCAGAACCCGAGAAATTCGACACCGAATTTTGGGCTCTAAATTAACAGCTAAATTCAATCGAGTACGATTCTAGCAAAAATCTCTAATTTAAAAACAACAACCGGGAGTGATCAGTTTTCGAGCGAGATTCTACTACAAGCACACTAACGAATTACATGTTTCAATAAATCTCAAAAATGGGTCAAAATCCAGGTCGAAATTTACAATCCCACCCAACTATTCAAACAAAAGGGGGTATTGGTGTCGCATCAACTTTTCGCTTTCCCATGTCGCACTTTTGGTCCCTTGATGTTTCCAAATCACCTTCACCATTTGAATTGTCTTGTTTCGCATCACCCGTTCCATTGCGTCCTTGATTCTAGCTGGCTTTTCCAAGTACGACACTCTGTTGTCTACGTTTACTTATTCATAATTTAGCATGTATGTCGGGTTCGGCTCATACTTCCTTAGCATAGACACATGGAACACATTGTCGACGTGAGATAAATTTGACGGTAGCGCGAGACAATAGGCCAGAGTACAAATTTTCTCTAATACTTCAAACGGACCCACATACATGGGGCTCAGTTTTCTTTTCTTGCCAAACCATGACAATCCTCTCATTAGCGACACTTTGACGAAAACGTGGTCTCCCACTTGAAATTCTAGAGGCCTACGTCTCCGGTTCACATAATTCTTTTAGCCGCTTTGGGCGGTTTTAAGTCTGTCCCGGATAACCTTGACCGTCTCGATTGTCTGTTGAACCAATTCTGGACCCATGATGCTTCTCTCACCAATTTCATCCCAACACACCGGTGTTCTGCAAGCTCTGCCATACAACGCTTCAAATGGGGCCATTCTGATACTTTCTTGATAACTGTTGTTGTAAGCAAATTCAACTAAGTGCAGTTGTTCCTCCCAACTACCTTTAAAATCTAATACACATGCCCGTAGCATGTCCTCCAAAGTCTGAATGGTCCTTTCAGATTGGCCATCTGTTTGGGGGTAATAGGCCGTGCTAAATTGTAACTTCGTTCCTAATGCCATATGAAGACTTTTTCAAAAAGCGACAGTAAATTTAGGATCTCAGTCTGAAGTGATCGTCACCGGTATTCCGTGCAAACGAACTATTTGTTGCACGTAAATCTCGGCATACCTGTCCAAGGCGAAGTCCTTGCGCACCGATAGAAAATGCAGTGACTTTGTCAATCAGTCGGCTACCACCTAAATTGAATTATTGCCCCTCTGACTCCTCGGTAGTCCCATCACAAAATCTATCGTGATGTGTTCCCACTTCCACTTAGGGATTTCTAATGGCTGCAACATCCCACTCGGCTTGCAATGTTGTGCCTTTATTTGTTGACATGTCAAGCACTTGATCACATGTTTGGCTACATCCACCTTCATGCCGTTTCACCAATAATATTGTCGCAAGTTCTGGTATATCTTTGTACTACCCGGGTGAATACTATAATTGCTATGGTGTGCCTCAAACAAAATCCCCTCCTTAAGTTCTGCATCACTAGGTACACATAACCGTTCGCAGAACTTCAGAATCCCATCTTCGGACACCTGAAAGTCTGATTTCCTCTTTGTAACATCCATGCTCAAAATCTTCTGAATTTCCGGGTCCATCGATTGTAAGGCCTTGATTTTAGTCTGGATTTCCGGTTCAATCCTTAATGCTGCAAGCAGACTTGAGACCTAACTCACCTCGAACTTAAATTTTGAATCTTGAACTCCCTCTAACAGAGTCCATTCCCTGACTATCATTTGTGCAAGGCTTGATTTTTTGGCTCAGTGCGTTCACCACTCTATTAGCTTTTCCGGGGTGGTACATAATCTCGCAGTCATAATCTTTAAGGAGTTCCATCTAACGTCGTTGTCTCATGTTCAACTCCTTTTAGGAGAACAAGTACATTAAACTTTGATGGTCAGTATAAATCTAGAATTTCTCCCCACACAAGTAGTGCCTCCAAATCTTAAGGGCGAAAATAATCGCAACCAATTCCAAATCGTGAATCAGATAATTTAACTCGTGTGGTCGCAATTGTCGTGATGCGTATGCCACTACTCTTCCATGTTGCATTGGTACACACCCTAGTCCTCTTAGCGACACATCACTATAAATCTCTTATCCTCCCGAACTCGACGGAATTGTCAACATTGGCGCGGTTGTCAACCTCTGTTTTAACTCATGGAAACTCTTTTCACATTTATCCGTCCATTCAAATCTCGTTTCTTTCTTAAGTAACCGCGTCAACGGTGTCGCTACTGCCGAAAATCTTTCCACAAAGCGCCTATAATAACCTGTTAGGCCCAAGAAACTCCTAACCTCGGTCACTGTTGTTGGTCTTGGCTAATTCATAACGGCTTCAATCTTTGCCGGATCCACTGCAATTTCTTCAATTCAGATAGTGACATCCTATAGGGCACCTTTGAGATCAGTTCCGTTCCTGGGGCCAACTCAATCACAAACTCAACTTCCCTATCAGGTGATAGTCTCGGCAATTCCTGGGGAAAGACATCGAGAAAGCTGCACACCACGGCAATATCTTCTAGCCTCGGCTCCTCAGCCGTCGAATCAAGTACAGTTGCTAGAAATCCTTGGCACCCTTCGTCTAGCAACTTAGTCACTTCTAATGACAAAATCTAGGGAATTGAGGTCCTTCCTTAGTTCCCCACAAATTCGAATCTAGGGTATCCAAGCGGATTAAATTGGATCACCATGTTATTACAATCCATAGCGACTCTTTGTTTAACTAGCCAGTCCATCTCGACAATCACATCAAAATCATGCATAGTTAAAATCGCCAAATCTATTCTTCCTTCCCTATCGCTAATCACTATCATACACTCGGGGCATCTAAACTCAATCAGTACTTTATCGTTCAATGGCATAGTCACACACAGCATAATTTCTAGCGGCTTTGGTTCAATCCCAGTTAGTTTAACGTACTACTTAGATATAAAGGAATGCAATGCCGCCAAATCAAACAAGGCATATGCAGCATGTTCACAGAGAGAGACCGTACTCGTGATCATGCTAGGCGTGTCCTCAACCTCCCTTCTTGCCATTGCATATACCCGTCCTTGGGCCGACGGCCTATCCTGATTAGCCGATTGGGTAGCTCGACCTAGATTTCCGTTCCGGAGCGGTGGTGGCAGTAGTACATGTGGCCTGACCTGCCTGTTGTTAGGATAGTCCCTCATTTGGTGGCCCCTTCCACCACATGTAAAACAAATCTTGTCCCTCATTCGGGCAATGTCCGTTCCCGTGCCTTTCTCTACATAGCCTACACAGGGCATTCTAGTAACGGCTTGGCTTCCTAATATTCCTTTGAACGGGAGGGACGAAGCGACTGTTCCCCGCCATAGGTCTTTTCCCGAGTTGGCAGTTGTCCCGAGCTAGGGTATACCGTGATCCAGAAGCGGTGGCTCGTTCTGTTTGGTCTCGCTCGATTGCCTAGGCTCTCTCATAGATCTCATGATAGCCTCTCAAGTTTAATGAGATCATCTGACTGCAAAGGTTCGGTTTCAGCCTATCCTAAAACCTCCTCGCTTTGTCCGTTGGGCTCTCCACCATCCTGGGAGCAAATTTAGACAATCTTGCAAACTTGGCTTCATGCTAATCCACCGACATATGACCTTGGCGAAATCTCATAAATTCTGCCAACTTTTGCTCTCGAATGCTTTTTGAGAAGTACTTGCCATTGAAGGCTTCAGTAAAGATGGTCCAATTTAGAGCAGTACCAGTGGGGAATACTTGACCTCTGGTGTCTCTCCACCAATCATTTGCATTTTCCTGAAGTTGGTAAACTGCTAGGGTTACGTTCTCCTCTTCAGTGCATCCCAGCACCTCGAAAGCTTTCTCTAATTTTTCCACCCATCTTGGCGCAGCCTCAGAATCACCTTTCCCATTGAACTTTGAAGGCTTCAGCCTCAGAAATTGTTTAACTAATTTGGACATTGGTCTAGCCGCATTTACTTGCACTAGGCCAGGATTTCCATTGATCAAGTTATTTCCCTGGCCTCCATTATTCCCAGGAATCTTGCTAGCAGCTGCAGCGGCAACAGTAGCGCTCCTTTCCCCCGTTTGTTGTCCCGATAATATTCCTGCTTCCTCCAGTGCGCTCCAAATTTCATCCACCCTGGGTTCTCCCATAAGTTCAGCTAGTGGGACTGTATGACCTCGACCTCGGCCTCGACCTCTACCTCAATCTCTACCTCGACCTCGTCCACTCATCTCACTAGTTCCCTCAAATGCTCACCTACTATAATTCCACACGAGAATTAGAAACCTAGGCCAACTATCCCAGTTTAAAACCCTAGGCAATTAATTGCAACAACAACTTATTAAGTAAGCAGGCAATCGCGTGCGTCGATTAGTCTCAACCATTATGATTCATGCGCTTACCTCAGGTCCTGATGCATCTGCACTTCACACATCATAGCATACACTACTCGACATTCACAATCAAACAGTCTAGGGTACGCATGGCACACAGGTCTCCCTAATTGGCTATCCTAAGACCATCGCTCCTTATCACTCCAGGTTTCGACCAATTAGTATCGAGCTGACCTTACTCTGATATCAATTCAACTGAGATGTCACGCCCTGGACCCCGTCGAGCTCGTAACACCCCACCATCGGTCGTAATGCACACAACATTCCAAAACGCATTGCCGACCCAAACCCAAATCAGAGAATAATAAACATGCGGAAGCAATTAACACCCGTACATAATAAAAACCATGACCAAGGATAGCAATCATATCATAAATAAACATTTTTAGAATAAAACCAAGGAAGACTTACAGTATTCAGTACAGACATAAACATATACCAAAAGTGGGTCAGGGAACCACTAACATCAAAAAGGGGCACGTGGCTCGGACGATAGGGTATAAAACTAAGGGGGACTCCTATTTCAAAAAGTGTCGGTCCCACCAAGCTAGAGCTGCGGCTAGTTCGACCCTACGGTACCCTGTTCGGGTCGAATCTTGAAGACTCTGAAGAACTATCTGAGGGCTTGTCCTTGGAGTCCATGGAATCCAGCTCGGACTCGACATCTGTAGGCTCATCCTCCTCTGGCTCTGGATCCTGCTCCATAGGCTCTGGCTCACCATTCGACTCTATCGGCTCCAGGTCGGAATTCCAATCCACTGGCTCCTCATCCATCGGATTTGGCTCGTCCATCTCCCAGATAATTGACCTGCGGCCTGAACTAGAACTCGCTTTAGATGAGGCTTCAGGGCTCGCCAATTCCCTGTCGGCTGGCTAGGGGTCTCACTGTCCTAACCCGTTGAATGGGATGTCGAAGGATCTAAGAGGTCCATACACGCCAGACGGGTCTTGGAAACACCAACCTAAGTACTGATGGGCCTAGAAATACTGCTCACCTACGTCGATCCATACAGTAGTAAGATGCCTAATGTAAGTCTCCCCGTTCCTTACGGGGTATTTGATCACCGATCGCTCTATGCGATGCGAGATCCCAAAACACAGGGGCACGCCTTCCATTTTCACAGTCGGGGGTCTAAAATGGTTATATAATAATCATGAGAACAAGTCTCAATAAGCAATACCTTAAGCCCCACGTAGGCCAATGTATACCCAGATAAGTAGTACAAGCACTCTAATTCCTAATATGACGAATTCACCTCATAGTACTTATCTCGCCCATAAACGTATGTCGACTCTACACGTTAGTCAAATATAGCAAAATAATAATAATAATAATAATAATAATAATTCAATAACATGTCACAATCATACAGACGCTAGTTGCAATAGCACTCGATCAGCTCAAACAATTCGATCACTCAATCAAATCAATCACACTCAAGTCGCATGCGTAGTCGAGCAACTTTCCACGACCTCCCAAATCCTTTCACTCGGCCCACGCCACTGCACCTCAAGTCCCATCTCATAGCCCGCGCTACTGTGCCTCAAGCTCAGCCCTCAGATCAAGTCGGGCTCGGTCTCACGTAACCTACGCCTCAGGTCTAGTCATGCCTTTCTCGCCACACTCGTGTAACCACGCCTCAGGTTGGCAGCCCTTCGATCGATCCGGGTTTTTTTGCATGCACATGCACCACAACATAATTCGCAAATTTCACAAGTCGTACTAATCGAACTCAAGACAAGTTCACCATATCACAATTCGCAACTTAACACATCATACCAACCCCAGTCAATGCCAATCCCAATCACGTCACAAGTCCGACACACCAATCCACACACTCGACATCCAAGACAGTTACAAACGAACTTCAATTTTTACCTACGTGCGCCACCACAATTCAATTAATTAGTACACCGCAAATAACCACGTGATCACCATAAATTATTCTAGCACTCACCACATAATCCATGCGCTAATCGCATTCTACTGACTAATCTATTTTTCCAATTCAATCCCTAAATTCAATCAAATAAATCCCTAAACAAGTTTAATAGTACCCATTATACTAAATAAGGATTAGAATATCACTTATTAATTTTTGGCCTGTTAGAAATCGACTTGGGCCTAAAATGGCCCGAGTGAACAGTGTCGCACTAGGCGTGGGCAAGGGAGCGACGGGTGTCACGCCCCGAACCTCCGTCGAGCTCATGACATCTCGCTTCAGGTCAAACAGTTACATCGTCTCAAGTTGTCACCGGCCTCATCTAAACATCAGAGATTTAATTACACACACGGAAACCTTAAAATACCCAGACAAAATTAAACTGGGGAAACATTGAGAGAATATATACATTTCCACTCCCTTGATCAAACTTGTTCCTTCATTTATACAATAAAACAACTTAAGTCTACTAGTGCACACTTGACTGAAACTACCAAAATTAAAACAGAGTCGAAGACCTGACGTTCAACCTCAAAAATGGTTCTCATCTAAGGTAAGTTTTCCCACTTCTACAAACACGGTCGTCTTATACCTTATCCAAGTCATCCCGTCTTCCATCTGAAACTCTGCTGTCTCATACTCTGTATGCACTAGAACTTCAAAACGTACTGGGAGTGGTGGCGGTGGGTGGTTCATGTCTCTAGTCGGGGTTCTGAAAATTGTTGGTTGAAATAACCGTGAGAACATTTCTCAGTAAGTTCACCCCTAAACCCAACCTAGGCTATCACGTACCTCTAGAAAATTTCACAAATACACGCACATACGTATACATCAAGCCATCACATCGCAGGTACATCAAATAATATTGACAGGTTCAATCATGCGCACAACAGTATTCAAACTCAATTATATTAGATGTAAACACGCGCATGTACCACTCTCATCCCATTATTCATTCCATTCTCATTTTCCATTTCCACTCGCTAGTGGCCCGCGTTGAAGTACACGCCTCAGGCACACTGCGACCATTCATTTTCCATTCTCACTCGCCAGTGACCCGCGTTGAAGTACACGCATCAGGTACACTACGATTATTCGTCACATCACTTCTGGCCCACGTTGAAGTACACGCCTCAGACCATGTTTCTTACCCGCGTAAACGTACACGCCTCAGGCTCAACATCTACCACTTACTGCACAACCTGCGTTAAAGTACATGCCTCAGGCTGGCAGTCCTTCGGTAAAAACCGAGCATCGTCCTGCGTTAAAGTACACGCCTCAGGACGGCACAATTCTCTTAATCACGCATGTGCCATGTCATGCACTATTTCTCGTTCTTTCACACATTCAACTATCACTTGCCACATAAATAGCCAGTCACACGTGGCCCGCGCACACAACAAATACACGCAATTCATGCTCATCAAACATTTGACATGGTCAATTTTATCAATTAAATCAATCTGGCCCAAACGTGCACCCAATCGACATAATTAAATCAACCAATTGCGAAATCGCACATTTAATTTCCCCCCACAACCTAATCATAATTCAAACGCACATAAAACATAGAAATTGCTATTTTTCTCTAACCAAATGGCCTCAAATCGATTCGGGTCCTTCACGAGACTTTCTCGCCATAAATTCTGGGTTCTAAAAATCCAACTTGCGACCCGATCAGCCCATCACAGCCCCATGAACAGTAGTCCACAGCTTGTAAACAGTAACCCGCGGCTTGTGAATAGTAACCTGCAGCCCACTATTATTCCGAATTTTCCAATAAAAATTTTCCAGTTTCAATTCTAAGGCCCGCCACATAATTCCACTCCTAAATCAAGCAATTCCGCACCTACCCTATGCCCGGTTTCACCCAAAATCGCCCGTCGATACCCGAAATCCTAAATTGGGTTTAGAGCGTGACTTACCCGCGTTCTAGACTATCGCGGCTAGAAAGGAAAGTGGCGGCACTTAATCGGCAACGGCGGCGACGGTGTACGGCTCCCGACAGGCGGTGATTGGCTTGGGTGGTGACGGCGTGGCTTGGGCGGCGATCGGCAAAGAGAAAGAGAGAGTCTATGGTGGGGGGGTTTCACGGGGGAGAGGGGCTGCCGAATGGGGGAAAAGGGGAGAGAGAGGAGAGAGAGGGAGTCAAGGGCTTAAAAAAACAATTTTGACCACTTTTTGGTAAATTACCAAAATACCCTCTTCTAATCTTTTTGATCTAACGGTCGAGATTCGATCTAATCTTAAAATCAATGGCCCAGATCGAATCTTACTTAAAAATATCCAAGGGTAATTATGTCAAATCTAACTTAGGGCCTAAAATGACCAAAATGCTCCTGTCCAACAAAACTAGCCCTTTATTAACTTATAGAGGTAAAATGGTCCGATTCTTCGTTTCTCATCAAAATTGAGTTTTTCCGAAGGATTTGAGCGCACCAAAAATTGACACATGTCATGTGCAACGTCGTCCTAACATTCCGTTGCGACTTCCTAATTTTCCGGTGTCCAATTTTGGCAAAAATTCAATAATTAAATTCTATTAAACGCAACTCGAGCGTTTCTTGAGCTAACGGGCAGCTTGCTGAGGAAATTCGCAGAATCAACTCGTGACTGATACTAAATCGAGTCACGTGCAAGTCCGTTCGGTGCGTGACGACCTCGGTTGTCATTAAAATCGTGATGATCAATCACTTAATCCAAGGGGTACGATCGTTCGGAATAATTTCGGAATCATTCGTCAAGTCATTTCGTAGTCCTATGGAATCACCCGCGATCCACTACTAGGATAGTGGCGATCAACAAGAATTGGTAAATTATTAGAGCAATTAATAATTTTGAATCGATCAAATAAAATTTAGTGAGTGGCTCAAATAAAAGCAAGTAATATTTAACTAGTCGATGGCTTCATCAACAAAAGAAATGGTTAATAACTCAAATCGGTATTTTCATGTAAATAGGGGTATATTTCAACTTAAGATGGTAAATTACTTCCGGTCCAAATAAGATGGTGAAAAGAAAAATCGAAACTTGTCTTTCTTCGTGGGCTTGATATGAATTTCTTAGATTCTTAAACTATGATTGACTTGATCTATTAAATTACTTTATGCAATAGTTGCTCCGCGTATTGTGGTGTTTACCCGACATGTGTGGTTCGCTCTTATTTACTTTTTTCAATGCATTTCAAATCGAATATTTTAACATTTTTTTTAGAATCTTTGATGGTGAATATTTTAGCAATTTGATGAACAGGCATTAAGGGAAGTCAAAAGCTGAAACCTGCGGGCCATTTTGAAGGACATCCATATGTACAATCGTCGACATTGTCATCATGTGAAACTGGCATTCACTTCCTTTTTGCAAGTTAACTCCCTCAAGTCAACTTCGTATCATATATGTATTTATTAGGTTGTCAATTGGCATAATTCTTCTTGTATGGACAGGGTTTTGCTTCGTTTGATTTATTATTGTACCAGAAAAAAAAATATGTTAGACCCTGCAATACCAGCTCTTGCCCAGCCTTGCTTGTAATGTGTGTAGCTTAGAGTGCTTGACACAGGTCGACCCGATGGGTTCGGGTTTTGAATTGAATGTTGTGCATCAACCATATAACAATAGAGAATGAAAGTGAATAAACGAACAAGATTGTGGTTTATACGAGAATCATTTTGATTCAATTCAATCAAATCAATCATGTATTAACAATCCGCGAGAAATCCATACTGTATCATCTAAATATTGTCGCACTATTTACAAGAGAATGGGAAATTGTCCAAAAAATCATAAATCTATTGCGATTTTCCAACTCAATTCTAAAATTTTTAATTGTATCGATTGAGTCTTAAATTTTTTTACGTTTTATCAATTGAGTTCATCTGGTCAATTTCGATTGGAAATCATTGACGTGAACGACGGCTGTCCTACATGGTACAACCAGTGCTGATGTTGACATTTTTAATAATATTTTAATTTTTTTCTTTTTTCTTTTTTCTTTTCTTCTCATTTCCTTCTTTACTTTTTTTTAAATTTTTTTCCTTTTTCTCTTCTTTTTTTTTTTTTTAACATTTCCCCCATTTTCCCTCTGCCAGACTTAGTCAAGAGACTCCCACACTTGGATTGACAACATTGAGGGTAGCCCTTGCCAAATCAAGCGAGGGCAAGGGTGGCCCTTGCTAGGCTTGGTGCAGGCGTCCCTTGCCCGAGGCTGGCGAGGGTGGCTCTCACCTATGCCAAGCAATCATTATCGGCCATTGCCAAGTCCTAGTGATGGCCAGCGGAAATATTATTAAAAATAAAAAAGAAAAAAAGTAAAGAAGGAAAAGAGAAGGACACAAAAAAAGAAATAAATAATTTTTTAAAATATTAAAATATTATTAAATTTGTCCATATTGCATTGGTATGGCCGATGGCACAGTTGATGACCATGTCAGCGATTTCTAGTCAAAATTGACAAAAAGTGAAAATGTTTATAACTCGATTGTTAAATTAAAAGGTTTAGGACTGAATTGGTAAAAGTGTAATGGATATATGACTTTTAGGATAATTTTTCCCAACAAAATGATAAATTATTTCTGCCAAATCTCTTGTAAAATAATTCTATAGAATGACCTTTTCTTTACTTTTTTGCTCAAAACAGAATGACCTTGATAGTGCGTGCTTTCTGCACCAAAAAAGCGATTAAACAGGACAACCTAAGACAATGTTTATGGATAACCCACACGGTGGGGGCTGTCACTGCATATCACCTGGCTCGTTAAGCACAGTCCACCTCGTACATAACACCCAACAATCATGCTCTGTAGTTTATTCATCCGAGAGTTAAATAGACCCTGCTTCATTGATGTATGCTCACAAAGCAGTCTTCACTCAATGGCCGGGTCCAGCGATCATCTTTCGATGATGCCCCGAGTTGACCCAGTAGTGCACCCAACCCCGATCGACACAGGAAACACAAAGGATCATCGGCACCAGAAGAAGGCGGTACGGCTCAAGTCCTGGCTCGTCATCGACTCGACTGGCCGGATCCAGCAGATCGATGCCGGGAAGCAGTCCATCATGCGCCGCACAGGGCTCTCGGCCCATGACCTCCAGATCCACGACCCGTTTCTCTCGTACCAATCGTCCATCATGGGCCGTGAGAGAGCCATTGTGATCAAGCTGGAGCACATCAAGGGGATAATCACTGCACATAATGTTTTGCTGCTGAACTCTAAGGACCCAGCGGTGGTTCCTTTTGTGGAGGAGCTCCAGCGACGGTTCTTGCATTATCATGAAGCAAAAGCAGTGAAGGTTTTCAATCTTTCCTTGATTCAAAAAAGATGTTTTATATTTATTTGAATTAGTATTAGGGGTTAGCATGGTTTCAGGGTAGAACTTGAAATCTGAAAACATGACCGGTGGGAATCTGTAGATTCTAAGTTCTAAGGTATGCAAGATAGGCTTCAGATTCCAAAAATTGGATAACTTGTTTCGATAGGTCGGTTCTAGGATGGTGGAACCTAGAACTTGGAACCTGAAATCTAAAGGGGTTTTTTTTTTGTGTTTTTTGTTGATCTATGCCTTTACGTAATCCTCCGGTGTTTCATAATATTAGATGATGAACGTATGATCTACAATCACTATTCAGAGTTTTTATTTGTGACTTGTTAATATTTCATATTCTTTGTATGTCTAAAGCCTGATTGGCAAGTTGCCAAACAATAATAATTTATATTTTTTTATTTCCAGAATCAGTTTTGAAACATAATAAAAAAACAAAAAAAAGTAGCTTCTTGATTATGGGAATAATTTTTCAATTTCTAATTCTTCTTGGTATTCTTCTTCCTAGCCAACCGCTAGCCACTAGCAACCGGCCATAGGCCAGGGCCGGCGAGAGTGTTGCGGCCCTCGCCGCCTAGGGAGGGCGGCTCGTGGTCGTGATAGCGAGGCCTCGCCCAGCCACGGCGAGGCCAACCTTGCCGTCGCAACCTAGGCGAGGGAGATGGGTTGCGACGGTGAGGTTGGCCTCGCCTTGGTTGGGTGAGGCCCGATCTCGTTGTCGCCTTGGTCGCGATAGCGAGGTCGGCCTCGCTGTCGCAACCCAAGCAAGGGAGATGGGTCGTGATGGTGAGGGCGAGGGCAAGGATCCAGCCCTCACTGGCCCTAGCTTATGGCCGGTTGTGAGTGCCATGTGCTAAGAAGAGGAAGAAGAAGAAAAAAAAAAGAAAAATAAAAACAGAAATATTAAAATATTGAAAATATAATTAATAAAAAGAAATTTTGGATAGTTACCAGATGCTTTTTAATGCTTAGAAATTGTTTCCGAGCATGAAATAAAAAAGAATCATTTCTGAGCAGAATCGGTTTCTGGACACAGAATGGTTGCCAAACGCACCATAAATATAAGTTGTAGTCAATGACTCATAATAGCAAGTGATGGTCATTAAAGGTAATGATTCACTATAATTATTCAATTAATATTACATGTGGCAACTTGGGTAGACCTTGGAACTGACCCTCAAACCAATGATATGGTAGATTCTAGAATCTAAAAAATGAGGAACCTATTATTATGGGTAGGTTCTAGGTGGAACCTATATAGAACATGGAACCGTTCACTCTTAATATCAATTCACACAATGATTTCTTATTTAATTGTATTTATTTGAACTATAATGCTAGAAAAACTAATCTTTTATATTCTCTTTGATGAATGACAAATTCGTTCGGTATTATTACGTTCATTTTCATAATGGAATAAAATAAAAATGAACTTGTTAGACCCTGAAATCTACCCTGGAACTTGGTTCCAAGTTCCAACGGGTAAGTTCCAGGTTCCAAAAAATGAGGAACCTGTACCCAAAAATAGATTTCAAGTTCCAAGTGAAATCTATAAGGAACCTGAAACCCCTCACCCTTAATTAGCATTGTGTTCATCATGGATTGAATAAGGCATTTATTATGTTAATGGAAACTGTTTTACAATATACAGTTGACTACATAGCCTTCAACAGGCAGACATATTTATTCACGGTGATTAATACATTGTCCTAAAACCTATGGATTTGTCGCTTTATATATACATACATATATATATTTTATTGTATCCTATGTAGAATCGGTACCAGGTCACCCCATACTTCGCTAACTTTATTGTCGTCCGTGTCGTTACCGGTTGACGTGATTGTGAAAGCGCTTGAGCGAGCTAGATGCGAGGCTCTTTCAGAGCCCCTCTTCTTTCGTGCGAAGACTGGATTAAGTGCGCTACCGTAGATCTTCACAGCGACTATAAATCTTCATAGGTTCTTTTTATCTTTCCACAAACATAGGACAGTTCGAACCCGCGATTGGCCAGTAAGAAAATATTGACCTTGTCCTTTTCTAATTAGATTCGTGGAAATGGCGGCCATGAGCGAACTGCAGCGGAGCTAGCAAAAATCTTCCAAGGCTCGCAAGAGAGTGTGGAACACAGTCAAGTGTTGAAGGAACAACAAGACAGATTGCAGACTCTCCCTTCCGAGTTTGTTGCTTTAGAGGCATGCCTTGAAGCTGCCTGCTCCTGTTTGGACGACGAGGTACAGAGTCTCTATGTTGTTGGTGTTTCTTTATTTAATTAGTCAGTACTTAATGCTCATAAAACTAATCATCAACTTTTGTGAAAATTCAGACAAAAGCATTAGAGCAAGAGGCTTATCCCGCTTTGGATAAGCTAACTTCGGAGATAAGTAGCTTCTACCTCGAAAGGGTTCATCAAATTAAGGGCCGTTTGGTTGCATTAATTCAACGCGTTCAAAAGGTTTGAGACTCCTCTTCTCTATCTATCCTTAATCTATGTTTTCGTCGTACTTGAAATTGGGTTCGGCATCTAATAGTCACGTCAATCAGTGACGAATCTCGATAAGCTTGTACAAATTGGTTGGTCTTTTTTTATATGCATGAACAGATTAATACCCTTGGGTTGGTGCAGTTGTTTAGGGCGTTGGAGAATTTCCAGCTCAATTGGAGCTACCCATTTAAATCCGACTACGTGCAAATTACTTTGAATCAGGATCATTTGCATTTTGCTTTGGGTGTAATTTAGGGTTGTGAAATACTTGAGCGATTGTAAACTTTGTATTCTCCGATTTCAAGATAGATTTTTTACATCTAACTCGCTCTGTGGAGTATGTATTGATATTTAGATCGAACCACGTTCTTTGATGTTTTTTTATTGTTCTTCATTGGTTTCTTTGATATTTTTCCTTCTAACTTAAGCATAAATTGCAAGATCCATTAGTTTTTGCATTATATTACAATAATTGTTATTAGAGTTAAGGTTAGAGTTTCTAGAGTTGATTTAGGGCTTTGCTTGTTTGATCACTATTTAGAAATTCTGCCGTTGAAATTATGTCCGGAACAAAAGTGAAGATTGAGAAATTCAATGGGAGGAATGAATTTGGGTTGTAGAGCATTAAAATGTGTGCTCTTTTAACAACCTTGGTTTTCGCGAAGGTATTAGATGACAAGGATATATTGCTAGAAATGATGAAGGAGGCCGATGAAGTAGAGTTGATAGGGAATGTGAAAAGCATAATTCTATTGAATCTATTGGATGAGATATTGGCTGAAGTAACCAAAGAGAAGGATGTTGTAGTATTGTGGGCAAAACTTCAAGCATTTTATTTTATGAAGGGTTTGAACATTCACTTAAATATGCTGAAAATGATGTTTAAGTTCCAGGTGGTTGAAAGTACATCTATCAAAGCCCATTTGGATGAGTTCAATAAACTCATGATGGACTTAAAGAACATCAATGAGGCCATTCATGATGAGAAACAAGGCATTATGTTGTTAGCGTCTCTATCGGTTTTTTAAGCACTTTACTGATTCGCTACTAGAAGGGCACACTGCGATTACCTTGAAAGATATTAAATCTGCCTTGTTTTAAAAGAATGACGAAAGAAGTTACAAAAAATAACTTAATGTAGAATATGGCATGAGCTTTGATTATTTGGGGTAGAGTCAATCGTAAAGAGTCTAGAAATAGTAGATGGAAGAGCTGTATTAAATTGAGGTTCAATGTTCAGAACCATCAATGTTTGCAGTGCTGTGAGGTAGGACACTGCAAGAGGGATTGTCCAAAGTACAAGGGTAAATGAGTTTAGGTGGAGTTTATAGGTGATGGTAATATTGTTACCACAAAAGATTATAATTTTAGTGATGTTGACAATGTGTTAACAATTACCACAAGTTCATAAGATGATGATTGGATGCTTGACTCTAAATGTTCTTATCTTATAACTCTTCATTGATAGTGGTTTACTACCTATCAGCACACGGATGGTGGTAAGGTTTTTATGGGAAACAATGCTACTTGTGAGTAGTAGGGATCGGAATAGTTCGGATTAAGATGCCCGATGGAGTGGTGATAACATTGACTAACGTATGACATGTTCTGGAGTTGAGGAAGAACCTTATCTCGCTATGTGCTCTTGACGGATTCTAATACCGAATCTCTACTATCGATACTTAAGTCGAACCATGTAGATTTGTGGTGTTGTTTATTGTTTCTCATTGATTTCTATGATAATTTTCTCCTTTCACGCGTTAAGTATTGCAAGATCCATTATTTTTCATGTTATATTACACTAGATATTGTGCTTTATGGGCTTCTAGGTAGCCCTTGTCTCCATGACGTGCCCATGGGTAATAAAAAAAAAAAAATCAACACTAAACTAACACATGATTGCATTTACCATACCTATTAACATTACTTGCATTAAAGACATATCTCAAGTGGCCACATTTTATAGCATGGGCCTTTTCCATGTATCTCTAGGTGAGGGATGAGCTCGAGCATATTCTCGAAGATGATGGAGACATGGCTGGTATGTACCTGACCAGCAAACTGCTTCAAGGAGAAGATGACAACTCTTCTTCTTCCTCAGCTGCTGTCGAGGGGGAAGAAGAAGTTAATGAACTCAACAATGACGGGCACATACTGAATCTCTTGCTTTCTGTTTAACTTCAATCCTGTTATCATTGTCTTATCGCCAAATTTATACAGGCATGACAGTGGAGATCGCGATACCTCACCCGATGACGGCTTGACTCCTCCGTGTGGCTCGCTGAACGATGAAATAGAAATGGCCAAGAGCAGCGATTCTCGTGGCGCTGCTCCAGCCAGGCATGTCCACGTGGCGGAATTAGAGATGCTCCTAGAGGCATACTTCGTGCAAGTTGATGGCACACTTAACAAGCTCTCTACAGTATGAATCACATACTTTCTCTCTGATGAAAAATTAAATTCCTTATGAAAGCACATACACAAAAAGAGACACTGTACAACCTTTTCGCTGTGAATTAATAGCTAAACTCGTTAGTCCTCTTCTTATTTTTTCTGATCTTAAAGCTGAGGGAGTACGTCGACGACACGGAGGACTATGTTAACATCATGTTGGATGACAAACAAAACAATCTTCTGCAGATGGGAGTGCTGATAACAACTGCTATTCTGGTGCTCAGCGGGTACATAGTCCTCGGTGACGTGATGGGCATTAACATCACCATCACACTTTTGGATCCCACAAATCAGTCACAGGAAGACTTCATATGGACTAACGTCGCTTGCACCGTCATTACCATCTTATTGTATGTCGGCATAGTTGCATGGTACAAATACAAAGGATTGCTCTATTAAGGGCATGTAGAAATTTAAGATCACCTGCAAAATAAGCAAAATGTATAGGATCGGTTGAGGTTGGACACCCTCCATGGATAGTTTGCTATGACTACTGCAGAACTGTAATTCTGAACTGGTGGCTCATTGTTAATGAAGATGAAAAAAATTAGCTATCACAATTTTCTGATTCCGTAGAGAGAGATGGAATAGAAGACTAAAAATTAACAGTTACAAAAACTGTCAAGAACAAGCTTAATAGGAACCTGTTTTGAACTGCACACAAATGTGCAAAAAAAAAAAACTGACTTGTTCCACCTTCTAGAAAATAGCTAACAAACTAACTGCCTAACAAATCAAACTTGACTGCAAAACAGAAAAGACTAAAATGACAAGAAAAACAGCAGCAGCACTGGGACGCAGCTCCAACAAACTCCTCCTTGGATCAGTTGCTGCTGCATACTCCAATTTTCTCCCTTAATAGCTCAAATTTTTCAACCTGAAGTGGCTTTGTGAACATGTTTGCAAGCTGATCTTCTGATCTACAATAAACCAACTTAACTTCACCACTTGTTGCACTTCACGCAGAAAGAAGAATTTGATCTTAAAATGCTTGGTTTTGCCATGAAAAACTGGATACTATGATATTGCTAAAGCAGCCTGATTGTCCACATAAAATTCAATGCGATCACTAGAACTCAACCACAAATCCTTCATTATCTTCTTCAGCCACAAAACTTTATTTGCAGCTGCAGCAGCTGCTATAAACTCAGTCTCTGCAGTGAACTGAGCTACAATCTCCTGTTTTTTGGAACACCAGAAGAAACAAGCAGAGCCAAGAGTGAAGTAGTACCCAGATGTACTCTTCATGTCATCTACTGAGCCAGCCCAGTCACTATCAGAAAAACCCTGCAAGTTAAACTTTTGGCCTTTTCTAAACTTCACACCAAATAACAATGTTCCTTTGATGTATCTTAAGACCCTTTTTGCAACAACCAAATGTAACTGACTGGGACTACTCATGAACCTGGATAAAACACTCACAACAAATAAAATATATGGTCTAGTTGCCGTGAGATACATGAGACATCCAATTAAGCTTCTATACATTGAAGCATCTACCGCTTCTGTCACGCCCCGAACTCCAGTCAAGCTCTCGTACATCCCACTTTTGGTTGATAAAGTGCGACGTTCCAGGTTGTCGCCGACCTCATTATAATCATCAGAGATTTTTAAATTCACAGTGGAAACCACAAACTCACCGTGACATTTGGAAACTAGGGAGAACAGAGAAAGTATACATTTTCATTTCTCATTCAAACTTATACCACAATATTCACAAAATTACAAACCTTAATTTACAAGTACACACAATACTATAAACCATCGATATAAAAAAGAACCGATGACCTGGCATTCTAACCTAAAAAACGGTACTCATCGACAGTCTGATTTCTCCTCCTCTACACTAGCCTCTACGACCCACACTCAGTGTCCATTTCGAGTCTGACTCATCATCCTCCGATTCCAAACTCTCTTGAACCGTCTACTCCTCCGAGGACTCCGGTTTTGCTTCAATCACAATTGGGTGATTGATGTCACCTGACTTCGCTGGAACTTCGTTCTGACCTTCCTCAGCTAGTCCATCGAAGAAATGGTACTCAGGCACAAAGTTAGGATCCAAATACTGCTCAAATGGAAGTATATACTCCAGTTCCCCTATAGGCTCTTCAAACTCGTTGGGTTCGATCTCGGGTTTTACTTCGAGCCCCACATCCTCTTCTGGTTCCTCCTCGGGGATTGGTTCTAGATCGATGTCCATTGGATCAACTTCGGCTTGCGATGTTTCGAGCTTGGGTTCATGCTCAGCCCCTGCAGATCCCTATGCTGCAGGTGCTAGGTGCAAACCAGACTAAGCCAAACTAACTTATGTACTAGTCAACTCTCCGTCTATCGGGGGTATGGCAGATGGGTCCTAATCTCCGACTAAATCATATGGGACATCAAAACCTCTAATGGGACCGAACTCATCCTCGTTAATGTCCCTGAAATACCACGCGGTATACTCATGGGTCTCTCTTAAGGGTAACCCTACTTCTACATAAACGGTTGTGGTGTGCTTAATCTATGTCATATTATCTCCCATAAGAAATTCTGCAACTTCGTATTCGGTGTGCACTGGTACTCCAAAACGCTTTGGTGGCGGTGGTGGAAGATTCATGGCTCAGGTCTGGGTTCTGAAAATGTTGGTTGAAACAATCATGAGATTATATCTCAGTAAGTACACTCCTAAACCTCACATAGGCTATCACGTACCTCCAGACAATCACAATACACAACTACACGCGTCAAATCATCACGTAGCAGGCATTTCTCATGCAATCACAAGCATATGCAAATCTCGAATCGTGCACTTATTCCGTTCTCATTTTCTCTTTTCCACATTACTCACCAGTGACCCGCGTAAATGTACACGCCTCAGGTACATTGCGACCACTTATCACAACACTTCAGGCCCGCGTAAACGTACACGCCTCAGGCCATATATCTTGTCCACGTAAATGTACATGCATCAGGCTCAACACCTACCATCTACTGCACAATCCGTGTTAAAGTACACGCCTCAGACTGGCAGTCTTCTGGTAATACCGGGCATCGTCCTGCGTTAAAGTACACGCCTCAGGACGGCACAATTTTCCCAATTTCACAATTCATGCCACACACATTTTCTTTCTTACTCATGCACATGCTCAATAAACATTTACCACACCCAACTGGCCCATCATACGTGGCCCGTGCACGCAACAATTCACACTCAAAACATGCTCACTCAGCATTTGATATGGCCAATTTCATTAATTAAATCAGTCTGGCCTACATGTGCACCCAACAGGCATATTTCAATCACTCAATTACACAACCACGCTCTTAATTTTATCACCATAATTCAATAATAATCGAACACGCATTAAACGCATAAATTGTCATTTTTCTCCAACTAAATGGCGTGGAATCAATTCCGGTCCTTCATGATACTTTCTCGCCATTAATTGCTGGTTCTAAAAATCCAACTCACATCTCGATCGGCCTATCACAGCTCACTCAATAGCCACTCACAGCCCACTATCATCCTCAAAATTTCCATAAAAATTTTCCGAATTCAATCTTAGGCCCGCTAATCATTCCCGTTCCCAAACCGTACAATTTTCGCGCTCAAATAAAACCGATTTGACCCAAAAGAAAAATCATCAGTTGATACCTAATGTCCTAAATTAGGTTTAGGCGAAACTTACCAAGTTTTAGACTCACGCGGTTAGAACGAAAAGCGGTGGCACTCAATCGGGAATTGCGGCGCGACTAGGCGGTGTGCGGCAGCAGCGGCGACGACGGCGTGGGGTGATGGTGGTGGTGCGGTACGGCGGCGGCGAGGTGGCGGCTTGGCGGGCGGACGGGCGGCGGTCCAGTGTGGGGAGAGGCGGCCGAAGGGGAGCTCACAGTGGGGGGGGGGGGGGTTTCGGTGGTGAGGGGGAGAGAATGGAGAGAGAGATTGAATCTTGACTTAAATAGTGCCAATTAGACCAAAAGTGACAAATGACCATCTTGCCCTTTACTCACAATTCCAATCAACGGCTCAGATTCAATCTTATCTTAAAACCAACGGCCGAGATCGAATCTTACCCAAAAATATCCAAAGGTATTTTGAGAATTTCATAAAAATCCAAGGGTAAAAATGTCCAACAAAAAAATTAGGGCAAAATTACAAAAATGCTCTTTGCCCATAAAACATACCATTTATTAATTCCCAAGGGTAAAATGGTCTCTTTCTCATTTTCTTGCCCAAATCGAATTTTTCCGAAGGATTCGGGCACACCCAAAAATCGCATGTGTCTTCCGCAACGTCGTCTAAGAGTTCCATCGTGACTTCTTAATTTTTCGATGTCCAATTTGAGCTAAATTCAATAATTAAATTTTATTAAACACAACTCGAGCTTTTCTCAAACTAATAGGCGGCTTATTTGGGAAATTCGTAGGATCGACTCGTGACTGATATTGAATCGAGTCACGTGCAAGTTCGTTCGATACGTGACGATCTCGGTTGTCATTAAAATGGCAAAGATCAATCACTAGATTCGAGGGGTACGATCGTTTGTTATAGGTTCAGGATCATTTGTCAAGTCATTTCGTGGTCCAGCGGAATCACTTGCGATCTACTATTATGACAGTGGCGAACTGACCCCTGACTATCATTGGATCGGCTAATAGTGGCTCCAAATATCACTTCAGCGATTTCATGGTCGAAAATCAATTTACGATCGAATTTTCTTTAGTCGCGCGAATTTAATTCTCCTATTAGCCTTTCCCTATTGGTTAGCATCTTAGGAATGATCAGTTCCAAGCGAGAATTTACTACGAGTACATTTCATAAAACTCAGTATTTTATAAATCCCAAATGGACAAATTTTTAAATCCTAAATAGACAAATTTTCAGGATGTCACAGCTTCTATTCTATCATTCTTTTGCAGCTTCTCTTTAGCGGTCATAGGAGTGCTGACACTTCTACAATCTTCCATTTGAAACTTCTTCAAAATTTCCTTCATGTATTTCTTTTGGCAAATGAAAATCTCATGTGAAGTTTGTTTGATTTCCAGACCTAGGAAATAAGCCATCTTTCCCAAGTTTGACATCTCAAAAGCTGCAATCAGACCTTGCTTCACCCTCTCTATCAGTTCCACATCATTCCCTATCACCAACAAATCATCTACATAGAGTGACAAAATTACAACACTGTGATTCACCTTCTTGACATAAAGAGTGAACTCACTCAAGCTACTTACAAAGCCAAAATCCTACAAATATCTATCTATCTTTCCATACAAAGCTCTTGGAGCCTACTTTAGTCCATATAGAGCTTTCCTCAATTTGTATACCTTCTCTTCTTGCCCTTTGGCACTGAAGCCTTCAGGTTGTTCAACGAAAATCTCCTCTTCAAGCTCTCCATTCAGAAATGCAGACTTGACATCTAGCTAAAATATAGGCCACCCCTTCTCTGCTGCAATAGCTAATAGTAGCCTGATTGTATCAAGTCTTGCAATAGGCGCAAAAGTTTCAAAATACTCCCCATATCTAAGCATAGCCTTTCACAACTAGTCTAGTTTTGTGTTTATTGATAGAACCATCAAGATTAAGTTTTGTTCTGAACACCCACTTAACCCCAATCACATTCTTGTCAAATGGTCTGTCAACAAGCTCCCATGTGTGATTTTTCTGAATCATTGTCAACTCTTCCTGCATTGCTGCAATCCACTTCTGATCCTCCTTAGCTTCCACAAAGTTAGTTGGTTCAAGCACTGCCACGTTGCTTCTTTCATAAACTTTAGCAAGTGACCTTGTGCCTCTTACTGGCATATCATCTATAATATCTTTCAATCCATTCACAACTTCATCAACCTGTACAATTGTTGTAGGTTGTTGTTCGCAGATTTCTTCTGTCCTGCATTGTTTTCTTCCATCCAATTCCACTCATCTTCCTCTAGAAAAACAACATATATACTCATAGTCACCTTCCTTGTCATAGGCTGAAAAATCCTGTAAGTTTTTTATTGGAGACTATATCCAATGAAGACTCCAGGCTCAGCTCTTTGATCTAGCTTGTCCCTCTTGACCTGAGGAACATGTGTATAACACAAACACCTAATGACTTTTAAATTCTTTACATAAGGTTTAACACCATACCAGGCTTCAAAAGGTGTTGACCTCTCTGAGGCCTTTGTGGGCAATCTGTTCAACAAGAACACTGCAATACTAGCTACCTCAGCCCAGAACTTCTTAGGTAACATCTTCTCCTGCATCATACATCTGGCCATTTCCATAATGCTTCTGTTTTTCCTCTCACTGACCCCATTCTGTTGAGGTGAATAGGGGGTAGTGAACTGCTGCATAATGTCTGCTTCCTCACAGTTTAACTTAAACTTGTGAGCAGTATACTCAGAACCATTATCAGACCTAAGCATTTGGATTTTCTTCCCACTCTGATTCTCAACTAAGGCTTTGAACTTCACAAACACATCAGCAACTTCGGACTTGGCTTGCAGAAAGTAAATCCAGCTCATCCTAGTTGTGTCATCTGTGAAAGTGATGAAATACCTGCTACCATTGAGAGATGACTCAGACATAAGTCCACATAAGTCTGTGTGGACTAATTGCAGCTTCTCACATGCTCTCCAGCCTCCTCTTTTGAAAGGAAATCTGGCTTGCTTGCCAAGAAGACAAGTTCTGCACTGTGGAAATTCCTCCTCCAAACTTGGCAAGTCATTTGCTAAGCTATTCCTCTGCATAAACATGTTCTTCTAGTGAACATATCCAAGCCTTTTATGCCATAGCTCTGCATTTTCTTCTTTGCACTTCAAAGCTATTTGTTGCATTTCCTGTGGCTTGAACAGGAAGCATTTGTCCTTCATTGGCATTCTCAACATTTCCATGCTATTTGCATTATCAATAAGGCATTCCTTTCCTTCAAACTTCACCTTATAGCCCCTCTCAACTAATTGGCCAACACTCAATAGATTTTGGTCAATTTTTGGCACAAAAAGAACATCACTAATCAGCTTCACCTCCTGATTTCCTTCAATAGTCATTGTACCCTTCCCTTGCACTTCGATATATTGTTTATTGCCAATTCTGACTTTGGACCTGATTGACCTATCTAGACTCCTAAACAGCTTCAAATTGCCAGTCATATGATTGGTACGGCTACTATCCACCAGCCATGCATCATTCTCAATAGGAGAACCAGAATAGGAAGCCACAAACAAGCATTCTTCCTCAGTCTCATTCACAGCTATTTGTGCTTCTCTTGCTTGCTGGTAATTGTTCTCTTTGCAGATTGCTTCCATGATACCCTTCTTGTGACATCTTCTGCACTTAGCATCAGGCCTCCTCTAGCATCTAAAGGACTGATGAGTAGTACCACCACAATGTTGACAAGGCTTCTTGTTCTTCTTCCATTTGCCAGACCCACTAGAACTTCCTTCTTTCGCTGCAAACTTGGAGTCACTTGCATTTCCTTTGGACTGATTCCATTTCTTCCCTTTGCCTCCATCATTGAATTTCACTTTAGCTTGCAGTGCACCCTCTACAGGCTCTTCTCTTCTCATCAATCTTCTTTGCTCCTGTGCCTGCAAGGCACTTAACAATTCTGCAAGCTTTATGTCAGCTAAATCTCTTGTATTTTCCAGAGAAGCTATGGTGGCTTTAAACTTCTCTGGAAGAGACACCAGGATCTTCTGAACCAGCCTTTCATCCTTCAAGTCAGTCCCTAAAACTCTAATCTTTTCAGCTATCTCAATTAGCCTATCAGAGTATTCCTTTATTGACTCTGAATCCTTCATTTGCTATCTTTCAAACTCCCTTAAGAGATTCAGCACCTTCATGCTTCTTATCTTCTCATCTCCCTCGTATTCATCCTTCAAGCAATCCCATATTGCCTTTGTAGAATCACATCTCATGATCCTTGTGAAGATAAGGGGTGAGACAGCAGCATACAGGCAAGACTTTGTCTTAGCCTTTCTTGTGGTTCTCTCTTTATGGAACTTTATCTTATTCAAGGTCGGATTGTTTGGAAGTGGAGCATTTTCATAATCATTCTCCACAGCCTCCCATAGATCATGACCCTCCAAGAATGCTGTCATCTTGACAGCCTGAGCTTGATAATTTTCCCTAGTAAAGACTGGAGTAGCCATTTTAGAGAATTCACTTGATCCTGCCTCCATCAGCTTTGTTTTTGCAGGCTCGCTTACCCTCACTTCACAATCCCTTAAGATCTTACAGAGACTTTGATACCAATGTTAATGAAGATGAAAAAAATTCAGCTATCACAATTTTCTGATTCCGCAGAGAGAGATGGAATAGAAGACTAAAAATTAACAGTTACAAAAACTGTCAAGAACAAGCTTAATAGGAACCTGTTTTGAACTGCACACAAACGTGCAAAAAAAAAAACTGACTTGTTTCACTTCCTAGAAAATAGCGATCAAACTAACTGCCTAACAGATCAAACTTGACTGCAAAACAGAAAAGACTAAAACGACAAGAAAAACAACAGCAGCACTAGGACACAGCTTCAACACTCATGTAATCTTGATGCATATGGACACAAGGAGAGATGATTTCCAGTAATATGAAAGAAAAGAGTATACAAAGAGATACTACTGTATTAATTATCAAGTTTGTAAAATGAGACACACTTCGGGCAGAGAATGAGGAAATGGGTTGAACCAATGCATGTTGACAAAGAGCCGGTTCCATCGAAGCTAGCATGAGCCCCACAGGCATGCCCTGCATGGGTATTCTTGAGGAACAACTTGATGGAAATATCGTAAAAGGAATGAGCAGAAGCCAAATAAAAAAAGAACAGTTACGTAGAAAATAATGATTTGTCCATCAAAATACTATATAGAGAAGAAGTATGACCCTGACATCGATATCCTTATCTATAATCCTTCCATTGATGCTGATTAGGTCTTCATAGATGATCAATATAATGATGCTCAATGGCTTCCCAAATACTCACAAACAGTTTACTTAAAATATCGGTGCAAGATTCTTCTGCAGACAAGAATTCGATAGAGGCCATTCTTCAAAAGGGTCACATGACCATAGATTGAGGCCTAATAAATCGAAAGCTGCTACAATAATTTCACCGTTAATCTGAGTCAATGTCCTGGGAGGGATGATTATCAGGAGGATTTTCCGTTCTAATATCGTTGACAGCTTTATCGAATGTGCCACTTATGTGTTGACACATCAGCATCAGATCTTGGCATACATCTTTCAATACCTCTCTTGCTGGCTCATCTGAGAAACACCACGTAAAAGATTCAAACAGATTAGAATACATGAAAAGCCATTTTGGAGATCACCACAGAAGAAAATGCTAGATGACCAACAGCTCCATTGGTTGCAGAAGGTGGGGCAAGATGGATGCGAGACATGAAAGCTAGGCCTAATGCCTGTGAAAGGGAGGCCTCTTCTAACCAGGGCAATCCTCTCCAATGTTCTGTGGAAGAAGTCTCATGGCCTTAGGTCCGATCTCACTTTCACTTGCCACATTGTACTATCTCATGCTCAATTTCCTCAGCCTGCGTAAACACGCCTCAGGCATATTGATCGCGACCCGCGTAAACATGCTTCAAGCTCTATCCCATTCTCACTTTCTTTCCTCAGCCCACACCAAATGTGACAGGCCTACATGATCGAGACCCGAGCTTAAAATGTCTCGGCTCGATCCCACAGTCGTATCACAACCCGCGTAAACACGCCTCAGGCCGGTTCAATTCATTGCGTAAACACACATCAGGGATTTAGTGATCATACGAACATACCAACATGCCGTATTTTATCTGTACCCCACGTAAACACGCCTCAAGGCCTTTTAGTGATCACGCGCACATTGCACGCCACAAATCTCGCACGTGCGCACCCTCGGGCATTAATTAAATGTACAAAATCACATCCAATTTCACCACTTCAATTTAGCCACATCACAAACACACAACCAACACGTAATTTGCCATTTTTTGCAATCAAAACTACGGCATATCAATCTCGGCCCTTCACGACATTTTCACGCAATCACAAGCTGGATCTAATAGCACAATTTACACACCGAACAATATTTCACAGCACTCAAATCGGCAAATTCCAGCACTCAATCGGCCTCTAAAAATCCACCAAAACATCTCAATTCCGTTCCTAAGGCTCGTCAATCAATTTAGCCCATAAACTACACCAAACCACGTCTAAAAGGGTCCAATAATATCCGATATATTAGGCGAGGGTTAGATTGCAATTCACTCGAACTCTAGACTAGCTCGACTAGAGTGAAATGGGGCGGCAGGCCGGTGGCCTCATGGTGGCGTGTGGCTCGACGGCGGCGACAGCGGTGGCCCTGCTTGGGTCGGTTCCTCATGGTCAAGAGAGAGAGAGGGAGTGAACCGAGAGGGAGAGGGGAATGGCGGCGGTGGCATGAGGACGGAGGGGGATTCGGTTTGGTGGCGGGAGCGGCAGCGACAGGTGGACGGCAGCCAGGGCGACAGCGGCCAGGGCAACGGCGGTGTGGCAAGGGGGGAGATGGTTGGCGACGGTGAGGGGGAAAGGAGGGGGAGTCAAGAGAGATGATAGGGAGGGAGAAATGAGGAGAGACAGAGAGAGAGAGGACCTGGTCTTAAAAATCAATAATTTGTACCCTTTAAAGTGAAATGATCATCTTGCCCTTCTCTCACATTTTCAATCAACGGCCGAGATTCGTTCTTATCTTGAGATCGATGGCCATGATCTATTCTTTTCCAAAAATATCCAAGGGCAATTTGGGATTTTCATAAAAATCTAAGGGCAAAATTGTCCAAAAATTGTCATTTCTAAACTTAAGGTGAAATGACCAAAATGCCATTCCCCAATAACACTTAGCCTTAGCAAAACTCCAGGGGTAAAACGGTCATTTTCCATCCTTCCCCAAAATTTAATTTTTTTAAAGGATTCGAGAAAATCCAAGCCTGAACATTCCAATAACAACGTTGTTCAAATGTCCTGTCGTGACTTCCTGATTTCCAATGCCCAAATTGGTCTCTAATTAATAACTGAATTCTATATAATGTAATTCGAGCATATCTCAGACTAACGGGCGGTTTTTGGGGAAATTCGCAACTTTGACCCGTGACTGGTACTAAATCAAGTCACGTGCAAATTCATTCGGATCGTGACGATCTCGATTGTCATGTAATCGCGAGGATCAATCGCTAGTTCCGACGGGCACGATTGTTCGGTATAGGTTCTGAATCGTTCGTCAATTCATTTCGTGGTCAAACGGAATCACCCGTGATCCACTCGTATGTCGGTGACGAATCGGCTCATAATTTATCCTAAGATCGGCCTACATTGGCTCAAAATGTCACCTCGACAGTTCTATGATCGAAAGTCGGTTCACGATTGAATTTTCTTTAGTCGCACGAATTTAAATCCCGAATTAACCTTTCCCTAATGATTAGTATTCCAGGAATGATCAGTTCCGGGCGAAACCTAACTACAAGTACGTTCATAAAACCATTCATTTCATAAATCTCAAATGAACAAATTTTCAGATTGTCACATATCAACCTGGATCAAAATACTTCAGAGTATTTATCTTGCTTACAAAATTCACATGGACAATTTTGTCAACTTCAAAATCTATTATGAGGTTTCCTTAACAATCTTCCCATTTTTGATAGTGACAAAACTTCCATTCAGATTTAAAAAGTTTTAAAAGAATTTTGAGAATAAAATAAGCATATATCTATTAAGCGCACAAAGCATAGAAAATAATTATAAGTGCAAACTTTTAAAGCCTGTGTCCTTTTCTTTCTTCGAGTAAGTCCAATAACCTCATATTAAAACATGTTATATCTGCATAGCAAGTAATATCGACTTGCATATTAAAACATGTTATATCTGCATATCAAGTAATATCGACCTACATCTTTATAATCTGCTTACATTCTCCCCATTTTGGTCATCAGGAAAAATAGATAATTAAGGCATTAAATTGAATAATTGACCAAGTCAGTCACATAAATAACAAGCCAAGTCAAAGTGAAAGATCAAGTAACACATTCAGTTTGACAAACGCAAATTTTGAAACAAGAAGGGAGTTTGGTGCCGGCTATTTTTCGGTAGGGGTTCGAACAAGTTAAAAGTTTTCCAAATTCTGAACAGCTTCTTGAATCTTGGATGAATACTGACCAATAGCTTTTCTCAATATCTGTTTTGTTTTGTTCTGCTTGAAGACAAATATTCTGATTGTTTTCCGCAACAATTGTCTGGAGCTTCTTCATGTCTTCTTCAAAAACATATTGCTTTTGTTTGAGTTTTTAGCAAAAGAGAGAGTATGGTCTTGTCTTGTGAGGTATGTCCCTGGATATTTTCATGCTCCGTTTGTTCAAACTCTGCCCCTTTTTCGATTAGAATCTCCCCTTGAATTTCTGCATTCATTGTAGTTTTGCAGCATCATTCCCTTCATCTATATATTCAGGATGTTGAGGAGGAGATCGGCTTTCTTCTATCTCTATAGGAACACTACTTTGTTCATTTTGCTTCAAACCTGATTCTTCTGGTTCTGGCTTTGAAGTCCTTGTAGCAGGTTCTGGTTCTGATTTCCTTTCAACAGGTTCTGGAGCTTATTTTTCTTTCTCTGCAGTCTCCTCAACAACTTTCTGTCCCTAATCAATCTTTTCTGTTGCATCCTCTTCATCTTGAAGGAGGATTCTTCTTCTCTTTCTGTAGATCTGATAAGGACTTGTTGCGAGATTCTGTTCCTTCTTCTCTGTTGACTTTCCTTCTGCCCTTCCTTCTGTTTCTCTTTCTTTTCTTCTTCCAGCAGTTTTTGCTTCTGACTTTTCTTCAATCTTACTCTTATCTTTGATTCCAGTAAGCTCCTTTTCCTTCCTTTTCAGTCTGACATCAATTTGCTTGAATTTCATCTTAGCAATCATTTTCTCCCTAACAAACATAAGAGGAACAAATGTTTTGCACAGATCATCAGGGATATCAATTTTGAGATAAATGAATATCCTGGTGATGAGTGCACCATACGAAATTTGTCCCTTGTTTTATGCAATGTTCTGTACATATGAAGAATTATAACATGATGAAGAGAGAATGGAACCTCATTCATGATTTGCCCAAATAAGCTTGACTTCAAATTTGGATAAATCTGTCTTTGAAGATACTTTGGGCCTCAAGCAATTGATGATGATCTTATGCAAGAACATTGTCTTCTTTGTCAGATCAGAGTAGGATATGTGTCTCTTTGATCCTCTGGAGAAGTCTGGATTTTCTGAGGCAGCTTTGTAGGCTTCTTCTACACTAACTTCAATAGGTATGAACTTGGTAGCTTTCACTCCAATAATCTCAGCTAATGTAGTAGCATTCAAATCATACTTTTTATCTGCTACCACAAACTAAATCCAGTTTAGAGATAAAAAGGATAAGTTGGAGTGGAAGCAAGCAGTCAATTCAGCATATACATGGGCAGACTGAAGATAAAATTCATATATGCCCAACTTCTCAAAATGTTGCTTCACAAGAATACCGATACGGTCCAAGTAGGCAAAATTGACACTTCTATTATTATTATTATTTTTTTTTGGTAAAGGTGAGAGCACTTCTATTATTCATTATGCCTCTAGACAACAAAAGTTCATTATAATCACGGCGCATTTGGTTTCTGAACAGCTGTCCATTCCCTTTTACTCCAAAAGTATTACTTGCCCTTATTTCAAAATTGTTGAATAATCTGGCATCATCATCCTTCTTTTTCTCGTCCATTTTAGATTTTGAGCCACTTTTAGAATCAGGGCCCGTAAAAGCAGGTTTCTTTAGAACAGATTTAGAAGTAGAAAATTCTCCTACCTTTTCTTTCCCTTTTCTCTTCATACTTTCCTTCTTTTCAAAACTAGTCAGATCCTTTCTAGGATGAGCAGTTTCTAAAGGAACAGAGGTATAGCATTGCACAAGTTCTTCCTGAGAATGAAAACCATTATCCTGTAGGCATTGATTTAAAAGCGATTTAGACGCATTGCTCATTTTCAACTTTCCATATGTTTTCCACACACGACTAAAATCTTTGAAATGGAAATTTGTTTTACTAGATGGTTTTGGAGGAGACGAATGTTGAGTCGCTCGTGGAGATGCTTGAGGAAGCATTTCCTTGTCTGACTCAGTTTCGGACAAGTCTGTAATCTCCATATATTCTGGACTGCCTGTTGACTTGGATTCTCTATTTGGAATTCGTGATGATCTTCTCTTGTATGGCATTGTGATTCACAGGGGAATTTTAAAGGAGAAATGTTGCGTTTTTGTGAACGAAGAGGAACAAAGTCTGAGAAGTTTTAGAAATCGGGAGTGAACAGAGACGTTCTTATTAGGGTCTTTTAAAAAAGTAAGCAGTTTTTCATAAATAAAACCAATTTTGGAAGTTATCTATTAAAACCCGATTTTTTAGGAAATTTAAAATAAACAATAATATTTTAAACACATTCAATCAATCAGATAATAATATTTGGCAAGTTAGGATACATATCCGATTTCCTTATAGAATTAAAATATGCCCACCAAAATTTGAAATAAAGGATTTACCTTCCTTTTGTCTCTGAATATTGCAATCAAACTTAGGTAATTTGAGTCTGGATGACTCTTGCCTCTAAAAATTCTTCAAACAAAAGGGTAAGTGATGCATAACTAACTGCAAATAAATTCAAAAGAAGATTTATGTAAAAATTTTGTGAATATATCTGCTAATTGTTTTTTAGAATCAATAAATTGAATATTCACATTTCCGTTTTGAACATAGTCTCTTATAAAGTGATGCTTGATTTCAATATGCTTTGCTCGTGATTGAAGAATTAGATTCTTTGTCAGATTTATAGCACTAGTGTTGTTACATTTGCTTGCAACAATAGATTCTTTAATTCCAAAATCTTGTAGTTATTGCTTCATCCACAGAATCTAAGTGCAACAGCTTCCCAAGTCTGATCTGGCCATCAAATAGAAGTTTGCAATGTCTTTATCACTATCTTCACATTTCGTGCCATTCCAGGTTTATGCTTTCAAGGCTTTCCTTGCCTTTTCATATTTGCTCTTCTTTTTCTTTAGAAGTAGACAGTTTGGCTTGATGTGTCCATGCTTCTTGCAATGGAAGCAAATTACTTCCTTTGCTTTCTCTCTCTCCTTAAGTATCTTTTTCTTCTCATATGGCTTCTTCCCTTTGAAGTTTCTTCCTTTCTTTTTCATTCTTTTGTACTTTTTTATGGAAAGAGCCATTTCTTTATCATCAACATCTTCTTCTTCTAAATCCGCATCATCAAAATCTATATTAGATTTTAAAGCAATTAACTACTTACCTCTAGATTCATTTTCCTCATTTAGTTGTTCCGTTTCATATGACTGAAGAGTTCCAATCAGTTCACTCATTGATAGTGACATGATCCTTTTAGTCTCTCGAAGTGAGGTTTTATGTTTTTCACTCCTTCGATAGTCCCCTTAGAAGCCTGTTCACTTCATTGCATCTAAGACTAGTTGCCTTTGATATGCAAGACCATCTACTATATCGGTAAACCTGTCATACATATCAGTAACCGATTCTTTTAACTTCTTTATGGAGGATTCATATTGCCCAAGCAATTGGTTGATCTGGGTTTCCTTTGCTCGATTTGTTCCTTCATATGTGGTGTAGAAGGTCCTGGATATCCTTTGCTGATTTACAAGAAGCAATTTTATTATATTCAATAGGTGCTAAAGCACAGTAAAATGAATAAATTGCTTTTGAATTCAAAGCTTCTTTTTTTGTTATCTCAGTTTGAGATAATGGAGCTTTGTCTAATTTGCTTTCATCTAGCTTCTCTTTTAAAGAAAATGCGGATGCAAAAGGTTTTAGATTGACTCCTTTGATGACAACATCTCACTACATGTGATCAATTAATTTGATGAATGCTTTCATCTTGTTTTTCCAGACCCTGTATTCTTTGCCATCAAAATATGGTGGTCTGGAATTGCTTTATCCTTCAATGAAATCTGAAGCACTCATGCTAGCCATAAATATCGTTAGCTCATAAGTAAAACACTTCAATAAACAAGCAACCTCGCTTTGATAACAATTGATGTAGCTAGCAAGGATCACCTAGAGGGGAGTGAATAAGTGATCTAAAACTTTGATCAACTTTTTAAAGTGGAAACAAATGATCAAGATTAAAGTCTCAACGACATTTGGATTTTGAGCAGACTTTATAGACAATGTGCTAGTGTGCAGTATAAAAGATAAAATAAGAGTTTAGGGATAGAGAAACTACAAATAAGAACTGATAGTGGTTTGGCTTAGATCAAGCCTACGTCCGCTTTTTCACGCTAACAGCTTACTGGCTGGATTCCATTATGTGGTCAAAAAAGAATTACAAGTTTTGAGTGATATCACTCTGTGAATAGTAGAATTCTCTATTTCATACAATCACTCTTACAAAATATCCTTCAAAATCTCAATGTTTGGCTTTTAATAGACAAGTAGTAGAATCGGAGTATGCTCAGGTTTTGGACTAGTTGATTGTCAATCAATTTTGCATTATAGCTTTTTAAGATTGAGTCAATTAAAACTTTTCTTTTGTGAAATTCATACCAGATCACTAGCTGTTATATTCGTTTTGAATAGTTACAGAATCTGGATAACTTCTGATTCTTACTTCAAATCCAGAACTTAAGTTAGTATGGGTCTTCAGTAAAGTCTAAACCTTTTAGAAGTAAAGTCTGAAGTTCTTCATCTACTTAATATAAAGTTTGATTGACTTTTACAATAAAGTTTGAATATCTCGATCTGGTTCCCGTAAAGTATGAGATCTTCCTTCTGGTCCTCATCAAGTCTAAGTATTTAGAAAGTTTAGTTCTCTCTAAGTATTAGAATTCCCATTTTTAGAATATATCTACTTGGATTAAAATACTTTAAAGTATTTATTAGACTTACAAAATTCACAAGGACAGTTTTGTCAACTTCAAAATCTATTAAGAGGTTTCCTTACCAGATTTTGAAGTTGAGGAAGAACCTTATCTCGCTAAGTGCTCTTGACGGCTTCCGATACTAGATCTCCACTAAAGGTGGAGTTTTGACAGTCTCTCAAGATGTGCTTATTGTGATGTGGGGGAAGATGAATTGCTGGTTGCATGTCCTCCACGGAGCGATAATGATTAGCTCTTCAACTAAATTATATGAGGTTTAAACCAGGACACGACACAATCATGGTAGATGAGACTTCGATACTTGAGTGAGATAGAGATAAATTTTGAGTCAAAGAAGTCTACTAGAGGTCATCAAATAGAGAAGCTGAACTTCTATGAAAACTACGACAAGAGTAGTCAGTGGAAAATGAAATTCAGTACAACAATTCACCGGACTTCGAAGATTGTAGGCTACGTACACTCACACTTGTGGGGACCCTATCAAGTTCAATTCAAGTGTGGTGCCGGGTATGTGTTATCCTTTATTGATGACGTTTTGAGGAATGTCTGAATTTATTTTCTTAAGCACAAGAGTGAGGTACTTGGTCGGTTCAAGTTGTGGAAGACAATAATCAAAAAGCAAATAGGAAGGAAGATCATGTGCCCGAGAACTATTAAAGGGTTGGAAGGAGCTTAGCCAGTTTTGCACAGAGGAAGGCCTAATGCCTAGCGAAACACTGTACTATTACCGAGACACTAGAATTGAACGGAGTCACAAAACTAATGAATGAAATTATATTGAAAAGTGCTTGCTCTTTACAATCTAATGCTAGATTAGGTGAAGATATCATGGTCGAAGCAGTGAATACCTCTTGTTAGTAGTGAATAGCTCACAATTACCAAAAATTGATTGGAAAACTCTTGAAAAAACGTGATCAGGTAAGTCTATTGATTACACTGGACTAGACTTTTTGGTTATGTTGCTTATGCTTGTATGAGTGATGGTGCGCCGGACCCAAGGGACTAGCGAGTGTATATTCCTATGCTATCACATGGGATGAAAGATATAGGCTGTGGTACATTGATGAAGATTCACCTAGTTTTTTGTTCAGTAGCGAGATTACCTTTTAGGAATGTGCTATGTTTCATAAGAGGAGAGAGGTATTGATTGCATAGAAAGATCTAGATAGTGTTCATAAGTAGGTAGAGCTTCAAGGAGAGCCCGGAGATGTTTGAAGTGTGGTATATGTGGTAGTGCCTGTAGACTTGTCAATCTGTATAGTAGTTGACAGTTGTTTTGAGATCATAGTTAATGAAACTTCAAGATGGTCAACAAAGTGGATGAGATAGCACAATAGTAGTATATAGATATTGAGGTGGATAATTTGGGTGCAATAGAGACAGCTTTGGATACATAGATGTAGAGAGTGAAGATTGCTGAAATGTTGTGCGTGACTTAGAGGAGTTATGTCGAGAAAGCATCAAGGCGATTCAACATGCATTTAAGAAATTTTGTAAATACCCCACTTGTTGCATATTATAAATTGTCTAGTCTACCACTTTTTACTTGGATGTAGATGGAGCACTTGTTTCGTACTTCACATGCTAATACTGTTGGTTATTTGACTTTATGTTGTTAATATTACTAGATTTGATCTATCACATGCATCTAAGGGAATGCATATGGTTAATCTAGGTGTTGTGAAGTTGTAAAATGGATCCTCCTAATTTTGTTAGGGATGATAGATGTTGCGCTATGTTTCGGAGGATGCAATTCATGTAGTGTGGTAGTAATTGGGTTTGAGAAGCTGAGTCACGCAAGGTTTTTGAAGGATGGTCGATTTCTAAGTAGTCGTGCCTTTACTTCTATTACTTGTATTGTGAGTTGGAAAGCGTTGTTGAGAGACACAATAATTTCATCAACGATGGAGGCACGAAAAGAGCTAAAGAGGTGATGAGGTCTAATGACTTGGTTTGTGATGTTGACATGGTATATCGAGTTGATGTGGTGTTCTGTGAAAGTCGAATATACCATTGGAGAATCAAGTTCATTTGTGAGCAAAATGATTGCGTCAGATTTAAATGTGAAGGGAGGATGCAACCTTGAAGAAGCTCCTTGTGGTGGAGAATTTTGCGAACATGTCGATTGAGTTCATTTCTAAACAAACGCCTAACCTTAGCTTGAAATTGGTAAACGTTTGTGATGATTGAGCGCCAGTCGAGGCTTTGGAAGAGCCGATATTGATAATAAGCGCTATGATTTGGATCAAGTGTCAAGCCAATGTGGAGAGTGTTGATATTATATCATGAGTTTGAGTAGATTTCCCGGTCTAAGTAGGTTGTTAATTGAAGCTTCCTATTTTGAAAATAAATATTATATTATAAGTATAAAATTAAATTCTACTCCAATATCATACACACCAAAGAAAACATCTCTATGAGCTTTTTGAGTGAGTTACTCTATGAAAGATTATGAAATAATATTTATGAATTTGCTTTGGATGTAATTTAGGGTTGAGAAATACTTGTGCAATTGTAAATCACGTATAGGGGTGATCGGTTTCAGGGTGGGTTGGGTCCAGACCTAGAACCTGAAACCAACCCTGTTATAACCGGTTTTCAATTTTTGGAACCTGAAACCAACCCTGTTTTTCCTAAACTCTGTTTTGGAACCGACCCTGTTTTTCCGGTTCGGTTTCAGGGTCTACCCGAGAACCTTTTTTTTTTTGTTCCTTTTTTTGGTTTCATTTTTTTCTAGCAAAATAATATAGGTAGTAATGAAACAATTTAAAATAAAAGATGAATAACAAAAACCATTATCCGCCACAAGTAACAATCTCCAAAATGAGCAATTGAACTTACAATCCATCAAAATCAACAATCCAAAAGCACTATGTGGCAAGACATAGTCCAATTGCATAAATCTTTAAGAGTCACATTTCCAGGGAATTTATTCAACATGTTTAACTTTTTATTTTGCGCCATGATGAGATAACTTCTCACTTCTGTTTCCGATTGAAATATCTTGAAAGAAAAATCAAGAAACTTAGCGGTAAGGCATCTGCTCTCACTAGAAAAATATCTATATATTTCATATAAATCACACAATATTTAGATGACTTTAAGGGCCGTGCTATTTCGCTCATAGTTGTGAAACATATTCCAATATTAAACCGGAAATCGGTTCTAAAACCGGTTAAGTAGGATAACGTGATATAGGCTTTTTACTTTTTTGTATATTATCTCAAAACCGGTTCTAAAACAGGTTTGGGTTGGTTTTTACTTGAAACCGAAAACCAGACCAGTTTTAACCGGTTCCCAAAAAATGGAACCGGTACCCGGACCGGTTCTTGTTAGAACCGATTCTCGGACCTATTTTTCGGGTGGGTTGGTCTGGTTTCTAGGTAAACCCGGTCCGGTTGCACACCCATAATCACGTATTCTTTGTATTCATAGAGGAATCTTTGCGGTTAGCTAACCTCGTGGAGTAACTAACGAAACTCGGATTGAACTGCGTTAATTTCTAATGTTATTTATTATTCCTTATTGATTTCTATGATAATTTTCACCTTCTCACGTTAAGCATTACAAGATCGATTGCCTTCTGCGTTATATTACAGCGGATATTGTGATTTATTGGCCTCTAGGTAGCCCTTTTGTCTCCATGCACGTGCCCATGGGTTATAAAGAAAAAACAATAGTACACTAACATATGTTTGCACTTACCGTACGTATTAACATTGCTTGCATTAAGGACATCTCAAGTGGCAACAATTTATAGCATGGGCCTGTTCCATGTCTCTATAGGTGAGGGATGAGCTCGAGCATCTTCTCGAAGATGATGGAGACATGGCGGGGATGTACCTGACTAGCAAACTGCTTCAAGAAGAAGATGACAACTCTTCTTCTTTCTCAGCTGCTGTCGAGGAGGAAGACGAAGCTCATGAACTCAACAATGATGGGCACATACTGAATCTCTTGCTTTCTGTTGAACTTCAATCCTGTTACTATTGTCTTACCGCCAAATTTATACAGGCATGACAGTCGAGATCCCGGTATCTCACCCGATGACAGTTTGACGCCTCCGTGTGGCTCGCTGAACAATGAAATAGAAACGGCCAAGAGCAGTGATTCTCGCAGCGCCGCCCGAGCCAGGCATGTCCACGTGGCGGAATTAGAGATGCTCCTAGAGGCATACTTCGTGCAAGTTGATGGCACACTTAACAAACTCTCTACAGTATGAATCTCATACTTTCTCTCTGATGACAAATTAAATTCCTTATGAAAGCACATACCCAAAAAGAGACACTGAACAACCTTTTCGCTGTGAATTAATAGCTAAACTCGTTAGTCCTCTTCTTATTTTTTCTGATCTTAAAGCTGAGGGAGTACGTCGACGACACGGAGGACTATGTTAACATCATGTTGGATGACAAACAAAACAATCTTCTGCAGATGGGAGTGCTGATAACAACTGCTATTCTGGTGATCAGCGGGTACATAGTCCTCGCTGGCGTGATGGGCATTAACATCGCCATCACACTTTGGCATCCCCCAAATCGGTCCCAGGAAGACTTCATATGGACCAACGTCGCTTGCGCCATCATGACCATCTTATTGTATGTCGGCATAGTTGCATGGTACAAATACAAAGGATTGCTCTATTAAGTGCATGTAGAAATTTAAGATCACCTGCAAAATAAGCGAAATGTTAGGATAGGTTGAGGTAGACACCCTCCATGGGTAGTTTGCTATGACTACTGCAGAACTGTAATTCTGAACTTGTGGCTCATGTAATCTTGAAGCATATGGACAGAAGGAGAGATGATTCCCAGTAAAAATAAGAAAAGAGGATATAAAGAGATACTACTGTATTAATTATCAAGTTTGTGAAATGAGAGACTTCGGTCAGAGAATGAGCAAATGGGTTGAACCAATGCATGTTGACAAAGAACCGGTTGCATGGAAGCCAGTATGAGCCCCACTGGCATGCCTGACATGGGTATTCTCGACCAACAACTTGATGGAAATGTCGTAAAAGAATGAGCAGAAACAAAAAAAAAAAGAAAAAAGAAGGATTAATACCATGAAAAATCCCAAATTGGTACACCTATAACAAATTTACCCCAAACCACTATTTTTACGACAAAACATATCAAACCGCTACACTTGTAATAATTTTTTCCTCTGTTAATTTCCGTTAAAGTTTACCGTCAAATTAGTGAGTTGAAAGATACGTGATAATTAACGGGTGTACCGGTTTGGAATTTAACCCTCTATTTGTCACAAGTATATTGGTTCGTGATTTTTCGTGTTATTAATCTAATTTAACAAAAATTAACGAACGGTAAATTTGTCACAAATATCAGTTTGGAGTTTTTGGCGATCAAAAAATTAATTTGAAGTAAATTTGTCATAAGTGTACCAGTTTGGGGTTTTTGATGTTCAAAAAATTAATTTGAAGTAAATTTATCATATCTACCGGTTTGGGTGTTTTTGTGGTATTAGCAAAAAAAAAAAAAAAACAGTCACATAGGAAAGAATGATTTGTCTTCCAAAAAACCATACAGAAAAGAAGTATGACCCCGACATCCATAACCTCGTCTTTAATTCTCCCATTTGAAATTGAGTAGGTCTTCGTAGATAATCAATGAAATGATGCTCAATGGCTTCCCAAATACTCACAAACGGTTTACTTGAAATTATCAGTGCAACATTCTTCTGCAGACAAGAACTTGATAGGCGCCATTCTTCATAAAGGTCGCATGACCGTAGATTGAGGAGGCCTAATAATTCGAAAGCTGCTACAATAATTTCATCTTCAATCTGAGTCCATGTCCTCGGAAGGATGATTATCAGGGGGATTTTTCGTTCTAAAATCGTTGACCGCAGTATCGAATGTGCTCCTTATGTGTTGACACATCAGCATCAGATCTTGGCATGCATCTTTCAATACCTCTCTTGCTGGCTCATCTGAGAAACACCACGTAAAAGATTTAAAAAGAGTAAATTACATGAAAGCCACTTTCGAGATCACCAGAGAAGAAAATGCTAGATGACCAACAGCTCCATTGGTTACAGAAGGTGGGGGAAGATGGATGCGAGACATGAAAGCTAGGCCTAATGCCTGGGAAATGGAGGCCCCTTCTAACCAGGGCAATCCTCTCCAATCTTCTGTGTAAGGAGTTTCATGGCTCTAAGGTGCAAAGTTAAAACACAGAGTTAGTACAATTTTGAATGACTTAACAATGCTGGGTATGGCAACTTGTATTAAAGATTCCGTGATGTGCTGTGTGGATTCCATGAGCTAGTCAGCCATTTTTTGACAAAATCCAGCAACACTTTATTGTTTTTCCTGGTCTACCCATCTTTAAAAAAAAAAAAAAACATAACCAACTACAATTTTACACTTTAGCATGACGTTTAGAAGCAAAGCAAAGCTTCCTAAGTACATCACATCTCGTAGGCTTGAGATTGATGAGAGCATATAATACCTGTCGTTTGAACTCTAACATTAACCCAGGCTTCCGAAGGATGAGGGATGCTGTCACGCCCCGGACCCCGCCGAGCCCGCGACACCCCACCATCGGTCGTAATGCACACGACGTTCCAGAATGCGTTGCCGACCCAAACTCAAATCAGAGAATAATACACATGCGGAAACAATTAACACCCGTACATAATAAAAACCATGACCAATGATAGCAATTACATCATAAATAAACATTTTTAGAATAAAACCAGGGAAGACTTACAGTATTCAGTACAGATATAATCATACACCAAAAGCAGGTCAGGGAGCCACTAACATAAAAAAGGGGCATGTGGCTCGGGCGATAGGGTATAAAACTAAGGGGGAACTCCTATTTCAAAAAGTGTCGGTCCCACCAAACTAGAGCTGCGGCTGGCTTGACCCTACAACACCCAGTCCGGGTCGGATCCTGAAGACTCAGAAGAGCTATCTAAGGGCTCGTCCTCGGAGTCTATGGAATTTGGCTTGGACTCGGCATCTGTGGACTCATCCTCCTTTGGCTTCGGATCTTGCTCCATAGGCTCTAACTCACCATCTGACTCCATCGACTTCGGGTCGGAATCCCAATCCACCGACTCCTCATCCATCGGATTCGGCTCGTCCATCTCCCAGATAATCAGCTTGCGGCTTGAATTGGAACTCGCTCCAGATGAGGCTTCGGGGCTCACAAATTCCCCGTCGGCTAGCTGGGGGTCCCACTGTCCTAACTCCCACTGTCCTAACCCGTTGAACAGGATGTCGAAGGATCTAAGAGGTCTATACACGCCAGACGGGTCTCGGAAACACCAACCTAAGTACTGATGGGCCTGGAAATATTGCTCACTTACGTCGACCCATAAAGTAGTAAGATGCCTAATGTAAGTCTCCTCGTTCCCTACGGGATATTCGATCACCGATCGCTCTATGCGATGCGGAATCCCAAAACGCAGGGGCACGCCTGTCATCTTCACGGTCGAGGGTCTGAAATGGTTATATAATAACCATGAGAACGAGTTTCAATAAGCAATACTCTAAGCCCCACGTAAGCCAATGCGTACCCAAAGAAGTAGTACAAGCACTCTAATTCATAATATAACGAATTTACCTCATAGTACTTATTTTTTTTGGTCGGTTACCTCATTGTACTTACCTCGCCCATAAACGCATGCCGGCTCTGCACGTCAGTCAAATATAGCAAAATAATAATAATAATAATAATTCAATAACAGGTCACAATCATACAGACGCTAGTCACAATAGCACTCGATTAGCTCAAACAATTCGATCACCCAATTAATCAGTCAACTCAATCAAATCAATCACACTCAAATCCCATGCGTGGTCAAATAACTTTCCATGACCTCCTAGGTCATTTTACTCAGCCCGCACCACTGGGCCTTAGGCTCAGCCCTCAGATCAAGCCGGGCTCGGTCCCGCGTAACCATGCCTCAGGATATTTTTCCCTTTTCAATGACCCGCGTAACCTATGTCTCAAGTCTAGTCATGCCTTTCTCGCCACACCCGCGTAACCACGCTTCAGGTTAGCAGCCCCCTGATCAATCCGGGCTTTTTTACATGCACATGCACTACAACGCAATTTGCAAATTTCACAAGTCGTACCGATCGAACTCAAGACAAGCTCACCACATCACAATTCGCAAATTAACACATCATACCAACCCCAGTTAATGCCAATCCCAATCACGTCACAAGTCCGACACACCAGTCCACACACCCGACATCCAAGTCAGTTACAAACGAACTTCAATTTTTACCCACATGCGCCACCACAATTCAATTAATTAGTACACCGCAAATAACCACATGATCACCATAAATTATTCTAGCACTCACCACATAATCCATGCACTAATTGTGTTCTACTGACTAATCTATTTTTCTAATTCAATCCCTAAATTCAATCAAATAAATCCCTAAACAAGTCTAATAGTAGCCATTATACTAAATGTTAGTAGTCTGCCCTAGGAATCAATCAAGGTTGATACTCTAATATTAGTTGTAGATTAGGTTGTGTCGGAATATTGACCTTCACTATACTTAGGTAGTTATAATGTCTTGTTAGAGACCGCTTATAACTTATGGACCAAAAAGGGTTTTGAGCACACTGCTAATCTTTAGTGAACCTACAAGGTCGCACACAAAAAGCGAACTGAATTAATATTTTCTGTGCGCCGGAATCTACTTAAAATAAGAAGTAAATTTTAATTTATTCTCCTATTCAACTTATCTACGCGGTCGTGCATGTTATGAGATAATGATTAAAGGTGGATGATTTGGCGGGCCCAAATCGCCTGGCCCACTTCTTTTAATTCCGCTAGATAATGAAGTTGTATAAATAGATAGAGAATCATTCTCTGTCTAGGGTTTTTTCGACAGAGTATCGAAAATAAAAAGGCGTTCGAGAAAAAGGAACTTCAAGATCTTTCGCTAGCACGTGGATCATTGGAGAATTCTGTTTGTGTGTGTGGATACCGGTAAAGGCGCAACACTTGGGACGCCAGACGGTGGCGCAGCACGGCGGTCAGGCTGGCCGAGACGACGTGCGGCGAGCTGGCAAGCTGGGTTGGCACGGCAACGGCGCTGTGGCTGGCACCGAGCTCGAGCAACGAGCTCGCTTGCTCGCGGCGGCGTCGGTGAAGCAGCGACAGCGATGGTGACGGTTGGGGCAGTGAGGTGAACTAGGAGCAGCAGTTGACTGGTTGTGGCAGGCGAGGCAGTAGCACGGCGATAGCTAGTGGAGGTGGCGTCGGACGGGCTGAGGGGCTGCAGAGGAAGAGAGGAGAGAGAGAGAGACTACTGTGGCAGCGGTGACAGGGCGGAGGCGGCGGCAAGACGGCGCGCAGTGGTGATGAGCAGCAAAGATCAGTCCGGTGAGCGGCAGTCAGCAATGAGCGGGATGGCGTCGGACGAAGTAGAGTCACGCGCAAGCTCGTTAGGGGGAAAGAAAACCGAAGGAGAAGAAGAGAAGAAGAGAAGAGAGAGAAGAAGAAGAGAAGAGAGAGAAGAAGAAGGAAGAGGGGAGAGAGAGAGAGAGAGAGAGAGAGAGAGAGAGAGAGAGAGAGAGAGAAGGAGAGAGGGGGGGCAAACGCACGGGAAAAGGAAACGTGCAGGGCGTAGAAATCCGGCGCGGCAGAAGGAGGAGAGAGAGAGAGAAAAAAAAAAAAAAGGTCAACATGCACTCAAGTGCGATTCAACGGTCAGATTTCAAATCTGAAACGATCCTATGGTCCAAATTAATCTTAGAATATTATAAGGGACAATGGTCAAAATAATCAAAACAAACTACCTCGAGGAAGGTTTACTAGTCCAAATTCGCATCCGGTCGAAATTTCACTTTTCCACTATTCCTGACAATCCCTACATTGGCCATGATAATATCGATACCATCCAATTTATTTCGTCCCGGAACCCGAGAAATTCGACACCGAATTTTGGGCTCTAAATTAACAGCTAAATTCGATCGAGTACGATTCTAGCAAAAATCTCTAATTTAAAAACAATAACCGGGAGTGATCAGTTTTCGAGCGAGATTCTACTACAAGCACACTAACGAATTACACGTTTCAATAAATCTCAAAAATGGGTCAAAATCCAGGTCGAAATTTACAATCCCACCCAACTATTCAAACAAAAGGGGGTATTGGTGTCGCATCAACTTTTCGCTTTCCCATGTCGCACTTTCGGTCCCATGATATTTCCAAATCACCTTCACCATTTGAATTGTCTTGTTTCGCATCACCCGTTCCATTTCGTCCTTGATTCTAGCTGGCTTTTCCAAGTACGACACTCTGTTGTCTACGTCTACTTATTCATAATTTAGCATGTATGTCGGGTTCGGCTCATACTTCCTTAGCATAGACACATGGAACACATTGTGGACGTGAGATAAATTTGACGGTAGCGCGAGACGATAGGCCAGAGTACAAATTTTCTCTAATACTTCAAACGGACCCACATACATGGGGCTCAGTTTTCTTTTCTTGCCAAACCATGACAATCCTCTCATTAGCGACACTTTGACGAAAACGTGGTCTCTCACTTGAAATTCTAGAGGCCTACGTCTCCGATCCACATAATTTTTTTAGCCGCTTTGGGCGGTTTTAAGTCTGTCCCGGATAACCTTGACCGTCTCGATTGTCTGTTGAACCAATTCTGAACCCATGATGCTTCTCTCACCAATTTCATCCCAACACACCGGTGTTCTGCAAGCTCTGCCATACAACGCTTCAAATGGGGCCATTCTGATACTTTGTTGATAACTGTTGTTGTAAGCAAATTCAACTAAGTGCAGTTGTTCCTCCCAACTACCTTTAAAATCTAATACACATGCCCGTAGCATGTCCTCCAAAGTCTGAATGGTCCTTTCAGATTGGCTATCTGTTTGGGGGTAATAGGCCGTGCTAAATTGTAACTTCGTTCCTAATGCCATATGAAGACTTTTTCAAAAAGCGACAGTAAATTTACGATCTCAATCTGAAGTGATCGTCACCGGTATTCCGTACAAACGAACTATTTGTTGCACGTAAATCTCGGCATACCTATCCAAGGCGAAGTCCTTGCGCACCGATAGAAAATGCAGTGACTTTGTCAATCAGTCGACTACCACCTAAATTGAATTATTGCCCCTCTGACTCCTCGGTAGTCCCATCACAAAATCTATCGTGATGTGTTCCCACTTCCACTTAGGGATTTCTAATGGCTGCAACATCCCACCCGGCTTGCAATGTTGTGCCTTTATTTGTTGACATGTCAAGCACTTGATCACATGTTTGGCTACATCCACCTTCATGCCGTTTCACCAATAATATTGTCGCAAGTTCTGGTATATCTTTGTACTACCCGGGTGAATACTATAATTGCTACGGTGTGCCTCAAACAAAATCCCCTCCTTAAGTTCTGCATCACTAGGTACACATAACTGTTCGCAGAACTTCAGAATCCCATCTTCGGAAACCTGAAAGTCTGATTTCCTCTTTGTAACATCCATGCTCAAAATCTTCTGAATTTCCGGGTCCATCGATTGTAAGGCCTTGATTTTAGTCTGGATTTCCGGTTCAATCCTTAATGCTGCAAGCAAACTTGAGACCTAACTCACCTCGAACTTAAATTTTGAATCTTGAACTCCCTCTAACAGAGTCCATTCCCTGACTATCATTTGTGCAAGGCTTGATTTTTCGGCTCAGTGCATTCACCACTCTATTAGCTTTTCCGGGGTGGTACATAATCTCGCAGTCATAATCTTTAAGGGGTTCCATCTAACGTCGTTGTCTCATGTTCAACTCCTTTTAGGAGAACAAGTACATTAAATTTTGATGGTCGGTATAAATCTAGAATTTCTCCCCACACAAGTAGTGCCTCCAAATCTTAAGGGCGAAAATAATCGCAACCAATTTCAAATCGTGAATCGGATAATTTAACTCGTGTGGTCGCAATTGTCGTGATGCGTATGCCACTACTCTTCCATGTTGCATTAGTACACACCCTAGTCCTCTTAGCAACACATCACTATAAATCTCTTATCCTCTCGAACTCGACGGAATTGTCAACATTGGTGCGGTTGTCAACCTCTGTTTTAACTCATGGAAACTCTTTTCACATTTATCCGTCCATTCAAATCTCGTTTCTTTCTTAAGTAACCGCATCAACGGTGTCGCTACTGCCGAAAACCTTTCCACAAAGCGCCTATAATAACCTGTTAGGCCCAAGAAACTCCTAACCTCGGTCACTGTTGTTGGTCTTGGCCAATTCATAACGGCTTCAATCTTTGCCGGATCCACTACAATTTCTTCAATTCAGACAGTGACATCCTATAGGGCGCCTTTGAGATCAGTTCCGTTCCTGGGGCCAACTCAATCACAAACTCAACTTCCCTATCAGGTGAAAGTCCCGGCAATTCCTGGGGAAAGACATCGAGAAAGTTGCACACCACGGCAATATCTTCTAGCCTCGGCTCCTCAGCCGTCGAATCAAGTACAGTTGCTAGAAATCCTTGGCACCATTCGTCTAGCAACTTAGTCACTTCTAGTGACAAAATCCAGGGAATTGAGGTCCTTCCTCAGTTCCCCACAAATTCGAATCTAGGGTATCCAACCTGATTAAATTGGATCACCATGTTATTACAATCCATAGCGACTCTTTGTTTAACTAGCCAGTCCATCTTGACAATCACATTAAAACCATGCATAGTTAAAATCGCCAAATCTGTTCTTCCTTCCCTATCGCTAATCACTATCATACACTCGGGGCATCTAAACTCAATCAGTACTTTATCGTTCAATGGCATAGTCACACACAGCATAATTTCTAGCGGCTTTGGTTCAATCCCAGTTAGTTTAACGTACTACTTAGATATAAAGGAATGCAACGCCCCCAGATCAAACAAGGCATATGCAGCATGTTCACAGAGAGAGACCGTATTCGTGATCATGCTAGGCGCATCCTCAACCTCCCTTCTTGCCATTGCATATACCCATCCTTGGGCCGACGGCCTATCCTGATTAGCCGATTGGGTAGCTCGACCTAGATTTCCGTTCCGGAGCGGCGATGGCAGTAGTACAGGTGGCCTGACCTGCCTGTTGTTAGGATAGTCCCTCATTTGGTGGCCCCTTCCACCACATGTAAAACAAATCCCGTCCCTCATTCGGGCAATGTCCATTCCCGTGCCTTTCTCTACATAGCCTACACAGGGCATTCTAGTAACGGCTTGGCTTCCTGATATTCCTTCGAACGGGAGGGACGAAGTGACTGTTCCCCGCCATAGGTCTTTTCCCGAGTTGGCAGTTGTCCCGAGCTAAGGTATACCGTGATCCAGAAGCGGTGGCTCGTTCTGTTTGGTCTCGCTCGATTGCCTAGGCTCTCTCATAGATCTCATGATAGCCTCTCAAGTTTAATGAGATCATCTGACTGCAAAGGTTCGGTTTCAGCCTATCCTAAAACCTCCTCGCTTTGTCCGTTGGGCTCTCCACCATCCTGGGAGCAAATTTAGACAATCTTGCAAACTTGGCTTCATGCTAATCCACCGACATATGACCTTGGCGAAATCTCATAAATTCTGCCAACTTTTGCTCTCGAATGCTTTTTGAGAAGTACTTGCCATTGAAGGCTTCAGTAAAGATGGTCCAATTTAGAGCAGTACCAGTGGAGAATACTTGACCTCTGGTGGCTCTCCACCAATCATTTGCATTTTTCTGAAGTTGGTAAACTGCTAGGGTTACGTTCTCCTCTTCAGTGCATCCCAGCACCTTGAAAGCTTTCTCTAATTTTTCCACCCATCTTGGCGCAGCCTCAGAATCGCCTTTCCCATTGAACTTTGGAGGCTTCAGCCTCAGAAATTGTTCAACTAATTTGGACATTGGTCTAGCCGCATTTACTTGCACTAGGCCGGGATTTCCATTAATCAAGTTATTTCCCTGGCCTCCATTATTCCCAGGAATCTTGCTGGCAGCTGCAGCGGCAACAGTAGCGCTCCTTTCCCCCGTTTGTTGTCCCGATAATATTCCTGCTTCCTCCAGTGCCCTCCAAATTTCATCCACCCTGGGATCTCCCATAAGTTCAGCTAGTGGGACTGTACGACCTCGACCTCGGCCTCGACCTCTACCTCAATCTCTACCTCGATCTCGTCCACTCATCTCACTAGTTCCCTCAATTGCTCACCTACTATAATTCCACACGAGAATTAGAAACCTATGCAAACTATCCCAGTTTAAAACCCTAGGCAATTAATTGCAACAACAACTTATTAAGTAAGCAGGCAATCGCGTGCGTCGATTAGTCTCAACCATTATGATTCATGCGCTTACCTCAGGTCCTGATGCATCTGCACTTCACACGTCATAGCATACGCTACTCGACATTCACAATCAAACAGTCTAGGGTACGCATGGCACACAGGTCTCCCTAATTGGCTATCCTAAGACCATCGCTCCTTATCACTCCAGGTTTCGACCAATTAGTATCGAGCTGACCTTACTCTGATATCAATTCAACTGAGATGTCACGCCCTGGACCCTGCCGAGCTCATAACACCCCACCATCGGTCGTAATGCACACAACGTTCCAAAACGCATTGCCGACCCAAACCCAAATCAGAGAATAATAAACATGCGAAAGCAATTAACACCCGTACATAATAAAAACCATGACCAAGGATAGCAATCATATCATAAATAAACATTTTTAGAATAAAACCAAGGAAGACTTACAGTATTCAGTACAGACATAAACATATACCAAAAGTGGGTTAGGGAGCCACTAACATCAAAAAGGGGCACGTGGCTCGGACGATAGGGTATAAAACTAAGGGGGACTCCTATTTCAAAAAGTGTCGGTCCCACCAAGCTAGAGTTGCGGCTAGTTCAACCCTACGGTACCCTGTTCGGGTCGAATCTTGAAGACTCTGAAGAACTATCTGAGGGCTTGTCCTTGGAGTTTATGGAATCCAGCTCGGACTCGACATCTGTAGGCTCATCCTCCTCTGGCTCTGGATCCTACTCCATAGGCTCTAGCTCACCATTCGACTTTATCGGCTCCAGGTCGTAATTCCAATCCACCGGCTCCTCATCCATCGGATTTGGCTCGTCCATCTCCCAGATAATCGACCTGTGGCCTGAACTAGAACTCGCTTCAGATGAGGCTTCAGGGCTCGCCAATTCCCCGTCGGCTGGCTAGGGGTCTCACTGTCCTAACCCGTTGAATGGGATGTCGAAGGATCTAAGAGGTCTATACACGCCAGACGGGTCTTGGAAACACCAACCTAAGTACTGATGGGCCTAGAAATACTGCTCACCTACATCGATCCATACAGTAGTAAGATGCCTAATGTAAGTCTCCCCGTTCCCTACGGGGTATTTGATCACCGATCGCTCTATGCGATGCGAGATCCCAAAACGCAGGGGTACGCCTTCCATTTTCACAGTCGGGGGTCTAAAATGGTTATATAATAATCGTGAAAACAAGTCTCAATAAGCAATACCTTAAGCCCCACGTAAGCCAATGTATACCCAGACAAGTAGTACAAGCACTCTAATTCCTAATATGACGAATTCACCTCATAGTACTTATCTCGCCCATAAACGTATATCGACTCTACACGTTAGTCAAATATAGCAAAATAATAATAATAATTCAATAACATGTCACAATCATACAGACGCTAGTTGCAATAGCACTCGATCAGCTCAAACAATTCGATCACTCAATCAAATCAATTACACTCAAGTCGCATGCGTAGTCGAGCAACTTTCCACGACCTCCCAGATCCTTTCACTCGGCTCACGCCACTGCACCTCAAGTCCCATCTCATAGCCCGCGCCACTACGCCTCAAGCTCAGCCCTTAGATCAAGTCGGGCTCGGTCTCACGTAACCTACGCCTCAGGTCTAGTCATGCCTTTCTCGCCACACTCGTGTAACCACGCCTCAGGTTGGCAGCCCTTCGATCGATCCGGGTTTTTTCGCATGCACATGCACCACAACATAATTCGCAAATTTCACAAGTCGTACTAATCGAACTCAAGACAAGTTCACCATATCACAATTCGCAACTTAACACATCATACCAACCCCAGTCAATGCCAATCCCAATCACGTGACAAGTCCGACACACCAATCCACACACTCGACATCCAAGACAGTTACAGACGAACTTCAATTTTTACCTACGTGCGCCACCACAATTCAATTAATTAGTACACCGCAAATAACCACGTGATCACCATAAATTATTCTAGCACTCGCCACATAATCCATGCGCTAATCGCGTTCTACTGACTAATCTATTTTTCCAATTCAATCCCTAAATTCAATCAAATAAATCCCTAAACAAGTTTAATAGTACCCATTATACTAAATAAGGATTAGAATATCACTTATTAATTTTTGGCCCGTTAGAAATCGACTTGGGCCTAAAATGGCCCGAGTGAACAGTGTCGCACTAGGCGTGGGCGAGGGAGCGACGGGTGTCACGCCCCGAACCTCCGTCGAGCTCGTGACATCTCGCTTCAGGTCAAACAGTTGCAATGTCTCAGGTTGTCGCCGGCCTCATCTAAACATCAGAAATTTAATTACACACACGGAAACCTTAAAATACCCAGACAAAATTAAACTGGGGAAACATTGAGAGAATATATACATTTCCACTCCCTTGATCAAACTTGTTCCTTCATTTATACAATAAAACAACTTAAGTCTACTAGTGCACACTTGACTGAAACTACCAAAATTAAAACAGAGTCGAAGACCTGATGTTCAACCTCAAAAATGGTTCTCATCTAAGGTAAGTTTTCCCACTTCTACAAACACGGTCGTCTTATACCTTATCCAAGTCATCCCGTCTTTCATCTGAGACTCTGCTGTCTCATACTCTGTATGCATTGGAACTTCAAAACGTACTGGGAGTGGTGGCGGTGGGTGGTTCATGTCTCTAGTCGGGGTTCTGAAAATTGTTGGTTGAAACAACCGTGAGAACACTTCTCAGTAAGTTCACCCCTAAACCCAACCTAGGCTATCACGTACCTCTAGAAAATTTCACAAATACACGCACATACGTATACATCAAGCCATCACATCGCAGGTACATCAAATAATATTGACAGGTTCAATCATGCGCACAACAGTATTCAAACTCAATTAAATTAGATGTAAACACGCGCATGTACCACTCTCATCCCATTATTCATTCCATTCTCATTTTCCATTTCCACTCGCTAGTGGCCCGCGTTGAAGTACACGCCTCAGGCACACTGCGACCATTCATTTTCCACTCTCACTCGCCAGTGACCCGCGTTGAAGTACACGCATCAGGTACACTACGATTATTCGTCACATCACTTCTGGCCCACGTTGAAGTACACGCCTCAGACCATGTTTCTTACCCGCGTAAACGTACACGCCTCAGGCTCAACATCTACCACTTACGGCACAACCCGCGTTAAAGTACATGCCTCAAGCTGGCAGTCCTCCGGTAAAAACCGAGCATCATCCTGCATTAAAGTACACGCCTTAGGACGGCACAATTCTCTTAATCACGCATGTGCCATGTCATGCACTATTTCTCGTTCTTTCACACATTCAACTATCACTTGCCACATAAATAGCCAGGCACACGTGGCCCGCGCACACAACAAATACACGCAATTCATGCTCATCAAACATTTGACATGGTCAATTTTATCAATTAAATCAATCTGGCCCAAACGTGTACCCAATCGACATAATTAAATCAACCAATTGCGAAATCGCACATTTAATTTTTCCCCCACAACCTAATCATAATTCAAACGCACGTAAAACACAGAAATTGCTATTTTTCTCTAACCAAATGGCCTCAAATCGATTCGGGTCCTTCACGAGATTTTCTCGCCATAAATTCTGGGTTCTAAAAATCCAACTTGCGACCCGATCAGCCCATCACAGCCCCATGAACAGTAGTCCACAGCTTGTGAACAGTAACCCGCAGCTTGTGAATAGTAACCTGCAGCCCACTATTATTCCGAATTTTCCAATAAAAATTTTCCAGTTTCAATTCTAAGGCCCGCCACATAATTCCACTCCTAAATCATGCAATTCCGCACCTACCCTATGCCCGGTTTCACCCAAAATTGCCCGTCGATACCCGAAATCCTAAATTGGGTTTAGAGCGTGACTTACCCGCGTTCTAGACTATCGCGGCTAGAAAGGAAAGCGGCGGCACTTAATCGGCAACGGCGGCGATGGTGTACGGCTCCCGGCAGGCGGTGATTGGCTTGGGTGGTGACGGCGCGGCTTGGGCGGCGATCGGCAAAGAGAAAGAGAGAGTCTATGGTGGGGGGGTTTCACGGGGAAGAGGGGCTGCCGAATGGGGGAAAAGGGGAGAGAGAGGAGAGAGAGGGAGTCAAGGGCTTAAAAAAACAATTTTGACCACTTTTTGGTAAATTACCAAAATACCCTCTTCTAATCTTTTTGATCTAACGGTCGAGATTCGATCTAATCTTAAAATCAATGGCCCAGATCGAATCTTACTTAAAAATATCCAAGGGTAATTATGTCAAATCCAACTTAGGGCCTAAAATGACCAAAATGCTCATGTCCAACAAAACTAGCCCTTTAATAACTTATAGAGGTAAAATGGTCCGATTCTTCGTTTCTCATCAAAATCGAGTTTTTCCGAAGGATTTGAGCGCATAAAAAATTGACACATGTCATGTGCAACGTCGTCCTAACATTCCGTTGCGACTTCCTAATTTTCCAGTGTCCAATTTTGGCAAAAATTCAATAATTAAATTCTATTAAACGGAATTCGAGCGTTTCTCGAGCTAACGGACGGCTTGCTGAGGAAATTCGCAGAATCAACTCGTGACTGATACTAAATCGAGTCACGTGCAAGTCCGTTCGGTGCGTGACGACCTCAGTTGTCATTAAAATCGCGATGATCAATCACTTAATCCAAGGGGTACAATCGTTCGGAATAATTTCGGAATCATTCGTCAAGTCGTTTCGTGGTCCTACGGAATCACCCGCAATCCACTACTAGGATAGTGGCGATCAACAAGAATTGGTAAATTATTAGAGCAATTAATAATTTTGAATCGATCAAATAAAATTTAGTGAGTGGCTCAAATAAAAGCAAGTAATATTTAACTAGTCGATGGCTTCATCAACAAAAGAAATGGTTAATAACTCAAATTGGTATTTTCATGTTAATGGGGGTATATTTCAACTTAAGATGGTAAATTACTTCCGGTCCAAATAAGATGGTGAAAAGAAAAATCGAAACTTGTCTTTCTTCGTGGGCTTGATATGAATTTCTTAGATTCTTAAACTATGATTGACTTGATCTATTAAATTACTTTATGCAATAGTTGCTCCGCGTATTGTGGTGTTTACCCGACATGTGTGGTTCGCTCTTATTTACTTTTTTCAATGCATTTCAAATCGAATATTTTAACATTTTTTTTAGAATCTTTGATGGTGAATATTTTAGCAATTTGATGAACAGGCATTAAGGGAAGTCAAAGCTGAAACCTGCGGGCCATTTTGAAGGACATCCATATGTGCAATCGTCGACATTGTCATCATGTGAAACTGGCATTCACTTCCTTTTTGCAAGTTAACTCCCTCAAGTCAACTTCGTATCATATATGTATTTATTAGGTTGTCAATTGGCATAATTCTTCTTGTATGGACAGGGTTTTGCTTCGTTTGATTTATTATTGTACCAGAAAAAAAAATATGTTAGACCCTGCAATACCAGCTCTTGCCCAGCCTTGCTTGTAATGTGTGTAGCTTAGAGTGCTTGACACAGATCGACCCGATGGGTTCCGGTTTTGAATTGAATGTTGTGCATCAACCATATAACAGAAGAGAATGAAAGTGAATAAACGAACAAGATTGTGGTTTATACGAGAATCATTTTGATTCAATTCAATCAAATCAATCATGTATTAACAATCCGCGAGAAATCCATACTGTATCATCTAAATATTGTCGCACTATTTACAAGAGAATGGAAAAATTGTCCAAAAAATCATAAATCTATTACGATTGTCCAATTCAATTCTAAAATTTTTAATTGTATCGATTGAGTCTTAAATTTTTTTACGTTTTATCAATTGAGTTCATCTGGTCAATTTCGATTGGAAATCGTTGACGTGAACGACGGCTGTCCTACATGGTACAACCAGTGCTGATGTTGACATTTTTAATAATATTTTAATTTTTTTCTTTTTTCTTTTCTTCTCATTTCCTTCTTTACTTTTTTTAAAAAAATTTTCCTTTTTCTCTTCTTTTTTTTTTTTTTAACATTTCCCCCATTTTCCCTCTGCCAGACTTAGTCAAGAGACTCCCACACTTGGATTGACAACATTGAGGGTAGCCCTTGCCAAATCAAGCGAGGGCAAGGGTGGCCCTTGCTAGGCTTGGTGCAGGCGTCCCTTGCCCGAGGCTGGCGAGGGTGGCCCTCACCTATGCCAAACAATCATTATCGGCCATTGCCAAGTCCTAGTGATGGCCAGCGGAAATATTATTAAAAATAAAAAAGAAAAAAAGTAAAGAAGGAAAAGAGAAGGACACAAAAAAAGAAATAAATAATTTTTTAAAATATTAAAATATTATTAAAAATGTCCATATTGCATTGGTATGGCCAATGGCACAGCTGATGACCATGTCAGCGATTTCTAGTCAAAATTGACAAAAAGTGAAAATGTTTATAACTCGGTTTTTAAATTAAAAGGTTTAGGATTGAATTGGTAAAAGTGTAATGGATATATGACTTTTAGGATAATTTTTCCCAACAAAATGATAAATTATTTCTGCCAAATCTCTTGTAAAATAATTCTATAGAATGACCTTTTCTTTACTTTTTTGCTCAAAACAGAATGACCTTGATAGTGCGTGCTTTCTACACCAAAAAAGCGATTAAACAGGACAACCTAAGACAATGTTTATGGATAACCCACATGGTGGGGGCTGTCACTGCATATCACCTGGCTCGTTAAGCACAGTCCACCTCGTACGTAACACCCAACAATCATGCTCTGTAGTTTATTCATCCGAGAGTTAAATAGACCCTGCTTCATTGATGTATGCTCACAAAGCAGTCTTCACTCAATGGCCGGGTCCAGCGATCATCTTTCGATGATGCCCCGAGTTGACCCAGTAGTGCACCCAACCCCGATCGACACAGGAAACACAAAGGATGATCGGCACCGGAAGAAGGCGGTACGGCTCAAGTCCTGGCTCGTCATCGACTCGACTGGCCGGATCCAGCAGATCGATGCCGGGAAGCAGTCCATCATGCGCCGCACAGGACTCTCGGCCCGCGACCTCCAGATCCACGACCCGTTTCTCTCGTACCAATCGTCCATCATGGGCCGTGAGAGAGCCATTGTGATCAAGCTGGAGCACATCAAGGGGATAATCACTGCACATAATGTTTTGCTGCTGAACTCTAAGGACCCAGCGGTGGTTCCTTTTGTGGAGGAGCTCCAGCGACGGTTCTTGCATTATCACGAAGCAAAAGCAGTGAAGGTTTTCAATCTTTCCTTGATTCAAAAAAGATGTTTTATATTTATTTGAATTAGTATTAGGGGTTAGCATGGTTTCAGGGTAGAACCTGAAATCTGAAAACATGACCGATGGGAATCTGTAGATTCTAAGTTCTAAGGTATGCAAGGTAGGCTTCAGATTCCAAAAATTGGATAACTTGTTTCGATAGGTCGGTTCTAGGATGGTGGAACCTAGAACTTGGAACCTGAAATCTAAAGGGGTTTTTTTTTTGTGTTTTTTGTTGATCTATGCCTTTACGTAATCCTCCGGTGTTTCATAATATTAGATGATGAATGTATAATCTACAATCACTATTTAGAGTTTTTATTTGTGACTTGTTAATATTTCATATTCTTTGTGTGTCTAAAGCCTGATTGGCAAGTTGCCAAACAATAATAATTTATATTTTTTTATTTCCAGAATCAGTTTTGAAACATAATCAAAAAACAAAAAAAAGTAGCTTCTTGATTATGGGAATAATTTTTCAATTTCTAATTCTTCTTGGTATTCTTCTTCCTAGCCAACCGCTAGCCACTAGCAACCGGCCATAGGCCAGGGCCGGCGAGAGTGTTGCGGCCCTCGCCGCCTAGGGAGGGCGGCTCGTGGTCGTGATAGCGAGGCCTCGCCCAGCCATGGCGAGACCAACCTTGCCGTCGCAACCTAGGCGAGGGAGATGGGTTGTGACGGTGAGGTTGGCCTCGCCTTGGTTGGGTGAGGCCCGATCTCGTTGTCACCTTGGTCGCGATAGCGAGGTCGGCCTCGCTGTCGCAACCCAAGCAAGGGAGATGGGTCGTGATGGCGAGGGCGAGGGCAAGGATCCAGCCCTCACTGCCCCTAGCTTATGGCCGGTCGTGAGTGCCATGTGCTAAGAAGAGGAAGAAGAAGAAAAAAAAAAGGAAAAAAATAAAAATAAAAACAGAAATATTAAAATATTGAAAATATAATTAATAAAAAGAAATTTTGGATAGTTACCATATGCTTTTTAATGCTTAGAAATTGTTTCCGAGCATGAAATAAAAAAGAATCATTTCTGAGCAGAATCGGTTTCTAGACACAAAATGGTTGCCAAACGCACCATAAATATAAGTTGTAATCAATGACTCATAATAGCAAGTGATGGCCATTAAAGGTAATGATTCATTATAATTATTCAATTAATATTACATGTGGCAACTTGGGTAGACCTTGGAACTGACCCTCAAACCAATGATATGGTAGATTCTAGAATCTAAAAAATGAGGAACCTATTATTATGGGTAGGTTCTAGGTGGAACCTATATAGAATATGGAACCGTTCACTCTTAATATCAATTCATGCAATGATTTCTTATTTAATTGTATTTATTTGAACTATAATGCTAGGAAAACTAATCTTTTGTATTCTCTTTGATGAATGACAAATTCGTTCGGTATTATTGCGTTCATTTTCATAATGGAATAAAATAAAAATGAACTTGTTAGACCCTGAAATCTACCCTGAAACTTGGTTCCAAGTTCCAATGGGTAAGTTCCAGGTTCCAAAAAATGAGGAACCTGTACCCAAAAATAGATTTCAAGTTCCAAGTGAAATCTATAAGGAACCTGAAACCCCTCACCCTTAATTAGCATTGTGTTCATCATGGATTGAATAAGGCATTTATTATGTTAATGGAAACTGTTTTACAATATACAGTTGACTACATAGCCTTCAACAGGTAGACATATTTATTCACGGTGATTAATAACATTGTCCTAAAACCTATGGATTTGTCGCTTTATATATACATACATATATATATACATACATATATATATATATTATATTGTATCTTATGTAGAATCGGTACCAGGTCACCCCATACTTCGCTAACTTTATTGTCGTCCGTGTCGTTACCGGTTGACGTGATTGTGAAAGCGCTTGAGCGAGCTAGATGCGAGGCTCTTTCAGAGCCCCTCTTCTTTCGTGCGAAGACTGGATTAAGTGCGCTACTGTAGATCTTCACAGCGACTATAAATCTTCATAGGTTCTTTTTATCTTTCCACAAACATAGGACAGTTCGAACCCGCGATTGGCCAGTAAGAAAATATTGACCTTGTCCTTTTCTAATTAGATTCGTGGAAATGGCGGCCATGAGCGAACTGCAGCGGAGCTAGCAAAAATCTTCCAAGGCTCGCAAGAGAGTGTGGAACACAGTCAAGTGTTGAAGGAACAACAAGACAGATTGCAGACTCTTCCTTTCGAGTTTGTTGCTTTAGAGGCATGCCTTGAAGCTGCCTGCTCCTGTTCGGACGACGAGGTACAGAGTCTCTATGTTGTTGGTGTTTCTTTATTTAATTAGTCAGTACTTAATGCTCATAAAACTAATCATCAACTTATGTGAAAATTCAGTCAAAAGCATTAGAGCAAGAGGCTTATCCCGCTTTGGATAAGCTAACTTCGGAGATAAGTAGCTTCTACCTCGAAAGGGTTCATCAAATTAAGGGCCGTTTGGTTGCATTAACTCAACGCGTTCAAAAGGTTTGAGACTCCTCTTCTCTGTCTATCCTTAATCTATGTTTTCCTCCTACTTGAAATTGGGTTCGACATCTAATAGTCACGTCAATCAGTGACGAATCTCAATAAGCTTGTAGAAATTGGTTGGTTTTTTTTTATATGCACGAACAGATTAATATCCTTGGGTTGGCGCAGTTGTTTAGGACTTTGGAGAATTTCCAGCTCAATTGGAGCTCACCCATTTAAATCTGATTGCGTGCAAATTACTTTGAATCGGGATCACTTGCATTTTGCTTTGGGTGTAATTTAGGTCTCTGAAATACTTGAGCAATTGTAAGCTTTGTATTCTCCGAATTCAAGGTAGATTTTTTACGGCTAACTCTCTCTATGGGGTATGTACCAATACTCAGATCGAACCACATTCTTTGGTTTTTTTTTATTGTTCCCCATTGGTTTCTCTGATTTTTCTCCTTCTCGCTTGAGCATAAATTGCAAGATCTGTTAGTTGTTGCATTATATTACAATAATTGTTATTAGAGTTAAGGTTAAAGTTTCTAGAGTTGATTTAGGGAATTTGCTTGTTTGATCACTATTTGGAAATTCTGCTGTTGAAATTATGTCCGAAACAAAAGTGAAGATTGAGAAGTTCAGTGAGAGGAACGGATTTGGGTTGTAGAGCATTAAAATGTGTGCTCTATTAACAACCTTGGTTTTGCCGATGGTATTCAATGACAAGGATAAATTGCTAGAAACGATGAAGGAGGCCGATAAAGTAGAGTTGACAGAGAATGCGAAAAGCATAATTCTATTGAATCTATTGGATGACATATTCACTGAAGTGACCAAAGAGAAAGATGTCCGAGCATTGTGGGCAAAACTTCAAGTACTTTTTTTATGAATGGTTTGAACAATCTCTTATATATGCTGAAATGATGTTTAAGTTCCAGGTGGTTGAAGTACATCTATCAAAGCCCATTCGGATGAGTTTAATAAACTCATGATGGACTTAAAGAACATCAATGAGGCCTTTCATGATGAGAAACAAGGCATTATGTTGTTAGCATTTCTATCGGGTATTTTTGAGCACTTTATTGATTCACTACTACAAGAGCACACTACGATTACCTTAAAAGATATAAAATATACCTTGTTTTAAAAGAATGATGAAAGAAGTTACAAAAAATAACTTAACGTAGAATATGGCATGAGGTTTGATTATTTGGGGTAGAGCCGATTGTAAAGAGTCTAGAAATAGGAGATGGATGAGCTATATTAAATCAAGGTTCAATGTTCGGAACCATCAATGTTCATACTGCGAGAGGGATTGTCCAAAGTACAAGGGTAAATGAGTTTAGGTGGAGTCTACAAGTGATGGTAATATTGTTAACACAAAAGATTATAATTTTAGTGATGTCAACGATGTGTTAACAATTGCCACAAGTTCATAAGATGATGATTGGGTGCTTGACTCCAAATGTTCTTATCTTATAACTCTTCATTGACATTGGTTTACCACCTATTAGCACATGGATTGTGATAAGGTTTTTATGGGAAACGATGCTACTTGTGAAGTAGTAGGGATCGGAACAATTCAAATTAAAATGCATGATGGAGTGGTGAGAATATTGACTAACGTAAGACATGTTTCGGAATTGAGGAAGAAACTTATCTGGCTACGTGCTCTTGATGGATTCTAATACTGAATCTCTTCTACCAATGTTTAGATCGAATCATGTAGGTTTGTGGTGTTGTTTATTGTTTCTTATTGATTTCTATGATAATTTTCTCCTTTCATGCGTTAAGCATTGCAAGATCCGTTATTTTTCGTGTTATATTACACTAGAGATTGTGCTTTATGGGCCTATAGGTAGCCCTTGTCTCCATGACGTGCCCATGGGTTATAAAAAAAGAAAATTCAACACTACACTAACACATGATTGCATTTACCATACATATTAACATTACTTGCACTAAAGACATATCTCAAGTGGCCACATTTTGTTGCATGGGCCTTTTGCGTGTATCTAGGTGAGGGATGAGCTCGAGCATATTCTCGAAGATGATGGAGACATGGCGGGTATGTACCTGACCAGCAAACTGCTTCAAGAAGAAGATGACAACTCTTCTTCTTCCTCAGCTGCCGTCGAGGAGGAAGAAGAAGTTCATGAACTCAGCAATGACGGGCACATACTGAATCTCTTGCTTTCTGTTTAACTTCAATCCTGTTATCATTGTCTTATAGCCAAATTTATACAGGCATGACAATGGAGATCCCGATACCTCACCCGATAACAGCTTGACTCCTCCGTGTGGCTCGCTGAATGATGAAATAGAAATGGCCAAGAGCAGCGATTCTCGCTTCGCCGGCTCAGCCAGGCATGTCCACGTGGCGGAATTAGAGATGCTCCTAGAGGCATACTTCGTGCAAGTTGATGGCACACTTAACAAGCTCTCTACAGTATGAATCTCATACTTTCTCTCTGATGACAAATTAAATTTCCTTATGAAAGCACATACCCAAAAAGAGACACTGAACAACCTTTTCGCTGTGAATTAATAGCTAAACTCGTTAGTCCTCTTCTTATTTTCTCTGATCTTAAAGCTGAGGGAGTCCGTCGACGACACGGAGAACTACGTCAACATCATGTTGGATGACAAACAAAACAATCTTCTGCAGATGGGAGTGCTGATAACAACTGCTATTCTGGTGCTCAGCGGGTACATAGTCCTCAGTGACGTGATGGGCATTAACATAGCCATCACACTTTGGCATCCCACAAGTCAGTCCCAGGAAAACTTCATATGGACCAACGTCGCTTGTGCCATCATTACCATCTTATTGTATGTCGGCATAGTTGCATGGTATAAATACAAAGGATTGCTCAGTTAAGGGCATGTAGAAATTTAAGATCGCCTGCAAAATAAACAAAATGTTTAGGATCGGTTGAGGTTAGACACCCTCCATGGATAGTTTGCTATGACTACTGCAGAACTGTAATTCTGAACGGGTGGCTCATGTAATCTTGAAGCACATGGACACAAGGAGAGATGATTTCCAGTAAAATGAAAGAAAAGAGGATATAAAGAGATACTACTGTATTAATTATCAAGTTTGTAAAATGAGAGACTACGGGCAGAGAATGAGGAAATGGGTTGAACCGATGCATAGAAATGGGTTGGACCAATGCATGTTGACAAAGAACCGGTTCCATGGAAGCTAGCATGAGCCCCACAGGCAAGCCCTGCATGGGTATTCTTGAGGAACAATTTGATGGAAATATCGCAAAAGGAATGAGCAGAAGCCAAATAAAAAAAAAAGAACAGTTACGTAGAAAAGAATGATTTATCTATCAAAATACTACATAGATAAGAAGTATGACCCTGACATCGATATCCTTGTCTATAATTCTTCCATTGATGCTGATTAGGTCTTCATAGATGATCAATAGAATGATGCCCAATGGCTTCCCAATTACTCACAAACAGTTTACTTAAAATATCAGTGCAAGATTCTTCTGCAGACAAGAATTCGATAGAGGCCAATCTTCGAAAAGGTCACATGACCATAGATTGAGGCCTAATAAATCGAAAGCTGCTACAATAATTTCACCGTTAATCTGAGTCATTGTCCTGGGAACGATGATTATCAGGAGGATTTTCCGTTCTAATATCGTTGACAGCTTTATCGAATGTGCCCCTTATGTGTTGACACATCAGCATCAGTTCTTGGCATGCATCTTTCAATTGTTAGAAATTAAACCAAATTTGCTGGTACTTGTTTCCTTTTTTGAGTTTGTCCGTATTTTCATATTTTGATTTTTTGTATTTTTAGGTGAAATAATTATTTTTTCAGATATATGGTGAGATATTAAGAGATATGGTTAAATATTAAGAAATATGATAAGATATTATAAAATATTCTTTCTAATTATATTTTAGGAAAGATAAGGGTCATGTAACTTTTTTTTAAATAGGAGAGTCTTGTAAAATTTTTATGAGAGTGAAATCTGAGTAAAATATATTGAGTCAGAAAATTCTATCTATCATCTTCTTTTCTTTGCACGAGTTGCGATTGTTTCACCTTCAAAAATTTCTTCCATCAAATCAAGTTATTGTCACGTCTCTAACGCTCAATAAATTAGTATCAAAGCCTACGGTTCGTGATCATAGCCTCAATAAACAATCAACTTCCTCTTCAATTATCTTGTTTTACCAAAGAAAATTATGGTAACTGAGCTGTTAGAATAAAAGCTTTACTCGGCGTCTACGGTGTGTGGGAACTTATTAACATTGGCTATGATGAGCCAGAGGATGTAGCCATGTTGAACCAGAATCAGAGGAATGCCTTGGAGAAGGTTTGAACAAAAGATCAATATGCCATGTCGATCATCTATCAAGCGTTAGATAATTCCATGTTCGAAAAACTTTCGAATGCCACTACTGCCAAAGAGGCATGGGAGATTCTTCAAAACTCACATCAAGGAGTTTAGAAAGTTCAGAAGATTCGCCTTCAAACCTTAAGAGGCAAATTCGAGGTAATTCGTATGAAAGAATTTGAATTGATTGCTGATCATTGTTGACACCTAATTTTTAGTCAACGAGTCATTAAAAGTAGAAAATTCGAGATTATAGTTTCCGATCATGATGAAACCCGTTTCTTGAACAAAAAGTGTCGGTTTTTTAATTTTGTTTATTGGCCTAGTTTTTATAAACAATTTTCTATTCATTTCATGCAAAAACATGAAAAGTCAAATGGTTGACTTTCGCGTTGACTATCTAGTCAACCTTGAGTCAAATTAGGGCTTTTCGCATAAAAAGATTCATTTCAAGTTTAATTTCACTTTAGAAGTGGAAATTTCAGAAAAATTCAAAGATTTGATAATAAAATCAAGCTTCTAGTGGAAAGTCAACTAGGGTTTGATTTTTGGTCAAACTTTGACAAAAAAAATTGGAAAATGCAAAAATTAAAAAATCATCTTATTTTACATTCAATTTGACTTTGGCATTCGAAATTTTACAACAACTGATTAAGAACCTATATTTTTTTTCCCAATTTGCGAAATAGGTTCAGAATCGGCCAAAAACAAAATTATTTTCATTTTATTCTTATTTTAGCTTAGTTCTTTTTATGACATTTGATCTAGAGGTCATGATCAGATCACTCGTGTAACCAATTTTGTGCATTGGCACTTTGAAATGAAAACCCCAAATTTAGCCCTAATTACGGGTTTGAATCAATCGTTTATGACTCGCGAATGGTTGATATCGTTTGACTCGTTTTTGTGAGATAAACACAAGTCCGAAGTCAATTTTGCAAAATTGATTTGAGAGCTCTCTGATTTTTAGATTTTGCAAAAAATTTTCGGATTTTGTGAAATTACAAAAATGCCCATAATTAAGTCCTTAATTGCAAAATTAATCAAGACCGTTGATGAGATTAAATCATGACCATTTAAATTAGCACATGTTAAATGAGATTCTTGCTTAATCTCTAAGTAAAAGATAAGCACAAATCTTGATCGTCGGATCACACCGACGATCGAGATTGAGTCTTGAGGAGGTATATAATCCATTTTCCTTCCAAAATTAAAGGGGGGCCTCATTTTTTTTATAAAAATCCAGAACACGCATTTTTCCCTTTTCTCTCATGCTCTCCCACATTCTCTTCTCCCTCATCTCTCTCGCGTTCTCTCTCTCTCCTCCCGAACCGCTGCTTTCATCTCTTCCTATGGCCACACGTCGGCATTGCCGCCCCTCCGGTCACCCCCTCTGACGTTCGCCTCCCTCTCCTTGACGTCTCGCTGGGCGGAGCACCGCCGGAAGAGTCTCCAATCTTCCCATTCGGCTCCCTCATCCGATTCAACTCAAAAGCAGCAAACTAAGCCTATTTGCTCGCCGCTGCTGATCACAGCTGATTGAAGCGGTTCGACCACTGCCGATCCCTTCTCAGGCGTTTCCCCGACCTTGCTGTGGTTGAGACTCCATCGAAAAGCCACCAAAGGAGTTTTGGTGGCTCATCTTCCTCTTGCAAATCAGATTGGTCTAACCAAACCGATCTACTTCTTCTTCGCCGGTATTGTTCCGGCACCAATCCAACATCGCCGGACCTTCCTTGGTGTCCTGTGGTGGTTGATGTCTGTCCTTGGTGAGCTGAGATCCCTCGGAGCGCTTCGTACATCGATCAACACAAATTGATTGATCGTGTTTTCGCACGACAACAAAAGGTAATTTCTTGAATCCGATGAGGCAAGGTTGGAATGGAATAGCCAACCAGGGCCAGGATTCAATCATAGGTATCCTTATATGCCTAAAATCACTGATTAGATGTTGATTAGTGAGATAGAGATGCTCTGGTTGATGAATGATTGCATAAGAATATTCTGTCAATTTCGTGCTCTCTGAACACAGATTCTGCTAGCGCTGAAACGAGGTCTTAAATGTTGGAATCATGCTTCGAGTCTTCTAGACATTCGATCTATACTTCCTAAGCTTCGATTCAACATATTATGCGTCCAAAACAAAGTTCGTTTACTACCTCAAAATCCTTTTAAAACCTTGGCTCTCTATTCTGTAATATGTTTCTGCAATCTTTTTAAATCTGTTGTTGAATGTCCGATTGTTTTGCTGATTTTATGCCAATTTTTGTGAGTTGATTTTGGTGATCTTTCCTTCACAAAATGTCATGCCCCGAACCTCGTCGAGTCCGCAACATTCGGAATTCAGTCGAATAGTTGCGACGTCACAGGTTATTGCCAACCTCATCTAAACACATTAGAGTTTTAGTCGCGTCAATGGAAACCAGAAAACACCATGACAAAATAAACTGGGGAGAATTGAGAGAATATACATTTTCATTACTCGTTCTTACTCGTTCCACAATATTTACAAAATTACAAGCCGTACCTTACCAGTGCACGCATTCCTAAAACCACCCAAACATTAAGAACAAAAACCGATGACTTGACATGCCACCTTCCCAAAAATGGTACCCTTCCAAAAATCGACTGTTTCACCAAACACTAATCCCTAACACCCCTTGCTTGGCGTCCACTTAGAACCTGACTCTACATCATCCGAGTCTAAACTCTCTTCAACCGTCTACATCCTTAAAATACCAGGTTGTGTACACGTTTGTTTCCCACAATGGCAATCCTACTTCCACAAACACGGTCGTTGTATGTCTCATCCAGGTCATCCTATCACCCATCGGGAACTCTGCTACATCGAACTTTGTACGCACTGGCACTCCAAAACGTACTGGTGGTGGTGGTGGTGGAGGGTTCATCGCTCAGGTCGGAGTTCTGAAAATTGTTAGTTTACACAACCATGAGAATAGATCTCAGCAAATACACTCCTAAACCCAACCTAGGCTATCACATACCTTCAGACAATCATACGAACACACGCAAAATTGTGCACATCAAGTCATCACATCGCAGGCACATCAAATAATATTGTCAGGCTTAATCATGCGCACACCCGCACTCAATCACATTCATGTCAGATGCAAACACGCACATGTATCATTCTCATCCCACTGTTCCTTCCATTCTCATTTCCTCTATCACATTCCTCGCTAGTGACCCGCGTTGAAGTACATGCCTCAGGCATACTGCGACCATTTATTTTCCACAACACTCGCCAGTGACTCGCGTTAAAGTACACACCTCAGGTACACTGCGACCATTCATCACCACACTTCCGGCCCGCGTACTCATTCATGCCTCAGGCCCCGATCACGACCTGAGCATCACACGCCCCAGGCCCGATCCTAATTCAGCCCGCGCCAAATGCAATAAGCCTACATGATTGGAACCCGAGTTTAAGATGCCTTGGTCCAATCCCGGTCTCACTCGAGCTGATCGTGCCTCGGATCGATTCTCATACTTATTTTTTCAAGCCTCAGTCTGTGCCAAATGCATCAGACCTACGTGATCGCTGCCCGAGTTTACGATACCTGGCCCGATCCCATTGTCGCACTATCACATCTTCACTTACTTTCCCACAATTACTTGTCACACCACACTTCTCCTTACTCATGCACATACTCGATATGCACTTACCACACGCGATTGGCCCATCACACGCGATCCGTGCACATATCGAGTCACACGCAAACAGAGCTCACTTAACAATTCATATGGCCAATATAGACAATTAATTCGATCTGGCCCATGCGTGCACCAAACAGACATATGTCCACTGTATAAACACACAAATAAGCACTCAATTAAATCAACCCCATCCAGAATAATTCAAACATACCTAAAACACGTAAATTGCCAATTTTCTCCAACCAAATGGCATCGTATTAATTCCGATCCTTAACGATACTTTCTTGCCATTAAATAACGATTCTAAAAATCCAACTTGTGTCCCGAACAAATCATCACGGCCTTGTGAACAATAATTCGTAGCTTGTGAACAGTAACTCGCAGCTTGTAATTCACCTCAAATTGTCCTCCAAAAATTCCAAAAATAATCCTCAAGGCCCGCCACAACATTTCCACCTTAGATCACACAATTCTACACTCGTACAAACCCGAATTTACCCCAAATTAATCATCTTTCGATACTCAAAGTCTTAAATCGGGATTAGAGTGTGACTTACCATGTTCTAGACTTAATCAACTAGAACGGGAAGCGGCGGCACTTAAACGGACACAACAGGGATGGCGGCGAAGCTCGGCAACGGCTATCGGCTTGCGGCGGCGGTCCGGCTTCTTGATTTAGGGCTCACAACCACTTGAGAGAGAGAGAAAAAGAGGGAGAAACGGTGGCTGGTGGTGGTGGCTTGAGGCTAGTACGGCGGCTAGAGGGCGGTCTGGTGTGTGGCGGTGAGCGGCGGCGCCGGCGTGGCTTCACGGTGGAAGAGGAAGAAGTTCACGGCAAAGAAAAAAGAGGGGGGAAGGGATGTTCACGGCAATGAAGAGGAAGAACGGGGAGAAGAAGACATTCTTGACTTAAATAGTGACCATTGACCCAAGAGAAAAATGACCATAATACCCTTTCCTTTTATTTTTAATCCGACGGTCTCAATTCGATCTTATCTTGATTCGACGGCCGAGATCGATTCTTGAACAAAACTATCCAAGGGTATACTTGTAATTTCCAAAATATCCAAAGGTAAAATTATCCAATCAAAATTTTTGGGCAAAATTACCAAAATGCCATTTACCCTTAAAACATACCCTTTAATAAATCCTAAGGATATTTTGGTCACTTTCTCTGTTTCTTGTCCAAATCAAATTTTTCTGAAGGAATTGAGCGCACCAAAAATTCATACGTGTCGCGTGCAACATCATTTTGACGTTCTGGCGTGACTTCCTAATTTTCCGGTGTCCAATTTGAGCAAAAATTTAATAATTAAATTCTACTAAACGCAACTCGAGCGTTTCTCGAGCTAACGGGCTGCTTACTAGGGAAATTCGTAGAATCGACTCATGACTGATATTGTATCGAGTCTCGTGCAAGTCCGTTTGGTGCGTGACGACCTCAATTGTCATTAAAATCACGAAGATCAATCACTTGATCTGAGGGGTACGATCGTTCGGTATAATTTTGGAATCATTCGTCAAGTCGTTTCGTGGCCCAACAGAATCACCCGCGATCCATTACTAAAACAGTGGCGAACTGACCCCTAACTATCTTTGGATCGGCTAACAGTGGGTCAAAATATCACTTCCGCGATTTAATGGTCGAAATCCATTCACAATCGAATTTTCTTTAGTCGCGTTAATTTAATTTCTCCTATTAACCTTTCCCTAATTGTTATCATTCCCAAGAATGATCAGTTCCGGATGAGAACTTACTGTGAGCACATCTCATAAAACTCAATTATTCAATAAATTTCAATTGGTGGAATTTCGGAATGTCATATGAAAATTGTTCATTAGAATCTCGATCATGACATACTTTTTTCTCATATTTTTAGGAGTTCATTCAATAGGTGAAAATTCCTTAATTCAACCCTAGGTCTTGACTGCCTATACTGGAACCTGAAATGGACTTGCACAAACATCTTCGTTTGAGTTTGAAATCGACATTTTCTGGCTTAGAGTCCTTAACAAAGTTTGTAAAGCAGTCAAATCGGTCTTTAAAATGCTAAAGATATCCCTGATCGGAGTTCATTTGATACCTAAACTCGATTTTCAAAGTTGCAGCAAGAGTAAATTGGTTTTCTGCTGTAACTGAATTGAAACTACACATTTTACTATTTTTGTACAGAACAGGGAAAATTTATTTTCAAGTTGCATCCTTCTGTGAACTTGTAAATTCAGGTCTTATGCACGTCATATATTTTTTTTAGAATTTTTAGACAACATTTGGTACCTGAAATCATCTCACGTTCTCAAGTTGTTCAATCTGCCTGTACTGATCCGAATTGTATTCCTACAAAATTCATTGTGAAATTGGACTTAATTATTCAAGTGACCTTCATGAACATCATAGAGCATCATGTTAACTCACTAGTGACACTCTCCATGCATCAATTGCTCGTCATTAGTGTGTTTAATCAACCGAAATTCCTTAACCCCTAAATCTGTCAATTAGGGATTAAGTTGTTCATGTAGCTCTCTTGTCAATTTTATAGGAATTTTTCTGTTCACAATTAGAATATGAAGTCTTCTAGACTTTTGTAAAGGGCTATTCAAGCTTCACATTGACGTATTACATATATTTTTTGCATGTCATTTGGTAGGTTAAAATCATATACAAACATGCTCTCACATTGTCATATTGCATTTCATGCGCATTAATTCATGCTTAATAATAGTTCATGGACTTGTATGGTTATTTGCTCATGTAATTAGGATTAGATGACTATATCCTCTTTGTCATTGCATCTAATCCTAATCCATGTTAAATTTTCATACATCCCATGCATCATTTTAGTTCATTTTTGTCATCCATAAAATGTCTTTGATACTAGTTAATGCATTGGCATGCCTTCATGAAAATCAAACCTAAATTCAGACTTAATCGGGTTCATGCTCCCTTGGTAAGTCGTCATACATGTTATGAAACTTCCATAGATATCAAGAACATATCATTTGCTTGCCATTTAGGATAGTTTTCATTTTTTCTGCAAGTTTGCATTAGGATTAGCAACTTGCAAATTCAAAACCCCTGTTCTGTCCAAAGTAAGTCAGACCTCTTGTCGTTTTTTTATTGATTTTTCTACAAATAATCAGAGGTCAGACTCTTAATGAAAGTTGTAGGGCACTCTTTGAACTATCTTGTGTCAAAATTTCAGAAATTTTGAACAACAAATTTTAGAGTAAATGGCCTCATCTTTGCAATAAAAGCTGCAGTAATCCTCTTCTCCTGACACATTTAATCGTGTTCCCGAATTTTTATAAAATCATGTGAACATGTTTTGGGAAAACTTTCTCCACAAAAGTTGTTCCTCATTGTATGCTTAGGCTACCATAAATTTTCCAGAACTTTTTAATCATGGGTCCTTTTCCAATTGAATACATCTTTTATCCCCTGTTTTGCTGTTTTTTTTTTTTTGTCTTCCTCTTAATAAATTGGTGCGTGATGAATGGAATGAAGTGACCCGATGTCGGTTCACTAAATTGAGTGATTGGATGAGAATCAAGGTCATTGTGACCTACTTGCCTGCTTATTTTAAGCTTGATGCATGTACTTTCTGGATGTATGATAGGAACCGATGCATACTCGAGAAGATATCCATGCCTTCACATAGAACCTCAATTAGGGACTATGTCATGTTAGTCACTATAAATGAACGTGCTTGGTGGCTAATGTACATAAGTCGTCATTAAAATGGAGTGGGTAGGTCGTTAGATGAGGACGATGCATGCTTAAATCAAAGGTTGATCTCGAAGCTATTGTTGTGATTGCATTTGCATCTTAGTATCTTCTTACATATTGCATTCTCTTGTATAGACAATTATTATGTGTTTTGCGAATATTATGATGTTCATTTCCCTTGTATGTACCTAGTCTAGTTTAGTTTTAAAATTAGAATAGGTCCAAGAAGATGGCGGTCTTGAAGATAGCGAAGGTTGATGTCTGTTCTGACCCGATTCCTTACATATGGTAATGGTTGATGTTCTCTCCGACCATTTCAATTGTAAAAATTCATTCATTACTCGACATATGTCTCGGGCTTTCAATTCATGTTGTAATAAACACCCGACGAGTTGCAGGTTTTATTTTCTTACACTTAGAATTGGATTTGTCTTTTCAATATCTTGTTTGTTTCTTTCTTTTTTTAGACTAAGATAGGATTAGCTTAAAATCTTAAATAAAAACACAAAAAACAAAATTCATGAACACTTAGTGGATCAAGATTTTAACATGAAAATGGTAAAAAACTAATAAATGCATGACAATTTAGATAATAACCATGATAAGTTTAGCGGTACCGAAAGAGCCGACTCATGATCTCTGGTTTAGATAATAGAAATATTAACGTAAGCTAGTCCCCAAACTCATGATCTCTGGTTTTCGTAGAAATTGAAACGAAATTCCCGCGTTTCGGTTGGGTATTCTAGCCAACTCCCGACCTAGGTTAGTGGCGACTCCTAAAAAAGATAAAATCAATCCGCTGTCATGCGAAGTATGGATTTAGGGAAACATGCCATATGGACCGTTTCATGAACACCTACCTTTAAACCTGCTTCATCGAGTTTGGCTCTCATGAGGTAGGTCGTGACAATTATTTCACGAGAATTTTGGTAATTATTAATCAGATGAAAAGAAATAGAGAAGACGTTTTCGATGTTCATGTTGTTGAGAAAATACTTCGGTCCTTAGACAAGAAGTATGATCATATTGCGGTTGCAATTGAAGAATCCAAAGACTTTGATGCCATGACGGTTAATGAACATATGGGTTTATTACAAGCCCATGAAGAAAGGTTTAGAAAGAAAAAAATTGAAACGGTGGAGGAAGTTCTCCAAACACAATTGACTATTCGAGATGAGAAGGAGCAAAAAAGAGATCCCGTACAAAATCGTGGGACAAGTCAAGATCGTGATCGAGGTCGTGGCCGAGGTTACTTTCGAGGAAGAGGTCATGGATGAAGCAGAGGAGATCCTGATCGAAGTGATGGAGGATACTAGTACCAAAGAGGTGTTCATGGAAGAGGAAATAACTTGACAAGCCAATGGTATGATAAATCTAAAATCCGATGTTATTATCGCAATAAACTTGACCATTATGCTTATAACTACTGGAACAAAGAAAGTAGCAGAGTAGACGAAAATGCGAACTTTATGAATGATGCTGATCAAGTTCTCTTACTGGCATTTAAATAATATGAAGAAGGTCAAAGCGATACGTGGTATTTGGATATCGGCACAAGCAATCACATGTGCGGGAGAAAGGAGATGTTTGCCGAGTTAGATGAGACAATTAAAGGGACTGTCTCATTCGGAGATAACTCTAAAATTCTTGTTGAAGGAAAAGGTACAATTTTGATTCGCCTAAAGAATGGTGCATGTCAGTTTATTACCAATGTTTACTATGTTCCAAAAATGTCAAGCAGTATCTTGAGTTCGGGACAATATCTAGAGAAAAGTTATACTATTCAAATGAGAGATCTTAATCTTATGTTGAGAGATCGAAATAATAAACTGATTGCAAATATGAAGATATTGAAGAACATGATGTTCATTCTTAATATAAAGAGTGAGATGTCTCGATATCTAAAGGCATACGTAGATGATCCTTCATGGTTGTGGCATTTGAGATTCAGCCATCTCAATTTTGGCGGACTCAATTTGCTTTCTCGCAAGAAGATGGTTTATAGCTTACCACATATTGATTATCCCGATCAATTATGTAAATGGTGTGATATAGGCAAGCATTCCAGAATTAGCTTTCCGAAAGAGGCGACTTATCAAGCAAAGAAGCCGCTTGTGTTGATTCATTCTGATTTGTGTGGCCCGATCAATCCTCACTGTTGACACCTATTTTTAATTTGCCCAAAATTAATTGCACAAAATTTATGAATTAATTTTCTTTAACTCATAAAACAAAAAATATTTCTAATAAATACATTGCATATAGAAATTAGGCATATTTGTATTAATAGAGTCTATTAAAATGTTAAATTTTTAAAAAAATTAAAAAAAAATTTGAGTTGGGCCGGGTCGACCCGGCCCATTTATTTTTTCTTTTTCTTTTTCCATCCTGCGTGGGCCTAGCCCACTCTCTTTTCTTTTCTTTTCTTTCTCTCCCCCCAGTAGGCCCAGGCCCGGCCTCCTCCTTCCTTCTTCCCCTCCGCATGGGCTGGGCCTGGCCCGACCCAGCCCCTTCCTTCCTTCTTCCCCCCCGCACCTATCCTTTTTCTTCCCTTGTTCGCCCCTGCTCCAGCTACAAAGCAGCGAGCGGCCGAGCGTGGCCGCGTTGTCCCTATCAAACTAGAAATGGCCAGGGAAGCACGGCATCGGGACTGGCCATTAAGGCCAGTCCCGTCTGCCCAAGATTCTCGGGATTCCTCCCCACCTTTTTATTCCTCTGCTTCCCCTGTCACAGAATTGGCCCCCCTACACCGGCCTAATGATCGCGAAAGTCGCAACCAGAGTAGGCTGGTGCAGGCCATCGTCACACAGACGCAACGGAGTAGGGGGGCCCGTTGTCGCTGGCTATAAAAATCAGAGAGGGAGACGGAGAAGGGGTTGGCTAGAGAGAAAGAATAGAGAGAGAATAAAAAGAGAAAGAAAGCAAACCGAGGCCACGCCGGAGCTAGAGGAGGACCAGCAACGTCGCCATCGCTCGCAGAGCAGCCTAAAAGTCGACCAGATGTGCCGTCTACAGGTGAGCTTCCCCGGCCCCCCGACTTGCCCTATTTTCTGGCACGGTCAAGCCGGGACTCGTGCCGGCCGTGTCGCATGATTCCCGACCCATGCGATCGCTGGTCCCGGCTCCTACTCTCTGTCAGGACCGAGCCGTGCCCGTCAAAATCAACCAGGCCGCTGAGGGAGGTCAAAATCCCTCGACTTTCCTCGTGCGCGCCTAGTGTTCGATAAAATGCCTCAAAGAGGCCGTTTTTGGTTTGGTTGCCGGCTAGCAAGTCGATGGCCAGACGGCGACCCAGGCAGTCGGTGATGTTGGTGATAGCCCTAGGGGCCGATCAAGGGTTGGCGCCGGTCTGGGTTGGCCGGCGGACGGCCAATTTTGGCTCTCTCAGCGTTCTTCCCCTTGTGGGTCTGTGAATCTAAGTCGAACCCAACCCGAATCAGCTGTCCGACCTGGGTCAATGCCTGGGTTGGATTCATTGACCTGGGTCGGTTCCGACCGACCTGAATCAGCTGACTCGACCAGAGTCAGCACTTGGGTCAGGTCTGTTGACTCAAGTTGGATTCGACCGACTGGAATCCATTGACCAAACCCATTTTAATATTATTTTTTTAAAAAAATAATTTTTTTTCTTTTTCCCGTATTTTATTTATTTAAAAAAAATTAAAAAAGGTTTTTTTTAATTATATGATATATTTGAGGGTTGTAATTTATCATTGTTTTATTATGCATGTTATTTTTAATCGTATAAATCGTATGTTTAAATAGATAAGCCATAGGATCGTGTATTGTTGTATGATTATCATGCATGTTTTTATTTAGACTTTAATTGCATGATTTGTTGCGTTTTAAATATCGGTTGTCTTAGTTAGGGCTAAAACCTTAGGCTGCATATCTACTTTGACTGCTAATTGCTTTTGATTATGCACTCGCTTGATCACCTTACATATTAAGAGAAAGGTCCTAAAATCAATCCAAATTGCTTGACAAATATTTTCAGAAATGAATAGGGTAAAAAGGTACCGAAAGGACTTTAGTTGTACAACTAGTATAACCAAGTCCCCGAATTCAGTTAATATCTGGTTCGTAAGAATAGAGTGATCCTCCCATCATCCTATTTGGGTTTATAATCGACCCACCCCAAATCGATTAGTGGTGACTCCTTGATGTAAACCACTTGCATGTCAAACACTTAAACCTTAAGTCGCGATATGGTATGGGCTTAGGAGAGCCCGAGTTAAGTCTCGAATCTAGACTTAACATGTATCAGGCATAACTTCCCCTTTTTTTGTAGTACACAAAGAAAAAAGCTCGGGAGGTCGGTCGCGATAGACTGGCGATTCCACTAGGGACTTTTTGTTTAAAAGTGGACTCAAGCCAAATTTTTTTATCCTGTTCAAAATAATTTTTGTTTAACAACGAGAACGTCATGTATGATCCTAACACTAAGGTGTTATTTGTTCTTGCATGCCCGAATTGATTGTTTATGATTTGTTGTGCATGCTTTAATGATTCAGCACTATACTGTACACACACAACCACGCTGCCGGACCTAGGCCGCAATAGGGCATTTTAGGATGGTTTTAAGAAAGATACGACCTCGAACGTGAGCCCGCGATGTAAAGGTTGCTTTTCTTTTCCTCGAAATTTATTTCTAAAAAATCGTAAAGAAATATCTTTAGCCGTTATTCGCGTGACTATAAGATATTCCTTTCAATTTGGTCAAAGTTAAAAGGACTTGACACCAACATGAGACTACGACGGTCAGGCACTTTTTAATTTCATCTTGTTAAACCAGTCTAAAATAGAAGTCGAGCCTCACTCTTCATGTGTATGTCGTTGTGATTGACATGGTTCAAAGAAATGTATATATTCTATCTCTTCTTATTTTATTATGCAGTCTACTTACTTATTTTAATTTGTTACCGTTAGGCCACCCGTTGATTACATTCTATACTCGATAGGAAGAGCTAATATCTAATTCATCCCCACCCCTAAGAAAGAACTTCTGGTTTGGTGGGACCAACTCTATCAAAATAGCTAACAGTATGTCAAAACAAGAATTGGTCGCCTACTTCCACTACTCAAAATCAATATCCATTCTAGCATGATGCAAGCCTTAGCACACTTCTGATGCCCACAGACATCCACTTTCATATTCAGTAAGTTTGAGATGACCCCAACTCTGAAAAAATATAGTATTATCATTGGGAAACCTCTGGGATTTGAGCTCATCAAACCGTTTTTAAGCGTGTCCCCTCCACCCGAATCCCAATTTTTGCGAATCAAGGGCGATACAGTAAAGAGAGTCATTAAGGCTCACTGTAATGCATGCCTATGGTTTTTCTTAAATGAATGTTTTGAAAATCAACTTATGAGCCAAAAAGCCAAGATTTTTATCCTTACTTTTATCGGGTGTGTCATTTTCCCTTATCGTAAAAATTCAATAAACCCCTCGATTACATATGTAGCCAAACAAATTTGTACCGGCTTGAGTTATGTTATTTTGGTTTTGGCAAAAACATTTTTGTCTTTAAATTTTTTTAAACAAAATGATAATAAAATCATGCGGGTCGCCTCAGAAATTTTGCAAATCTGGTTTTTATCCCATTTGAGAGGATTTGGACACCTCATGCAGCTTTTTGAAATCGATGACCTCATCCACTTAATACAAAATTTGAGGTCCTAAAAAGTCATTTCCCTGACAACGATTATGCCACATGGATAAACTTTTTGAAAGACCCATATCCCAAGGCATTCTTATGGCACACTAAATGGTTCCATGAGGGTCAAGCTTGCTATGCCCACCAGTTCCACAATCCCGTTCCGCTGCTTGGTTTATCAGGCATCACCTCATACTAGCCATATCAGGTAGCCCGCCAATACAAGGCTCTTTAGGAAATCCCGCCGCCTCTCAAGACCGACCGGTTTCAAGTTCTATTCACTCGCTCGAACCATAACTACGCCGACGAAATTCATGCCACCCAAGGGGTGTGGGCTGAATGTCAGCCTGAAAACATTCTGGTGCCTAGGCTATTGAAGGGACAGGAAAAAGCCCACCATGCTTCTCTGTTCTACATTTTACATCATCAAATCCTGATAGATCTGTAGCCAAAGGTCCCGATGTAACTAATAAGCCCAGTCGCCAAGCACAGATTGATCATCTTGAAAGGATTGCGGGGATGAGGGATATGCTTATTGCGAAGCTTGTCCGTGAAAATAAGCGACTCCGAGACATTGTATCTTCCCCATCATTTTAAGAATGAGCATCCGGGAAAAAGATCTTTTTGTTAAAAGCCCATGTATTTTATATTTTTCTAGTATTTATGTTTAGGGGTTTTGTTTTTCTTCTTTAAAGGTGTTTATAGGTTGTAATTATGTTATCATAGTTCGGACCGCCATTTATTCTATATATAAATTGTTTTGCGCCTTTATGACACCACCGTGGCCTTTAGCCTAGTGGTATCCGGAAGTGAAGCGAAAGCGGTCCGAGGCAATCGGGGTTCGAACCCTAGGGACGCTGCTTGTAATGTTGATATTAATAAAAGCAATTTTTCTCATTTTTTTGCTTTGCAAATAGAGAAAATATGTAATAATATCATAATTAGGTCATAAAATGATTCTTTATTAGGCATTATACTCATTCATTTCAATGATTTCACAGGTAGTGACAAAGAAAAATGACCGAAGAAAACGTCCGCCTCGATAATATGGAAAGCGAAATGAAAATGGTTTTCAATATGCTGGAAAATTTCACAAAGCAAATATAATCCATTAATGTCAAGCTCACACTCACACCTACAACAATTAAGGTGATGTTACTATCACCATCTACTGGAAAAGACAATGCCTTTGGCGGCGACAGTAAAATGCCCCTGCTAGAGGACGATTCGCTTCCCCTAGCTGTCAGAAAGGTTGAACCTGAAAGCAACCCTACGACAGAACATGACAAACGCCTTGCAAAGGTTAAGGAGATGCTGAAACAGCTACAAAACCCGTAACATGCTGTCCTACTTGACCTGTCTATATACAAACGGGTCAAAGTACCAGAAAAGTTCAATATGCCAAAGTTCGAGAAGTATGATGGCACTTCATGCCCCAGACACCATTTGCACATGTATCATGTACGAATGACTCAGTACATGGATAATGAACCCCTCATGATTCAAACATTTCAGGCCAGTTTGATGGGACCGGCTTTGACATGGTATATATCAAAAGACGTGGATGCTTTTAAATCTTGGGATGACGCCGCTAATGTATTCCTCAAGCAATATCAATTCAATCTTGATGTCACCTTTACTCGAGACAATCTGGAACACACTGAAAAGAAGAAGAGTAAGTCCATCAAAGAGTATGCTGCCAGATAGAGAAACCTGGCTGCCCAAGTTACCCTGCAACTTACTGATCATGAACATTGTTTATTAAGTCTCTTCCGTATGAATACAGACACTGCCTGGTTGGTGCCACCGCTGAATCTCTTAATCGTCTTGTTCTTGTGGGCAAACGAACCGAAATGGGATTGCATGACGGATGGTTCACAAACCCCACTTCCACAAGCAAAAGACTCAACACGAGAAAGGAAAAGGAATCCCTGATGGATGAAAACATCGCATATACCCAGACCGTTCATCCTCCCCGGACAGTCCAGGTGAATAGTGAACAGCAGCCAACCTCGAGTTGTCAACCTTTGAAGCGATATAAGAAGAGGCAATTCACTCCGTTGCTCGAATCCCTTTCTCAAGTCCTAACCATACTCCATAAGAAAACCCGTTATATACTGAGCCAAAACGTCCCAACGCAGAAAACTTATCGAATTACGATCCATCCAAGAAGTGTGACTATCACATGTGTAAGATATGACATTCGATGGATGACTGCTATACCCTTAAACACCGAATCCAAAATTTACTTAACACCAAAGCCTTCTCATTCCAAACATCCAAACCAAATGTCTAAAACAATCCACTGCTCGAACATGAAAACAAAGTTAATGCCATATCCACTTTCAATGCTTGTCGAATTAAGAGTAAGAAGGGGTATACTATTGACATTTATAACGCCCTAGTGAAAGTGAGTTATTATCTTGCTAGTGAAGTGTTGCCTTTGTTCCTAATGAAAGAAAGGGTTGCCAGTATGGCGAAAGCACGCTTGATCGTATATACCGACAGTATTGACATAGTAGCGACCATCTCTAAGATTATCATTAATTGGGACGAAGAACTTTCAGCTTTGAATGCTGAAACAAGTACATTTAGCCCCACGCTTCTGAACAAATCTTTGTCCAATAACTCAGACGAGGAGAAGGAGTTGACAATTGAGATACCCATAACTGAGGGCCACATAGTGATCGAGGTACCTCAGCCTTACCGGTATGAGAATGACAAAGCAGTCCCATGGTCCTATGAATTGGATGTTGACCTAGTTACCAGGTCCGGACGAACGTGTGTTGAAGCTGACTGCAACCTCCAAAGCCCATCACCGATAAAGAAGCCAAAGAATTCCCGGCCATCATTAAAACCAGTGAATATAATGTGGTGGACCAATTATGCAAATTGCCCGCCTAGATTTCTTTGTTAGAACTATTCCAAATGTTCATGAAGCATCAAAAGTGTCTGATGAAAGTACTCAGTGAAGTAAACGTTCCAGAGTTAATTAAACATGACAAGTTGGAAGCATTTGTGCTGTCCATCCTTTTGAAGGATCAGATAACATTCTCGAAAGAGGAATTTCCCGCTGAGGGAAGGGGATATACCAAGGGTCTTTACATCTCTGTTAAATGCAGAAATTCCCATGTAACTCGAGTTCTTATAGACAATGGGTCTGCGTTAAACATCTGCCCGCTGGCAACCTTGCACCGCCTCAGTGTGGACATGTCTAAACTCCGTGCCTCCAAAACATCCATCCGGGTGTTTGATGGAATGAAGAAAGACACCGTAGGTGAAATTAACCTTGATGTCCAGATCGGCCCAACCGTATTTAGTATTCTATTCCAGGTAATGGACATCCCCACTGCGTTTAGCTTTCTGCTATGCCATCCCTGGATTCATTCTGCTAGAGCCGTACCGTCAAGCCTTCACCAAAGCGTGAAGTTTGTTGCCCAAGGGAAATTGATTATTGTCCTTAGAGAAGAGAACCATCAAATTTACCAAGAAACTGCTATCCCGTACAATGAACCAAGTGGCAATGAAGAACCTAGTTATTAGTCCATCGAGCTCGTGTCAACCGTGCATGGAAATCAAGGGATTTCTCCTATTATCCCTAATATGTCAAAAACCTCAGTCATGATAGGGAAGGTTATGGTCCGAAATGGCTTCACCCCAGGCCAAGGACTTGGCAAAGAAGGTTGGGGCATCCGAGAGCCTATTTAGGCCACTAAGAATCATCGTACAGCTGGCCTAGGATATCGTAGAGGAAACCCACATGTCAACAAGGGGCACGTGAAGGGTCAAGCTAGCTTGTTATTTCCTCATATTCGGGAGACTTTCTCGCCACCTGCTAAATTGCTGTATGATGAAAAAATTTATCTTAACCTCTTAGGAGAGTCAAGTGAGGGGTTCAAGCAGCCTGCCGAATGTTCAAATCACTCAAGCTCCTCGACTTTTCCTGCAAATGTTGTTATCGATCGACATCGGAATCTAGACAAGCTGCCGATTGAAGGAAATTATGGAGGAGAAGAAGCCTTGGACAATATGGTCACCTTATTTGACGACATCTTCATAGGTGCCATACACGAATACTCGATCTCAGAAACGAGTACCTACCCGCTTAATTTGTTTGTACGTTTGGAGTATCAGTTAGGCGAGCTATAGGATTTGCTGACATCCTTAATAGATACCATTCGCCAAATCTCAGACATGTCACCACCGTCACCAAATCATGAGCAAGTGACCCAAGAAAATAATTCGGGAGGAAACCCACCGTCAGGAGTCCTTATTGACATGATTTGACGCGATATTCAACTCTTACAGTGGCAGGGCAATATACGACGATACTCGCCGGTTCCTAAATCCATGGATGTGATATTTCCTATCCTTTTACGGAATGGGTTAATCACAATGAGGCTGAAACACCCTACTACTGAATACTTCATCAACTATGATCCCTCCAAATCTTGTGATTATGATTCAGGAGATATCAGACACTTGTTGGATGATTACGATACTTTGAAGAATAGAGTTCAAGACCTGTTGGATGCCAGGGCATTCACTTTTCGTGTTTCATGGCTGTGTCATGGTGAAAATGATCTCTTAGTGGTACCTAGCCGTCGTGACGCTGCTCCTGAGCTTTCTGATGCAGCGCGCAAAGGAAAGGCGATTATGGATACCCTGGGTGAACCCAGTGGCAAGTTTAACTATTATGTTGACTACCAGATGACATCAAGTTTTGGTGAAGACCAGCAAAATAGCATTCCTAGCGGATGGGACGATATGGAAAAGCTGACACTATTAAAGAGAGGAGCCGAGAAGCTAGATTCCTGGAACGATACTTTCGAAGATTTCTTCATCAGTATAATAAACGAAGGACTAGTGGAGGGAATGGGCGTAAGCCTGCTTGAGTAGAATTCCTCTCCTTTTTTCTGCATGAATCCCTGGAAAAGGGGTTATCCTTGTATTTTGTTTTTTGTCGTCATTTTTGTTGGAAGAAATGTCTTTTTGAACTCTCCCTCTTTTGAGATTGTAAATCCATGTGCTGTAAATAAATAATGTTTTAAGGGCATGAGGTAGTATCCCAAACCGGCCCGTTGATGATATCCAACCACGAAAAGGAAGATATTCTGAGGCCTGGGCTATCTCATGCTTCCTCGTTTCTAAAAACTTTTCGAAAATCAAAGACATGTGTACTATTACTTCAAAAAATGTTTTAAGAGGAAAATGACATTGAAAAAAAGTACATATCCCCATCTGTTTTTTTTTTATCAATTTACCCTGTGTTCCAAGCATGATCTTGCGACTTGCGAGGGAGTTAGTGCGGTCCAGCCTGATGATGTAGACACTTGCAGCAGCAGTTCAAACTATTCAAGTGATGACCCCGCTGAAATCCGAAGAAATTGGGAGCAGTATGAACAATTCAAGCCCCTTACAATCGAAAGTACTGTCACCATGAATTTGAGCAGCACTTAAGATCCAAAAGTAGTGAAGATTGGAGCCAACCTTCCCAACGAGAAAGCCATATGTCTAGTTGCTCTTCTCAAGGATTATCAAGATGTCTTCGCATGGTCTTATTCTGATATGCTAGGATTAGACCCTCGGATTGTTGAGCACAGTTTGCCTACCAATCCCAACATGCCTCTTAAGAAGCAAAGATTACGAAGGATCAAACCCGAGCTGTCGAAAAAGATCGAAGAAGAAGTGATGAAGCTGTTGAAAGTAGGATTTATCGAGGTTTCACAATACCCCGACTGGTTAGCAAATATTGTGCCAGTGAAGAAGAAGGATGGTCGAATTCGAGTTTGTGTTGATTTTCGTGACTTAAATAAGGCCAGTCTAAAAGACAACTTTCCACTCCCCCACATAGATGTCATTGTGGATAGTACTGCTAGATTCGAATTATTTTCTTTTATAGATGGATTCTCCGGGTACAACCAAATAAGGATGAATGAGAAAGACAAGGAGAAGACGGCGTTCATCACTCCATGGGGGACCTTTCACTACAAGGTTATGCCTTTTGGTTTGAAGAATGCTAACACAACATGTCAACGTGCTATGATTACTCTTTTTCATGACTTGATGCACAAAGAAATTGAAGTCTAGGTCAATGACATGATCGCCAAGACCAGATGCAAAGAGGACCACATTGAAGGCTTGAAGAAGTTATTCAGCCGATTGTGCGAGTTCAAATTATGCCTAAACCCTACAAAGTGCATATTTGGGGTAACCTCTGGTAAGTTACTCGGGTTCATCGTGAGTAGCAAGGGGATTGAGGTCGACCCCTCAAAAGTCAAAGCAATATGTGAACTGCAACCCTCGTCAACGGTGGGAGAGGTCAGAAGCCTTTTGGGAAGGTTGAATTACATGGCTCGGTCCATCTACCAACTCTTTGAGACTATACAGCCTTTCTTCAAACTTCTCAAGAAGGATGCCCAGATTAATAGGGATGTGGATTGTCGGGAAGCATTTGAAAAGCTAAAACAATATTTGATGAATCCCCCAGTATTAGTTCCACTATTCCTAAGGTATCCTCTGACTTTTTATTTAACGATTCATAGTGAATCGCTAGGAGCCCTGTTGGCCTAGAGCCACCCGATGATGGAAAAGAATAAGCCATCTATTATTTGAATAAAAAATTCACCATTTTGGAACAGAATTATTCCGAATCAGAAAAAATATGTGTCGCATTAGTGTGGGTGTTGCATAGGTTCCGACAATATACTTTGCACCACCAGACATTCCTTCTAACTAAAAATGACCCTATCCGGTATTTGTTTAACCGATCGGCATTAGTGGGAAAACTAGCCAAATGACAAATTCTAATTTCAGAATTTGACATCCAAATATCATCACAAAAATCAGTGAAAGGTCGGGTGATCGCTGATATGCTAGCTGAATGCCCTGGGGAAACACATGAGGATGATCTTCCAGATGACCTTATTTTATCAACGGGGGATCACACATGGATCATGTTTTTCGATGGAGCAGTAAACTTATCTACTTCTGGCATTGTGCCAATCATGATATCCCCATATGGGCAGCATTATCCTGTAGCCACGAAATTGGTGTTTCATTGCACCAACAACATTGCCGTGTATGAAGCATGTATTCTAGGCTTGCAAGCAGCAATTGATATGAAAATAGCAAAACTAAAAATGTTTAGCGATTCTGCCTTAATCATACTCCAGATTGTAGGTGAATGGAAGACTAGGGATACTAAACTAGTACCCTATCATGACTATCTAGAATAATTGATTTCAGAATTCGATGAGATCTCGTTTGAATACCTATCTAGATCTCATAACCAATTCGTCGATGCGCTCGCTACACTATCATCCATGTTACAGGTTACCAATAGCTTGGAAATAGAACCTCTGAAGATTGAAGTTCTGACCAGACCAGCCCATTGCATGACCGTGACCGAAGAACCCGATGGTAAACCATGGTATTATGATATCATGAATTACATCAAGGAGTAGCAGTTCCCCGAAGGAATTAGCTCTGCAGACAGAAGATACCTAATGAAAATGGCAACGAAGTTCTTTATCGAGGGTGAGAACTTGTACAAGAAGTCCTATGACTCTGTTTTACTAAGATGCATGGATGCGACGGAAGCAACACAAATTATGCAGGAATTGCATGAAGGAGTATGTGGTCCACACATGAATGGACACATGTTGGCTTGGAAAATAACAAGACTAGGTTATTACCGATTTTCCTTAGAAGGTGATTGCATCCAACACGTTCGAAATTGTTACCGTTGTTAGATCCATGGAGACAAGATAAATGCCCCTCAACTGAATTACACCAATTGTCAGAGTCATGGCTATTTTTAATGTGGGGCATTGATGTGATCGGCCTGATTAATCCAAAAGCATCAAATGGACATCGCTTCATCTTGGTCGCAATTGATTATTTTTCCAAGTAAATTGAGGTTGTGACATATACCAATGTTACCGCTCGAAATGTGATGAAATTCATCAAGAGAGTTATAATCGCCCGTTATGGCATCCTTGAGGCCATCGTTACAGATAACGGGACAAATCTGAATAACAAGCTTGTTGATGATTTACTCACTGAATTCAAAATCCGTCATCTGAATTCATCTCCTTATCATCCTCAAATGAATGGAGCTGTTGAAGCTGCCAATAAAAACATCAAGAAGATCTTAGTCAAAACTGCTGAGAATTCTCAAAATTGGCATGAAAGATTGCCTTTTGTATTTATAGCATACCAAACATCAATTCAGGCATCTACTGGGGTGACCCCTTTTCCCTAGTGTATGGCATGGAAGCAGTCCTGCCTGTCGAGATGGAAATCCCTTCACTACGGGTATTGTCTCAAGTGAAACTGTCTGAGGCGGAATGGAAGCAGCAAAGATAGAAGCAACTGAATATGATCGATGAAAAGTAGTTGAAGGCTCTTTGTCATTGGCAATGTTATCAATAGAGGGTAGCCAGATCATTCAACCGAAAGGTACACCCAAGACACTTCAAAGTAGGCGATCTTGTCCTGAGAAAAGTACTACCACTACCCTTCGAACTTGGAGGTAAGTTCGCCGCAAATTACAAGGGTCCCTATATTGTGAAAAAGACACTCCCTAGAGGGGCTCTAATTTTGACTGAGATGGATGGACGCCAATTCTCCAACCCAGTCAATTTTGATGTGATGAAGAAGTACTATCCTTGAAACAATTTCTATGTTTCTATTGATAACAAGGGAATTGACAGGAAAGTTATCGATAAGAACACTCCTGCGGTAAGTCTAACTGGAAAGGACTTCGCATATGACAAAGTAGTGTCAAAGCCGATCCTGGCAACCATGGAAATATCGATAATAGCCATGCCCATATCCATCGAAGACCTTTAAAATAGAGATTAGCTTTGCTGCAAAGCATCCTATGCAAGCAATTGTGTATGTCTTATGTAGTTAGGAATCGTAGGACTCCCGAAAAACTCCTCGACATACCGGAGCCGCATTGACATAACGTACGCTGACAATAGGGCTTGCTAATTGGAAATACACCTAATTATAGATGATTTCATTTGAGCTTCGCGTCCAACCACGAGGGGAGAAAAGACTTTGCTAGCTTTGAAGACAAATTGAAAGAAGGGTAATTTGTATCGTTCTCAATTTACCCTCAATCATTTCATTTCTAACATGAGTTCATGTTTTCGTCAGAAGAGAACTGCCAACATTCGAGAAAACTCAAGGAATTGTCAATCCAATCTCAAATAAAGGGAATCACGAAGGGTAATGTTGTATTCTTCCCAATTTCTGTTCCTCAAAGAGCTATCCATTAGCATGGTCTTTCCAATTACCTTGTAGGTTTGCCTTGTTATTACAACATAGATAAGTATCTCTTTCCTTACAAACTTTTCACATAAGGATAGAAAGAAACAGGAAGGAAGAAACATGTCAAAACAAATAAATGCTTAACCTTCCTCCAAATGCATTGCATATCTTTTGAAAAGAATTTCGCATGGTAATTTTACCTGTTTAATTCACCAATTCCCTATGAAATTCTTGACAATTCAACGAATGATGTCGAACTGCTCCGATGCATTAAACAAGAGGTGTCAGGATGATGAAAGGCAATCCTTAATCTATATACATTCTTACGTACCAAACCCTCGCAAGATAAGCAAAAAGGTTCCATTTCTACAAGGTAAAGGGATTTCTCGTATAAGGTACGATAGTCGAAGTGACGAGAGGTAGTTCATTTTTTCTTTGCCTCATACACTACCATTGACCCTTTGCTTAAGCATTTTTGAGCTCACACACTCGGAAATTCATTTTAAATCACCTTGTCAAGAACCACCCCACATTGAGGTAGCTTGAGATAAATCTGCATCACAGGAAGGATTTGAACTTAGAGGAAACAAGAAAAATGCCTTTCTCTTTCGATCACCACCCCCGCTGCTTTAGCCTCGCCATCTTCATGAATTTGGCGGGCCTCGACAGGGTCCTCCAAAACAAGCACACCATCGACAGCAGGATGATCGAGACTAAGAGGGCTTTATCAAAAGAGAAGCAGTAAACTAATTAAAACCTGTCCAAAATACTAACATATCATTGATAACAGTGATGTTCTTACTTAGGAACTGAACAAGACAAGAAGGATGAAGAATTTGTAATATCTAAAATTTTCTACAATCGTCAGCCCCAGCAGCTTGCACAAGGTGAAAAAGACAAACAGAAATTTTCTTGCTCTCACTTGCATTAATCCTTGAATGTTATTATTGCATATAAACTCTCACAATGATTTCAGTGCCCTAGAATGATGAAGAGCAATTCTTCTTCTATCCCATACACTTATATCCCTTGTTAGCTCAATTAAGCCGGCGACTTCATTTCATATGAACTCAGTTGGTGATCAGTCCCCACACTGGGGCAAAGCAAAAGTCACCACAGTTTAAGCATCACGGTCCAAAGTTCCGAATGAAGATGGAGACTCCAAGAACCTTCGTGACACATAAAAAACGGGGGGGGAAGGCCAACGCCCATGAATAAAAAAACAAAGAAAAAGAAAAGGAGAAAAAGAAAAACGATGAAAAGGATGAAGAGAAAGGAATCCCTAATTTCTGGGTAACTACTGTGAAACATAATGAAGTTTTAGCTGAAAAGATCTCTGAACGTGATGAAGGTACTCTCAAATACCTCAAAGTTGTTAAGTGGTGTAGAATAGACGACCCCCAAAGGGTTTAAACTTGAGTTCTTCTTTGATACAAATCCCTACTTTAAGAACTCTATCTTGACAAAGATCTGCCATGATAGATGAAGACGAACCTATTCTAGAAAAAGCAATTGGGACATAAACCGAATGGTATCCAGGAAAATGCTTGACACAGAAGCTCCTCAAGAAAAAGCTGTTCTAGAAGTCAAGGCATGGAATACCCAGGAAATTTTCCAAAAGGATCCTGACAGGGGAGAAAAGACTGGTGGCAATGTCAAGATGATCACTAATTCTCACCCTTACACACATTTTGAGCTCAACAATCATTTTGTTCCCCAACCTATGAACTAAACCCACATTACATCCCTCACAAAGCCTCTTTTGACTAGGACACTTGGATTAACGTGGAATTTCAAATGTTTGCAAATAATGCTCGAGGAAGTGTGAGCAAGACTACTTTTATCTCGTTTTGCAGGGCTCTTGACTTGTAAATCTGGAGATGATTGCATAATGTTTTCTTTCATGACCTTGACTTGGACAGTCACCTTTTGTTAAGCCATAGACCAAGCCAGCATTACGACCCTGAAAAAGACCTCTCAAATTGGTAGCGTCATACCATTTGCAAGAAAAACTCAGACCCTTGTTGATGTGATAACGGTCAGATTGAGTGTTCTCGATGTTCTCACCTCAATGGATGGGATAAACAACCATTTTCAATGAGAGCGAGTGGAAAGTCCTTTCTAATTGAAGATCTCTCGTTCAGCATCTCGAGAAGTCCACCTTAGGAGTGAAAATTGTCTTGATTGACCATCGATGGATGTTTAGTGATGCAAACATGGCAAAAACACCTTGCGTAAATACATATTCTGGAATAGCCTAACTTGTCTATCCCTGATAAAGGTATGCATGTTTGTGCTAATCGTCTTTGATAGTTCAGAGCTTTAATCCCTAGTGATAAGACACAAAAATTTGGGCACTGAAGAAGCTCTCATTATCATCCCAAGAGAGATGCCCCGAAAAAGGTCGGTTATTCAGTAGATGATGCATCAAACCTCCGGATAAGAAACCCTAGGTATTTCATCAGATTTCTTTTCAAACTACCCGAAAGGTAAACCAGGTGTTCCTTTGAAAAAAAAGCGCATCTTGACTTGCAGTCAAGATATTTCATATGATATTCTAAAATAGCCTCAGTTGTCTATTTCTTTGATGAATGCGTATGTGTGTACAGGATTGTACCCAGGTAAAGTACATTCTACCCTTGCCCGATTTCAAGATTATGAATTCTTTTCAAACTATCCAAAGAATAAACAAGGTGTGCTTTGAAAATGAAATGCATCTTGACTTGTAGTCAAGATATTTCATATGATATTCTAGAATAGCCTTAATTGTCTATTTCTCCGATGAGTACGTATGTCTTTGCACAAAACTTACTTGTTTGACAAGAGATATGCCCTTAAGAAATAGGAACATGCCCAGGTAAGTATACTCTACCCATGCCTGGTTCCCAAAATCCTTGTACCTACGATTGTTATGGTACTCTTTGAACATTTGACTAACCCCTCTGTTCCCCTCCTAAGTATGGGATTAACCCCCTCTGTTCACATCAAGTCTTTTCAGGTACCCCATATAAGATGCAGGTACTTTGATAAAATGAAATCCAGTTGGCGACCGAAGATAAGTTCGGGTCCTGTACAAACAATTTCCCCAGTCAAGGTGATCGAAAAAAGATTCGGGTCCGAGACAAATGAAATCCAGTCAAGGCAACCGAAAATAAGTTCGGTTCCTGTGCAAGTGATTTCCTCAGTTAAAGTGACTGAAGAAAGGTTCGAGTCTTAGACAAATGAAATCCAGCTAGCGATCGAAAATAAGTTCGGGTCATGTGCAAACGATTTCCTCAATCAAGGCGACCGAAGAAAAGTTTGGGTCCTGGACGAACGAAATCCAGTCAAGGCGACCGAAGATAAGTTCGGGTCCTAGGCAAGTGATTTTCCCCAGTTAAGGCGACCGAAAAAAAGTTCGGATCCTAGACAAATAATTTCTCTCGTCAAGACGATCGAAGATAGGTTCGAGTCCTAGACAAAGGAAATTCAATCGAGGCGACCGAAGATAGGTTCGAGTCCTCGACACATGATACCAACTATCTGGGATTACATTACCCTTCAACAAGGTGAGTAGCACCAGGTATATTTTTATTTGCCTTAGTACGCATCATCTTATTGCATCAAAAATAAGACTCATAGTCTCGCCAAAAATAACATTCATTGAGCATGCATAGGTCAAATTTAGGTGTCATTCTGCCTTTGAATGTAACCTCTACGAGCTCAACCTCTGCGAACTCACCTTCAAAGAGAGGCAACTATTGACACCTACTTTTAATTTGCCCAAAATTAATTGCACAAAATTTAGGAATTAATTTTCTTTAATTCCTAAAACAAAAAATATTTCTATTAAATGTATTGCATATAGAAATTAGGCATATTTGTGTTAACAGGGTCTATTAAAAAGTTAAATTTAAAAAAAAATTTCGAGTTAGGCTAAGTCGGGGCCGGGTCAACCTGGCCCATTTCTTTTTTCTTACTCCCTCCTGCACGAGCCCAGCCCACTTTCTTTTCTTTTCTTTTCTTTCTCTCCCCCCTGCGGGCCTAGGCCCGGCCTCCTTCTTCCTTCTTCCTCTCCGTATGGGCTGGGCCTGGCCCGGCCTAGCCTCTTCCTTCTTTCTTCCCCCTCGCGCCTGTCCTTTTCCTTCCCCTGTTCGCCCCTGCTTCGACTACAAAGCAGCGAGCGGTCAAGCATGGCTGTGCTAGCCCCATCAGGCCAAAAATGGCTAGGGAAGCATGCCACTAGGACTGGCCTTAATGGCCAGTCCTGTCCACCCGAGATTCCTGAGCCTCCTCCCTACCTTTTTCTTCCTCTGCTTCCCCTGTCACAGAACTGGCCCCCCTTGCACCGGCCTAATGGCCGCGAAAGTCGAGGCCAGAGTAGGTCGGTGCACACCATCGTCACGCAGACCCAACGGAGCAGAGGGGCCTGTCGTCGCCGGCTATAAAAATCGGAAAGAGAGACGGAGAGGGGGTCGGCCGAAGAGAGAGAAACAAAAACAGAGAGAGAGAATAAAGAAAGAATAAACAGAGAGAGAAAGTGAACTGAGGCCATGCTAGCGCTAGAGGAGGACCAGCAGCATCATCGTCGCTCGCAGAGCAACCTGAAAGCCGACCAAACGTGTCGTTGACAGGTGAGCTTCCCTAGCCCCCTGACTTACCCTGTTTTGCCCTGTTTTCTGGAACAGTTAGGCCGGGACTCGAGCTGTTCGTGTTGCACGATTCCCGACCCATTACATCGCTGGTCCCGGCTCCTACTCTCCGTTGGGACCGAGCCGTGCCTGTCAAAACCGACCAGGCCACCGGGGAGGTCAAAATCCCTTGACTTTCTTCGTGTACGCCTGGTGTTCGATAAAATGTCTCAAAGAGGCCGTTTTTGGTTTGATCACCGGCCGGCGAGCCGGCGGTCAGATAGCGACCCAGGCAATCGGTGACAATGGTGGTAGCCCCAGGGGCCGATTCGGGGTCAACACTGGTTTGGGTTGGCCGATGGATGGCTAATTTTGGCTCCACCAACGTTCTTCCCCCCACGGGTCTGTGAATCCAAGTCGAACCCGCCCTAAATCAACCGATCCGACACAGGTCAACGCCTGGGTCGGATCCATTGACCCGGGTCAGTTCCGACCACCCGGATTAGCTGACCCGACTCGAGTCAACGCCTAGGTTAGATTCGTTGACCTAGGTTGGATTCGATCGACTCGAATCCATTGACTCAACTCGTTTTAATATTATTTTATTATTTTTTAAAAAAAAATTAATTTTTTTCTTTTTCTCATATTTTATTTATTTATTTAAAAAAAGGTTTTTTTTTTTAATTATGTGATATATCTGAGGGTTGTAATTTATCATTGTTTTATTATGCATGTTATTTTTAATCGCATAAGTCATATATTTAAATAGATAAGCCTATAGGATCGTGTGTTGTTGTATGATTATCATGCATGTTTTTATTTAGACTTTAATTACATGATTTGTTGTGTTTTAAATGTCAGTTACCTTAGTTAGGGCTAGAACCTTAGGCTGCATATCTACTTTGACTATAAATTGCTTTTGATTATGCATTCGCTTGATCACCTCACATGTTAGAAGAAATGTCCTAAAATCAATCTAAATTACCTTACAAATGTTTTCATAATTGAACAGGGTAAAAAGGTACCGAAAAGGCATTAGTTGTACAACTAGTGTAACCAAGTCCCCGAATTCAGTTAATCTCTGGTTCGTAGGAATATAGTGATCCTCCCATCATCCTATTTGGGTTTCTACTCGACCCACCCCAAATCAATTAGTGACGACTCTTTGATGTAAATCACTTGCATGTTAAACAGTTAAACCCTAAGTCGCGATATGGTATGGGCTTGGGAGAGCCCGAGTTAAGTCCCGAACCTAAACTTAGCACATACCACGCGTAACTTCCCCTTTTTTCGTAGTACGCAAAGAAAAAAGTTCGGGAGGTCGGTCGCAACACTCACTCATATGGTAATCATCGATATTTTGTTACTTTTATTGATGATTTTACTCGGAAAACTTGGGTGTATTTTTTGAAAGAAAAGACAGAAGTGTTTGATACTTTCAAACAATTCAAGAACTTAGCTGAAAAGGAAAGCGGCTATTTTATCAAGGCTTTGAGGACTGATCATGTTGGAGAATTCACCTAAGCCATATTCAACAAATTCTGTGAAAATCATGGTATTCAGCGTTTCTTGATGGCCCCGTATTCTCCTCAACAAAATGGTATGCTGAATGGAAAAATAGAACCATTCTTGATATGGTTCGAAGCATGTTGAAGAGCAAAAATTTGTCTAAGGAACTTGGGGCTGAGACTGTTTCGTGTACCGTCTATCTTCAAAATAGATGTCTCATATATGGTCTTGAAGGCGTAACTCTACAAGAGGCATGGACCGGGAGAACACCAAGTGTTTCGCACTTGAGAATTTTCGGGAGTATTGCCTATGCTCATGTCCTGGACCAAAAAAGATCGAAACTTGAAGACAAGAGCAAAAAGCTCATCTTTATCGGGTATGACTCATTATCCAAAGCCTATCGATTATTTGACCCTAACACTTTGAAAGTGTATGTAAATAGAGATGTCAAGTTCGATGAAGATGGAATGTGGGAAAAAAATCTAAAAGAAGAAGCGAATGTTCATGGTGATTCCGATCAAACGTAGTTGAAGGATCAACCTTCACCATCTTCTCCAACATCTTCTTCAAGTTCCTCAACACTATCCCCTTCAAATAGTGTCGATGAACTACTAGTGCGAAGATCAAGAAGATTGTCTGAAATTTACGAAGCTGCCGAAGAGCTTCATCTTATATGTCTTCTTACAGATTATGAACCACTTGCTTATGATGATGCAGCCAAAGAAGAAAAGTGGAAAAAAGCCATGAATGAAGAAATTGAAGCCATCGAGAAAAATCGAACATGGGAGCTTGTTGATCTTTCGAAGGACAAGAAATCGATTGGTGTTAAATGTGTGTAAAAGGCCATGAAGAATGAGAAAGATAAAGTGACAAGATACAAAGCTAGATTAGTTGCGAAGGGGTACAAGCAAAAAGCTGGAATCAACTATGATGAAGTTTTTGCCCCTGTCATCCGCATGGAAACGATTAGATTGATTTTTTTCATTGCTGCTCAAAATAATTGGCGGATTTATCAAATGGATGTCAAATCAGCATTCTTAAATGGCATCATTGAAGAAGAAATTTATGTCAAACAACCCAAGGGGTTTGTTGTGAAAGGTCATGAAGACAAAGTGCTGAGGTTGAAGAAAGCTCTATATGGGCTTAAACAATCACCGAGAACATGGAATTCTAGAATTAATGCATATTTCAAGGCAAATGAATTCTCTTAATGTCCATACGAGCATGCACTCTATTTGAAGTAAGAAAAAGGTGATATTCTGCTCGCTTATTTATATGTTGATGATCTTGTTTTTACAGGAAATAATTCAGCGATGATTGATGTTTTAAGGCATCGATGATGAAAGAATTTGAGATGACCGATAATAGTCTCATGAATTATTTCCTTGGTATCGAAGTGAAGCAAAGTGTTGATGGGATTTTTATTTCCCAAAAAGGATATGCAGAAAATATCCTTGAAAAATTCAACATGAAGAACTGTAAGCCGGTCAATACACCAATGGAGTGTGGAACCAAGCTTTTGAAGTTTGATGATGGTGCCAATGTTGATTCGACATATTATAGAAGCTTGATTGAGAGTTTGAGATACTTGACATGCACGAGATCGGATATTATGTACAATATTGGAATTGTGAGTCGATACATAGAGAAGCCGAAATCATCTCATCTTAAAGCTGTAAAGAGAATATTTCGGTACATCAAAGGTACTATTTCTCATGGCTTATATTATTATTGCTCTGAATCTTTCAAACTTAGAGCTTATTCGGATAGTAATTATGTTGGAGATATCGACGATCGAAAAAGCACCACGGGATTTGTATTTTTCTTGTGCAGCACTACTTTCACGTGGTCATCAAAGAAGTAATCAAGTGTTACTCTATCGACATATGAAGCTGAATATGTAGTTGCATCTTCATGTGTTTGTCATGCAATATGATTGAGAAGATTACTCAAAGATATTCTTATGGAGCAGAAAAAAGCAATAGAGATTTTTGTTGATAATGTTTCTGCTATTACTCTGGCGAAAAATCCAGTTTTTCATGAACGAAGCAAACATATCGATGTTCGATATCACTTCATCTAAGAACAGGTTAAAGAGAATGAAGTTGAAGTATTGCATGTAAAAATCGGAGATCAAGTAGCAGATATTTTTACTAAACCTATCATGATTGATGCTTTTCAAAAGATCAAGAGCTTGCTTGGAATGATCGATGGAAGAGAATTTGGTTTAAGGGGGAATGTTAGAAATTCAACCAAATTTGTTAACACTTGTTTCCTTTTTTAAGTCTGTCTATATTTCCATATTTTGATTTTTCGTGTTTTTAGGTGAAATAATTTTTTTTTTTCAGATTGTGGTGAGATATTAAGAGATAAGATAAAATATTGTAAGATATTCTTTCTAGTTATATTTTAGGAAAGATAAGGGTCATGTAACTTTTCTTTAAATAGGGGAGTCTTGTAATTATTTTATGAGAGTGAAATCTGAGTGAAATATATTGAATCAGAAAATTCTATCTATCATTTTTTTTCGTTACGCGAGCTGCGATTGTTTCACCTTCAAAATTTTTTTTCATCAAATCAAGTTGTTGCCGCGTTTCTGACACTCAACATCAATACCTCTCTTGCTGGCTCATCTGAGAAACACCACGTAAAAGATTCAAACAGATTAGAATACATGAAAAGCCATTTTGGAGATCACCACAGAAGAAAATGCTTTATGACCAACAGCTCCATTGGTTGCAAAAGGTTGGGCAAGATGGATGCGAGACATGAAAGCTAGGCCTAATGCCTGTGAAAGGGAGGCCTCTTCTAACCAGGGCAATCCTCTCCAATGTTCTGTGGAAGAAGTTTCATGGCCTTAAGGTGCAAAGTTAAAACAGAGAGTTGGTATGGCAACATGTATTAAAGATTCCGTGATGTGCTGTGCAGATTCCATGAGCTCGTCAAACCAATTTTTGACAAAATCCAGCAACACTTAAATCGTATTTCCTGGTCTACCCATCTATAAAAAAAAACATAACCAACTACAATTTCACATTATAACATGATGTTTAGAAGCAAAGCAAAGCATCCTAAGTACATCACATCTCTTAGGCTTGAGTTTGATGAGAGCATATAATACCTGTCGTTTGAACTACATTAATCTGGGCTTCCAAAGGATGAGGAATGCTGTAACTACAAAATATTACCCCCGTGGACTGCAGAACAGACACACCAAGCATTAAAACTCTATGGAATCTAAACGTACCAAAAACAGACAAACTGTGCAATAGCAAGAACAGAAAATATGGAGAAGATTGAAGTATACTAGAAGGTTAACTTCTATGCCAGGGTTCCAGTTAGCATTTCATCGTAACATTTTTCCATATTCATCACTCTCCAACAAGACGAGTAACTGAGGCTTCATTCGATGGTTTCACCCAGTGAAAAGCGAAAGTAAGAAGTAACCTTCATTTTGAGGGAAAAAAGAACATTCAGTATGTGATAATGATAGGCGAAAACTCATACCTAATAACTATCCAATTAAAATTCTTCCCGTTAGTAAGTTTACTGCTTAATAACATCCCTGCTCCTGATGTTTAACACTTACATGCTGATACTGACCAAAACGATTAATGGATGGATGATCCTAATATGTAAAGATCTGACAAATAGCACCAAGTACAGCAATGTAGTACTGACTCTTGATTCAAGGTAAATCTGAGGGCATCTGCAAGTGTATGATCCTCCTCAGCGAGAGAAATTGTGGCATTCCGTTGATCTCCAAAGGATGCGTGTTCCATCAGCACAACTACTGTACAAGAAAGATACTCCGAAATGTTGAGTAAAAATATCACAACCATGCACAGAGGCGTGCCACACAGAGAGAGAGATAGAGTTATTTTATAATATATGGATAGTAGATTAGCTTCATACAAAGATTCATCTCCCCAATCCAGAAGAAAAATACTAATTGCCTCAGGACAGCAATTCTTCGAAGGGATATTTTTTTACCAAAGTTAATATCCTTCAAAAGTAAATAAACATAAGAATTCAATAACGATGAATCTCATTTGATTCCTTACAAACATTTTCATCTTGTCTCTGTTGAAAGCTAAGGGAATACATTCAAGACACGGAGGACTATGTGAACATAATGTTCGATGACAAGCAAAACAATATGCTGCAAATGGGAGTGGTGATATCGATGGTGACACTATTCATCACCATGTTCATCGTCGTGACCGGAATGTTCGGCATGAACATCAGAATTGCATTCTTCCACCCTCCAAATCCAACAATCAACAATTTCCTCTGGACGGCAGGCAGATGCACGGTCGGAACGATTGTCTTGTATGCTATTGCAATAGCATGGTACAAGCATAAACGATTTATATAGCTAGTACGTCAAGATCAACATTGCTCGGAGAATGTTTTGTCTGGAAACACAGATGCAGACAGTATGCGTGGAAAATTTAAAGGAAAAGCTTGTGCTTTTACAATATGTGTTTATCTTTAGGTGTCCAACACTTATTTGAGCAATGTATCAATATTTATTCGGTCGATTATGAATTATGACCTTTTCTCATAATATAAGAATTTTTATTCAAGTAATCGAATTTTATATCTGATTAGCAACTTTATGTGAGTTACTTATCAACTAGTTACGACTCTTATTTGAGCCATTAATAGACGTTGATCAGTTCGTTTTGGGTTATGACTTTTCTAATAAGTGCGAACTTTTATTGATTTTACCAACTCTTATAACAAATTATCAACTATCTAAGCATTTATTGACGTTTTAAACATAATTTGCTAATTAGTTTCAGGTTATTAAATCTTTTTTGAGCCACTTATTAATGCTGACTAAGTTGTTTCTGAATTACCAATTTTTCAAATAATTTACCAACTCCTATTGAATTTATCAACTCTTATATGAAATTACCACTTTATTTTGAGTCAGCTAGCATAATAAAATTATATTTAATACCTTATCAAAAGTTGGTCACTTCAACAAGAATTGGTAAATTATTAGAGCAGTTAATAATTTTGAATGGATTAAATAAAATTTAGTGAGCGGCTCAAATAAAAGCAAGTAATATTTAACTAGTTGATGGCTTCATTAACAAAAAAAATGGTTAATAACTCAAATTGGTATTTTCATGAAAATAGGGGTATACTTCAACTTAAGATGGTAAATTACTTCCGGTCCAAATAAGACGGTGAAAAGAAAAATCGGAACTTGTCTTTCTTCGTGGGCTCGATATGAATTTCTTAGATTCTTAGAATATGATTGGCTTGATCTATTAAATTACTTTATGCAATAGTTGCTCCGCGTATTGTGGTGTTTACCCGACATGTGTGGCTCGCTCTTATTTATTTTTTTCAACGCATTTCTGATCGAATATTTTAGCATTTTTTTTAGAATCTTTGATAGTGAATATTTTAGCAATTTGATGAATAGGCATTAAGGGAAGTCAAAAGCTGAAACCTGCGGGCCATTTTGAAGGACATCCATTTGTACAATCGTCAACATTGTCATCATGTGAAACTGGCATTCACTTCCTTTTTGCAAGTTAACTCCCTCAAGCCAACTTCGTATCATATATGTATTTATTAGGTTGTCAATTGGCAAAATTCTTCTTGTATCGACAGTGTTTTGCTTAGTTCGATTTATTATTGTACCAGAAAAAAAATATATTTGACCCTGCAATACCAGCTCTTGTCCAGCCTTGCTTGTAATGTGTGCAGCTTAGAGTGCTTGACACGGATGATGGGTTTAGTCATGAATTGAATGTTGTGCATCAACCATATAATAGAAGAGAATGAAAGTGGATAAACGAACCAAGATCGTGGTTTATACGAGAATCATTTTGATTTAGTTCAATCAAATCAATCACATATTGACAATCCGTGAGAAATCCATTCCGTATCATCTAAATATCGTCGCACTGTTTACAAGAGAATGGGAAAATTGTCCAAAAAATCATAAAACTATTGTATTTTTCCAATTCATACAAACTTTTTAATTGTATAGATTGAGTTTTAAACCATTTCATGTTTTGTCAATTGAGTCTATCTAGTCAATTTTGGCTGGAAATTGCTAACGTGGACGATGACTGTTCTACATGACACGATCGGCATTGACATTGATATTTTTAATAATATTTTAATTTTTTTTCTTTTTTCTTTTCTTCTCATTTCCTTCTTTACTTTTTTTTCTTTTTTTCCTTTTCTCTTCTTTTTTTTTCTTTTTTTAAACATTTTCCCTCCGCTAAACTTAGTCAAGGGACTCCCACACTTGGATTGGCGACAGTGGTTGCCCTAGCCAAATTAGGCAAGGGCGAGGGTGAGGGCGACGGTAGCCCTTGCTAGGCTAGGCTTAGGCGTCCCTCGCTTGAGGCTGGCGAGGCCAGCCCTTGCCTAAGCTAGGAGCAAGGGTCCCTCGCCCGAGGTTGGCGAGGGCGTCCCTCGCCTAAGCCAAGCAACCATTACTAGCCATTGCCAAGGCCTGGTGATGGTCGGCGAAAACATTATTACAAAGAAAAAAGTAAAGAAGGAAAAGAGAAGAACAGGAAAAAAAGAAAGAAATAATTTTTAAAAATATTAAAATATTATTAAAAATATCCATATCACGTCAGCTGTGCCAATGTGGCACGGTTAGTGTCATTGTCAAAGATTTGTGGCCAAAATTGACAAAAATTGAAAATGTTTATGACTTAATTATTAAATTAAAAGATTTAGGACTGAATTGGTAAAAATGTGAAATGTTTAGTCTAGGATAATTTTTCCTAACAAAATGATAAATTATTTCTGCCAAATCTCTTGTAAAATAATTCTATAGAATGACCTTGTCTTTTCTTTTTTGGTCAAAATAGAATGACATTGATAGTGCGTCCTTTCAGTACCAAAAAAAGTGATTAAAAAGGACAACCTAGGACAGTGTTTATGGATAACCCAGTGAGGGCCGTCACTGCATATCACCTGGCTCGTTAAGCACAGTCCACACCATACATAACACCCAACAATCATGCTCTATAGTTTATCCATCCGAGAGTTAAATAGACCCTGCTTCATTGATGTATGCTCACAAAGCAATCTGCACTCAATGGCCGGGTCCAGCGAACATCTTTCGACGATGCCCAGAGATGACCTGGTGGTGCACCCAACCCCAATCGACACAGGAAACACAAAGGATCATCGGCACCGGAAGAAGGCGGTACGGCTCAAGTCCTGGCTCGTCATCAACTCGACTGGCCGGATCCAGCAGATCGATGCCGGGAAGCAGTCCATCATGCGCCGCACGGGGCTCTCGGCCGCGACCTCCGGATCCATGACCCGTTTCTCTCGTACCAGTCGTCCATCACGGGCCGTGAGAGAGCCATTGTGATCAAGCTGGAGCTCATCAAGGGGATAATCACTGCACATAATTTTTTGCTGCTGAACTCTAAGGACCCAGCGGTGGTTCCTTTTGTGGAGGAGCTCAAGCGACGGTTCTTGCATTATCATGAAGCAAAAGCAGTGAATGTTTTCAATCTTTCCTTGATTCAAAAAAGATGTTTTATATTTATTTGAATTAGTATTAGGGGTTAGCATGGTTTCAGGGTAGAACCTGAAATCTGAAAACCTGACCGGTGGGAATTTGTAGATTCTAGATTCCAAGATATGTAGGGTAGGTTCTAGGTTCTAAAAATTAGATAACTTGTTTCAATAGGTACGTTCCAAGTTCTTGACAAGTGAAACCTGGAATGTTTTTGTGTAATCCTGCGATGTTTCATGGTATTGGATGATGAGTGTATAATGTACAATCACTAGTCTGAACTTTCATTTTATGACTTGTTAATATTTCATATTTTTCGTGTATCTAAATATAAGTTGTGGTCAGTGAATCATAGAAACAAGTGATGGTCATTAAAAGTGATAATTTATTGCAATTGTTCAATTAATAATACAGGTGGCAACTTGGATAAACCTTGGAACCAATCCTCAAACTTGTGATTTGGTATATTTAAGGTTTTAAAAAATGAGGAACCTATTATCATGGGTAGGTTTTAAGTGAAACATATACGAAAAATGGAACTGCTCACCCCTAATATCGATTTACGCAATGACATCTCATTTTAATTGTATTTATTTGAACCGTAATGCTAGGAAAACTAGTCTTTTGTATTCTCTTTGGGGAATGATAAGTTTGTTTAGTATTGTTGCGTTCATTTTCATAATGAAATAAAATAAAAATGAACCTGTTAGACTCTGGAACTTGGTTTCAAGTCCCAACGGGGTAAGTTCCAAGTTCCATAAAATGAGGAATCTATGCCCGAGAGTAGATTTTAGGTTCCAAGTGAAACCTATAACGAACCTGGAACCGCTCATCCCTAATTAGTATGGTGTTCATCATGGATTGAATAAGGCATTTATTACGTTAATGGAAACTGTTTTACAATATAAAGTTGACTACATATCCTTCCATAGGTAGACATATTTATTCACATTACCATACATATTAACATTACTTGCAATAAAGACATATCACAAGGGGCCACATTATATAGCATGGGCCTTTTCCATGTATCTCTAGGTGAGGGATGAGCTCGAGCATATTCTCGAAGATGATGGAGACATGGCGGTATGTACCTGACCAGCAAACTGCTTCAAGAAGAAGATGACAACTCTTCTTCTTCCTCAGCTGCCGTCGAGGAGGAAGAAGAAGTTCATGAACTCAACAATGACGGGCACATACTGAATCTCTTGCTTTCTGTTTAACTTCAATCCTGTTACTATTGTCTTATCGTCAAATTTATACAGGCATGACAGTGGAGATCCCGATATCTCACCTGATGACGGCATGACTCCTCCACGTGGCTCGCTAAACGATGAAATGGAAACTGTCACACCCCGAACCCCATCGAGCACATGGCATCCCAAATCTCAAGTCGAATGAGTATGACGTCCCAGGAATACGTCGCCGACCCAATAATTCCATTAGAGTTAATTTGCAGGGGAGCAAATTAAAAATCCCGGACAATAAAATTTGAAAACACCACGAAGAGATAGATTTGCCATACCACCAACCTTTTACTATATCACAATATAAATATGTACAACATCCATTTACAACATGCATATACCTGACCGCCAACTTCTTCCTTGTCCACATAGTATATATACACATCCACTACTATTCACGATCACCGTTACCTCAAAAAGTAAAGGTAGACAACCTGGATTTCCTATTTTTCCAAAAATGATACTTCTCAAACGATCTACTCTTAACCTCCACACTAGCTTGAGCGTCCACGAGACAGCGTTCACTTAGAGTCTGACTTGTTAGCACTCAAATATGACTCTTCCCGAATTGTCGCTTCCACTGTGGACTCCAACTTGACTCCAATCTCTATTGGGTGGTCTATGTCACCTGACTCCCCTACTGGGACCTTATCCCGCTTCTCCTCGACCGGCTCGATCTCTAGCACATAATAGGGATTATGCTCGTACACGGGTACGCCCTCTTGTTCATCCTCAGCCTCTGCTTTTGGAACCTCCTGTGGTTCCACTTCCAGGTTTTCTTCTTTTACTTCTTGTCCTTCCTCGGGAATTGCCTCAAGATCCACGTCCATCGGATCATATCCCTCCTGGGATTCTTCTGGTTCTAGCTCATGCTCGACTCCCGGGGATTCAAGTACTGCAGAAGCATGGTGGAGTCCAGATTGAGCCAGATTAGTCTCCAAGCTAGTCAGTTCACCATCGGGAGAGGGTATGGCTAATGGATCTCGGTCCTCAACTCCATCAAAGGGAACGTCAAAGCCTCGGACAAGGCCAAACTTATCATCCCCGTCTCTAAACATCCATGCCGTGTAGGTGTGGGCCTGTCAGTAGGGTAATCCTATATCTACCCAAACTACGGTTGTATGCATAATCCAGGTGAAATTATCTCCTATCGGATACTCCAACACGTCGTGAACGATGTGCATGACTATTCCAAAATGCTCTGACGGCGGCGGCGACGGATTCATGGCTCAGGCGGAGGCTTTTAAATGGTTTGGTTGAAACAATCACAAGACACTTCTCAATAAGTTGCAACCTAAACCCTACCTAGGCTACCACGTAATTCTAAACACATTCAAACACACTACCAATCAAACCACACAAAAAGCAATCTGACAATCACACATACATGGACTCGCAGCATACGCAATCTGCACATTAGCTCGTAATCACAACATACAATTCTCACGCATATGCTACAACACACGTACTATCCACATATCAATATACGCGCTAATCACACCACATTTCCAGCCTACTAGTCGTACCCATACTTGTTCAATCATTTTCCCGGTCCGCATATACACGCCTCAGGCCCACTCAATCGCGCCCCGAGCATTACACGCCTCGGTCCAATCCCACATTCACTTTCCATACCACACGTCTCATTCTCAATCACATTCTTGGCCCGCGTATACACCCCTTAGGCCCACTCGATCGCGTCCCGAACATCACACGCCTCGGTCCAATCCCACTTTCAATATCTTTCCTCGGCCCGCACCAAATGCGATAAGCCTACATGATCGTGGCCCAAGCTTAGAATACCTCGGCCTGATCCCAAGCTCACCCGAGCTGATCGTGCCTCAAGCCAATTTTATTTCCCATTTTCTCATTCTTCAATCAGCGCCAAATACAACAAGCCTATGTGATCGCGACCCAAGCTTAGAATGCCTTGATTCGATCCCACTCTCACACTTATACACGTTCGCATTAATTTACGTGCACACAATTGTACCCAATACATTATGACAATATAATCACATCACAATCACGCGATAAACACACAAATTGACATTTTTTCACATCCAAACTTCGTCAAATCAAATCCGGCCCTTCACAACACTTTCACAAAATTTCGAGCTGGATCTAATAGTACTAATCACACATCAAACAGCACGCCACGGCACTCCGAATAGCCACTCACAGCCAACACTCGGCCTCCAAAATTGCACCAAAAATTCCCAAATTCAATTTGAAGGCCCGTTAACCAATTCAGCCCTTAATTTCTACCAAACCGTATCTAAACGAATCCGAAAATACCTGATAAACTAGGAGAGGTTTAGATCGCAACTTACTCGACTTTAGACTCACGCGGCTAGAGTGAAACGAGCGGCAATCTTCGGCGGTCTTGCGACGACGGCGACGATTGGCGAGCGGTGGCGGGTGATCGGCAAATGACGGTGAGCTTGTGGTGGCTCGGCTGGCTCACAGCCGTGAGAGGGGAGGGAGAAACTGAGAGGGAGAGGGGAGAGAAAAGGGGGAGGCGGATCAGCGTGAGACTCGGCGAGGACGGCGGTGGCGTGGTGGTGCGACGATCCGAACGGTGGTACGGTGACGGGCAGCGTTCGGCGGTGAGGGAGGCGATCGGGAGGGAGAGAGAGAGGGAGAGCCGAATGGAGAGAGAGAATGAGGAGAGAGTGAGGAAGTCAAGCCCTTATCTCCAAGTTTTGACTAAATTTTGGCAAATGACCAAAATGCCCCTCTCTAATCTTTTCATCCGACGGTCGAGATTCAATCTTATCTTGAAATCGATGGCCTAGATCGAATCTTTTCTAAAATGTCCAAGGGCAATCTTGGAATTTCATAAAAAGTTCAAGGGCAAAATTGTCTTTTCCAAATTGTAGGGCAAAATGACCAATATGCCCTTGCCCAATATTACTAGCCCAATATAACTAACCCTTTATAAATCCTTAGGGGTAAAATAGTCACTTTCCCATTTTCTTGTCGAAATCGAATTTTTCTAAAGGATTCGGGAACATCCAAAGCTACACGTTCCATCCGCAACATCATCCTGATGTCCTGTTGTGACTTTCTAATTTTTCTGATGGCCAATTCAGTTTCTAATTAATAATTGAATTCTACATAACGTAAATTGAGCGATTCTCAGACTAACGGGTGGCTTTTTGGGGTAATTCGTGTATTTGATCCATAACCGATACTAAATTGAGTCACGTGCAAGTTCGTTCAAATCATGATGACCTCGATTGTCAATAAAATCGTGAGGATCGATCGCTAGTTCTGATAGGCACGATCGTTCGGTATAGGTTCTGGAGCGTTCGTCAGTTCATTTCATGGTCAAACGGAATCACCCATGACCCACCAGTATGACAGTGGTAAATCGGTCCATACTATCCTAAGATCGGCCTATATTGGCTCAAAATGTTACCTCGATGATTCTATAGTCGAAAGTCAGTTCATGAACGAATTTCTCTAGTTGTACAAATTTAAATTCCTAACTAACCTTTCCCTAATGGTTAGTATCCCAGGAATGATCAGTTCCGGGTGAGAATCAACTACAAGCACGTTCATAAAACCATATATTCCATAAATCCCAAATGGGCGATTTTTAGGATGTCACACCTTGAATCTCACCGAGCCCGCAACATCCCGCCTACGGTCGTATTGCACGCGACGTTCCAGAAAACGTCGCCGATCCAAACCCAAATCAGAGGATAATACACATGCGGAAGCAATCAACACCCGTACATAATAAAAACAATGACCAAGGATAGCAACAACATCATGAACAAACATTCATATAATAAAAACTAGGGAAGACTTACAATATCCCATACAAAAATATACATAAACCAAAAGCGGGTCAGGGAGCCACCAACATCAAAAAGGGGCACGTGGCTCGGGCTGTCGGGTACTAAAAACTAAAGAGAGCTCTTATCTAAAAAGTGTCATTCCCACCAAGCTAGGGTTACGGCTGGCTCAACCCTACGGCACCCAGTCCAGGTCGGATCGCGAAGACTCGAAAGAGCTATCTGAGGGCTCGTTCTCGGAGTCCATGGAATCCAGTTCAGACTCGGTATTTGCAGGCTCCTCCGTGAGCTTGTCCTCCTCTAGCTCCAGATTCTGATCCATAGGCTCTAGCTCTCCATCCGACTCCATAGGCTCCGGGTCGGAATCCCAGTTCACTGGCTCCTCATCCATCGGATCCGACTTGTCCATCTCCTAGATAATCAGCTTGTAGCCTGAACTTGAACTTGCCCCAGATGAGGCTTCGGGGCTCGCCAATTCCACGTCATCTGGCTGGGGGTCCCACTGCCTTAATCCATTGAACGGGATGTCAAAGGATCTAAGAGGTCCGTACATGCCGGACAGGTCCCGGAAACACCAATCCAGATACTGATGGGCCTAGAAATAATACTCGCCTACGTCGACCCAAACAGTAGTAAGATGTCTAATGTAAGTCTTCTCGTTCCCTATGGGGTATCCGATCACTGATCGCTCTATGCGATGTAGGATCCCAAAATGCAGGGGCATTCCTGCCATCCTCACGGTCGGGGGTCTAAAATAGTTATATAATAACCGTGAGAACGAGTCTTAATAAGCAATACCATAAACCCCTAACTCCTAACATAGAGAATCCACATCATAACACTCACCTTGCCATCGAGCACGTGCCAGCTCTACACGTCAGTCAAACAGGATATTGCAATAATGATAATTCAGTAACTTATCACAATTGTTCAAACATTAACAACGCTAACACTCAATTAATTCAATCAATCCAATCACCCATACAATCAATCAATTCAATCACACTCAATTCGCATGCATGGTCGAACAATTTTCCATGACCTCCCAAGTCCTTTCACATTGCTCACGCTACTACGCCTTAGGCCCATTCTCTCAACCCACGCAACTGTGCCTCAGGCTCAGCCCTCAAATCAAGCTGTGCTCAGTCCCGCGTAACCACGCCTCATGACATTTCTCCCCTTCCAGTGACCCACGTAACCTACGCCTTAGGTCTAGTCATGCCTTTCTCGCCACACCTGCATAATCACGCCTCAGGTTGGCGGCCCTCCGATCGATCCGAGCATTCTCATGCACATGCACCACAACACAAATCGTCATTTTCACAAGTCGTACCATTCAACTCACGGCATGCTCACCACATCACAATTCACCAAATCAACGCATCATGTCAATCCCAGTCAATGCCCATTTCAGTCACACCACAAACCCATCACATCAGTTCACACATCCGACATCCAAACCGATCACATACGAACTCTAATTTCGCCCACTTACGCCACGACAATTTAGTCACTTAGTACACCACAATTGGCCACGTGATCACCATAAATTAATCTACTACTCACAACACAATTCCCATACTAATCGTATTATAACCAACTAATCTATTTTCTAAATTTAGTCATTAACTTAATTCTAATTAATCCCTAAACAAGTTTAATAGTATCCATTATACTAAATAGGGATTAGGATATCATTTACTAAGTTTTGGCTCGGGGAAAAATCGGCTCGGGCCTAAAATGGCCTGAGTGAACAGTGTTGAACTCGGCACGGACGAAGGCGCGATGGGCGCGGGGCTCGGCCATGGCTCATACACGAGCATGGGCACAGGCTCGGGCACGGGCACGGTCATAGGCTCGGGCACAGGCACGACTGGCCGGCTGGGTTGGCGAGTGACGACGAGCAGCGACGTTGCGGTGACAGTGGTGGCAAGCAGCGGCGACGCGGCACAGCGGCAAGATGGGCGGCTTTCTAGTGACTAGCTCAGAGGGAGAGAGGAGGGAGTTGGTTGATGGTGACAAGGGGGAGAAAAGGCTAGGGCTAAGGGGCGGCAACGGGGTAGCACGGCTACCTCACGGTGGTGATAGGTAAGCTGGCTGAACCAGCGAGCGGTAAGCTAGGCTGGCATGGCGATGCGGTGGTCGGGTGTGGCGAGCTCGAGCAGTGGTTGGGTTCACTCGCGGCGGTGACAGCGACGTACGGCGCGGCAACGGTTAAGGCGGTGGCGTCAGTCGGGGGCTGAGAAGAGCTGCGAAGGGGGAGGAGAGTGAGAGGGGCTTCTGTGGCGGTGGTGGCAAGGCGGAGGTGGCGACTGGACGGCGCACGGTGGCAACCAGTGGCAGAGGTCAGTCCGGTTAGTGGCGGTTAGGCGAGTTGGGCAGGCGCCGGACGAAGTAGAAGCCAGATGCAAGCTAGCCGAGGGAGAGGAAAACAACGAAGAAGAAAAGAAGAAAAGGAGAGAGAGAAGAGAAGAAAAGGAAAGAAAAAAAAGAGAGGAGAGAAAGAGAGTAGGTCTGCATGGGCGTAGGTGATGGGACAGCTATATGGGCGAAGACGTGCGCACGGCAGAGGAGATGGAGAGAGAGAGAGAGAGAGAGAGTCAACGTGCACTCGAGCGCGATTCAATTGTCTGATTTCAAATCTGAAAACGATCTTACGGTCCAAATTAATCCTAAAATATAATAAGGGACAATGGCCAAAATAATTAAAATAAACTACCCCGAGGGAGGTCTACTAGTTTGAATTCGTATTTGGTCGAAATTTCACTTTTTCACTTTTCCTGGCAATATCGACGTTGGCCACGATAATATTGACACCGTCCAATTTATTTCGTCTCGAAATCCGAGAAATTCGACACCGAAGTTTGGGCTATAAATAACAGCCAAATTCGATTGAGTACGATTCTTGCGAAATTTCTAATTTAAAAATAATAACCAGGAGTGATTAGTTCCCAGGCAAGATTTTTACTACAAACATACTGACGAATTACACGTTTTATAAATCCCAAAAACGGGTCAAACTTCGGGATGTCACAATTCTTCCTCCTTTACAAAAATTTCATCCTCGAAATTTACAATCTCACCCAATTACTCAAATAAAATGGGGTATTGGTGTCGCATTAACTCTTCGATGTCCCATGTTGCACCTCTGGTCCCATGATGTTCCCAAATTACCTTCACCATCGGAATTATTTTGTTCCACAACACCCGTTCTATTCTGTCCTCGATTCTAACTGGCTTTTTCAAGTACGACACTTTGTCATTTACGTCTACTTTTCCGTAATTTAGCACGTGTGTCAGGTCCGGCTCATACTTCCTTAGCATAGACACGTGGAATACATTGTGGACGTGAGATAAATTTGGTGGTAGCGTGAGACGATAGGCTAGAGTACCAATTCTCTCTAAGATTTCGAATAGACCCACGTACCTTGGGCTCAATTTTCCTTTCTTGCCAAACCATGACAATCCTCTCATTAGTGACACTTTGAGGAAAACGTGGTCCCCCACTTGAAATTCCAAAGGCCTACACCTCCAGTCCACATAATTCTTTTGGCGGCTCTGAGCGGTTTTAAGTTTGTCCCGGATAACCTTGATCGTCTCAATTAACTATTGAACCAACTCTAGACCCGTGATGCTCCTCTCACCAATTTCGTCCCAACATACTGGTGTTCTGCAAGCTCTGCCATACAACGCTTCAAACGGAGCCATTACAATACTCTGTTGATAGCTATTATTGTAGGCAAATTCAACCAAGTGTAACTGTTCCTCCCAACTACCCTTAAAATCCAATACACATGCCCGTAGCATATCCTCCAAAGTTTGAATTATTCTTTCAGACTGGCCATCCGTTTTGGGATGATAAGCCGTGCTAAATTGTAATTTCGTTCCTAATGCCGTATGAAAACTTTTCCAAAAAGCGGCAGCAAATTTAGGATCTCGGTCTGAAGTGATCGTCACCGGTACTCCATGCAGACGAACTATTTGTTGCACGTAAATCTCGGCATACCTATCCAAGGCAAAGTCCTTGCGTATTGGCAGAAAATGCGCTGACTTTATCAATCGATCAACTACCACCCAAATTGAATCATTGCACCTCTGACTCCTCAGTAGTCCCATCACAAAATCTATCGTGATGTGTTCCCACTTCCACTCGGGGATTTCCAATGGCTGCAACATTCTACCCGGCTTACAATGTTGTACCTTTACTTGCTGACATGTCAAACACTTGGCCACGTGCTTAGCTACATCCACCTTCATGCCGTTCTACCAATAATGTTATCGCAAGTTCTGATACATCTTTGTACTACCCGGGTGAATGCTATAATTGCTATGGTGTGCCTCAGACAAAATCTCCTCCTTAAGTTTTGCATCACTGGGTACATAGAACCGTCCGCGGAACTTTAAAATCCTATATTCGGACACTTGAAAGTCCGATTTCCTCCTTGTAACATCCATACTCAGAATCTTTTGAATCTCTGGGTCCATCGACTGTGAGGCCTTGATTTTACTCTGGATTTCCGACTCAATCCTTAATGCTGCAAGCAAACTTGAGACCTGACTCACCTCGAACTTAAATTCCGAATCCCGAACTCCCTCCAACATAGTCCATTCCCTGACCATTATATGCGCGATGCTTGATTTCTGGCTTAATGCATCCGCTACTCTGTTAGCTTTTCTGGAGTGATACATAATCTCGCAATCATAATCTTTAAGGAATTTCATCCAACGGCGTTGTCTCATGTTTAATTCCTTTTGTGAGAATAAGTACTTTAAACTTTGATGGTCTGTATAAATCTAGAATTTCTCCCCACACAAGTAGTGTCTCCAAATCTTAAGTACGAAAATAATTGCTGCCAATTCCAAGTCATGAGTCGGATAATTCAGTTCGTGCGGTCTCAATTGTTGCGATACGTATGCTACTACTCTTTCATGTTGCATTAGTACACACCCCAATCCTCTTAACGACGCATCACTATAAATCTCATATCCTCCTGGACTTGATGGGATTGTCAACACTAGCGCGGTTGTCAACCTCTGTTTTAGCTCCTGGAAACTCCTTTCACACTTATCCGTCCATTCAAATCTCGTTTCTTTCTTAAGTAACTGTATCAACGGCGTCGCCAAAGCCGAAAACCTTTCCACGAAGCGTCTATAATAACCTGCCAGACCCAAGAAACTCCTAACCTCAGTTACTGTTGTCGGTCTCGGCTAATTCATGACGGCTTCAATCTTTGTCGGATCCATTGCAATTCCTTCACTGAATACTACGTGTCCTAAGAATGCCACTCAATGAAGCCAGAATTCGCACTTACTAAACTTAGCGTAAAGTGCATGCTCCCTTAAGGTTCGTAGAAGATTTTCCAAATGTAACTCGTGCTTGGCGGAACTCTTTGAATATACTAGGATATCATCTATGAACATGATTACAAACTGATCTAGAAACTCCTTGAATACCCGATTCATGAGATCCATAAAAGCTGCAGGAGCATTGGTCAATCCGAACAGCACTACTATAAACTCATAGTGCCCGTATCTTGTCCTGAATGCCGTTTTTGGTATATCCTCCTTCTTAATCCTCAATTGATGGTACCCCGTCCTTAAGTCGATCTTTGAAAATATCAATGCTCCTTACAACTAATCAAAGAGATCATCTATCCTTGGCAATGGGTATTTATTTTTAACAGTCACCTGATTTAACTGCCTATAGTCTATGCACAGCCTCAATGATCTATCTTTTTTCCTTACGAATAACACCAGTGCTCCCCATGAAGACACACTCGGGCGAATAAAGCCTTTATCTAGCAACTACTGCATTTGGACCTTCAATTCCTTCAATTCAGATAATGACATCCTATAGGGCACCTTTGAGATTGGTTCTATTCCTAGGGCCAACTTAATCACAAACTCCACTTCTCTATGAAGTGGCAGTCTCGGCAATTCCTAGGGAAAGACATCGGGGAAATTGCACACCACAGCAATATCTTCTAGCCTCGGCTCCTTAGCCGTCGAATCAAGTACAACTGCTAGAAATCCTTGGTACCCTTCGTCTAGTAGCTTAGTCACTTCTAGTGACGAAATCTAAGGGATCGAGGTCCCTCCTCGGTTCCCCACAAACTCGAATTTAGGGTGTCCAACCGGATTAAATTGGATCACCCTATTACTACAATCCATAACGGCTCTTTATTTAACTAACCAGTCCATCCCGACAATCACATCAAAATCATTCATAGTTAGAACCGCCAAATCCATTCTTCCTTCCCTATCGCCAATCACTATCTTACACTCAGGGCATCCAGACTCAATCAGTATTTTATCATTCAATGGCGTAGTCACAAACAACATAATTTCTAGAGGCTTTAGCTCAATCCCATATAGTTTAACAAACTGCTCAGATATAAATGAATGTAACGTCCTCGAATCAAACAAGGCATATGTAGCATGATCACAAAGAGAGACTGTACCTGTGATCACGCCAGGCGCGTCCTCAGCCTCCCTTCTTGCCATTGCATATACCCGTCTTTGGGCCGGCGACCTATATTAATTGGCCGACTAGGCAGCTCTACTTTAATTTCCGTTCCGAGGTGGCGGTGGCAGTAGTGCAAGTGGCTTGGCCTACCGGTTGTTAGGACAATCCCTTATCTAGTGACCCCTTCCACCACATGTAAAACATGCCCCGCCCCTATTCGGGCAATGTCCATTCCCGTGCCTTCCTTCACATAGCCTACACGGGGTATTCCGGTAACGGTTTGGCTTCCTGATATTCCTCTAAGCGAGAGGGATGAAGCGACTATTCCCCGCCATAGGTCTTTTCCCGAGTTAACAGTAGTCTCTAGCCAGGGCATACCGCGATCTAGAAGCGATGGCCCGATTCGTTTGGTCTCGCTCAATTGCCTAGGCTCTCTCATAAATCTCATGATAGCCTTTCAAGTTTAATGAGATCATCTGACTACGAAGGTCCGGTTTCAGCCCATCTTGAAACCTCCTCACTTTGTCTATTGGGTCCTCCACCATTCTAGGGGCAAATTTGGACAATCTTGCAAACTCGGCTTTATACTGATCCATCGACATATGGCCCTAGTGAAGTCTCATAAATTCTACCAGCTTTTGCTCTCGATTGCTTTCCAAGAAATACTTGCCATTGAATGTTTTAGTAAAGATGGTCATGTTCAAAGCAGTATCAGTGGGAAATATTTGACCTCTGGTGGTTCTCTACCATTCATTTGCATTTTCCTGAAGCTGGTAAACTACTAGGGTTACTTTCTCTTCTTCAGTGCATTCTAGCATTTCAAAGGCTTTCTCTAGCTCTTTCACCCATCTTGATGCAACCTCGGAATTGCCTTTCTCATTGAACTTCGAAGGCTTCAACCTCAGAAATTGTTCCACTAATTTAGACAATGGTCTGGTCGCATTCACTTACGCTAGATCGGGATTTCCATGAATCACGTTATTTCCATGACCTCCATTATTCCCAACAACCTCGTTGGCAGCTGCAGCGGCAACTGTAGCGCTCATTTCCCCCTTCTATTGTCCCGGTAATATTCCTGCTTCCTCCAACACCCTTTAAATTTCATCCACCCTAGGATCTCCCATAAGTTTAGCGAGTGGGACTACATGACCTCGATCTCAACCTCTACCTCTACCTCAACCTCTACCTCGACCTCGTCTACTCATCTTACCGATTCTCACAAATGCTCACTTGCTATAATTCTACACAGGAATTAGAAACCTAGGCCAACTATCCTAATTTAGAACCCTAAGCAATTAATCGAAACAACAATCTACCAAGTAGAGAAGCAATTAGTCATATCAGTTAGTCTCAACCAACATGATTCATGCACTTACCTCAAGTCTTGATGCACTTGCACTTCACATGTCATAGCATACGTCATTCAACAATCACAATCAAATAGCCTGAGGTATGTATGGCACACAAGTCTCCCTAACTGACTACCCCAAGGTCATTGCTCCTGATCACTCCCGGTTTCGACCAATTAGTATCGAGCTGACTTTACTCCGATACCAAATCAATGGGGATGTCACGCCCCGGATCCCACCGAGCCCGCAACATCCCGCCCACAGTTGTATTGCACACAACGTCCTAGAAAGCGTCGTCGATCCAAACCCAAATCAGAGGATAATACACATGCGGAAGCAATCGACATCCGTACATAATAAAAATAATGACCAAGGATAGCAACAACATCATGAACAAATATTCATATAATAAAAATCAGGGAAGACTTACAATATCCCATACAAAAATATACATAAACCAAAAGCGGGTCAGAAAGCCACCAATATCAAAAAGGGGCACATGGCTCGGGTGGTCGGGTACTAAAAACTAAGGAAGGCTCCTATCCAGAAAGTGTTGGTCCCACCAAGCTAAGGTTATGGCTGGCTTAACCCTACGGCACCCAGTCCGAGTCGGATCCCGAAGACTCGGAAGAGCTGTCTGAGGGCTCATCCTCGGAGTCTATGGAATCCGGCTCGGACTCGGCATTTGCGGGCTCTTCCGCAGGCTCGTCCTCCTCCGGCTCCGGATCCTGCTCCATAGGCTATGGCTCTCCATCCGACTCCATAGGCTCTGGGTCGAAATCCTAGTTCACCGGCTCTTTATCCATTGGATTCGGCTCATCCATCTCCCGGATAATTGACCTGTAGCCTGAACTGGAACTCACCCTAGATGAGGCTTTGGAGCTTGCCAATTCCCCATCGGTTGGCTAGGGGTCCCACTGCCTTAACCCGTTGAACGGGATGTCAAAGGATCTAAGAGGTCCGGACACGCCAGACGGGTCCCGGAAACGCCAACCCAGGTACTAATGGGCCTAGCAATAATACTCGCCTACGTCGACCCAGACAGTAGTAAGATATCTAATGTAAGTCTCCCTGTTCCCGACGGAGTATTCGTTCACCAATCGCTCTATGCGATGCGGAATCCCAAAATGCAGGAGTACTTTTGCCATCCTCACGGTTAGGGGTTTGAAATGGTTATATAAAAACCGTGAGAACGAGTCTCAATAAGCAATACCTAAACACTCGTAGGCCAATGCTTACCCAGACCAGTAATATATGCATTCTAACTCCTAACATAGAGAATTCACACCATAACACTTACCTTGCCATCAAGCGCGTGCCAACTCTGCACGTCAGTCAAACAAAATATTACAATAATGATAATTCAGTAACTTATCACAATCGTTCAAACATTAACCATGCTAGCACTCAATCAATTCAATCGATCCAATCACCCATACAATTAGTCAATTCAATCAATTCAATCACACTCAATTTGCACACGTGGTCAAACAACTTTCCACAACCTTCCAGGTCCTTTAACACTGCCTGCGCCACTGCGCCTCAAGCTCATTCTCTCAGCCCGCGCTACTACACCTCAGGCTCAGCCCTCAGATCAAGTCGGCCTCGGTCCCGCATAATCACGCCTCAGGTCTAGTTATGCCTTTCTCGCTACACCCGCGTAGCCACACTTCAGGTTGGTAACCCTCCGATCGATCCGAGCTTTTCTCATGTACATGCACCACAACACAAATCGTCATTTTCACAAGTCGTACCCTTCAACTCACGGCATGCTTACCACATCACAATTTGCCAAATCAACGCATCATGCCAATCCCAGTCAATGCCCATTTCAGTCACACCACAAGCCCGTCATACCAGTTCACACATCCGACATTTAAACCAATCACATACGAACTCTAATTTCACCCACATACGCCACGACAATTTAGTCATTTAGTACACCACAATTGGCCACGTGATCACCATAAATTAATCTACCACTCACAACACAATTCTCGCACTAATCGTATTCTAACCGACTAATCTATTTTCTAAATTTAGTCATTAATTTAATTCTAATTAATCCCTATACAAGTCTAATAGTACCCATTATACTAAATAGGGATTAGGATATCACTTACCAAGTTTTGGCCCGAGAAAAAATCGGCTCGGGCCTAAAATGGCCCAAGTGAACAGTGTTGAACTCAGTACGGATGAGGGCGCGATGGGCGCGGGGCTCGACCATGGCGGTTGGCCATGGCTCGGGCGTGAGCATAGGCACGGGCTCGGGCACGGGCACAGGCACAAACTCGGGCACAGGCACGGCTGGCCGGCTAGGGTGGCGAGCAGCGACGCCGCGGTGACAGTGGTGGCGAGCAGCGGTGATGCGGCGCGGCGGTGAGCTGGGCGGCTCTCCGGCAACTAGCTCAGAGAGAGAGAGGAGGGAGTTGGTTGGTGGTGGCGAGGGGGAGAGGAGGCTGGGGCTGAAGGGTGACGGCAGGGCAGCACGGCAACCTCGCAATGGCTCCAGGCAAGCTGGCCAAACCAGCGAGCGGCGAGCTAGCGAGCTGGGCTGGCATGATGACGAGGTAGTTGGGCGCGATGAGCTCAAGCAGTGGCTGGGCTCGCTCATGACCGCGACAGCGACGTACGGCGCGACAGCGATCGAGTGCGGCGGGGTGGACTGGGGGAGGGGGCTGGAGTCGACAAGGGGGCGGTGCTACCAGGTGACGCGACGCAAGGAGGACAGTGGCGTCTGACGAGGGCTAGGAGGAGCTACGAAAGGGGGAGGAGAGTGAGAGGGGCTTCTGTGGCAGTGGCGGCCGGATGGCGCGCGGTGGCGGCCAGTGGCGGAGGTCAGTCTAGTGAGTGGCGGTCGGGCGAGCTAGGCAGGCGCCAGACAAAGTAGAAGCTAGACGCAGGCTCGCCAGGGGAGGGGAAAACAACGAAGAAGAAGAGAAGACAGAGAGAGAGAGAAGAGAAGAAAAGAAAATAAAAAAAAGAGAGGAGAGAGAGAGAGTAGGTCTACGTGGGTGTGGGTGATGGGACGGCTGCATGGGTGAAGACATGCACGCGGCAAAGGAGAAGGAGAGAGAGAGAGAGAGAGAGAGAGAGAGAGAGGGAGAGAGTCAACGCGCACTCGAACACAATCCAACGGTCCGATTTCAATTATGAAAATGATCCTACGGTCCAAATTAATCCTAGAATATAATAAGGGACAATGGCCAAAATAATTAAAACAAACTACCCCGAGGGAGGTCTACTAGTCCAAATTTGTATCCGGTCGAAATTTCACTTTTCCACTTTTCCTGGCAATATCGCCGTTGCCTACGATAATATCGACACTATCCAATTTATTTCGTCCCGGAATCCGAGAAATTCGACACCGAAATTTGGGCTCTAAATAACGGCCAAATTCGATTGAGCGCGATTTTAGCGAAATCTCTAATTTAAAAATAATAATCGGGAGGAATCAGTTCCCATGCGAGATTTTTACTATAATAACACTGACGAATTGTACGTTTTATAAATCCCGAAAACGGATCAAAATTCGGGATGTCACATAGGATGTCACAGAAACGGCCAAGAGTGGCGACTCTCACGGTGCCGCCCCATCCAAGCATGTCCACGTGGCGGAATTAGAGATGCTCCTACAGGCATACTTCGTGCAAGTTGATGGCGCACTTAGCAAGCTCTCTGCAGTATGAATATCATACTTTCTCTCTGATGACAAATTAAATTTCCTTATGAAAGCACATACCCAAAAAGAGACACTGAACAACCTTTTCGCTGTGAATTAATAGCTAAACTCGTTAGTCCTCTTCTTATTTTTTCTGATCTTAAAGCTGAGGGAGTACGTCGACGACAGGACTACGTTAACATCATGTTGGATGACAAACATAACAATCTTCTGCAGATGGGAGTGCTGATAACAACTGCTACTCCGGTGATCAGCGGGTACATGGTCCTCGCTGGCGTGATGGGCATGCACATCACCATCACACTTAGGCATCCCCCAAATCAGTCCCAGGAAGACTTCCTATGGACCAACGGTGCTTGCACCATCATGACCATCTTATTGTATGTCGGCATAGTTGCATGGTACAAATACAATGGATTGCTATATTAAGGGCATGTAGAAATTTAATATCACCTGCAAAATAAGTGAAATGTTTAGGAATGGTTTGGGTAGACACCCTCCATGGATAGTTTGCTGTGACTACTGCAAAACTGTAATTCTGAACTTGTGGCTCATGTAATCTTGAAGCATATGGACACAAGGAGAGATGATTCCCAGTAAAATGAAAGAAAAGAGGATATCAAGAAATACTACTGCATTAATTATCAAGTTTGGAAAATGAGACAGACTTCGGCCAGAGAATGAGGAAATGGGTTGAACCAATGCATGTTGACAGAGAACCGGTTCCATGGAAGCTAGTATGAGCCCCACTGGCATGGCCAACATGGGTATTCTCGACAAACAAGTTGATGGAAATGTCGTTAAAGAATGAGCAGAAGCCAAAAAAAAAAAAAAAGAACAGTTACGTAGAAAAGAATGATTTGTCTTCCGAAAAACCATATAGATAAGAAGTATGACCCCGACATCGATAACCTCATCTTTAATTCTTCCATTGACACTGAGTAGATCTTCATAGATGATCAATATAATGATGCTCAATGGCTTCCCAAGTACTCACAAACAGTTTACTTAAAAATATCAGTGCAACATTCTTCTGCAGACAAGAACTTGATAGAGGCCAATCTTCAAAAAGGTCGCATGACCGTAGATTGAGGAGGCCTAATAAATCAAAAGCTGCTACAATAATTTCACCTTTAATCTGAGTCCATGTCCTCAGAAGGATGATTATCAGGAGGATTTTTCGTTCTAAAATCATTGACAGCTTTATCAAATGTGCCCCTTATGTGTTGACACATCAGCATCAGATCTTGGCATGCGTCTTTCAATACCTCTCTTGCTGGATCATCTGAGAAACACCACGTAAAAGATTCAAACAGAGTCGAATACATGAAAAGCCACTCTGGAGATGACCCGAGAAGAAATGCCAGATGACCAACAGCTCCATTGGTTACACAAGGTGGGGGAAGATGAATGCGAGACACAAAAGCTAGGCCTAATGCCTGGGAAAGGGAGGCCTCTACTAACCAGGGCAATCCTCTCCACTGTTCTGTAGAAGAATTTTCATGGCGTTACGGTGCAAAGTGAAAACAGAGAGTTGGTACAATTTTGAATGACATAACAGTGCTGGGTATGGCAACATGTATTTAAGATTTTATGATGTGCTGTGAGGACTCCATAAGCTCGTCAACCATTTTTTGACAAAATCCAGCAACACTTTATCCTTATTTCCTGGTCAACCCATCTATAAAAAAAAAAAAAAAAACATAACCAACTACAATTTCACACTATAACGTGATTTTAGAAGCAAAGCAAAGCATCCAAAGTACATCACATCTCTTTAGCTTGAGAATGATGAGAGCACATAATACCTGTCGTTTGAACTCTAACATTAACCCGCGCTTCTGAAGGATGAGGAATGCTATAACCACAAAATATTACCCGTGGACTGCAGAATAGACACAACATGCATTAAAACTATATGGGATCTAAACTTACCTAATAAAGACAAACTGTGCAATAGCTAGAACAGAAAATATAGAGAAGATTGAAGTATACTAGAAGATCCTGCTAACTTCTATACCAAGGAGAAAAGGAAAGGTATAACAGAAAATGTTCCAGTTAGTAGTTCATCATAACATTTTTCTAGATTCATTGCTCTCCAACAAGACAAGTAACTCAGGTCTCATTCACTGGTTTCACCCAATGAAAAGCAAAAGTAAGAAGTAACCTTCATTTTGAGGGAAAAAAGAACATTAGTATGTGATGATGGGTAAAAACTAACATGTAATAACTATCCAATTAAAATTCTTCCTGTTAGTAAGTTTACTGCTTAATAGCATCCCTGTTCCTGATGTTTGACACTTACATGCTGATACTGACCAAAATGATCAATGAATAGATGATCCTACTATGTAAAGACCTGACAAATAGCACCAAGTACAGTAATGTAGTACTGACTCTTGATTCAAGGTAAATCTGAGGGCATTTGCAAGCGTATGATCCTCCTCAGCAAGAGAAAATGTGGCATTCCGTTGATCTCCAAAGGATGCGTGTTCCATCAGCAACAACTACTGTACAGCAAGATAATCCAAAATGTTGAGAAAATATCACTAACTAAGCACAGAGGGAGAGAGAGTTATTTTATAATTTATGGTTAGAAGATTAGCTTCTTATAAAGATTCATCTCTACAATTCAGAAGAAAAATACTACTTTCCTCAAGACAGCAATTCATCGAAGGGATATTTTTTACCAAAGTTAATATCCTTCAAAAGTCAATAAACATAAGAATTCGACAACTGACTCAATCACAATGATCAATTTGTTTCACCCACTCTTCCATAAAAACTTAACTCGCAAGACCACACTCAACCTATCAGAGAGACACAACTAACCGCTTTTGACCCACTCAGCAATCAAAGCACTCACTTATCTCCCTTCCACACATCTCACCTGCTGCAAAGCACACTCGTCCCACTCAGCCCTACACTTAACTCTTATTTTCAAAACCTGCAAAATGGCAGTCCCCTCTTCCAATCTTTTGATCTCAATCTCCATGACAACCGCCCGCCTCACTCTAGCTACATTTTTCCCTAGTGCTTAAGATATGTGGCCGCTTTTTCCATCCACAAATGGCCTACTTCTTCAACGAAAAATCAGGACACTAAGAAATCAATATGGAGAAACAGAGAGAGCTAGCTTTAAAGAGATAATGTCATGAGTTTGAGTGGTGTTTTATCATTTAACACGAAGTGGGTCGGAATTTTTTTGCCAGATCAAAATGAAATCTTCAATAAAAAGACAAGAAAAAATTGGAAAAAAAAAAAACGTATCATCGAATTCATTTCTAATTCAGATTTGTGACCTCACAAACAGAAGGAAGAACAGAACTCCATGAAAGGGTCACCTTCACAAAGCAAGTCAGTACAGTCGATTCACACAAGTTTTATACCTACTCACTGTACTCCCAATTCAACCAACCAAGATTCGAGTGACCCAGCTGCATGAACAAAGAAACCACAAGATTTTCCGGTAAACGAACGGCGATTCGCCCGACAAATAGACAGACCATCCCGAGGAGCTATAAACGGCAATGCTTGAGAGGGCTGAGGAGCTAAACAGCGAGAAAGGCAACCTTAGAGAGAGAGAGAGAGACAGGACGAGACGGGAAGCGACCTGAAGAGCGACGAGCAATCGGCGGCGACGGAGCTGGCCGTCGGGCCGGCGGAGCCTTGCAGAGACGACGGCGAGCGCGGCACGGTTGGGGCGGTGGACGGCGGCGAGCAGGCGAGACCGTGGTGGCGGTGGCGGCGGCTACGCGGGGGCAAACAAGGAGGGCGGGCGAGCGGGCGACGGAAATGGGAAAAGGTTTTATGATTTATGTCGTTTTTTTTTATTGTTTTATTTATATTGTTCTGTTAATATTTGTCGTTACGTAATCGGAAATTAAAAAAGTATTATACTTATACATATAAATAGTAATATGAATAGTAATCTAAATATTCTATCGTTAATTGACTGATGAAAAATATATTTAGTAAGTTAATAGCGGTGTCTGATCCGGTGCAGTAATGCCTTAAGTGCGTTTATTTTTGTCTTATTTTAAATTAAAAATATTTTTTCTTCCATTCAAATTCAAATTGTTATCTAAATTTAAGAAAAATATCATGAAAGCTATGTGCCAATTTTACAAATAATACTTCGAGCATTTCTTACGTTAAAAAATGTCAAGATGCATGTGCCGTAAATTCTTAAAAAAAATAAAGAGTAAACAATAATCATTAATAAAAAGGAAAATATTTTCATATGCATTGATTTTTAGGGATGGAAGTGGGATCAATTTGGAACGGTCGAGTTATAGATTTTGATATGAGATCTTCGACTAGCCTAAATGAAGTTGTCACTTTCCCACTGGGTATCCATAACCCACAAAATGTTAATTTTCTCGTAACTATATATCTCTTGCTACACACGTAGTAAATATGTCAAATTTGCAAGCGCAGCAATTTATCCAAAGTTCGCATATTGTGAATCTCCAATTAGGAAAACCTACAGAAATAAAATAACCATGCTCAAGTAGGATTGTAAATCTAAAAGAGTCCCATGATCCAGTAGGATTGTAATAATTATGCAAATATGCTGAATGACCTAAAGAATATAAAGGGTATAAGACGATTTTAGTCGTTAAAATATATTGGATTCGAGCATTGAGTTTTCCAAAGCCGTCATAATTTTTATAGGATTTTTAACGATCGACTGCAATCCGTTTAGACTTTCCATTGAATTTGAGTCCATTCTATTGCAAATCCCAATAAAGTGTGGGGAGGCAGATCAGCACTAGCAATCCTTCAAATGTTGTCATAAGATCTCACTCTTTTTATGAAATGGTTGGATTAAGCCCTAATTAATCTTTATCACGTGCCACAACTAGTTAAGTGTGGAGAGCCCACTCTGCGCTAGAGGGTGTGCACGGGAACTGGACTGAACCGGCCGGTTCTTGGCGATTTCTAATTTCAAAATTTTGAAATTGGGAAAATAGTTGGTCCGGTTCTCAAATTTAAGTATAGAATTGAATCACTTGAACCGATATTTTTTAAAATTTTCTTTTATTTTAAAAAATAAAGAAAAGAAAATTATCAAAATCCTAAACCGGACCGATCCATTACCGCTTCTTAACCGGTCCAACTCGCGAACCGATGACCCCCTATTCTGTGCCAACAGAAAAAGTGGTTGAGCCACGTATATGATCTTGAACTGATTCGTGGAGGGAAAAGGGCGAGCTGATTTTCATGGAAGACGAAGACTAGTCGGGTCACTGTTCTGTGCGAGCTCCCAGGGGGTCGCTCAAGCGTAAGTCCAACAGTTTCGTCTCTCGTTATGTCGACTGGCTTTCTCTCATCATCGGTAGAACATCGCTTTCCCGAGACCGCTGTCGTGCAGTTCGCAGCGGTTGCTTCATTGCTCTGCAGTGTAGATTGTGCACAGAGACTGCTCGAGTTGCTGAGTGCTATGATGGTTAGCTCTCTTTCTGATAACCCATAACCCTCTTTTTCTCGCAAAAGAATTCCTTGCATTAATGTGGCCGAAAAAAGTGGAAAAAAAATGTATTGGGTCTTGCTATCTTAGTTCGCAAAGAGGTCAATCAGATACCCCGGAGATGTAGCTGTGTTAACATGGTGGGATAACTGAAGGAGAGGAATAATTCACGGGCTAGGCCAGCTACGACTTTGTATTAGGAAAAGAAACTGCATGAAAAATGAATTCCTAATCATCCCAATTGATGATCTGTCTGTAGTGGTGTTGTGCATGTCAAAGGAAGGTAATTTAGATGAAGACTCCTAAAAGGGTAAGGAATGATGGTATCAATCCAATCAGGAAATAAAAGGTGAAGTTCATGCGGTTGGTCACATGCTTGCTCTGTGTCTAATATGGTTTTGAAAGAGCTGGATGTATCTGTTATTGACATGCAATTATGTTGCTAGCTGGACTTTAGCCAGATTTAGAGGAAGCTTAATTGATTGACCCATCTGCCTATCACTTCATGCATGATTAGATACAATGTTTATTTGGTCTATCTTCTATGTCTACACAATGTATCATCCTATCCATTGCATTACAACACAAGGGATACTCAAAATCGGCGTGCAGGCTTGGATTTTCAATTTTAAGCAGCTTTTCCTATATGCTTATCTACTGTGCGGGGTTGTCCGGTTGTGTACATATGGTTGCAAATTTATCTATGAAGATAGCGAGTGCTTTGTCAGAAAAGAAAGCTGAACGAACTCTCCGATGCATGATCTTCTTTTCGTATCTCTTCATTCTTCGTGTTTATATGGCACATAGCAATGTATCATCCTATCCATCTTTATGGACCCTTTCTCATACACATAATGTGTGGATTTCGAACTATAATCTGCAATAGTTTGCAAAATTTTAAATTGTTCAAAAACTGTAGAGGTCACACTTTTGGAAGAAAAGCAGCGATCAAGACTATGATTAGAGTAGAATTGGCAGTGCAAACCTTTTAACAGACGTTGGTAGAACGAAGTGGACAACTTAGCCGATGATGGTGAATACCTTTTGGCATGTTGTCTTGCTTTAGTTATTTATTGACATGTTTTCATTTCCAAAGATAAAGTGTCCCATTGCACAACGGTTTTGAGTTTTAGACATGAGATACCATATCTTGAGGTCTTTCTGCTGGATATACAAATTTGTTGTCTGAAGAGAACTCAACACTTGTAGAAGCTTGAGCTTTTTAACTGTCTGCAAGCTTTCAACACAATACGGTTGATAATCATCCACTGTCCGAACTTGTGCTAATGCAGCTGCGATCTGGTTCACTGTGCTTAATCAGATCTGTTGTGTGACAATTATGACCTTGATATAAAATATGTTCTTCAAAATAATTGAGTTGGAAATTTACCACAGATTGGTTGCTTCTAGACAGGCTTCTTTACTTTGAGGTTGTGGCTGGCTTGGCTGGAGGGTTGAAGGTGCAAACAAGTCATGTACTATGGTCCTATTTGATGGTTCATGGGAATATTGGTAAGCCTCATTCACATCCCTTGCTTTATAAACCTATGGATTAGGAAATTTGTCAGTAAAATAACAAATGAGTGATTGATTGATTATGGTTTAAGTAGATGTAATAGATGCACTTGTCATCTGAACGAATACCTTCTTTCTCAATGCATTATTTTCCTGATGGAGGAGACTTATCTTCTTTTGCAGCTCTATGTTTTCCTGATGTATCGCGTTTCCCTGGAATGAATTAAGCTTATGTGAGTCACCTGATAGTTAATAACCATACAATTGGAATAAAGCCGCCAGTTTTGTGAAAACCTTTGAGTTCAGCTCTTTCATCTCGTCAGAGAAAATTTGCTTCTGCAGAGCAAGAATTACCAGAATTATTCCTTGCATATATTGAGGTAGCGGTGTGTCTTTTGCTGGATCTGGTAATAATACAGAAACAAAGTTCGACAGTTTGAGGCAGATATTCAGCTAATACCTTTTTGGCCCGAACACTGTTTAGGCTCATCTCCAGTTGGTTTTCTAGATTTTGCTGATTTTTGGCACTGAGGCCAGAGAGTTGTTCTCCCATCACTTGCCTGCATGCGTCAGATTGAAGAGAAAATATCATGCCTAGACTCGAAAACTCATCAATTTCCTGCCACATTTTGAAGACCTTCTTATGTCTCTATATACTTGACATTCTGCTATCATATCACGAGGCATCCGACACCTTTCCAATCCTTTAGTTAAGTGAATAGACATTTTTCTAATGTAAAATTTGCCACATTTTCAAATCTAGAAAGCTATCATGACGAGTTGCTTTAGCAATTCTGAACGACTTTACTGATTATATAAATGAAATTTGCCATTTTAAAAGTTTTTGTCTAGCTTCCCAAGATTGTTCAAACTCGAGGTAGCCTTCTGGATTTCTTTTTGCTGGCAGCTCAGCCAAAATATTTGAGAAAGTATACCCAAAATGTGATAGTTTCTGGATTTCTTTGTCGTAGCAGCTCATCCAAAATAAATAGAAGAAGTATACCCCTAATGCGATAGTTTCAAAATTAATCCCTGAATTTATTGTCCCCTCTCCCAATAAAACCTTGTTGGGCCTAATCCACAAACACGTTCTTCACAGACTAAGAGATCCATTAGATCGCAAAAATAATACTTTGTGCTACCTCTGCCTGGACATTAGTAGCTCTCTTGAAATATTGACACATCAATTTTGAAATATTGACATATCAAGTAGATAGAATATGCTTGGCTGAGTGATTATGCTTAATGATTATAAGAGAAGTTGTCTTCTTTGGTTATGAAACAATTACTGTGTTGCACTATCTACCGCAGGTTTCATCTGCTTTACGCAAGTAGTCTCATTGTACATGATTGAGAAGATGACATATATATTTTGTTCTCTCCTCGGACATGGATAAGTTTTGGATGTATTTCCTAGACTAGACATCACATGGGGCTAATTGGCTGATAAATTACAAATAAGATACAATTTTTCCACACTAAGTGGAGTTAATTATACGAATTCTTAGACACCATGGCTGATTCTTGATATTCCTCAATCTATAAGATGATAATTTTAATAGACACAACAGTTAGAACAGAAATTTTAATTCAGGTAAGCATGCTAAAAATCATTCCATGAGACAATTGGAAGAGTCCTCAATCCTTTTGGAAGTCCACTTCTACAACATTTATGTACATTTCCCCAAAAACTCATGACCAAGTGGAAAATTACTGTACCTGTGGCACTCTTGCAGGTGCTGTAGCTGTTGGCTTAAGCTTGCGACCTCTCTTTGGCAATGCTGGGAACATCATAGAAGTAGAATGACAGAAACGCTAATGAATGGGAAGGCATTAGTGTGGTGCATGTTTTACAATGGGATAGTTCTGAAAGCGTTTCATGGATTTCAATGGCCATGATGACTGATGAGGACTGATGGAGCAGATGATCCTTTTTTTGATAAAAATGGAGCAGATGATCCTAAGACTGAGTAGACTAGTACAGCTGCAGGCAGGGTTTGTAAGGTAAGAACCTGCCTATGAAATATTTCTAATGGATGCTTTATGGCTATTTTACTCCAAAGTAGAAGTTTTGGAGATTCTATTGGAGGTGGTGAACTATTGTAAGCATATCGAAGTGAGTTTTTCTTCATTGAGTGCTGATTAAATTAACTATAACAGTTTCTACCAAAATGAATTTGGTGTTTGATCAGTGAAGCATTTGCAGCAAGTAGGGTTTTCAAAGCAAGTACACTGGAAAAATGTGCAACATAAAAGTTCGAATACACTAGCTATTGATCATGATGTAGATTATAGCATGTGTTGCAATGCTTCATAGTTTCTCTTTTTAGTTACCCGTTAATAATGTCGCACAATCAAATATTTGAAAGCTCAAATTGCACAATGTTTCTATTGAAAATTGTGATCTATTTTTGACAAAGAAATCTCTAGTCCAATCTAGACTACTCTAGAAGGACGTGAGCAGCAAGAAAAAGCAATCAGTAGAAGTCCAAATCGGTGGACAAAGTCAAGAACTTGGAAAATCCTAGAACAAACTAGTCTACACGTGCTTAGGAAAGAAGTATACTTAGAGGATAAGAATATGAGTGGGCAGAAGCCTCTAGAGTCGGTTGATATGGCCTATAAAAAGGCTTGTATCATTCATGTAAGAATGTGTGGGGAGTTAGCTTCTAAACTCACATCTTTATCTCCTCCACCCATACTCCTCCATCGACTATATTTGTACAACTATTGTGTCCAATTAATGAAACTATTTTCCTTTATCCCATGACCTACATCCTTGAACCATCCTACTTTGTCCCTTGTCCATTCCTACATCAACTATATCATACACACGTACACTTGCACACAACACAAATCATAAACTATCATTGATATCAAACACTATACTACCGCACAACCTACAAATTATTACAGTTTCATAGTTTCTCTTTTCATAGTTCTACGCACATGCGCCTTGCCGGTGCAACCTGTGAGTGCTCTTGCACTGTGCTTATCCACATAGGTTATGCTCCTAGAAATGCACTCAGGAACCAGTCCACTAGCTCATAGATCTAATCATTCTGTTCTTGAATGAGCCTATGCACCGGATTATGCATCATCTCGAATGGGGCGGCATGTGCCTTGCTCAACCAACCGTGAGACAGCCCACAGTTGCCCGCTCACAACCTCTTCGAGTGCACATGGCCACTCCCACAACTTTTACACCCCAAGTCCCACATAGAGTAGGAGAGAAATGTTTAATGCTCGATGGATAAGTAGTGGCCCACTCCCAAAGGTCGCCACCACCTTGAGTTCTCCTGTTGGGGCTTAGCTCACATTGTTTAAGCCAGGCTGTAACAATTGATATCAAAGTAATGCACCGGCCATAGTGCGGGATTGGTCATACCTTCCTTGTATGGTTTTGGGCTTAATGGGTTGAACTCGACGGGCCGACATTGTCGTCGGCATTATTGCTATATGTTGGGGTGGAGAATGTAAGACCACGGTCGTACACACAGTAGAGGTGAATTGCATTGATACTTAATCAGCAGCTTACCCCACGGTCACAACCAATTTGAGTTAGTCCTTTAGGGATTTGGCTTATGTGGTTCCAGCCGGATTGTTTCAAATAGCCTGTGCATTGGAGGAGTTTTGCACCATCGGCTCGTGCTGCCGTCATACACATGCTTTACTCTGTTTAGCACATACATACCCGCCCAGGAGTAAGGTAGCCTAGCCTTCCCTTTTGCACCAATTAGTCTTTGCCCGGTGCTTGCTTCACTCTCAAACTTCCTGTACGCTTGCCCATCTCATGTCGTTGGACTTGCAGAACATGCTCCAGCAGCAATGCCTTGCTCTTGCATATGTCATAGCACAGTTTATGTAATGACTTAGTTCAGTCCCCACGTGGTTTAATCCAAGCCCACAAACGGATTACTAAATTGGTTGCCATTGGAGGTGGGTCATTTCCTTAAGAATCAATCAATAAGTCATCTACCATCAGGTGTGCGATCGGAGCGTCATAAACTTTCCTAATTATATCACCGGTGTCCTTGCAATGTCGGCTCTCTAACCAAACCCCAAAATAATTACATAGGATTCTATAAGTGGTCTGTAGGTTCAAGAGTTGATTCCTACCATGTAACACTTCGTTCCAAACAGGTTCTAGAGATGGCTCTTATGGCGTAATACTGTCCTACATGCTCCCCAGTTCACACACTTCCTGCTAGTGCATTGCTTGATACCATTTTAACAAGTCGATCTGGTGCATGTGTATCAAGCTCCCAAAGCAAGTACTCAAGTAGTGTGGCCTGTGGGGTTGGGTAAATTGGAGCCCTAAGTCTTCTTCCATCCTACGTGAGATTTTGGCATTATGGTTCAAGACCCAACTCCCGTGCCAACATTTGTACCACACGCTCAAGGGTCTAATTGAATAGTAAAGAGATAAATACATTTGAGGAAAGGTGATTACGACCTCAATCAATGGTAAAAAGGAGGAAAGCTCATTCGAGGTCAACTGGAAACGTGGAAGGCCTTCAGATCCTCCAGTGAGAAGATGTGAGTACAGGATGGATAAGTAGTTGGTAAGGGCAAGAGAAAACCTACAAGGACTTGTGAGACACAATGAGGAAAAAGTTGGAGTGCCTGAACCTTACATAAGACTTAAAGTCCACAGAATGCATAATGACATGTGAGAATAATTATTGCAGACCTCACTTAATGGGAGAAGACCTAGTTTTTGTCTTCGTCGTTGTTGCTAGTTCTCCACTTTGCGTGAAAGGGATAATGACAACACAAATGTTTGAACTTTCGTCTGATTTATGATCGACTACCTAAACTTTTTTTTTTTTCAAGCAAGTACCTCAACTTTTCAAATGTGGGTCTATATGAGACATCCCTTTAATAAATGGTCATGTCATGTGATTTTAATGATGTGTCTTGCTTACTTAGCAAAACTTGAGCCCAATTGGTACCGGCTCAATTAGGCCATTTCCATTTTGGTGTTGGGTGATGAGGAGCAAGAGAGAGTACAAACTTTGACAATCTTGACCCTTCAATATGACTTTGTTGACGTGATAACATTTAAAGAGCTTAAGTTTTTAAAATAGTTAGTAATGGTCCTATAAAATCTCACACAAATGATCAGACTCCTTGTTTATTAAAAATATTTAATAAACGGTTGGCAGTAGCTTGAATGATGACTTTCAAGTGAGTTAATCCAATTCCCTCTTCCAACCAAACTAATATAATATTTAAATATTAAACCACACATTCTTCTAACAGCTTAAACTTTTAAAACAGTTGGAAGTGGTCTTACAAAATCTCACATAATATTAAAGAAAGGGATCTCAAGTTCAAATTTTTTCAGGCCTTATTTGTCTGTCCAACTATATATTTCATTGTTTATTATTAAGCAAAAAAACCAGACTAAGCGTGAGGGGGAGTAACAAAATATTTGAATATTAAACCACGCATTCATTTAATAGTTTAAATTTTTAGAACAGTTGGCAGTGGTCTTACAAAATCTCACACAAATGATCACACTCCTTGTTTATTAAAAACAGCTAGGGTTAAAAAAATAGTACTGGTCATCATCCTTAGGCTGCACATGACAATGTTTCTGTGTCCGGGAACGATTTCTGAATAGAAATGATTCTTTTTTATTCTGTGCCCGGAAACAATTTTTAAATATTTAAAAGTGTTTGGTAACTATCTAAAATTTCTATTCCTGGGATAGAAAAGAACAGAAATGCATTTGGTAACTACACAAAATTTCTTTTTATTAATAATATTTTGAATAGTTTAATTTTTTTTTTCATTTTACCCATTCACTTCCTTGGGCATGGCCGATCATCGGCGACCGGCGGCTGGCGGCCGGCGACCGGCCACAACCTATGGCTGGCGAGGGCAAGGGTCCCCCTTGCCGATGAGGGCGAGGGCTGGACCCTCACCGCCTAGGCAAGGCGGCTCACTGTCAGTCATGGCGAGGTCGGCCTTGCCCAGATCAGGCGAGGCCGACCTCGCCGTGGGTCGCGACGGTGAGGCTTGGCCTTGCCAGATCTGGGCGAGGCCAAGCCTCGCCATCGCGACCCACGGCGAGGCCGACCTCACCCTTGCAACCCACAGCAAGGTCGGCTTCGCCATGGGTCACGACGGTGAGTTGGCGAGGCCGAGCCTCGCCGTCACGACCCACGGCGAGGCCAACCTCGCCCTCGCGACCCACGATGAGGCCGACCTCGCCGTCGTGACCCATGGCGAGGTCGGCTTCGCCGTGGGTCGAAAAGGCAAGGCTCGGCCTCGCCCAATATGGGCGAGGCTGACCTTGCCATGACTGACGGCGAGTCACCTCGCCCAGGCAGCAAAGGTCCAGCCCTCGCCTCCGCCGGCGGCCGTCGAGGGCGGCCCTAGGCTGTGGCCGGTCGCCGACGACCAGCCACAACCCAAGAACAGCAAAACAAAAAAAAAGAAAAAGAAGAAAAAAAACTTATTCTCAAAATTGTGCCAAGAAACAAAAAGTAACTTTTTTTTACTTCTTGTTTCTCTTCCAAAACTGTTTCTAAGCACAAATTTTTGTAAAAATATGCCCAAGAATAAAAAGTTTACCAAACGCATTTCTGTTCCCAAATTATTTTTGGGAACAAAAGAATAGAAATTTTTACTGTTTGGCATGTTACCAAATGGGCCCTTAAAATATATAGTAAAAGATTATGCAAATAAACAGCGAAAAACAGATTGACATGTGTTAGGTAGTATACCGTGCTTAAACACATTTTAAACAACAATACTATGTTTAGCTTGTGTGGAACTATTTATAGGACCTGGACTGTTATATCTCCAATCGTTGCAGCAAATGTCATTTTTCCAGCTACATTAGTTACTATGTTCTTTGAAGAAAAGCTTTATTTTAAGCTGCATTTCACAAAAACTCTCTTGCCACTTTCTGGGATAATCAATGTTTCATATGCAGCTAATAATCTTTAGTTTTAGTGCTAAAATATGTTCACATTAGGTACAGTATTTCTCATGCATTTTTTGCTTGTTCAAATGATAAAGTGAAACATTTTGACAGTGAAGTGTGGTATTATGCAGGTGCATTTTTGTAGCTAGAATATTGTGAAAGCTAAGCGATCGAACAATAAAATTGACATAACAAGAAAATAAATCGGACACCAGATTTACGTGATTTAGTTGTAATGACTTACGTTTTCAGGAAGAGCAGTACGAAATTTCACTATAGATCAAACGATACAATAGAGAATACAATCATACTTGAGTCACTCAAATGCCCTAAGTATTTCTTACGTCCCTAATTACACCTGATAACTCACACAGTGTTTAACCCCATAATTTCTCATGAAATAATCTTTCAATCTCGCAAAGGAATTGATACAAATTCTTAACACAAGAATTTAATTGTTACAAACACTCAAACTCTTGATGTAATTCCACAAACAAAATTACGAATCCACTGCCAAGCACCTGTGGATGTCACTCGCACTCCCACGGCTCTCACAGTAAAAGGTGCATGAAGACTACTTCTTCGTAGTCCAGAGAACAGCCCATGAGAATATATATATATATATATAGAAGTGACCGCCAGGGATTAATGAATCTTTGCATCGTCATAAAAAATAACCTACTGTGTTGGAGAAGGAAATAGAATCCAACTAGGATTCGGTCAACCAACTCAACTTTCTTCTTCTTCTTTTTTTATCTTTTCGTTGCTTTCTTTCTTTGTCTGACACATTGACCGAGTCAATGTCTAACTCAAAGTCCATGTTGGACTTTCCAGTTTCTAGCCGCAGACGCCAACTTAAATATGGAAACTACCTTAAATCACAACTCGTGCACCGCAGATACCATCCGTAATCTGCAGTTTTATATTTTCAACTTTCTTGCACTGGGCTTATACAAACAAAATCAATTCAGGTTAGGTTCGTTCAACAGGCTCAAACTCGAAACATATTTAACATAAAGTGTGAAGTTATTAATGGAATCACCAAGTTTTCACAAGATACTGATGCAATTTTCATGTAAGATGAGTCTTTTGAAAGTGAAAGACATCTGAAGTGTCCGTGCAAACTATGTAGAAAAAGAGGTAGTCATTTCAGATTCTTACCTCTATTTCTGAAGCTGGATTAAGTAGTTGGTGGTCTTCCTCCGTTAACTCCTTGTAACGTTGTAGCACTGACTGCATACTGCGACATTGAAGTTTATAGATAGAGATTGACTGATATATTTCTTTGTAATAATACTTTATGTGGTATTGCTTCCAAAATTGTAAAATAAATGCACAAACAAGTTGAGGTGTATCTGCATAGTGCAAATGCGCAAGTCCCCTCATGTCAACCCCAAAATCCTTGTCGACTTTTGAAATATCTATTGAAAGTTTGTTACCATTATAACTGAAATCACCATTGAAGTGTGTGAGACTTGTGGATTTTCCCTATGGTTGTACCCATCAAGGTCTGTCATCTCAGGGCACTGTCGGACTTTTTTGGATACTTAAATTCCAAGAAGAAGATTACTGAAAAACATGTGGAGTTGGAGCTCATGTTCGAATTAATTTAACATTGCATTGAATCTCGCAGATGCGTAGAGTTGAGCAAGAGATCCCCATATTTAATTATGTTGAGCACTCGTGTTATAAGTTTTGAAGAACTAAAATACGAGCACCACATTGATCCGTATTGTCACTAGAAGAAGAAAGTGCAGAAGTTTTACCTTCTGGTTGCATGGTGGTTATTTATTCGAAGATAATACGCTATGTAGTCCAGAAGGTTCTTTATGCGAGCAGCTAATTAGAGAATCTTAGGATGACATTTGAATGGGGATAAAACCATGAAACTGATAACCGATTGTCATTTTGGCCGATGTACCAAGAGCTGAGCCAATTGGTGAGAGTATTTGTCTCGTCAATTTGGCAGCTGAACTGAAAGAACACAGTTTAATACCTGCATTCAGCAATACCAGAAGCACCTTCGGTTCATTTAAAAAAGGATTTCATGTTAGGACTTGCATAGCCAATGGAGGGTTTGACTCTCATTCTTGTTGTGGTGGATTGACTGTTTTGAAAGAGGCATACTCCATTCCCTGACAGATGACGTTGAGTTGTTCTTTTCAGAAGTTGCGAGGCCACATGGCATTCTGACTTGCTGATAAAGATGGGAAACTCATAGACCATTGTTGGACCTCGAGGAGGAGATTCAACATCCAGTTTAGACAGAAAAGGTTAACAAAAGCTCCGGTAATACGATGGGCTTGAAGAGTAGGGATTTTATCATTGCTCAGGCATAATTTGCCGATAGACTAGTGAATGGAAGCAAAAAGAAGACCCCATTTGGAGCATATGCATAGGTTGAGTCCTCAACATCTGCTTGATCTTGTTCTATTTTCACAAGAGGCTAGTGTAAGATGTGATGATGTGTAAGATGTGATGATAAGGCTTTTGCAGAACATATTCAAAGGGTTTATAAGGAGGAAATAGCAGCAATGAATTCTAACAATTTTGAGGAGGGAGAGTCGGTACGGTTCATTTGATGGGAACACAACAAACTTAAGTCGATGAAGTTTGGACCTTCTAAAGTGTTGAAGAAAAGCTTTACTCATTTTGCAGAGCTGCCATTCTAGTTACAGACTAGCCTGGTATAATGTTTCTGACTTACAGGGTCTTGAGGGTTTTCAGAGAGTTGCTGCAGTTGATGATCAAGTTAGTCAATTGCAGAAGAACCTTAAAGATGCCATTGAAGATGTGTGGAATGTTAATACAACTTTTATCGAGATTTTTGGTGAAATGGCTTGGGAAACCTACAAGTGAAAGCATTTGGACTTTTGTCTTCTTAATTTTTATTAAGGTTTGAACCCGTCTTATGTCTATAATCTCATACAAATAGGTTTTTATGGCTCCATTTTTGCGGATAAATGAATGATTTGGAAAATAATTTTATAAAGATAATTGTTTGAAATGATTAGTCAATGAAAAATTTTCATCACTAACAATAATTTGTCTAAATATTTTTGTGGATGATGAAAATATTTTATTCATTCATTTTTGTAAACAATCCAAATGATTATTTTGAGGAAAATGTTTTCAAGATTATTTATTTTCGACGAAACAAACGGAGCCTAAGTCACTTTCCTTTTTCTCTAAACCCTAGAATGTCAAACTACTGTTGCCGCTTCAGTTCTTCTCATTCTAGCCTTGCTTTCTTGTTCTTTTTACCGTTTTTACATCCCCAACTACATCAAAAATGATACATGTACGTCAACAGAGGGCCAATTCTAGTGGTGGAGAAATGATTCCATTATGTTCATCGATATTTCCAAACCCTTTATTTTCCACTCTGGTTATCAATTTCCATGCTTCAATGTCAAGGTAAATTTAGCTTACGCACAGGTGGAATGTCATTGCTTTGGAATATTGAACCACACCTTACCCAAAAACTTGAACTTTTTAGATTGGTTGGCATTAACGTAAATAGCAAAATAAATCCCCACGTTCATTCGTTTTTTCTAACTTATCCCCACCTTTGAAACTTATCAAAATAAACCCTAGTATTTGTAATAATATCAAATCTATCAATCCCACAAGTAAATTCCCTCGATCCAAAAACTGTTTTAGTTCTGTTTATTTTCCATAGTACTCCTGTTTCACTGTAACAAAACTAATTTTTATTTATTTTCCATGGCCTTTATTTGTTGAAAATGGTGATTATTGACATCTACCACATGGTGCAATCATCTATACTCCTAACCTCCTATATTCATATTAGAAATGTAATATGAAACTAATGAAATCAACTTATCCAAATATAAGGTTAGGTATCACGCTTCACTCATACATAATTTCTATCTCATTTTGAAATATTAGGTATATGAAATAATGTCACTCGCTTAAAGGAGAGTAATGTAAAAACCAATTTCTAGTCATCCTCACCTCTTTAGATAGTTACTATCTTTTGAAATTTAAATTTACAAATAATGAATTAAAAATCCATCAATTTATATATTCTAGCTTCATTAGAAAAGGCTAAACAACAACAAAAACAACGATGACAATACAATTACTGGATAAAGCTTGAATATGGTCGAGCCACATAGCACAATCCCACATGAAATTTACCCACTTTTATCTGATGTTCTATGCTTAATAGGTGCTTATATGGTTCACTCCTTGACACTCGACGGTTTCACGAAGCACCATTTACCGTAAACACAAGGCTTTGGCATTTCATGCATGATTTGGAGTTATATTGCTATAATTACATCTTTAGTTTTTTTTAAGAAGTACAAGCACGCAATTTGCATTGCGAGCGGCTTCATGGCACATCGCCCATCTTTATACTCCGCTGCTTCACAGCACACTAATAGTCTGTACTTTAGAGCTAATATTTGAAAAAAAAATTGCTCTTTTTGAAATATGATGTTGAGAACACAATTCATGAGGGAGATGGTGTAAGCTAAGGAACAACAATTTCCTCATAGATAAGCTGACAAGGGAAGAAGTAGAAGATGGTTATCTACACAAGAGACCGGAGATTTTTATGGTTTTCTTTATATGTTTGAATTTTTATGTTTTATCCGGTTAAAAATTAAAATTGAAATTAAATTGAAAAGTAGTGAGAGACACCAAAAGGTGATCTCTCCCTTAATAGTAGTATTAGCATCATGCATGCACGCCAAACTACAATGAAGACAAACAAAAGCATCTTATGCTTCTGTTGGAGACATTAATTTGCTCATACCTTTGCCCTATTAACAAACAACAATGCAAACCTATTAATTAATTTAATATATAGAATAAATCTGAATTTTCTTATAGTTTACATACTATTCTAACCTCATTTGGCAACATAGAATGAAATTAAACAAGGGTCAAATATGAATTTTTCAGGGGGGGACACCAAATTCAAAATCAAAGTTGGTTTTGTAAATATTAGATATTCTTGTATAATTTTGGGAGTATCATGTTGCGAATTTAGGGTTTCAACATTTAAGAGAGTCTCTATCTATGTCAGTGTTTCTAATACATATATGTCCTCTCTTTTATCCTCCTGTAGTCATTTTTTGTTTGAGAAGAGGATTCACTGGTCGATATTAACATACCCTTCCTTTCTTGTCAACGTATGTTCATGTTTTGGTGAGGATCCATCTTTTCACGCATATACTTATAATAGACATTGGTTATCTTTGCTAGAAATTAATCTCGAAAAATTATGTGCTTGATTAAAGTCATTTTCAATGGTGCCAATATTTCCCAAAACAATTTCTAGGCCATATCCATGATTGCTTCGGAAGACCTAATTCTGATTTGAGCTGCCAAAATGGAGATACCAAGACAATCTTAGGTCTTTTGTATCAAATAAGGAAAACAAACAAATGAATGTGAATTCCAAATAAAGCTAAAAAGGACAAAAGTGAATTAGCAAAACAAAAAAACAATGTCCTCCTCTGGAGAGATATGTATATGTAAATGGAGAAGTGAACAATCCTAGGGTCATGACATTATAAGGCTCTTTTAACTTTGGCTAATAGAAACATCCATATCAACAATGTTGGTATCACTAAAATATTTTGGGATCCCCATTGTAAAAAACTCGAGAAATCAAAGCCCCAGTATGATGTTAAAAAAGAACTGAAGCCACTGGAAACTATTCAAGGAAAAATGTTCAGCATAGAATAAAAGAGATTGACTTTGAGGGAAGGAAAGATGAGGAAGAGATCTAACCTAGAGCTTGCGAAATCGTAAAGCTTTCCAGTGTCAGAGAAGGCGATGACTCCCACCTCGGCATCGCAGAGTATGGAAAGCTCCCGCGCCTTCTTGAGCAACCCTTTTTTTCTCTTTGAGAAAGTGACTTGCCTATTCATGGAGTCATCGATTCTCTTTAGCACGATCTTTCCTCTGCCCATTTCTCACCTCCTTCCCTTTCAGCGTTTAGGGTTTCTTGCCTTCTCTATCGGTTAGATCTACATCTAAACTCCCGTCAAATAACCAATCTTGTAAAATCATGAATCAAGATGCTTCACATACTTTATCGCTGGAACAAGAGGAATGAAATTTATGATTCTAGCTTAAAAAATAGGAATCATTTGCAAATTAATTAAAAATAAAAAAGGGAAAAGAATAGATATCACAAATGTATGAACTAGTGGAGAGAGAGAGAGAGAGAGAGTAGAAGAAGAAGAAGAAGAAGAATGAGATGCTTACTTGCTTGGAGCCATGACTGATGGACTGTTAGAAAGGTGCTTCTCTTGATTAGAAGAGGACGATGAGGTTTCTTTTCCTCTCAAATGGCAAGTGGAACCTCGTATTTTAAGGGGAAAATCAGAGTTGGTTAAGCAGATTCTCTTCACCCAATAGAAGGTCGGTTCATTGACCCAAGGGGAGGCCTATTTGTCACAGACAGCGGTGCGAGGAAGTCGACGTGGACAGGTTTTGTACTTGAGAGGACAGAGGGAAGAGAAAACATCGTACTCTCTCACACAGTTGGCTCGAGGTTCTTGGGGGCCTGTGAAGTTCGGGGAGCGCCGTTATCGTATAATATATGTTTATGTATATGTTTGTATAACTTTTATTTCGTACACTCTAAAATAAATTCATTTTTCAAGAGTGATGCTCATCTATTATCACGTATGCACATTCAGAAACTTTCTATTCTCGCACAAACGTATTGCTCACTTATGCTTGATTAACATTACTTGGAAGACTGTTCTTTTTCTCATGATATATTATTACCGACGTTTCGGGAACTAAAATTACCTTGGGGGTTTGGCCTGGAAACCAATTTATTTTGTTTTCCCACTTGTACCATGACCTTCGGCATCGTTTCTGCATCTGATCATCACATCAGCGGCCTCATTGCCATTGTCTTCACGATGAGCTCGACATCACCCTCGTCACCTCTATAATGCAAGACAAAAGAGAGATCATCATTTTTGAGGTTGATTCATTACGTCTAATAGCGAGAGAGAGAGAGATCCGGTGGTTGAGCACCATCCATGGAGCGATGCACCGTCCACCCAACAGATGGACAATCTGAGTGAGTTATACAAACATTAGAGGATATGCTAATAGCTTGTTTAATGGTTTTCCATGTAGTTGGGATGCTTACCTGCCACTTTGCAAAGTTTGCCTACAATGATAGCTTTAAGGCCAGTATTGGTATGGCTCCCTTTGGTCTCACATTAATTACATCCATCCCCGGGGTGAGTTCGAGAAAGGCTTTTCAAAAATTCTTTTCTTTCTCTCATTAAAGAATAGGTTTCCCGTACAAGAAAATAGGGGTGAGCGCGGTTCCAGGATAGAACCGAGAACCGGAGAACCGGATCCGATGGATCCGATTTGGTTCCAAGTTCCATGAACAAATGGTCTGGTTCCCGATTCCCCATTTTTAGGAACCAACTGTTCCGGTTCCAGTTCCCAGTTCCTATAGGAACCGGAACCAGAACCTGGAACCAGAACCGGATCGGAACCGAGAACTGGAAAAAACCCTAATTCAGTAATTCCCAAATGCTCCCTTCTCCTCTTGAATCACACCTTTGAAATTCCAAAGCATCCGTTCCGCCACATACACACACCCCCCAAACCTATCCACAGACTCACTCACTCTCACATACACGCCACTCTCTCTCTCTCTAAGCTCTCTCTCTACACTCTCGCAATCGAACGAATTTCTGGCGAGAAGCGACGATTTCCTCGCCGTTCGCCGGCCCTCTGTCTCGCGACTACGGACCCTTGCATTTCCCAGTAGATTCCTTAGGCAATTGCCTCGGATCAACCCGAGGTGCACTTCCGGCGTTGTTCTCTCTGATTTCTACGCGCTGTTTGATTTTCCCTTCCGCGATGTCGAGCGCCGAGCTTGATTTTAGCTCGGATGCTAGTCGTCGTTCGTTTTCGGTTCAGTTCGGTCAGTTGATTCTAGTCTTTTGCCTCGTGTTTGGTGGCGAAACGGGTCGACCGGCGCGTGTTTGGAAGCGCTAGTCAGTGCTCGGAGCTTCGTGCGTGTGGAGCATTTCGAGTAGCTTCTGGGGAGAGCAAGCTGAGTTAGGGGTAATCATGGTGGTCCTTGGTGCCATGGTGCTGAATTGGGGGAAAATACTGCTACTGTGATCAAGATGCTCTTATTGGGTGTTTGGTGTCATGGCTCAGTTCCCTGTCTTGGGATCCATAGGGGTGCTGAGTTTGGGTCGGTTGACGTGGTAGTTTTCGTTTATCTTGGAATGATTTTCTTTGGGTCTAGATCTGAGTCTGAGTTCGGAAAATGTTAAATTCCTTCTCCTTACCATGTGCATATCACATGCTCTACCAAATGTTTGAACCAGACTCACACAAACTTGTCTCTGTGTCACATGTACGAACTGACCATCATATGTTTTTAATAATGTCTGAATGAAGCTATGTTTATTTTTAAGGAAAAACTTTTGAACCAAAACACTTGGTTGCCCATTTCATTACTTGAATCGCAACATTAGTCTTCGATTCATCTATATCGCATTCATTCTCCCGCGATTTGAGTCTATGTCTGTGTGCCTCCTCATTTCATTACTGGCCGATTATGGAGAGCATAGGGATCCAGTTTGCTAGACTGTCAGGATGCACATTGGTTTGTGATTTTCTGAAGATAGTGTTGGGTTACATAATTTTATAAAGTGTGTTGTTCATGATAAGTTTTGCTCTTCAGAATAAAAGCACTTGTAGTCAAGCTTATGACTTGAGAAGTCCTTTCATTCCGTGTGTTAAAATGTGTGCGTATTTTTCTTTTCTTTGTTATATACAGCTATAGGTTGGTCAAAAGTAATCTATTTTTGAATTTTTTCTATGGTCCGTAGTTGTGCAATGACTTATTGTTTCTCAAGAATTCTCAAGAATTGCAGCATGCCACTTCTTTTCCTTGTTTTAATGCTTGTTAGTTCATACGATATCAACTAGAAAACTTTTTTGTTAGATGACCACATTCATTATCTTCAAGCTAGTATGCTTCAAACTTAATTTCTCTCTTTCTTTTTGCAAGTTCCGCTGAAAGAGTTAGCAAGATAGGACTACGGTCAGAGTCTATAGTAGGTAATGCATGTGCTTCCACTTCTAGGATGTCACTCTCTAGTCTACGTTGCATGGAGCTCTATCTAGTCTTTCTTTCACATAGGCATCCCAATTCCTATTATTTGCCCGTTTAAATGCGCATCCTTTACATTCAAGATCCATTATGGCTGCAACTTTGGAATATGGCTACTTGAGATTCAAATTGCATTTTCTTTTCTACTGTCTTGTTGTGTTCTCGTGTCGTTTCATTGATTGTTCAAGTGCTCTCGGCTAATCTATTCTCATATTGTTTGCTTGGCCAGTGTTGTTTGATTGACATATCAACTATCAAGAATTCAAGATAACATGTTCTCATGTTGTTTGCTTGGTAGGAAAAGAGCAACTCCAATGGGTACCATGCATTTGCTCCTCGGGGAACAACAATTATGTCTAATCACTGAAACTTAGCTCTTTTAGTACGAATGTCTTCATTTCAAATGTTTAAATTGATAGAAGTAGGATTTAGAGGAGTTGGTGATGTCCTCTTGCATGGCAGCAACATCCATTTCATTTTGTAATGTCCTCTAACAAGTCTAGTGACTGAAACTTGGTGACAAGTCTATTGACTTTTGTTATGTTTCCTCTCTTTTATCTAATGAAATTCCTTGCCAAATAGCAGCCAATTCTGTTTCATCTGTTGATAATTTTGTTTGTTTTGTATTATCTCTTATTCGGTATTATTGCACTCATTTTTCATTTTGTTTAACTAAAAATGAAAAGAAAAAAAAAAGGAACATGTTAAACTCTGGAACCGACCCTAAAACCTGTGACAGGGTAGGTTCCAAATTTCACGTTCTAAAGGGTAGGTTTCAGGCTCCGGATTAAGTTCCGGGCAGAACCTACCCGAAATCTAAAACCACTTACCCCTACAAGAAATCAAGGGACGAGTCTGGTGAGAGAGGTGGGCTCTTTGCCTATTCGAAAGCAATGATTCCAGCCTTTTTTGGATATTGAAAAGACTTTAAAAGTCCCTGCCTATATATAATTCTTCCTGCAATCCAACTATTGACGAAGAGACGATTGATAGTGGTGGCAGTCTGAGGCATGGCGTCATCACCGTTGTTGGGCCTAGGGTTGGCGGATAAGAGATCAAGAGTGTGTTGGGGGGAAAGCTATAACTTAGCATGGTCAAGCACAACTAAGTTTGACATAATGCAGAATAGATTGGCCTATGCATACAGTGGGTGCTCTCTTTGTCATAATAAAAAGAATTTTTGTTAGTAACTTATACATTTACTTAAAATACTTGTATTGATTTTTAATGATTCTCCTCCTTTTCATATAGTGGAGCCAACATTCAATACTGTCAAGGTGGATGATTAGTCACTTTCATTGGCACTTCACCATTTTGGATAACACATAAAAAAAATCCAAATACACTTATTACCTTTGCCTAAATATTACTTTGCATTCTCAATTTTTAAAACCTTCGAATTGACTTAATGTGTGACAATGGGAAAAATTATCCAAAAAATTTTAAACCTATTTCACTTTTGCCAATTGAGTTGTAAATCTTTCAATTTTGCCGATGGAATCATAAACTTTTTCATCTTATGATAATTGAGTTCATCTAGCCAATTTTAATTGGAAATAGCTTATGAGGATGCCGACCGTACTATGTAGAACAGCCAACCGACACTAAAGTAGAAAATTTTTCATTATATTTTATTTTTTTGAATTATTTATCTATTATTTTCTTTTTCCTTTTTTTTCTTTTTTCTTATCTTTTTGTTTTTCTTCCCTTCTTCCTCCTCTAGCCGGTCGCCGTGCATTGGCGATGGCCGACTATCAGCCAGAGGAGAAAGAAGGAAAAAAAAAAGAGAAAGAAAAGAAAAATAAGAAAAATAAAAAGAAATTGAGAAAATTTTGAAAATATTATTAAAAATTATTCACGTCAGTGCTAGTCGTACCACATAGGACGAACAATATACACGTTAGTGATTTCCAGCCAAAATTGGCCGTATGGACACAATTGACAAAAAGTGAAAAGGTTTAGGATTAAGTGGGCAAAATTGAAAATTTAAAACTGAATTGATAAAAATGTTATAGATTTAGGACTTTTTAGACAATTTCTAGTGTGATATTTAACTTGTTAAGGTGCACATGTGAGAATATTAGATGAAAAAGTCCCACATCGGGATTCGATGATATGTGGATCCGTTAGTATTATCATAACTAGTTTTTTTTTTTTGGTAAGGTGTATTATCAGAACTAGTTCATAACTCATTCGTTTAAGGTTTTACATGAAAGTGATTTCAATTGGACATATTGATGGATTCGAATGTGGCTTTCATGATGATTCCTTTGGGGAAGATATCTAGTTTTTTCGCATAACCCCAACATTACTAATAACTCACAACTATGCCTCACAATATATACTAAGTCCCTTCCAAATATCTATCCAAGAATATGTAATCACTTTTTAGAGAAAATTTTGAGTCAGGAAGAAGAAACCATTATATCATTTGCGTTTGTTTCACAAACGGGGAAAGTTTGTAATGTCTAAGACTCAATTTGTTTCGCGGAAAATATTTTTTACAAAAACATTTTCCTCATTTTCTGGGGTTTGGATCGCTTAGGAAAATGAATCAATGCAAAATATTTTATTGGTTGCCTAGTCAATAAAAAATGTTCTCCTATCAAAGCTTAAATTCAGAAAAATGATTTCCTCATTAAAAAATCAAAAATCATTTTTCAAGATATAACTAGGTATTGACACTTGGACCAGAAATTAGGTGCTTGGGCATGAAAATCCTAACGCTCGTTCCCGAACCCTTGGCATCAGGGCCGAGTCCATCGAGACTAGGCCCGAGACCACGGCACTCTCGAGTATGTCTATCTAGGCCGCACTTGAGACCCCAGTTGTTGTGTTCGAGTCCATCGAGATTGGGTTTGGGACATTGATGCCTATGCTTGGGATGCCAGGCTTGATAATCTTGAGGTGAAGCCTAGGTCCTTGGCACTCGTGCCCAAGTCCATTGATGTCGAGCCTCATACCCTGACACCTATGCTGAAGTCCCGATTTCTGAGCCTAAGTCTATTGAGGCTACTCGTTCTCAAGTCCCCTATGCCCTGCCCCGATCCATTGATGTTGGGCGTCGAGGATTAGGGCCTAATCTCGAAGGACTCGTGCATGGACGCCAAAATCCTAGGCCCTACCTTGATGGATCTAGGTCTGGGCATAGGGGACTGGTCTGGGCTCGACCTCAATAGACCAAGGCACGAACACCGATAGTGGAGTCTCAGGCTTGGGCTTGATTGACCTAGGCCTAGGTGCTGGGTCTTAGGCCTGGGCACCAGGATCTTGAGCCTCGATCCCACAAAGGCCCAAGCGCCGAGGACTTGGGCCTGACCTATATAGACCAAGCCCAGGTGGCAGGGAGCTAGGTACTGACATCGAGTTCTTAGTCTCAAGTTTGGTGGATTTAAGACTAGTGCCCATGCTCGTGCTCGGTAGTAGGGTATTCGAGCTTGAGACCCGATGTTAGTGACTGAGTTCCTTGACTGTAATATCCTAAAAATTCAATCCAATTTGGTAATTTATAAAATGGTGATTTCGTTAGCGCTCTATTAATTAATTATCGCCATAACCTGATCACTCAGGGAATACTAATCAAAGGGAAAAGGCTATCGAAGAATTTCTTTCTAACAGTCACCCGTTAGTTCGAGACAAACTATAGTTGCGATTGATAGATTTCGGCCACGAATTATGATTTGATTTTGAGTGTTGAATACTCAAGGATTTCACACTCGAACCATGGGACATCGCCTCATAATTTTTACAAATTGGCCATCAAAAATTTTAGTTTCGGAAAAGGATCAAAGAATAGGAAATTCAACGCAAGAAATGGAAATGAACCGAGCAAAGCCCATTGGGCTCATGTTCGAGGGGGCCAACCACCAAGGCCCTATAAGAATGAGTTGGCCCGTAATTTGGTGTTCGGGTCGAAGACAAAATGGTAATTTAGAAGACAAATTTAAGAAAAATTTCAAAAGAAATTGAAAGATTTTTTGGGATAATGATTGACCCCACTTTCCCTTCTCTCCCTCCTCTCTCTCTCTCTCTTCCCCTTCCCCCGTTAATTTCCCCCCATGCCTGCTGACCACCCACCAACTCCACCCACTTCTCTTTTTCATTTTTCTTCTTCTTTTCCTCTTTTTCTTGGCTTTTTCGTGCTTCTGCTTCTGCTCCTATACTGTTGCTACTTCTTCCGCTTTTGCTTCTGCTTCGCTGCTGCTACTTCTGCCCCTTTACCCTCCGCTACTTCGCTGCTTCTGCTTCTTGTTTTGCTTCCTTCGACTTCTTCATTTCCAGCCACTGGACCAATCCATTTCTCATCGGAAACAGCCCCGCCGGTTGAGCCACCGCCGACCTAGCTCCCTCTAGACCGAGCAACCAAAGTCGACTAGTTTCAGTTGGAATTCTAGCTCGGTCGCCCGCCGCCAGTCCGCCCTCCGTTCGTCACCACACCACCGCAGCTGCTCACCACCACTATCCAGCCACCACCACCAGCTGCCGTTCCACACCCGGAATAGCCCCAAGCAGCCCTGACTAGCCACCATAGCAGCTGCTTCTTTGCCGCGCTCGGATCGTCGTCGTTCATCACTCGTAACGCAAAACTAGAGCCGCCACGAGTGAGCCCGCGTCGTTGCCGTTGTTCTCGTGTTAACGCCATCATTAAGCAAGTAATTTAACCCCTAATTCCTCGTTTAGGATGTTAAACTTGCTTAGGTAGTTTAGTTTAAGTTTAAGTTTAAGGTTATGGTTAGTTAAGTGAGATTTTGTGATAAGTTTTCGTCAATTGATAAGTTATCATTGGTTGTGGTGGTAGGATATTGATATTTAATTGATAGGTTATCATTTATTTTAACATTCGGTTATTGGTGAAATCGATGATAAGCTATTGGTGATTGTTGATAAGTTATGTTTGTATGGGCGATAGGCTATTCCGATTTAAGTGGTAAGTTATTGCTAAATTGTTGATAAGTTATCAATTATTTTATTATTATTATTATTTATTTATTTTAAATAAATTACTTTTGGAGTTAAATATTATTTTATTATTAAATATATAATTTTCGGATTTAAAAATTAATATATTATTATTAAATAATTAATTTCTGAATTTATTTATTATTATTTCGGAAAATTTTTAATCTCAAATTATGATTTTTATGCTTGAATGGTGGTGATTATGCTGTGAATCGTCGTATTAATTTGATTATATGATAAATTGTTTTGAATGGAAGTTTTTTTTCTGGTAAGGGTTTTGAATGGAAGTTTCTAAGGAAAACTTACAAGATTTTTGGAGTTAAGCTATTTTATTATTATGCAAAGAAATAATAGTGATGCTTTGTAGTTGATAAACATGTTTGGCATCGAAGCTTGCAAGAATTGATTTACTGTTTGCATGTGTGACTACTTGATTTGTTATGCGGCATAGTGTGAGCACTATTCATGAATGCATAGACTAATTGAAAAGATAATAATTGGCCGGAATGCTTGTGCGCTGGTGTGATCACACATCAAAGCTGTCTTGCTGTAGATCGTTTGACGATGCCCGATTTATCGAGGTTTGCTGCAGATCGCACTCGATTTTATCGTATGTCTAGAGACTATTTGAATAGACGATACTCCGGATGCCGAATCACGGCCTGATGGCGGATTCGATGCTCCTTACGGGATACCATCCTACTGTACATCGTTTGATGTTACCATATTGGAATGGCGTCATCCTGTAGATCTTTTGATGTTATCGTGCTTGACAAGGCGGGACGATGCCCGGTCATGCTGGAAGACTATCATCTTGTTGTAGATTGCTTGATGCATAGTGGCCTCGAGGGGGCGTAATAACTGAAATATGTATGATGCATAGTGCTTAATCATGTGATAGAAACCGCTATGCACGGTATGAGACGTGCTCAAGTGGATTTTATCTTATAATCGAAACATGGGCCTGTGATGCATTGATGCATAAGAAATATCTTTAAATGTTTCAAGCATGTGACATGTTCATTTCATCAACGAGTGTACCAAGGCGAGGTAAGGATGTCTATGGTTGTTTAATGATGTTGTTATTGATGCTTTATTGCCTGATTAGGAACCCTGAGGCGAGTTGGCCTCCTAAACGGGGCTTAGGCCATTAACTTACCAAGATTTTATATCATTTGTTGTTGTTAAACCTTTTCAGGACCTTAGCATATCATTGCTCCCTATGCGGTTTGGAGTACCACAAATTTTGGTTGGTCCTTGAGGGTTAGGCTTGGAAGCTAATCTTTTGAATGAAGTGGATTAACCCTAACTTTTATCTTTTTGCTCGCTTTTCGTTGAAACGTCCAAAGTGGGCTTATAAATATATTCCTAGGGGTTAATCAAGTAAATATTAAAACGGTGCTTTGGTTGAATGATGTGAACAGTTTTCCTACCTATCCCTGCTTGTTGTGATTGTCTGGGTGTTGGTTGTTATCGCTTCCGCATGTATAATTAAAAGAAAGATTAAATAAAGGGTCGACGACAAGTCTTGGGACATTACATCATAATGACCATAGTGGCATGTCGCGTGCTCGAAGGGTTCGGGACGTGACATTGGCTACCCATACGCAAGCCACTAATGCCTAAATATTGCATGTTTATTAAAGAAAATCTCATTAGATTTTCCTTACCAAATGACAGAAAATATTTTCTAGTTCATTTTCATGTCTCATTTAAATACCAGAAACTATTGTCATTTTCTTGGAAAATGACTTTGCGGAAAATATGTTCTAGAAAATGTCACATTTTTCGCAAAGCAAATGGATTACTGGAAATTGTTTTCTCAAAAGTCATTTTCCAATAAAATAACAATATTTTGCTAAGACTTGAAAATGAATTGTAAAATATTTTTCGTCGTTTGGTAAGGAAAACTTGATTTGATTTTCCTAAATAGACCTATACTATTCAAGTGCTAGTGACTTGTGCATGGATAGTCAAAGAACCCATCACAAGCATCGGGGTCTCAAGCCTATAGCCCCAACTCCCGAGCATGACACGGTAACTTGTGAACTCAGTACCCATGCCCAACTACTTGGCGCCTTAGCCCAAATCTACGAAGACCAGGCTTAAGTCCTTGGCGCCCGACTCTGGGTCCATTGAGAACAGACCTCGGATTCCAACGCCCAAGTACTAGTCCCTTGCACTCGAACCCAGGTCCATCAAGGTCCAGCCTTGGTTCTTGGCGCCTAGGCCTAGGCCCAGCCTCACTGGACCCAAGTGTGGGCGCTAGGGACCTAAGCCTTGATAGACCCGGGCACGACTGCTAGGGTCCCATGCATAACCTCAATGGACCTAGGTTTGGGCACAAGCGAGGGACCTAGGTGTGGGCAAAACCTAACCTTGATAGACCTAGGTGCGAGCATCAAGGTTTACGGCCTAGGGTTGATGGACCCAGGTGCAAGCGTTGAGGACCTAATCTCGAGAGCTCGAGGTCTGGGCCTAGCCTTAATGGACCTAGGTGTGGGCGACCGAGGTCCCTAGCATGAGTGCTGAGGTCTCAGGCCTAGCTAAGGGGTTGAGGGCACAGCTTCGATAGACCCAGGCATGGCATCAATGGACCAAGGCACCGGGGTCCAAGGCCGGGTATATTACCTAGCCCAACCTCGATGGTCCCGAGTGTGGCTTCTGGGTCCTGGGCATAGCCTTTATGGACCTAAGCCTGGCCTCGATGGGCTCGGCTGCTGGGCACCCTGCCCTTGCCTCTTGTCTCAACTCCACTACCAAGGGCCCAAGAACGGGAAGGGTTCCCATGCCCAAGCACAAAGGTTTTGGTCCAAGCGTTGATACAGTCACATTTTTATGAATTTAAACTTTGGTAGGAAAATATTTTCTTGAATTTAAGTTTCTGTAGAAAAACATTTTCCGTTGACTCATTTTCCTAAGCAATCCAAACGCCGAAAAATGAGGAAAATATTTTCATAGAAAAAGCTTTATGTGAAGCAAACAGAGCCTTAAGCAACATTGTGATCGGATTGAAGAATGTTGCGACATTATTCACATGTAAAGACCATGATTTGTAGGTGAAAATGACAGTGGCGGATCGTTCATCCAATGCGCTCGCTTTTTTATGTCTCTCGGTTTCAATTCCAAATTTTGGTATGACCAAGCAGCTAGCTTTTCTGAAATAATAATGCATATCACATTTTGAAGAATTGGAGCTTGCTTGAGAAAGCTCACCCACCTTAAATTTTTTTAAGTGATGGAGGACAATGATTCTCTGCCTTAATCAAATATTTAATAGCTCACTTGCCCAGATGAATAAGGAAAATTGCATTTGGAAATTAGTTTCAATTGGATTTGGCAGTTCTTAATTCATGAAAGGAACCCTTTCTCTTTTGAAGCAACTGAATAGCTAGATTTGAGTGAAAAGTACTTGATTGTTGGAATAAACTTGCGAATAGTCACAATTTAATCAATTCTAATTGGGATTGTTATTATATTGTTCCATTTCAAGAAAATGGATTATTTATTTTGTTCGTGTCGGTAAAATTTGAAGGAATTGATAAGAAAAACAATAGGAAGAAAACCACAAAAAATCCTAAATTATGCTCACTGTGATACATTACTCTAAACTTTATTTTGTGATATCAAAAACCTCAAAGTATGTTCACTCTGATAGATTTATCCTAAACTTTTTCATATGACATAAAAAACTTCAAACTTATATATGTGACACATTAACCTTTAATGATTTTTCAGTTAAAATAATGTCGTTTTTATTTCATTTAAGACACGTGGACATCATTTCAACATTGTTTGCTTTTTGATGTTCATACAGATAAATTTTAATAGTGTTTATTGACGGAATCTTGACAGAGGGTAAATATGTCACACGTGTATAAGTTTGGAAATTTTTGTATCACATAAAAAAGTAGTAAATGTATTACAACGGACATAATTTGGGGTTTTTAGTATGTCCTTCCCAAAAGGATATTAGTAAAAACATTATCAATCATCCGATTTCAAGATAACTTTTTGGTAACTCACCAACAAATTTTACTAACTCTTTTTACCGCATGTTAATTATCAACTTTCTTATTTTTTACCAACTATCATTTGTCATTCTTATCAACGTCATAAATTTACTAACTCTTATATGAATTTTCCGACCTTCATTTGAGTGAGTTACCAACTTTTTTCAATGAAATCACCAACTAGTTTTGAATGGCTAACTCAATTTTGAGTTACTTGCCAACATCTATTTGTTTGTTTTATTAATTTATATTATCATTTACCAACATTTATGTGTAGTTCTGGCAAATCATTTAAATTTATCGATTCTTCTACGAATTTACGAAGCATTATTTGTGTGATTTTCTTCAATTATAAGGTTACTAGCTAGTTTTGGTTAACAATGTCTCTTTTTTTGTTGCTTACAAATGTTTATTTGTTTTTTTAAGTTTACCGACTTTTTACAAAATTTTACTTGCCATACTTGTCAACATGTTAAATTTGCCAACTCTCTTTAAAAAGTTAACTTTAGTTAGATTGATTACCAATTTCTTCTAGTTAAATTACTGATTAGTTATGCGTTATCAACTTTTATTTGACTTAGTTACCGACTTCTATTTAGTTTTTATAAATTACTAAATTTACTTATCTTTGACAAAAAAACTTTATCTTAAATTTTACAACATTTATTGATCTTTCATACCAATAGCTTTAGTTTACTAACCATTAAAAATTACCATCCTTTATTTGAGTGATTTGCAATTTCTTGTCCAATTAAGTTGTTCACTAGTTTTGGGTCACAATTCTCATTTGAGTTTGCTTTCTAACGTTTTTTTGTTTTTTTAATTCACCAGCTTTTTTATTGAGTTATAACTTTATTATATTACTTGCCAACTCTTAAACTTTACTAACTCTTTTTGGAAATAATAAGCCTCAATTAGAGTAATTACCAACTCTTCTCCGATTAAATTACCAACACCAATTCTTATTTGAATTAGTGATCAAGGAAATCACTATGGGAAGGCTAATAGACTACTAAACGGGAACAAAGGTTCCTCTCATGAGGCAATCACTCGTGTTTAGCACGGACTCCCCCATGCCCTACCAATTGCAACTTGGTATTCAATTTAACACACAATGTTCTTAACTTTTGAAGCCACTACTAATCAATTATGGTCGATTAGAAAGCAAGTATGGGAGAATACCTTACTTTTACGAACTAAAGATTCATTGATATGGGGACTAGGTTAAGCTAGATAAATTGAATGCCTTTCTATACATCTTCTATTTATTTCAAAGATATTTTGTAAGCAGTCTGGATTGATTTAAAACATTAGCTACTAACATGCAAGAATGATCATGCATGTACACAATCAATGATGTAACACTCAATAAATCAACACAATTAATAAATTTATAAACATAGGGCCAAGCTTGATACAAAGTAAAGCATAACCATACAATGATTAATTTCCCAAATATCTGCAAAGTGTTAATTAAAGATGCATGCTTTGCCTAAATATGGTTTCTAAAGGCTTATGCAATTTTAACTAATTCTTTTTAGGGTTTTGTTTGAAATAAGCATGAATCAATTTAAATAGTCTAATGAGTTCTAATCTAAAGATGCATTGGTGAAATTAAAGTGATATGTGTGCTATGTTATAGTTTAAATGCAACTCAACCTATATGCAATTCTAATGATGTAAAATAGAATCAATTATGGATTAACCCTATTATTTAAGTATGAGGGAGATTTTTTTTGTGTTTTATTTTTAATACATAAAAGACTAAATTCTAGGACACTAAACATAACCTAATTTTAATTGAAAGGAATACCTAATGATGCAATGCTAATCTTTTTTGGTACTTTCTTATTATGAAAAATGAACTATATGCGACATGAATAATGCATGATGCATGTTTATGCATAAATTAACAACTATTTATCAAAGATAATCGATATGCAACATAAACTAATCTTTTGGTGTTTTCTTGTTTAATTGACATGGTGACTATGAATAAATGCAAGAACTCTAGATAAACGAGAAAATTGCATGCAATGCAATAATATGAAACTAGATGCTATGATTATCATAATAAAGAATCGAAACCATCTCTAAAGCACGAAGGTGTGGCGGAAACCACTTGAGATGGTGTGACCTACACAATGAGGTCCAATGTGGAATACAAAAGCATTCAATCGGAATAATGCATCCATGGACTCAACCAAGGACACACATACTGGTATTACTTCAAAACAAGATGGCTTTAATTGGACTCAAATTTCATCACAGTAGTTAAACTTGGCAGCCAATCTTTTCAAGAACAATCCAACACTAATGTATACCAATGTAGCAATCAATCTTAAGGCCCCATTCGTTTCGCAAAAACTATGATTTTTTGGAAAATGTTTTCAAGGAAGTAAAAAATGACAATATTTTCCAGTATTCGGCCGAAACCTGAAAATGAGGTTAATAATATTTTTCGCCGTTTTCCATGGAAAATCTAATTTATTTTTTTTGGAAAAAAAATCAAAAAATTTGAATTTGTTAATTTTTTTCTTTTTCTTTCTATTTATGTCATTCGTCAGCCAGCGACCAGCTAGCAACCAGCCACATGTGAGGTGGAGCCTTGAGTGAGCTCGCCCAAGGCCGCTAAGCTCAAGACTCGCTCGTGGCCGATCGCTGGCCATTGCCGTGGCCGATGAAGAAGAAAAAGAAAAGCAAAGAAAAGAAAAAAAAGAAAAAAATATAAAAATTTGATTTTTTTTATAAATATTTTTATAAAAACGAGCTTTTCATTAATCAAGGACCCGAGCCTGAGCACCAAGGACCCAAGCTCGTCCTTTGTGGATGCGGGCTCAAGTGTTCGGGCATAGGGCATAGGGCATGGGCACCAGGGGATCGGGCCTAGCCTCGATGGACCCGGGCATGGGCGCCGGGGACCCAGGCCTAAGCAATGGGGTCTTGAGCCAACCTCAATGGACCCAATTCCATCCTCGATAAAGCCAGGCCTAGCCTTGATGGACCTGGCTTGGGCATTAAAGACTCTGGAACTAGCGTTTAGATCCCAGCATTCAAACGTAGAATTTTTTTTCGACCAAAAAAAAACAGGGTAGAGTTTTGGATCTAAATGCCAATACCTATTAATATATTGGAAAATGTTTTCTGATTTTTTCAAAGAGAAATCATTTTCTTAATTTAAGCATAGATTTTCTGTTGATCAGAAAAAAATTTTCCGTTGACTCATTTTTCCGAGCGAACCAAACGCCGGAAAATAAGGAAATTAAAATGTTTTTCCCAAAAATGTTTTCCATAAAACGACAGGAGCCTAAAAGTCAGAATATTCTCAGATACCAAATCAACTTAGGGCAAACATGAATCATGTAATGCCAAATTGACGGAAATTCTTTTTATTTCTTTTACCATCCGGCATGGACACGTCACAAGAAGAAACTGTTAGGATCGACCTTACTGACTACTCGCGAATGGGCAAGAAGCAAGCAGTTAACTGACCACGATTTCCTCCTACCTTCGCCGTAAAGTAAACACAGACCAAGTAAATTCACGATAATGCTAGTGATCACTGCAAATTGTTTGGAGATCATACCTGTAATCTACTGAGCGTGTACTTCGGCATTGACAAAACTCCGCATTACTCCAGCGATGGCGACGCAATACCTGGACGTGGACAGCGACAACCTAAGGTATCCCGAGTCAACTCTGTTCCGGATCAGCTGCAACCCGAGTGACGATTAATAAGCCTATGCAGCGACGGTCCAGTGAAACAGCAACTGAAGTCGACTGAACAGTAACCATGACGATGGTTTGGCTTGCCTCGAACCAACTCGGCGAGGTAGCATCCTTGATCAAAGACCGGTTAGTAGGACAACGATCTGTAGGTAATGAGATGCGCTCGCTCGTTGCTGCAAAGACCATGTTGATTGAAGATGACGGGCGAAAGAGAGACATCTGGTGAAGATGCTCGCTCAAGTCGTGTGGCCTTTCCAGATTTGGAGAAGTGGATGTGTCTTCGATCTCACTTGATTCTGTGAATATATATGCGGGTAAAGTACAGTACAGATATCTCAAAAGTGGAGATAAGCACGAAGGCACCCTCCATGCGATCCTCTTTCTCTTTTTGAAAGAATTCCCAGCGGTGAAAGATATCTTCTCGTGATATGGGATCCCACCCAGTCCTCCCCTTGTTTATACCCATTGAATGTCTTCTCTTTGTTCCTTTTTTCTTTCTTTATCTTAGAATGAGTTTAACATATTGTTGCGTTAAGGAATTTTGAATATATATGTGTGACCAATCTTCCTTTTGCAAACCCATGGTGAATGTGCCCATAGATTTCACCCACAATATTTCTTCCTGTAATGTACGAAATCTTCATTCTATTAATTTGGAATTACAAGTGCTTTACACAATCGGTTTTCGGCAACATGGCAAAGATTTTGGGTTTGGGCAAATTTTCTTGCTCTTGTGGGCTTAATTCAATTAAGCTCACAACCACCCTAGCTTAATCCGATCAGAACAAGTTTAATATAATTATATGGGCATAATTAAAATGCTACGCAATATCAAACCTTAATTAAACCTGAATCAAGTGAGATTAAACCTTAATTAAACGACACCAAGCCGCGACCACCACGCCCTTCCATGAAGAGCTTCCTTAGAGGCGGCTGCAGCGGCAATGACAAGCCCCCATCTGTGCGGCGAAGAGGAGGTTTCGGTCGAAGAGCGGCTAGATATGTCAAATGCGGCGGTTCTGGAAGACGGTATCACTCACGACTGGCAATCCGTCTGGATTCGTGCAGGCGAACGTGAACTTGAATTCTTCGTCGCCATCCCCGTCGTCATCATCATCACCACAGTCTTCTTGTTCTTGCTCTTTCTTTTGCCCAGCTTCCTGTTCCGAAAGCAGTGGCTTTTTTGACTTTTCCGCTTTGGGCTCGTGGTCTTCACCTTTGCAGCAAAGACGTTGGTTTCCACCTTCTCTGTCGAATCTTCGCTGGTTTTGCCTTCGATTTCTACAGATTCGCTCGAGGAATACTGTGGATTGTGAGTCACTTGCCTCATCGCTGTGGCTTCTAGCCTCACTGCAGGTATACCAATTGCTTTGCGTACACTTGTCCTGGCTGCTCTGTATTGGGGGTTTTACTTATGACTATAAAGTTTATGACGATTTTCAGCAGTTGCATTTCTTCGGACGGTTACTCTCGATTGCTTTCATGTCCCTCTTTTTTTGCAAATTTCATGTTCACATTCTCATGATGCCGTGATTTTGCAACCAAGCGGTTTCTTTCTAGACGGCGTGTTAATAGCCCCATGATCTTACTTTTGCACTTTTGCACAACCGATGCCCTGTGTTCTTACTTCTCAAGTAATTGTCTCCTCCAAAATTGCACGCCCATTTCTACTCGATCTCAATTGATTCGTAGGCTTTGAGCTTTGTAGTCGTGCTTCGACGTTCCTTAAGTAAACACCTGCCAATTAATCCATTGCCCCAATTGATTTGTCGCAAGTTGGTTACCATATTCCTTTGCCTCTCATGCTTTCAAAGAACTTTGATGGTATACTGCTCTTCACCCATTGGTACCCATGCCAGTATCCATACCCATAGTTACTAGCTATTCACCATCGTATGTTGACATTTGACTATGTGTCTCAATGTTGATCGACAGATATCAAAACCCTACGGTTGTCGACAATATGTTACGTGCAAAGTAATATTCATGTGTCATTCATGCGACTGTCCATGTTCACGTGTCAAGCACGGGCTTGTTTATGTCGACAGCGCAATTATTTTTGGTGTAAATGGGATAGATCTTCGCATGGTAGACTCTCAAGAGGTCATTTGTCCATTAACTCAGAATTAGCTTCGAATGCAAAAGTTTGACATAAGTTCATCGTAAGAATGATCTAATCTATCGAATTGTCGAATTCATTACCGAGTTTATACTAACGAGTGCCCTCAAACTTCTCCTTCCCTTCCAACTTCTCCATTTTCACGTACTTTGTTGCGAATGAACAAAGATGTTGAGGAATTGTCCCCATGTAATATCACAATAGATACACTAAAAAAGGGTCCAAAAAGAGGTAATATTTTCAAATAAAGTGTATGTTAGTTGGTTAGAGAAAGCAACTATTTAACATTCTCCTGTTTTCTCTAATGAGATATGTGAAATCGTTGAAGCCAATAGAACTCACAAACAACATACAATGAAGTTTATCACTGCGGTGGTTGGTCTGAATGACGTAAAGCTTCCTCCCTAGTAGTTTGGGCCCCTCTAGTCGTGGGCTTGAACCCACCCCCAATCGCTTCTCACCCTTAGGAAGCCTTGGTTATTCTGGGACGTTGATTCAGTTATGCCACAACGTAAGGCAACCCGTCTCTAATGTTGGTTTGCGGAAGCTTGGATGTGGAACACAGTGAAGAAGGAGAGGAATGGCAAGGCACCAACAACCACACAAGATAGAAAAGTTGACGGGGTTATATCCAAAACAGAATCAGAATAATTACATAGATAATAAGAAAATTAACACACAAGTTTACCCAGGTTTATCATTGAATAGGGTTATGTCCTGCAAAGGGATTCCACTATGATATTTAGGATTTACAACCACAATTACTCGTTACAATGATATCTCATATGAGTACAATATATATATATGACTTAAAATGGGCCTAAAGCCCAAACCTATCCGAATCCTTTTAATCCTACAACAGACGGACTAGCAAACCCGATGTTGTTTCGGGGGCAGCCGATATTGTTTCGGGAGCGCTACTCTCAAGCCCCCGCCCACTCACTAGCGAGCGAGGCCGCCTTCTGCTCACCGAGAAGCGGAACCCCCGTCCGCTGTCCGGTCAGTGGAACCCCCGTTTCAGGAGCGCTACCCCTGAACCCTCACATTCCATGTGTAAGGGTCATATATGGTCGGATTATATTTCGATTTTCCTAAGCTCACGTGGGTGTGTCCGATATGAGAAACAAGAGTCCCTGAAATATTCGCTTCCTCCAACAAAAGTTTCGTATATAATATTGTGCTTTTCAAAACAAAGTGAAGCTTTTCTCTGCATGTTAAGAAAGATTCTCAACAAAAAAAATAAAACATTCAAGACAAGCTTTTTTATAACAATTTTAACCGCCTAGAGGTAAGCCGACTTCAACATGTAAGAAACAAAGTTGAACTTTTGCTCTTTTGCCGACTTCAACTAATCAAAAAGGAAACCACGTTCAAATTACAAATTTTGGTCAAAGAAGCAACTTGTCCAACTTGGACTGTACTTGTCTTCACGGTGCAGGCTGCGCTCTCCTTGTCTTAAATGTTGGAGTCGGTTGAGAATCGAAATCCAATTTTAACTTTTCTTCTTCAGCCAAAATCAATTTTACTAATTCTAACATCTACTTCCACTAGTACTGGTGGGAAACCATGCTGGGCTCAGTCACTATATAAAGTAATTATGGTTCAAATCGAATATTCCTATCACGGCTATAGAACCCATTTGATAAATAATCAGAGGAAGTTTTGTTAATGTGTTCTACAAGATTCACTGGGAATGAATTTTGGGAGTGCCATTTCCTTATCTAAACATCTCAAATTTTTAGTGCTTTTTTTGTAAGTTCTACACCGATAGATCTCAAACTGAAAATTTACCAATTTAGTCATAAAACCTTTTATACGGATGCTAATTTAGTTCTTTCAATTTTATCAATGTAATCTTCAAATCATTGTGTGAATTTTAATGTAATCCTTTTGGCCAATAACCATAGGAAATCGCTGATGTGACGGTCAATGTAAGATACCGTACAAAGTAAAGTTGTCCACGTCAACTTATCACGTAGGACGGTGATGACTAGATGCCATGTTAACGATTTCCGTTGACAATCAATCAAAAGGACTACATTGAAATTTCGTGTAAAAATTTAGAACTAAATTATCAAAATTAAAATATTTAAAAATGAATTGATATCCTATAATAGGTTTATAACTAATTTGGTGATGATGCCGCTCTCAAACTATTGGAACCGCCAGTCTCTCTACAAAGCCAAAAAGAACGGTCAACGAGCCAGAGCAACTCCGCTCGCGACCTAACCGTATCCTCCCTCCCCAAGTCGTCGTCATCAATGCCTTGAGAAGACAGAGAGAAAACGTTATCGTCATGACTTGGTCAACTTCTTCTTCTTCTTCTTCCCTGCCATGCCACTCTTCGTTCACCGACAATTCCTACTGAGTGAGAGAGAGAGAGATGGAGTCGACGGTGGTCGCTGGCCCAGGGATCAAGGTCGCAGCGATCTGCGGGTCACTTCGAAAAGCTTCTTTCAATCGAGGCCTCCTTCGTTCCGGTAAGCACGTCGATCCTAATTTTCGAAATCCGCGCGCTAAATCTGCAGTTCTTTTATCTGAATGCGTTCGCTTCCTTTTCCTGTCGATGGTGATAGCGATCGAGATATGCGAGGAATCGGTGAAGGGGATGCAAATAGAGCTGATCGACGTATCGTCCCTTCCGATGATAAACACGGACCTCGAAGTCGACGGCAGGTTCCCGCCGGCGGTTGAGGCTTTTCGCCAGAAGGTCCTGGAAGCCGACAGCATCCTTTTTGCTTCCCCTGAGTATAACTACTCCGTCACTCGTAACCACTTTTCTCTGTTTTATTTAAGTTGTTTACTTGCTCATAGTTGCGTTAAACTTGCTTCTTCTTGTTTTTGGCTGTTGAGGAGGCTGTGCCTATGTATGTTACACTCACTCAAACATTTTTACTAATTGTTGTCAGCCGTGTTTATTGAATCACTGTATATTGTTGAGGCTAACAACCCAATATAAAGGGGTGGTGAATAGGTTGATTCGCAAAACTTAGACAATTTTTGGCTGAATAATTCAAGTTAAAATAGATAGATGCCTGAATAGCTTATTAACATCATGCGCGCATGCTTCTATCAAACAAATATAGAAATGAATAAAAAGATAAAGTAGAGAATATTTGCAAGCAAATACTACGGTGGTTTAGCTTTTATCAAGCTTAAGTCCACTCTCGTACCAACAAGGATGGAACATGCTATGTTATGAAGTAGCAAGTTATGCCTCTTTCGAAACTGGTAGATCTCACTATCAATACTCAAGTACTGCTATTACACTTGTTCACTTATCAAATCGGAGATTTCACTAGAAACTTTAATAGAGAAAATCACAAGTGAGCATAGTCACATTCTCAGTAAATAGAACGAGAAACTCATAGCTTTCTCTACTTTTGCCACACCCTTTATCTTGCTTTGAATCTTCTTAGATAGATCCTTAGTCTTCAATCTTGCCTCGGAGGAACTTCAAGAAGATTAAATAGCCGTTGGAGATCCTGGACAGAGTCGATACAATCAATCCTGGCAATAGGGAAGTTTCCTTAAATGGAGTCCGATGGTTTTGTCGCTTATTGGTTCCTCTAGTTGTTTGAACAAATTATGCAAGAACTGATTTGTTTCAATCTCCTGTCCTTCTTCTATGAATTCTGGGACTTGCGATTAGCCGGTAGACACCAATTATAATTAAACTGGAGAGAGGCTTGGGTCATCTTATCCAGTTAATTCGAAAAACATGATGAACATCTCATATATAGTTGATATAGGGAGCTGCCTCTATTAGGAATCCAATGAGTCTATTCAAGCTAGCTGCTGGAAATTGACTTATGATATGCTATTCATTGGTCTTCTTGAGTATATTAGCGATCAATATTACAGCTTACGGATCTTACCAAAAAAAAAGAAATTATTACAGCTTACAGTCTTTCCCAGTTCTCACGAACGCCTCGTTCTACCAAACTAGTTCACCCTCCATAAGGTCCATCCAACTTGTAGATGTCCTTCCACTATATACTTCAGTTACCATTGATAGTGCCTAAGCACTCCTCATACCAACTTCACCTGATATTCACAATACCTGCATTTATCAATAATTAAAATAGATGGTTTTGCCAACTTCAAAATATAATAGAGGTTTTCCCCCACACATATTTGACTGGTTGGAGGAAGGTGTTTTAGTATACTTATCTAATTATCATTTTGTGCATTGGGGCTTTCTTAACAACGATCTGTTGCATGAAATGTTCTTAGAGGACCAATCATTCAGTTTCTTTACTATGAGACTGATCTCCTTCCTCAACTAATTTGAGAATGCTGCTTCACTAGCACTTCGGATGTGATGAATTAATTGTCTCCTCATGAGGCAGCCTTGTTCTGTCAATAGTTATAGGGCAAGGTGACCATATGCATTGGTACGGATACCTGGGAATATCGGTATCTTTGTGTGGAAGAAATTATAGTATGTCATCTGTCTCTCAGATATTATTGGATATCAAGTTCATTGAATCTGCATACACTAGAGAGAACTATATACTCCTATTTTGAATTCGTAAGTCTGTTAGTGATCTTATCGAAGAGTCAGTGGTAGACTACACATTGCCGAAATCATTCAATCTCACTAAAGCAAAGTGAATTTGAAAGAAGCTCAATTTCCCCATCAAACTACATCGTCATACTAATCTCCCAATGCTTGTTAGGTGCGCCTTTTGCCACTTCAACAACGTGGGTTCCAGGGTACAAGTATTACAAGTAAACAGAATTTACGCTCTACTCATTGAGTCCGGTGGGACAAAATGATCCCTTCTGATATTTTTTGAGCTATAAAAGTTGCGGAAGTGAAAGTTTTATATTTCTTACAACAAACCCACCTTAGGTGAGTAAATCTCGGGCCATGAACACCCTAATGATCTTATAGATCAAGTAAGGCTCAGCTTGAGTTTTTCCGTAGGCATCACATGATGGTAAAGGATGAGGAAGTTATGTATTTGTGAAGTCGTTCATTTCTTATTCATATATTTCTATTTGCTGTACCAGCACCATTGAAGAATGCAATTGACTGGGCATCTAGACCACCAAATGTTTGGGCCGGTAAGGCGGCTGCCATTGTGAGCTCGGGAGGATCTTTTGGTGGGAGACGAGCGCAGTATCATCTCCGTCAAATTGGAGTCTTTGTTGATCTTCATTTCATCAACAAACCCGAATTCTCTGTGAACAGATTCGAACCACCAACGAAATTCGACAGTGAGGGAAACTTGGTTGATCCAGAGACAAAGGAGACGCTTAAGCAGGTTCTTCAAGCGCTGCACAGATTTACGTTACGACTTCAGGGTCCGTGATGTGAAACTTAAATACTCTGCATCATTGGTATCTATCTTATTCAGCAATATTGAGGACATCAAATTGATGTCTTGACGATGAACACCAAATCCACAAAAGCAACGGCTGTATTAGTAAAAAAACATTCCTCCGAGGAATGGCAAATAATGAAGTGGAGTACAATGAATTGGATTCTGGTTTGCGGACTAAAATTTTCAACGATTGACATCTTCAGTAAGTTTTGTAAATAAAATCGAAAAGTTGGTAAAAAAAAACTGTTAACTTGCAAATATAAAAAATAGTTGATAATTTCACAAAAGTGTTGATAAGTTATCAACAAGTTACATTAAACAAAAAAAAACTCCTATTAGTTTTTCCACTTAACTTTTTTGACATTTCCACACATTTATTGAAATTACTAGCACAAAAAGATCCGTACTTTTGGGCTTGGAACAGTCGAATTATTCTCTAACTAGTCAACTCATGGTCCTACCTCTATAACAATACATTATGTACCTTGTGCGTTGTCAATTGAGAGAAAGATATTAGAAATGCTAAAAGTTGTATACGGTACTCACTTTAGTATAAAAAGTTTTGTCTAGATCACTTAAGTGTCACTTTTTTTAAAAAATGATTATTTAAGTGCCAACTCTGATCTGAATTGCCGGAAATCAAATGTGACCATATTTTATTAATTTATCAGTCCTACATGACTCGTCGGCATGCCCAATTAGCATATAACCCTTCAACAACGTTGTCTAAAAGTTGTAAATAGTTAAGTACCAAACTTTATTTATAATGATTACTTCAATGCTGGTCGTTGTTATAAAACAATCACTTCAATGCTAGTCGGATTGTGCGACGTAATTTGGGAAGTTCACGTGAATTGGATTTTTTTAAAAAATATGTCGAGTCATATTAAAAATTTTAATTATAAATACCATGTAATCAATTTGGCCGAAATTGGCACTTGAGTAATCGTTTTTTTTTTCTGATTTGGCACTTAAGTGAATTAGAAAAAGACTGTTAGCACTTTTAGTGTTTTTATCCCGTTTTCAATTAGTTCACTCAGTTTGAATCAGACAGGTTTTATAGTCCAGATCGCATTTTTGACTACAAAAGAGCATAACATTAGGTCTTGCTCCTATCAATGCTATTAACATATATCTATATCTTTAAGTCTAAAGTACGCACATCTTCTCGTATTTGAAACGAGTACAATTGCTCTCTTTAGATACTGTTGATTAGCGAAGTATTAATGTCATCATAAACAAGACCTATCAAAATAGGTTATAAACTCATTTCTTAATCATATTTGATAGGCTGAATTGTTATATGTATTAATTATATTATGTAAATGGGTTTAGAATAGTAAAGTCCAAAATAATATAGATATTAAATGGGTTTACAATTTATTTTGATTTAACCCACGTCTCTGACTCCCTCTTGACTCTCTCTCGCCCTCACTTAATCTCACACTCGCTTGCTCCGTGCTCTCACCTTATTTTTTTTTTTTTTCGGAAAAAAGATATCATTAGCTAACTGAAAGAGTTTGAGAAAAAAAATATATGAATGAGAGCAAAGTAAGGCCCATAAGGCTTCCGGTGGGCTTGATAGCCAATTAAAAGGAAGAGACCAATCCTAAGAGAATTCGCAATGCAATATGCGACCCTATTCTCCTCCCTTTTGCAATGGGCTAGGCTTAAGTTAGGGAAGCCCACAAGAAGGTTTTTGGCCTTGTTGATTAAGTGCTCTTATCTTGGTTTGGGTATAAATTTTTTTTAATTGAATTAAATATAGAAGTGTTTTAGTAATATGGATCGAATCAGGTATGAGTTAAATTAGGTCGAGTCAAATATGAGTCATCATATTTGTATTACATGAAAAAGGATTAAAGGAGTTAATTTGGATTGGACTAGTTTTTACCCAATTCGATCCATCCATTTGATTAGTCTCATAAACTCTCTTCAATTTGAGGAATGAACCTACTGCCTTTGTGTATCCACCGAGGACCTTTTGCCACGCCCCAAACCCCATTTAACTCGCAACATCCCTCTTCAGTTGAATTAGTGTGACATCTCAAGAAACGTCGCTGATCCACACCAACATATCAGAGTTTGAACACAGTGGAAACAAGAACATAAACCCTGACAGTAAAATCATAGAGTAATAAGGAGAGACAAATTACCAATCTACCAAGCACTATGTTACACCGCAATATATATACATTATCTATTACAATTCACCATAACCAATAACCAACTACTTCATTGCACTCACTATATTCACAATATTCAATACAAACCATCACAACCATCAAACCTCCGCATAAGAACCGCCGGTATCCAAAAAGGGACTAACGACATCAGGTAGACTTATACAATCATAAAAAATGGGTGCCTCTCAAAACTGTCTAACCCCTAATTCCTCACTAACCCCTATTCGCCCTATAGGGGGTCTACTCAAACTCAGTCTTGTCGTTGCCAGTTTGTTCTTCTGAAGACTTGGGCTCAGCATTGACCTCAATCGGATTGTCCTCCTCTCCCAACTCCATTGGAACTTCGATTGGCTAAATAATTTTAAATAAAACTGTGAGAACACTTCTCAATAACCAAAACTCTAAATCCCATCAAGGCTAACACGTATCTCTGGGCATGTTCATGCACACAAATCACACAACTAGCAAGTCAGAACAATAGCGGACACAAATGTCTCGCCTTAATACGCACAAAAACTTACGCACAAATTCAAACATTATTACTAGAAACCAACACCATGTCGCCCTCAAATAATACTATTCAACTCATATTCATACCCACACTCGCATAACTAACTCAACATCATACGATTCTCATTTCACTCGAGCACACGCATCCAATTCATTTCTGACTCGCGTAAACATGCCTCAAGTCCAAAATCTAGCCATCGATCTCTAACCCGCGTAAATATGCCTCAGGTCCAACAATACTTTGGTAGCCTACGTAAACGAACACGTCTCAGGTTCAGTGTCTCTAGCCCACATAAACAAACACGTCTCAAGCGCAACACCGATCTCCCTTTTTATAACACAACTCGTGTAACACACATCAGGTTGAACAACACTTCTATAGCTCTCATCAAAACGCCTCATGCTCAGTATCTCTAGCCTGTGTAACACAGCTCAAGTGCAACACCAATCTCCTTTTTCCAGCACAACTCGCGTAAAACGCATCAAGTTGACGGTCTTCCAGTAAAACTAGGCATGGTGCCGCGTAACACGCCTCAGGATGAGTTCAATTCCCCGTGTCAACACACCTCAGGAGTTATGTTACCACACGTGCACACATTTTCCAATTATTATTTGGACCCTGTGTAAAAGCGCTTTAGGGTATTTAATGGCCACATAACACTTCGACACCCATTCTCATGTCAATTTCATACGACCAATTTGCACACGCCATTTAACATATACAGGCTACCAGTAAGCCATGCCAACTCACAATTTTACCAATTCAATTCACACGTGCACAATTTAATGCCAATATTTGCATTTTAAGCCAAATTTCAATACTCACGGGCGTCGTACTCCTACTGACAACCCCCAAACCAACACGCACTATGTCTCAAGCACCAATATGCATCAATTCAGCCATAGAATGAACATTGATTCGGCCACCATAGAAAAATCACTATAACGGCACATTTAGGCCCGTTTTTCACGCAATAATTCACGATAATCACCCATAATCAATCCGATTACCTAATCAATCAGTTCTAACCTCAAATCCACCTTGAAAATTATCATAATTCCATCCAAACAGCTCAGCCAAAGCAGTCCAACCATCTCTCTATGAATAACCCCTAAAACTTGCTAAACAGGCTCGAATTACCCTGAAATTACTCATTATCTTAGGCGAGGGTTATGATATCACTTACTTGAGGTCCTACGCGAGCTCTAGCACTCAAAGGTGATTGAAAAGAGGAGAAACAGCAGTAATGACGGCGTCGAGCGGTGACGACCACCGATGGCTCACAACGGCCACGGGCGGACCACAGCAAATGGTGACGAGCTGCTAGTCTTCCTCGGCTAGGCTAAATCGAAACGAAGGTTGGTGATGGTGTTTTGGTGAACAGAAATACAAAGAGAAAGAGAGAGACGATGGCGGCGGTGATGCGGCAAGGCGGAGGGGCGAACGGCGGCTTAACGGAATGGCGGCAAACGAACGGGCGGCGACCGCCAAAGGCGTGGCCGGCTGGCCGCTTCACGTGAGGAAGAGAGGGGAGGGGATTTGGCCAAGAGGAAATGGGGGAGTTGGGCATGGGAAAATTGAGGATAGAGAGAGAAAAAGAGAGAGAAAAAGGATTAAATAGGCCAGTCAAAGTCTTCCAAGGTGAAATTACCATCCTACCCTTCTCTCTACTTTCTATCTGACGGCCACGATTCAACCTTATCCAAAAATCAACAGCCAAGATCAATCCTTACAAAAAATATCCAAGGGTAAAATTGGAATTTCACAAAAAGTGCGAGGGCAAAATCGTTCAAAAATTTATATTTTCAAAGTGGAGGTGAAATGTCCAAAATGCTCTTCTTATTTTACACTAGGTCTTCACAAAATCCCAAGAGCAAAACAGTCATTTTTCACTTCATGTCAAAATTTCAGTTTTCTAATGAATCCGGACAAATCCTTGGTTGTCCACGTTAATAACGGCGTCGTCCAATTACTCTGCCATGACTCTCAAAATTTCAACACCTAACTTAGTCTCTATTGAATGGTCAAATTCAATTAAACGCGACTTGAGCTTATTTTAAACTAACAGGTGGCTTTCGGAAAAATTCATATATTCGACCCGTGATCAATACTAAATCGAGCCATGCTTAAGTTCACTTGAACCATGGTGACCTCGATTGTCATGTAATTGCGAGGATCAATCACTAGTTCTAAAGAACGCGATCGTTTGGGATAGGTTTGAGATCGTTCGCAAATTTCGTATTCTGGCGAGGCGGAATCACCCGCAATCCAATCATACGACATTAGAAATTCGATCCATGACCATCCTTGAATAGGCCTATATTAGCCCAAAATATCACATCGACAATCCTTATAGTTAAAAGTTTGTCCATGGTCAGGTTCTATGGTCGCACGAATCTAGATCCCTAATTACCCTTTCTCTACCGGTTAGTGTCCCAAGAGTGATCAAGTCTAGACAAGATTTACTACAAGTACGTTATTGAAATTATGCATTTCACAAATACCAAGTGAATTGAAATTTAGAATGTCACACCTTTTGTTACAATATCTCGTCCGATGAAGATAACCGGATATCTTGAATAGTTGTACCCTGCAAATCGCCCCTTCAAGTGCAAAAAAGCGACTTTTCTCACATATTTATTAGTCAACCAACAGCATTAGACCAAAGGCATTAGAGAGGGAAGATAGTCTCTATGTCACTTGGGTTTCTTTATTGAATTACTTGCACCTATTGCTCATAAAACTAATCAACTTTAGTATGCATTTTCTTTCCTGAAAATTTAGACAATAGCATCAGAGCAAGAGGCTTATCCGGCTTTGGATAAAAGGCCGTTTGGTTACATTAACTCAAAGCGTTCAAAAGGTTTGAGACTCTTCTTCTCTATCTATCTTAAATTATGTTTTCCTCGTACTTGAAATTTGGATTCGGCATCTAATAGTCACATCAATCCGTGGCAAATCTCAATAAAGAGTTCACCCGTTTGAATTCCACAAACTATGGCCAAACTGCTTTAGGTAGGCCACTAGAATAGGCCAAATGCCTGAACTTTACTAGTTTGGGCACACACGGTGTTTAATGGACCTCCAGGCAGCCGTTGTCCCATGCTCGTGCCCGTGGGTTATCAAAAGGAAAAATAAAAAAAAAGAAATACACTTCATACGGTTAATTAACTAATAACTTAGGCCTTAGAGAGAGGTAAGGGAAATGCGATACTTATGCTAGAATTTAGCATTTACCTTTCTAGCACAAAATATTAACTAGCTAAATCATCAAATTAACATTGCTTGCATTGAAGACATATCTCAAATGGTGGTTACATTTTATAGAATGAGCCTTTTCCATGTATTTCTAGGTGAGGGATGAGCATGAGCATCTTTTTGAAGATGATCAAGACATGGCGGGGAAGTACTTGACCAGCAAACTGCTTCAAGAAGAAGATGAGTCCCCGTCCCCGTCCCGTGGAGAAGTGGAAGGAGTTAGGAGGAGGGAGCGCCCTTTGCCCGAAGAAATAGGCTGATTCACCTTCAAGCTGTCAAGAAAATCAAGCTAATAAATGATAATGACAGCATGCTGGACAGAGTGTTTACAAGAGCTTTACTGTCCTTATACTATTCTAAGCAATTTCTTGGAATGGTTCCATAAAGAAAAAACACAAAAATAATTTCGTGCTTGCAAAGATGGGGTCGAGGACTGCCAGACGTTCATCCCTTAATCGACTTGTTCAATGAAAGTGCGGAAAATCGAATTAAAAAGTCATGGATATATGCCTTTATCTGCCACATTGGAATTCACAACCAAATGTGTTTCTGTTCCAACCTTCCTGTAAAAGCCCTATATAGAGGATATTTTGGTTTGTTTGAAGAGAACCTTTTCTACGATTTATGATCAGAGCCGATCATATTGTACGTGAAGTGGCTCTACAATAACTAGTAGAATAAGTAATGTGACGTGGAGTTCTTTCTCGAAGGTCAAGCCGTAGTCCCTGTCCTGGTCCCGGGGAGAAGTGGAAGGAGATAGGAGGAGGGAGCGCCCTTGCCTGAAGAAACAGCCGGCTTCGCCTTCGTACCGTCAAGAAAATCAAGCTAATATACGATCATGACAGTACACTAGACAGTGTGTTTACAAGAGTTCTACTCTGTCCTTATACCATTCTAAGCAATTGCTTGGAATTATTCCATAAAGAAAAAACACAGAAGAACACAAAATAATTTCGTGTTAACAAAGACCGGGTCGATGACGGCCAGACATCCATCCCTAAGTCGATTTGTTCAATGAAAGTGGGAAAATCAAATTAAAATAATCTAAGGACAGAGAGTGTTTACAAGAGTTCTACCAGGTCCTCTTACAATGTGATATTTTACACCATTAATTGTTCGATGACACCAAGATCAATTACTTTATAATATATGAGAGTCAAGTTTAATAGTCGTCCTGGCCAGAAACGGTTAAACCGTGTGTCGATTCGCAGGTTCCTTCCAACGATCAAGTGCTTTTAAATCAAATCAAGCTTCAAAGTTGCTTCCAAAAAGAAAGGGTTTCTTTCACGAATCAACAACTGCGAAATCCATCTGAAACTAACATCCAGCTTCAGTTTTTCTGATTCAACTGGGCGCATGAGCTATCAAATAGCAGATGTTATCCTCCGTCACTTAAAAAAAGGTTGAGGAGCTTTCTCAAGCAAACTCCTACTCTTCAAAATATGATGAATAATTATTTCAGAATAGCAAGTTGCTTTGTTATACCAAACTATGAAATTGAATATATAGACATATTAAAGTGAGCACGTACGAACGACAAACTGCCGCTGTCATTTTCACCTAGAAATGATGGGCTTTACTTATGAATCACGTCGCAAGCATTCTTCAATCCGATCACAAACTTTCCCGTTTACTAATATGGACGTACGTTTAGACAGGCTATTCTCTCTCTATTGGATGTGTGATCCTATCATTTTTGCTCCCTTCTTACAAATCCACTCCTAATACTATTTGTAACATTTTGGCTCATTCCATATAGGCCAAACCCCTAAAAAAAAGAGGGGAGAAATGTCAGAAAAATCTTAAACCTACTGCACTAATGTTAATTTAATCATAAATCTTTTAATGCTGCCAATTTAGTCATAAACCTTTTGACTTAAAGTCAATTCAGTCATTCTGACTAATTTTGGGTAGATATTACTAACATGAATGCCAGTCGACCTATGTAACACAGCCATTGACCGGCGTCAACATGGACAACTTTTATTAATATCTTAATATTTTTTCAAATTTTTAAATCTTATTCTTTTTCCTTTTTTTTTCTTTTCTTTCTCTTTTTTTTTCTCCTTCCCTTCCTTCTTCCCCTAGCCAGTCAATATACCTCGGCGATTGGCCAAGGGTGAGGGCCAAATAGGTTGACCTCTCTGACCACTAGCGAGGGTCGAGCCTCGTTGGCCATGGATCTAGCAAGGTTGGGCCTCGCCCAACCATTGGTGAGGCTTGAGCTATTGCTAGAGGCCGCGAGGGCGGCCTCATACTAGGCTGGCAAGGGTCATGCCTTGCCAGAAGCCACAAAATTGCCAAAGGCCGCAAGGTTGAAGGCTGCGACTTTGCGGCTCTAGTGTGGTTGAGCTTTGCCTAGCCATGGCAAGAGCAAGCCTCGCCAATGGCCGACAAGATCGACAGCGCTAGCCGTCACTGCTAGTTGACACTACAAAAAAACATGTAATTTGCCACGGAAATTTGCGATGAAAAATTTCTCGTCGCAAACTTGCGACGGATTTCATTTTCCGTCGCAAATTAGAAACGATTAATTTTCGTTGCAAATTTGCGACGAAATTTACCACAAAATAAAAATCTGTAGTAAATTTGCGACGAATTTTTTATCCATTACAAAATCCGTCGTTAATTTGCAACGGCAAGTTTTCCATCGAATCGTTAATTTGCGACGACAAGTTAATTTGGGACGGATAAAATAATCTTCACAAATTTGCTACGGATTTTGTGACGAAAATGAATTCATCGCTAATTTGTAGTTTACCAAACCTTTCCTGATATTCCACTCCCTCGTTAATTTCTCTCTCTCTCTCTCTCTTTTTTCTCTATCTTTCGTGTGTCTCAAATCAGCAAAATCCGCGCACACACAAATCAATCTCGATGAAGCTTTTTTACCAATAAGTATTATAGCTAACTTCGTGACTATTTATCGCTAGATTGGAATTTCTTTTTTTTAATAGATTTTTTTTTGTTTTTGTTTCGTAACTTCGTCGCCGGTTCAATGACCAGCGACTAGTGATACCTCACCGGCCTAGGAAGGAGGCCGAACGGCCACGCCAGCCATGAGGGGAGGCCGAAATTGCGTAGGAAACTTTATCCATTGCAAATTTGCGTCGGAATTAGGCTTTTGTCGGAAATTTGTGACGAATAAATGAAAATTCCGTCGCAAATTTAATTCCATCACAAATTTGCGATGAAAACGAAATTGATCCATCGCAAATTTGCGACGGAAACCTAAATCCATCGCAAGGTTGACCTCACCACCGCCCACATCCGGGCGACAGTGAGGTCGAACTCGCTGGACTGGCGACCGAATAAACATAATGGGGAAAAAAGAGAAAAAAATTGAAAAAAATTGGAAAAAAATTAAAAAAATTATTAAAAAATGATTATTAAGTGATTTTTTTTTTAGGTATGTGTCCAATTGAAGGTCTGACAGTTGTGCCTAGCTCCGGCGAGGCGAGCTGGGCCCTCGATGCTACTGGGCGAGCTCTGCCTCACCGGAACTGGGCGAGAGCCGAGCTCGCCTAGCCATGGCCAGCTCCGCCTCGCCGGAACTAGGCGAGCTCGCCCAGATCTGGCGAGGCGGAGCTCGCCCAGCCATGGTGAGCTCGCCCAGCAACGGTGAGGGCCCAGCTCACCTCGCCGGAGCTGGGCCTTCGCCAGCGAGCCTCCCCCTGGTCGGATAGGCTGGAAGGAGAAGGAAAAAATTTTTTTAAAAGTAATAAAAAATATTAAAATATTGCCACGTGAACGCCGGCTAGTGCCATGTCAGCCGGCCGGCGGCCACGTCAGCGCCGGCCAGCCAAAAGGACTGAATTGACTGATTTGCAAAACGTTTAGGACTAAATTGGCCAAAAAAAAAAGGTTTAGGACTGAATTGGTACAATTGTAAAAGGTTTAAGACTTTTTTGGTAATTTCCCCGTCTTCTTTATAAGGTAATTTTTTCAATTTCAAAGTAATTGTTGCATGAATAACAAAATTATAATTTTCATAATTTTATGGTTTTAATTAAGAATAGTAGATGTGATATTTTAAATATTTTACGAGAATATTTTATTTTAATACAAACACAATGCAAAGAGAAAGGGCTTGAATGTATAATAAAAACTTACCTGGACGTCGAGAATTGACAGATGAGTTTCGTTCTGAGTTGGAACTATTTTTAGACTTTACTAGTAGTAAATATGAGTTCATGGATGGAAATAAGTTAAGGTGTTCGTGTAAAAAGTGTGGTAATGGTAAATTTCTTGTGTGTGATAAAGTTAGAGAACATCTTTGTAGATTTGAGTTTACTCCGAATTATTGTAATTGGACTTTTTATGGTGAACCATTTATATCTGATGAAGGATATTAAAGAAGTGACCAATTTTTAGTTAGGAAAGAATGTGACTATTATTATCAATTGAACCCATACGAGAGAATGGTAATTGATGCAGCTAGTCATAATTTATTTCAGAATCGAATCATGCAAGTACTAGTTTTATTCCTACACGTGAACAGGTGGGTACTAGTCATGCATCACAATTGGAAGAGATAAGAGTAACGGGTTTTGATGAGAATGTCTATAATGAAACTTTTCCATCGTCTAAGTAGCAGATGAACTTTTATGGGCAGGTCGTGAGAACCACACTAAGTTATCGGTAACAGCAAGACTGTTAAATATCAAGGCATAGCATAATGTGTCTGCGGATTGCTTCAACTTTTTTGTTGAACTAATGCGGGAATTAATGCCTCGTGATAACATCATGCCAAGTGATTTTTATGATATGAAAAAGCTAGTGGATAACTTAGGTCTTCCGATTGTAAGAATTGATGTATGTAGTAGGAGTCATATGTTATATTGGAGAGATGATGAAAATGCAGAATCTTACAAATTTTGTAGCCAACCTAAATACAAGATTAACAGGAGGTCGGGTCGTAATCAGAAACGTAAACCATGCAAACAAATGTTTTATCTGTCCTTAATCTCCAGATTGCAAAGGCTTTATCCGTCTAAAGCCACTACTGAACACATAACTTGGCATGCAAATTATGAAACAGAAAAGGGTCTAATGTGTCATCCTTCAGATGTAGAGGCATGGAAATATTTTGATAGAACATATTCAGAGTTTGCGATGGAGTCTCGAAACATCTGGTTAAGTCTCTGTGCTGATGGATTTGCCCTTTTGGGAAATCAGGAAAAAGTTATTCATGTTGGCCAGTTATCTTAACGCCGTACAATCTTCTACTTGATATATGCATTAAGACACCTTAGATGTTTTTGACATTGATCGTGACAGGCCCGCAAAATTCGAAAAAGTTGATAGATGTTTATATGCAACCATTGATTGAAGAGTTACAACGGCTATAAGTTAAAAGTGTCCCTACGTATGACGTTTCTACCGATCAAATATTTGTAATAAAGGCTGTCCTTCTTTAGATGATAAATGACTTTTTAGCTTACGGAATGTTATCTGGATGGAGTACAGTTGGGATCTTAGGATGTCCGATATGTTTGGAGAGATCAAAGTCATTTAGATTAAAACATAGAAAGAAGTCCAGCTATTTTGACCGTCACAGACGATTTTTACCGCTAAATCATCCTTTCAGAAGGAATAAAAAAGAGTTCATCAAGAATAGGACTGAAAGAACACGTCCACCATTGAGGTTGACCAGCGATCAAATTTGGGAGTATATGCAGGACTTTCCAACTGTTATTGAGAACCCGCACAACACGACTTTTGCTTACGGAAGTACATATAAGTGGACAAAACGCAGTATATTTTGGGATCTACCTTATTAGAAGGCCCATCTTATTCATCATAATCTTGATGTCATGCACATAGAAAAAAATGTTTTCGACAATATCATAAATATTGTGATGGATGTCGCCGGAAAAACAAAAGACAATTTAAACGCAAGAAAAGATATGAGAGATATTTGTGATCGGACAATACTAGATGTGGATGCAAGCAGAAGGGGACCAAAACCAAAAGCAGTTTATACATTGGATAAGGAGCAGAGGCGAGTTGTTTGTCAATGGTTGAAATCTGTGCGGTTTCCTGATGAATATGCTTCGAATCTATGGAGATGTATTGATTTGAATTAATGCAAGTTGATAGGTTTGAAGAGTCATGATTGTCACATATTGATAGAAAGACTAATTCTAATAGCTTTGAAGGAAGTTCTACCGAACTTTATATGAGGCGCCATTATAGAGTTAAGCAATTTCCTACATGATATTTGCTTGACAGTGTTAAAAGCATCGCACATAGAGAAACTAGAGAGAGATATTCCAATTATTCTTTGCAACTTATAAAGGATATTTCCTCCATCGTTTTTTGATTCGATGGAGCATCTCTTAGTTCACTTGCCTTATAAGGTCAAAATTGCAGGTTTCGTCCAATTTCGGTGGATGTATCCATTTGAGAGGTAATTTTTTTTTAAAATAAAGTTCAAATTACTTTATTATATATTATATTCCGATAAGCTTCTTTCTATTGTAACTAGATTCTTATATCATTTGAAGAAAAAAATGAAGAATAAAGTACGTGTTGAAACTTCAATTTGTAATACATATATTGTGGAAGAAGTGACAACATTTGCATCATACTATTTTGAGCCGCACGTGCAGTGCAAGAGGCGGAGAGCATGAAGAAATGATGAGGGCTCAATTGATCCCAATTGCAAAGCATTATCCATTTTCAATTATCTGGGTCGACCAAGCGGCACGTGTCAATTTCATTACTTAACAAGCGAAAAATTTAATGCAGCCCATACATATATTTTATTGAACTGCCCAGAAGTTGAGCCATATTTCAAGTAAGTGTAAATTTGCAAATACATGTATTGTGTGTCAAATATTTGCTAATATGTAAATGGTTTTTATTATTAAGATTTTCCAAACTTCAATGTATAGACTACAACCAAATGAGTTTGACTGTTTGTGTGATGAACAATTTACAGCATGGTTCAAGACATATGTAAGTTGCATATGGACCAAAACCAAGTTATTAAAATTATTTACATCATTTATTAAAATATATATTATTGACTTTGTACGTGTAACCTTAGGTTCACAGTAATCATGATGAACTTGAAGTGTAAGGATTGTTATATTATCTGTCATGGGGTCCACAGTTAAGAGTTTGAAGTTGGCCAACATATTTCATAAATAGATATAATTTTCACACTCAAGAATATGGAATGGAAAAAGCCACAATGAATAGTGGTGTGTCTGTTTGGTCATCCAATGGTGGCAGTTCAGAAGATGATTTTTATGACTTGTTGGATGAAATCATAGAGATAGAGTATCCTGGACTATTAATGATGCGGGTTGTGTTATTTAAGTGCACGTGGTTCGACCTTACCAAAGGAACGAAGGTGCATACGAATTTTAATTTGGTTAAAATAAATCACAAGAAAAGGTATATGAAATATGAACCATTTGTCTTGGCACAACAAGCAATTCAAGTATGTTATGCATCATATTCCAGTTTGAAACGTGACAAAACTGATTGGTGAGCTGTATGTAAAATCAAAGCACGGAGAAAAATCGAGGAACACTGGAAGGATAGAACCTACCAACAAGAGGAAGTGTGTAATACGGCGGAAATTGAGGAATATAACATTCCAACTTTATGAGATTCATATAGAACAATGATAGATGTGGATCCAACTGAAATTTGCGAATTAAATGTACAAGAATGTTCAGATTCAGATTTTGAGACAAATGATAAAAATCAAGATCAAGATCAAAATAAGGACAAAGACGAAGACGAAGACGAAGACGAAGACGAAAATGAAGATTAAAATTTTTGTGACAAAACACTAATGATGTGTAATTATTATTACGACAAATGTTATTTTGGTTGTCATCATTATTATTATTGTTGTTGTTATTATTGTTATTATTATTGTCGATTATTCTTATTAATTTAATTGATCATCAGAAAATTTGTCGCTAAATGACGACAAGTCAAATATTATCCGTGCGATGACATTTGCGATATTCTATTTTCCAATAGATATGGATCATTGCTAATTTCGTCGCTCATTTTTAGATAAAAACTTATTCGTGGCTACTGTTCATCGAAGAATTAGCGACGAAAGTGAAATTCACGGCAATATTCCGATTCCATTGCAATTTTCCGATGGCTTTGAAAATGTTATTTATTTTTGCAATCCGAAATAAATGAGATGCAAAATTTTGGACCGAAAAAAAATACATCCCAAATTGACCGCAGTAAAAAACTCCGTCGCATATTTGCAACGGACAAATATTATCCGTCGCAAATTTGCAACAAAAAAAAAAACAGTTCGTCGCAAATTTGCAACGGAAAAATACAATCCGTTGTAAATTTGTGACGAAAAAAACAATCCGTCGTAAATTTGCGACGGACAAAGCAAGTCCGTCGCAAATTTGCAATGGATAAAATATGTCCGTCGCAAATTGGCGACGGATTTGCTTTGTCCGTCACGAATTTGTGACGAACTTTTGCAACGGATAAAATATATCCGTCACAAATTTGCGACGGATAAAATATATCCGTCACAAATTTGCGACGGATTATGTATGTCTATCGCAAATTGGCGATGGACTTGCTTTGTCCGTCGCGAATTTGCGACGGATTTTAAGTCCGTTGCAAATTTGCGACGAACTGCTTTTATCCGTCGCAAATTTGCGACGGATGTTTTTGGTTCGTCGCAAATTTGCGACGAACGTTTATGTTCCGTTAGAAATTTCAGATCGACAAAAATATTAGCTCTTAAATTTGCGACGAACCTTTTTTTCTGTCGAAAATTTGTGATAGATTTTTGTATCCTGTTGCAAATTTTTTGTCTATTTTAAATTTGCGACGGACTTTTTTTTCTGTCACAATTTTGCGACGAATATTTTTTTCCGTCGCAAATTTGCGACGGACGTTTTTGGTCCGTTGCAAATTTGTGACAAACGAAATCTTCTGTCGCAAATTTGCGACGCAGCAAGATCATCTGTCGCAAATGGCGACGGACCACAATCGTCCATCGCAACCTCTTCTTCTTCTTCCCTAAACCCCACCTCGCCTCGCAAATCGTCCGCCAGCCAGATCCGCTTGCTCGGAGTCGTCGCCGCCATTACCATCGTTGCCCAACCTCCCCGCCCCGTCGTTGCCGTTGCCGTCGCCAACTCGCCTGCACGCCTCCCCGCCCGGCCCCGGCTCATAGCTCGCTAGTCAGATCTGTTTGCTTGCAGCCACCCCGCCGTCGCTGCCTATCCTCCTCGCCCCGCCGTCACCATCGCCGTAGCAAGGTCGCCTGCACGCCTCGCCGCCCCGCCCCACCCCGACCTACCCTTCTTCGCCGGCTAGATCTGTTTGTTCGCAGCCTCCATCGTCGTCACCGTCGCCGCCCAGCCTCCCCGCCCCGCCGTCGTCGTCGCCTGTTGGCCAACACGCCTCCTCGCCTCGCCCCTCCACGCAGCGGACTGAATTGGTCGTTGTCGCCGCCCTCGCCCAAGGACTTGTTGTTGGCACCCAGCCACCAGCTAGCCGCCGCTCGTTCGAAGTCGGCGCCCAGCCGCCACCGACCGTCATCGCTGCCACCCAGTTGCGCTGGCCACCATCGCCGCTTGCGCCGTCGCCGCCGTTGCCGCCGCCCGACACCATCACTGCCGAGCTCCACCGTTGTTCACCCGACAATGGCCGACCGCCTGGCCGACTAGCCACCATGTGGGCCCACGCCCGCGCCGAGTCCGCCACTAGCCAACTGACATTTTTGTTGTCCTTGAACCAAGTAAGCAATTCTCTAAACCCTACCTAGTATGATGAGTATTAATTGGACTTGTTTATGGATTGTTTAGTGTCTGATTGGTTGGCTAAGTTAGGGTTGATTTAAGGATTTGATGTGACTTTGATCGATGTTCGATTGATTAATTTGTCCATTATGTCACCGATTAAGCGTTCAATGACGATCGGGTGGTTGATTATGCGTTTTCTCATAAAATGTATGAAAATTGAACAATTCTACAAAAATTCATAAAAAATTCAAAAAAGTCAGATTTTGAGAAAATATTAAATTTGGTGCTAAATTTTTTATAAAAAATTAAAAAAACCAAAATTTCAAAATATCACAGAACGGAAAAAAATAACTGTGGCCACCCACTTTGAGTGAAATTTAGATTTTTTTAGATACCCAAAAAAATAATAATAATAATAAATTTAAAATTTTCATAACTTTTTAAACCGATGGACAATACCTGTGGCCACCCATTGTGAGAGAAATTTTAATATTTTTAGGTGCACAAAAAAATTAAAAAATTATACTAAAATGTAAAATTTCAAAACTTTACAGAATTGCTTAGAATATATGTGGCCACCCACTTTTAGTGAAATTAATTTTTTTTAGGTGGCAAAAAAAATTAAATATTTAAAAATTTTCAAAACTTCATATAATGGCTTATAATACATGTGGCCACCCACCTTTAGTGAAATTTAAATTTTATAACGTGCCGTAAAAAATTTAAAAATACAAAAAATTAAAAATTTTCATAACTTTACAGAATGGCTTAGAATACCTATGGCCACCCACTTTTAGTGAAATCAAACATTTTTATGTTCCCCTAAAAATTTTAAAAAAAAAAGTAAAAAAAGTTAAAAATTTCTAAATTTCTGAACTTTACGGAATGTCTTAGAATATCCGTGGCCACTCACTTTTAGTGAAATTTAATTTTTTTTAGGTGCCTAAAAATTTTTCAAATAATAAAATTATTTTATTACAAAACTTTACATAATGACTTAGAATACTTGTGGCCATCTACTTTCAGTGAAATTTAAATTTTTGTAGGTGCACAAAAAAAATTTCTTGGGCAAAAAAATTCAACAAATCAAACAGATTTGTCCTTCACAAGTCAATTTCTAGCAAGAATTCGAACAATTAATTTCTTCCAACATTTTGATTTCTTAAGCAGAATGGTTATCATTCGCACCCTTACTTGTTTAATGCCAATTGTATGATTAAGTAGGTTAATCGTGTAGTTGCTTTGCTTAAATGTGTGTGATTAGTTAACTATGGCTTGATCGTGTCAATTGATTGATGATTGTGTGGCCGAGAACGAAGATCATGTGGCTGAAATTAATGTTTCATGGTTGATATTGTACTTGATGAATTATCGTGTGAATCAACAAGTGGATCGTGTGATTAATTATGGCTATTGTCGGCTTAACATGGCATATCGTGCTCATATATTGATATTTGATATCAAAATGAGTGTGATTCATAGTATATTTGTTCGTAGGAAATTGTACGTCATAAACACTAGACATTGGCTCATTTCGAGGAAACATTTTCTGCTTCTACACCAAAATGGTAAGCTTTGTTATGTACGTTATAATGTGTCCGTTTTGTACTTATTTGCCCAACCTTCCTACTTGTCAGTATAAACATGGAGGTCACATGCATAGAAGACTAGTCTTTTCCTCGTCCTCGTCCCCGTCCCTTTTCTCTTCCCCTGTCCTTTCATCTAACCCTCAACCATAATATACTCCGTCACAATATGGACACGTTGGCCCTTCCTTCAACACTCAAAAAGATGTTGGAGGACTTGGCTACATGCGAACTGAATTTTCTCCAATTCCGTCTCCTTTAGCTCCCTCTTCTTCCATTCCACCTTATTATTCAACGAAACAATTGAATAATGACGGAAACACAGGTAAAGAAGATAACCGATTCATGATATGCCCATTTGGAGATTCGTAAGTACTTCATTTTTATTTTAGTATATGTAATATTTATGCCTTTAGATATGGATGTCAACTGAATTGTCGTTGTTGCACAATATTCGTATGATTGCAGATTCACAGATGCTTCGTTTGTTGTGAGGGAACTGAATAAAATAGTGAAAAACTATTGGATGGGGCAGTATATTAATTACAGAAGTGTTCCACAAGAAATGAAAGATTTGTGGTGGAATGATTTCAAGATAAGTTTTACATATTCTATTTTCTCACCAACTAAGTTCGGTGTTGTATATTGATGGTCAAGAATGATGTAAAGGGACCATAACAACTCTATAGTTTTCGGTACCTAAGGGATCAGATATTTTCCCCCAAATGAACTTTACAAAATCTGTCGCCAAATTGTCTGGTGCATGGCAATGGATATGTGACCATCATAATAACTTTCAATTTTGTTTTTATTGATTGCAGCGGAAATTCATGTGGGATTAAGAGGAAGAGAATGAAATGAGAAGAATTTTCCAGAAGAAAGTAGGTGATTTTATACGAAATGTGATTAATAGAGCGAAGATCAAGTAAGTGAAGCCGTCTTTCATTACAGCTGACAATTGGGTGAAAATTAACAGAATTTGGGAAACTGAAAAAATTCAGCAAATCAATGAGCAGAATAAAAAGAATCGATCTTCTAGTTCTAGTGAAGGGTCAGCCACATATGCTGGGGGCTCTATCAATAGTGGGGAGTATCGCAAACGATTGGTAAGTTTGTTAAATAAGTTATAAGTTAATTTAATTCAATTATTCATGTTTACATTTTGTAAGCACAGGAATTAGGGATGGAACTGATATTTGCAGCTACATTTGAACGCACATTTCAAAAAAAATATAAGATATGGACTGGCGATCGAGCAAAAGCTATTAAGGTATGTAATGTTATACTTTGGGCTTTATGGAAAATAGAATGAAAACCGTGAATGCTTTCAATTTTTATGGTAGATATATATAAAGTTATTTTATTTCATCTATATTGTTAATGTAGAAAAAATATGATGAACTTTTAATGAGCAATACTAATGGTAGTGATGGTTGTGCTGCGTTTGAGCCATCAGTTGACAATATGGCATTATGTGTGGAGGCAACGGGTGGGATGAAAAAAAGAAAAATATTTGGGATGGGATCTTTGTCAAGAATGTACATGCCGAATCATGCTAGAACTTCATCATCCAATGCAACTAGTCGAAGGAGGTTACGACATGACAAGAACTTGACCCAAGAAGTGAACCATCTGAGAAATATACTTGTACAGAAGGACGAACAAATAAATTCTTTGCAACAACAAATGGAAATCATTATGCGACACCTCAACCTCAATTGCTATGAGGTTCCTTCTGTACGTCCTGCCAATCTAATAGGTGATGGGCACAATGATGAGCGACACAATGATGCTAAAATTGCTGATGATGATGATGATAATTTTTCTCAGTCCTCTCTAGTAATCTGTCTCAAAATCGGGGGTAAGCTTGCTTTACAATCTTTTATGACATAAGTTGACTCATATTTATATGTAAGAACATTGATGTTCGTCCTGAAACGTTTTTTTGTTAACCCTCTTACTTGTTTTTTTATACATTGTTTCACATCCATGCATAAACAATTCTTTTATATTCTGGACTAATTTAAGTATCTTTATTTATGTATCCACTTTTCATTAGGTGTCAACAAAAGTGACTGCTTTTAGTGTCTTGCCGAGTACTAAAGCTGCCTAATCTTGTGTCTGATTTGTCGATTTTTCATGATTTTTTAAGTAGAACCTAAGGTTGTCCCGCCTCTTATGAATGTTTTGAATGTATTATAAGATTTGATATCAAATAACATCATGTCATACTTTGCAACTTTGCATATTTCATTATTTTTTGCGGACTAACATCTTTCCTTCAGTTATTTTTTTCAATTATATGTCATTGTGTCTGGTTTGGTCGTTTTCTGTTACTGAAGTGGAATCTATGATTATCTCGTGTCCTTTGTTTGTTTTGAATGTATTACATGATGTTTATTAATGCATACCGATTGATATGGACAAGATTTGATGGCCGAAATGCTGTAAAATTTGCGACGAATATTTAGAGACGAATTTTGCGACCATTATAGTTCGTAGCTAATTTGTGACGAATACATTTTGCGACGAATTTTGTGACGAATAAAGTTTGTGCTAAATTTACGACGGATTTTGCAACGAATTTAGTGACAAATTTTGCGATGAATAACGCTCGTGACTAGTTTGTGACGAATTATTTAGCAACGAATTTTGTGATGAAATTTATGACGAAATTTCCGACGAATTTTGCGACGAATAAAGTTTATGGCTATTTTGCGACGAATTTTACGATGGATAATGTTCATGGCAAATTTACGATGAATTTTGCAACGGATAGTGCTCGTGGCTAATTTGCGACAAATTTATTTCCGTCGCAATTTTGTGACGAACATTGAAATTTTCCGTCGCAAAATTTTGCGATGATCTAGTAGAGACGGAATTTTTTCCGTCGCTAAATTCGTCACAAATTCGATTTGCGACGGATTTTGCCAAAATTTTCGTCGCAAAATTTGTCGTTAATCAATTGTTTTTTTGTAGTGTGATTGCTCTAGCGAGGCTAGCCTTTACTAGCCATGGCCATGCTAGCCACCGGAGGAAAGACAAGGAAAAAAAAGAGAGAAAAAAAAAGAAAGGAAAAATAAAAAAATTCGAAAATTATTTAAAATATTATTTAAAAATGTCTACGTCAGCAATATCATACCAAAATTAGCTAGAAAGACAGAATTGGCTTTAGGTTAAAATGTTTAAAACTAAATTGGCATCTTTAAAAAGTTTAAAACTAAATTAACAGAACTGCAATAGTTTTAAGACTTTCCTGATACTTTTCCCAAAAAAGGAGTAATCGAGTAATTTTCGGGTTGGTCAATTATTTGTGAATCACTTCGTCTCCCTTATTCCATCTGATGTGAGACTTGAACCATTATAGATTTCAATGCATACGAGTGTCTTTGTTTTCCTGACTCGAAATATTCTCTAAAAGGTATATGCATATTCTTGGGTAGATATATAGAAGGGAGGGTATATGTTGAGGCATCGCTATGAGTCATTAGTTATTTTAGGGTCTCACACCAAAAATAACAACTAAAGTCCAGACCCATCAATATATCTAATTGGACCCATCTTAATTCAAAAACTTAAACCGATGAGTTATAATCCAACTAATATAATATTAACTTATCCATGTTACACATCCCCAATGTGGGATTTTTTTCATCTAACAACCTCACGCCATGCACTTTAACAAGTTATTGTCACACAATAGGTCAAATAAAAGGTTTTAAAAATTGAGGACGCACAGTGATATATGGGCAAAGGGTAATGCACATAATTGGAGCTTTCTGTTCTCATATATGTGTTATAACTGATGCAGAAACAATAACGAAAATAAAAACTGAAAAGAATAAGGAACATCAAAATTTACGTGGAAAACCCTTGAAGGAAAAACCAATAGGAGAGGAAAAGCAAAATCCACTATAGAATATTGAGAATTACAAAAAGTAGCTCAAAAGCTAAAAACTCTTTTTGTCTCAATTTCTTAACCTAATAATTTGAGAAAAGCAACATTTATATTGCCCCCAAGCCCTAAAGTTGGCCTAAGCCCATATAAATTTAAGATATACTTAACAAACAATCTTAATTGCAGCAATAAACAAGACCTCTCATGACCTTGTAAAACTTAAGACCTTAGAGTAAACAATCTTAAGACCTTGTCTTAAATTCTACATCAACAATAAACAACCTTCTCCTCCCACTAGAGTAAAACTTAGCTGCAGCAGACATTAACCAAATCCAAGCAATGTTTGAATTTAGCAATAGGCAAGAGTTTCGTCAACATGTCAAAACCTTGTAATAGCCATCGGCAATAATGTCTCGAATAAAGTGATACCGCACATCAATTTGCTTTGTCCTCTCATGATACATCTGATCTTTAGTAAGATATATAGCACTCTAACTATCACAATGGACAACAATCACACCGTGATCCATACTAAACTCTCCAAATAAGCCTCTTAACCATATAGCTTCTTTAACAGCCTCTGTAATAGCTATATACTATTCCCTGTAGTAGACAAAGCAACTGTATGCTATAAAATAGCTTTCCAACTAACGACACAACCTCTAATAGTAAAGATCTATCCAATCAAAGACCTCCTTTTATCAAGATCACTAGCATAATCAAAATCAACTTATCTTGCAAGAGCATCACTAGTTTTCCCAAACTCTAAACCAAAATTAGAAGTACCCTTCAAATATTTCAAAATCCACTTCACAGCTTGCCAATAAGCCTTTCCTAGGCATGATAAATATCTACTTACCACGCTAATAGCATGTGAAATATCGGATCAAGTATAAACCATGGCATATATAAGGCTGCCAACCGCGCTAGAGTATGGAACGCGTGACATATATTTTATATCCTCATCTGTTTGTGGAGATAAATTTGCTGATAATTTAAATTGAGTAGCAAGAGGAGTACTTACTGGTTTGGTATCTTTCATGCCAAAACGATCTAATACCTTTTCATTGTAACTTTTCTAGGAAAGATACAATTTTCGCCTTTTTTGATCTCGCCGAATTTCCATGCCAAGGATTTCCTTTACTGCATTGAAATCCTTCATTTCAAATTCAACACTTAATTGTGCCTTCAAATTCTGTATATCGGATTTATCTTTCGCTGCAATAGCCACTTGGAAGTTTGCATGGATATACGCAACTATCAAATTTGCTCCTACAATAGCCAAGTTGCACCATAAACGAATCAAACCTTTTATACCACTATCTAGGTGATTGCTTCATTCCATATATAGACTTTTTCAATAGACACACATGGTCTCCCTTACCTTCAAATTGAAAACCCATATAGATTTTCTCTTCAAGTTCACCATACATGAAAGTTGTTTTCACATTGAGTTGTTCCAACTCTAAATCATGCATAGCAACTAATGCAAGAAAAACCCGAATGAAGTTGTGTTTAACTACAGGTGAAAACACCATTAAAATCAACTCCCTCAATTTGACTATGGCCTTTAGCAACTAGATGAGCTTTGAACCTAATGTCTTCAATTCTAGGAATACCTTCCTTTCTTTTGAAAAGCCACTTGCAACCCACAATTTTCTTTCCTTTTGGTGGCTTGACAAGCTCCCACATTTGATTCTTTTCAAGAGATTCCATCTCTTCATTCATAGCAACTAACCACTTTGCTAAATCTTATGAACATATAGCTTCTTTGTAGCTTTTAGGCTTACTATATTCTACTGACTTTGCAACTAAAAGAGTATAAGCAACAAAATTTGAGAACCCTTATTTTTCTAGAGGCTTTGTTATCCTCTTTCGTCTATCTCTAGCAATAGAATATTGTTCTTCCTCATATTCTTCAATCTCATTATTATTAGTAGATGATTGAACTGATTGAGAAGAAATTACTTCAAGTTCCACCTTCTTCGCAACACTTTCTAGATTTTCTTGACAAGGAAGAGATGACTCCTTGCTAGGATGAAGCATAGCAAACTCAACAAAAGTAACATCTCTGCTAATGATAATCTTAGATGAATTAGCACACCAAAGTCTATAATCCTTTACACCAGAAGCATAACCAAGAAAGATGTATTTTTTTCGCTTTAGGCTCTAGTTTGCCTTCACTTACATGTGCATATGCTGGACATCCAAATACTCGAAGAGAAGAATAATCAGCAGGTTTACCTACCCACATCTCCTCAGGTGTCTTGCATTTAATAGATGTGTAAGGAGAATGATTTATCAATAAGAAGCTGTATTAATTGCCTCAGCCCAAAACTCATTGCCTAGACAACATGCACCTAATCCTTTCTAATGAAGTTCTATTCATATGTTCTGCAATACCATTTTGCCGTGGTGTATTCACTGTAGTATGATGTCTTACAATGCCTTCGTTTTTGTAGAACTCATTAAACTCACCTCCACAAAATTCTAACCCGTTATATGTTCTTAGTCTCTTGATCTTCTTACCAATTTGCTTCTCAGTCAATGTTTTCTATTGCTTAAATGTAACAAAAACATCACTCTTTTTCTTTAGAAAATAGATCCAAACTTTCCTTGAAAAAACATCAATAAAAATAAGTAAATAGCTCGAACCAAGGCCTTTCGAAGGAACTTTCACAGGCTACCAAAGATCAGAGCAAATATAATCCAAAGTGCCCTTTGTTGTGTGAATTCTTATCTTAAAGCTGACCCTTTTCTGTTTTCCAAAGACACAATACTCACAGAAATCCAATTTTTCAATTTTCTGACCACACAAAAGACCTCTCTTACTCAACTCCTCCATCCCTCTAATACTCATATGGCCTAGTCTCATACGTCATAATTTAGTGTTATCTGATTTTGACATGGAGGATGAAATTGCAGCTGAACCAGTAACTGTAATACCTTGCAATTGATACAAAGTTCCAATTTTTAGACCTTTCATCAACAGAAGTGAACCTCTCATAATTATCATAACTCTTCCTTCAGCTGTAAACTTACAACCATTAGCATCAAGTGTGCCTAAAGAGACAAGGTTCTTCTTCAAATCAGGAACATGTCTGACATTCTCCAAGGTTTTGATCGTGCCGTCATGCATCTTAATACTAACAGTCCCAATCCCAACTGCTTTGCATTGAGCATTATTTAGAATAACTCCACCATTATATTATTTGTACGTGGAGAACCAATCACGATTAGGACACATATGGTATGAAAAGCCTGAATCAAGAATTTAGCCATTACTGAATTTGTCTTTATCATCTGCAACCAACAACCAATCTTCATTTTCTTCTTCAGTAACACCAACTTGAGTGGGATTTTCGTTTCCTTGATTCTATCTATTATGGTAGTTTTGATTGTTATGTTGATTTGCATTCTTTTGATTTTGCTAATCCAGATTATTTTCTCTTTGCTGTTTTGCCATTAGTTTCGGACAATTTATCTTGATATGCCCCTTAGACTTACAATAGTTGCAAATCAGATCCCTATGCTTTGATTTTGATCTGCTTTTGTTACTATTGCTTCTCTCAACAGATCTTCCTCTAGCAACTAAACTAGCCCCATGATCAAAACTGCCTTCAAAAGTCAATTATGTATCTAGTTTTTGCTTATTTAGAAGACTAGTCTTGACATCTTCAAGATTGATAGTTTATCTACTAACAATCATGGTCTCTCTAAAATTCTTATAAGAGGGAGGTAGTGAAACTAGCAATAAAAGAGCTTGATCCTCATCTTCAATCTTAACATCAATACTTCTTAATTAAGAGATAATAGCATTGAAATCAGAAATATGAGACTTAAGAGAAGCACCTTTAGCCATACGAAGAGTGAGAGACGTTGCTTGAGCCTCAACCGGTTGGTGAGGGATTTTGTCATATAAATACTCTCTAATTTCGTCCAAAAACCTAAAGATGTTTTCTGATCAAATACCTCCTGCAAAACTTCATTTGTGAGACATAACTAAATAGCAGGTAGAGCTTTCTCATCCAATTCTTCCCAAGTTTCATATGATGTGTTTTGCAGTTTCTTCCCTTTCCCAAACACAGTTTTCTTTAAACCCTACTACGTAAGAACAGCCAACATATGAACCTGCCATAGGTTGAAACTGCCGCTCCCATCAAACTTCTCAATATCAAATTTCGTTGTTGAACTTGAAGCCATAACCAGAAGATTAAAAAAAAAAAAAAAAAAACCCCAAGTCTATGATACCAGATTGTTATGATTGATGCCGAAACAATAATGAAAATAAAAATTGAAAATGATAAAGAACATCAAAATTTACGTGGAAAACCCTTGAGGAAAAACCATAGGGAGAGGAGAAGCAAAATCTACTATATAATATTGAGGATTACAAAAGGTGGCTCAAAAGCTAAAGACTCTTCCTGTCTCAACTTCTTAACATAATAATTTGAGAAAAATAATATTTATATTGCCCCCGAACCTTAAAGTTGGCCCAAGACCATAAAGAATTGAAGACATAATCAACAATATGTTATCCAAAACGGTAAAGCACCAACGAAAGTAATTAAGCATTCACCTCTACACCATTATTGTGTATGGGCTTCCCCCATATGAAAAGGAGGAGATCATTAAAGCTCTGTTTGTTTCACTGAAAACAACTTCTAGAAAAACGTTTTGCGGATTTTCCGGCGTTTGTTTCATGGAAAATAAATTAGTCATGGAAAACATTTTCCCTAAAGGGAGAAAACACCTTCAAAAGTGAGAAAAATATTTTCCGTTTTGTGAAAAGTGGAAAACATTTTCCATATCTTCTTTCACCTCATTTCCTTTCACAAAACACATTTTACTTTTAAATTTTTTTTATTTTTTATTTTAGTTTATTTAAAAAAATCAAAAATTTAATTATTTTTAATTAGTTTTAATATTTTTGTTTTTTCTTTTTTTTTCTTTTTCTTTCTCTTCTTTTTTTTGTCTCTTCCTTCTTCCTCTATCTATCACCGGCTGCCGTGGTCGGCGACTGGTCACAGGCAAGGCTTAGCCTTGCTCGCCAGCCTTAGGCAAGGCTGAGCTTGAGCCTCACCTCGCCGGCCTCGGGAAGGGCCAAGAGTAGCCTTGCCTCACCAGATCTAACGAGGTGAGGCGAGGCCAAGTTCAAGGCGGGCAAGCTTGAGCCTCACCTCGCCGGATTTGTCTCGACCTCACTTGAGGTTGACGAGGCGAGGCAAGGCAAGGCGAGAGTTCGCCTGCCTGGGTGAGCAAGGCCCGTGAGGCTAGCCTGTGGCTGGTTGCCAGTTGTCGTTGTGGCCGACGACTGGCAAAGGAACGAAGAAGAGAAAAAAAAAAAAAGAAGAGAAAAAGAAAAGAAAAGGAAAGAAATATGAAAAATTATTTAAAATAAAAATAATTAAACATTGAATATTTTTTAAAAAATAAATTAAAATAAAAAAATTATTAAAAGGAGTGCAAGGAAGAAAATCAAATAAGATTTTCCATACCGAACGTCGAAAAATATTCTTTTGTTCATTTTCAGGTTTCAACTAAGCAGCAGAAAATATTATCATTTTTCTAGAAAATGGCTTCCTGAAAAACATTTTCCGCAAAATGAATAGAACCTAAAATTCACATACATGCATTTTAAGTAAAAGTAAAGGTAAGTTAATAAAAAAAAACTTTTTCCTATTATGGTAAGGAGAGCACCCACTCTATACTTAGATAGGTTCATCTATCCTGCATTAATATTTTCCCTCATTCAATGTTATTGGTGCTTGATCATGCTAAATTAACACTCCCCACGCCCCCCTCCCTCCCCTCCCCTCCCCTCCCCTCCCCTCAACACACTCTTGATCTCTATCTACTCGACTTATGCCCAAAATTGATGATGATGTCATGCGTAGATCCGTCAAACGGAGATTGGGTCGAAAATGGTCTGAGTCAAATTGACCTATTTAATCCATTTTGACCTATTTTCATGCAATACAAATACAATCACCCATACCTGACCCAACTTAACACTCATACATTTAACCCAATCTAGAAAAATTCATACCCAAACTAGGGTGAGAGCACAGACTGAGCGAGCGCGAGATCGAATGAGGGCAAAAGAGAGTAAATAGAGATTCATAAAAGGTGAGTTTGGTTTAAATAAGTTGTAAACCCATTTAACATACATATCATTTTGAGCCTTACCATTATAACCCATTTATTAAATCTAATTAACTTATATAACAACCCAGCCCATCAAATATAGATTAAGAAATATGTCTATGACCTATTTTGACAGGTTTAGCAATGTCTCGTACTGCCACCACTATCAATTACCTTTGCCTATCCAGTCATCACCATCATAGGTGCATCGCTGCATGGACGGTGCTTGACCACCGGATCACTCTCTCTATCTCTATCTTTGCCATCAGGTGTGGTCACGCAACCCCATCAGTGGTGATACCTCATCTCTCTTCCGTCACATAGGAGAGTCAGGATGATGTCGAGCTCATTGAGGAGATGGTGGGGATGGAGGTGGCCGAGGTGATGCTAACCAAATATTCAAGTTGCTCTCGCTTATTGAATTGTCATGTACCTTGGTCGTTGTTTAATCACCAACTACTTATTCTCAGTCTCAGTTTCAGACTGTAAAATCGTTGACTTGACTTGTAAAGTCTTCGCCCCCTTGATATTCTTCCATGATCACGCACATGATATGGCACAACTGCTGGACTCAAAACTACGTCAATAATGACAACCATTGCGAATGCAAAGACGTGCCTGCTTCAGAACTGGGTTTGATGGTTTCTATTTGAGGCAGACGTTTAACAGTGGTCCAATGATCAGTTCTTCTCAAGCCTCTTGTCTTTTAAATAGGACAGAAAGGGTCATATCTAAGCCAAGTCAATGTCCATATTACGTTGCTGAAGAAAATGTCCAAGTTGCACCGTACCAACTACCAAATTTTGTCCCAAACTAGCCGTCACTCTAAGTATTCTTCAGTTTGATGGATGCTCAGCATGTTGGCTTATAAGAAGACAAGGTTGCATACGATGGTTTCTCTCTTTTTAGCAATAAAGAGAGTCTAGGTCAACTTCCGTTCATAAGACCAAGGGTTTGTTTAGCAGAACTGAAAATTAAGTGCTCAAATTTAGGTGCTGATAAACTCGATTCCTCAAAGTTAAAATAAAGAGTTGTTTGATGATAATTTAAATTTGACAGTTAAATATTATCAATTTCTCACAATACATAGAACAATCATCAGTATATTTGTCAAGATTCAACTTGTCATCAATTATTTTTGCTGTTGAGTAAATTAAGCGATCTCTCCTTTACTTACTACATTAAATTTTCTACTTAATTTACTCTATTAAGTCAATGCCACTTAAGATTATCAAACAAACTCAACTCCATCAAAGGTCGAGTTTTCATTTTTTCGGTGCTTAATTGGGTTATCAAGCAGACCCTAAGTCAACCACCTCAGTCCCGTCGAGATCAACCATCAACAAGAATTACTTTCTTGATGCTCCAAGGAAGTGTCAACATGCGATATGGCTTTAATATGATTGTAAGACTCAAAGATTCATATTAGATGAGAGGATATATATATGATATTACTCATAACTAAAATAATCGGAATCTTCAAAGCCATATTCCCTCGTGAAATGCAACGCACTTCAGTACATCTTTGGAAAGTATAAAGAACAAAAGCTCAAAACTTTTCATATCGTGATTGAAATTTGCATTGAGCAATCTTGAGGGGTTGGCCGAGTGGTTTCTAACGCACTGTCAATTTCATTAGTCATAAGTCGTTGTGAAAGCATACATACCAGCATTTTATTATCTCGTGACTACTACTTAAGATTTCTTTTTTCTTTTCTATCAACGTTAATGCTATTTTGGGAATCAATGTAGGGGAAGAGAATGGATAGAAAAGTTTCAGGGAAATTGTCTAATTAGTCATAAACCTATTGTACGAATATCAATGCGGTCATAAACTTTTTAATTCTGTCAACTTAGTCCTAAACCATAGTGCAAAATTCTAATATAGTATTTTCGGGCAATTTTCATTGAAAATTGTCACGTAGGACGGCTAGCGATGATTAGATCGATACGTCAGCGATTTTCAGCGAAAATTTATTAGAATGACTACATTTGAATTTTACATAAATATTTAGGACTAAATTTGCAAAATTGAAAAGTTTATAACTAAATTGACATCGATACAATAAGTTTATAATCGATTGGATAATTTTCCCAAAAAGCCTATTATGTTTAAGACCTTTCACCCCCTTCCTCGTCACAAAAATTTTATGACTTTTTTGAAACTTTGCACACAAATTTTTTTTTTTTGCTTCCTTTACCAAAAAAAATTTTAAAAAAATTTACCAAAAAAAAAAAACTTTCATTGCTTCCATTTTTCCCAAGTTCCCAAACATTTCGTAGCTTGTGCAAAGCGGCAGTCACGCAGTGAGCACAGAGCATTAGCAAATGATGCAGTGCTTCGACCGTACGGGTCGATGCGTGCGAGGTTTTGCTTTGTTGCAGCCACGAATCAGTGATGGGCAATGTCCTTTCTTTCTTTTTTTATGTCGCTTGACGGCTTCCTTAGTACTTAAAATTTGGCTGACAGTATCAGTGGCTCCTTCCCATGTTGTCCCCTCCTCACTTTGTTCCGGGCTTTATCATGGGAAATTAGAGTTGGAATGCTGTCGGTTGACTAATAAATACGTGAGAAAAAACAGCTTTGTTCCCTAACTTTGAAATAACTGTAATAATGATCGGCATTTCATTATCGATCATACAATAAAATCCGATTTTCCAATGTCGGAGCGTGAGGGGGGCTCCCCGAAAGCATCACCTAAAATTTATAAAACTAGCAATTTGGAATTTCGTGTAAGGTGGACTTTAGGATGACGTTTATTTGTCAAGGACAAGAGAAGTTGATCAGTTATAATATTTAATACATTAGTAACTCACTTAAATAAGAGTTCATAATGCAAAATTGGATGGTAACTCAAATCGGAAAAAGTTTGTGATCTCTCTAACTAAGGTTGGTAACTTTTAGAAAAATTAATATTGTGATAAGTAATGCAACAAAAGATAGTAGAAAATTGGTAAACTTAGGGAAAAAAAAATCTACCCACTACAATGAGACTTAGTAAACCAAGACTAGTTGGACAAAAAAAAAAAAACAAGACTAATCGGTAACCTTATGGAAGAAAAGCCGGGTAAGTCAGACAAATAAAGGTTCATAAATTCATATAGAAATTAATAATTTTAAAGCATTTGTAAGAACTACAAATAAATGTTAATAAACAATAAAGTTGATAAATTAAAAAAGAAAATAAATAGACGTCAGCAAGTAGCTCAAAAATTGAGTTAATAATCCAAAACTAATTGGTAATTTAATTGAAAAAAAGTTGGTAAATCACCAAATAAAGATTGGTTAATTCATATAAAAGTTAGTATATTTAAGGCGTGGATTATTAAGACAAATGAAAGTTGGTAAAAAAAAAAGAAAGTGGGTAATTTACATATAGTAAAAAAGAGTTGGAAATTCCATTAAATAGGAGGTGTGTTACCATAAAGTTATCTTAAATCAAATAATTTGTAACTTTTTTACTAACATATCTTTTATTATTATCAACTTTTTCAGAAATTTACCAACAAAGAAAAAAAAAACTCCGCTTTCTTGAATCGTCCTCATTAGAATTGGATAAATAATGTATATTTCGCAAGCTTCTTCTAACAATCAAAGACTTTTCCCTCAAATCTAGCTACTCATTTGCTTCAAAAAATTCTTTCACGAGTTAAGAACTGCCAAATTCACTTGAAACTAACCTCCAGCTGCAATTTTTCTAATTCAATTGGGTGAGTAAGGCTGCGCATGACAATGTTTCTGTGTCCGGAAACTATTTCTAAATAGAAATGATTCTTTTTTATTCTATGCCCGTAAATAATTTCTAAGTATTTAAAGGCGTTTGGTAACTGTCCAAAATTTCTATTCCTGAAATAGAAAAGAACATAAATGTGTTTTGTAACTACACAAAATTTCTTTTTATTAATAATATTTTGAATTGTTTAATGTTTTTTTTTTTCATTTTACCCATTCACTTCCTTGGGCATGGCCGGTCACCGGCGACCGGCCACAGCCCAGGGCTGGCGAGGGCAAGGGTCCCCCTTGCCGGCGAGAGCGAGGGCTGGACCCTCGCTGCTTGGGCGAGGCGGCTCACCGTCTATCATGGCACAAATCGGCCTCGCCCAGATTAGCGAGGCCGACCTCACCCTTGCGACCCACAGCGAGGTCGGCTTCGCCGTGGGTCGCGAGGTCGGCTTCGCCATGGGTCGCGACGGCGAGGCTCGGCCTCGCCCGATCTGGGTGAGGCTGACCTCACCATGATCGACGGCAAGTCGCCTAGCTCAGGCGACGAGGGTCCAGCCCTCGCCTCCGCCGGCGGCCGGCGAGGGCCGTGATGCCCTCGCCAACCTTGGGCTGTGGCCAGTCGCCAGCCAGACGGTGAGCCGCCGGTCGCCGGCGACCGGCCACAACCCAAGAACAGCAAAACAAAAAGAAGAAAACAAAAAAAGAAAAAGAAGAAAAAAACTGATTCTCAAAATTATGCCAAGAAACAAGAAGTAACTTTTTTTTACTTTTTATTTCTCTTCCAAAATTGTTTCTGGACACAAATTTTTGCAAAAATGTGCCCATGAACAAAAAGTTTATCAAACGCATTTTTATTCCCAAACTATTTCTGAGAACATAAATTTTTACTGTTTATCACGTTACCAAACGGACCTTAAGCTACCAGATATTTGGTAAAGGTAGAAGTTATCCTACGTCTCTCAAAAAAAAAAATTGGGGGTGGGTGAGCCTTCTCAATCAAACTCCAACTCTTCATAATGTTAAGAATATCTTGTTTCAGACTAGCTAATTGCTTCGTCCTACCAAACGAAAGCAAGCGCATCGCAATGACGAAGGGTTGTTTTTACCTACAAATCATTGTCTTTACTTACGAATAATGTTGTAAACATTCTTCAATCTGATCACAATGTGACTTTAGGCATCACAAATGGGCTATTCTCTCTCTATGGGAAGTGTGATTCTGCCATTCGTGCTACATTCCTAAAAGCCTGCCTCCGAAAAAAAAGCTCTGACCGATTCGATGTAAACTTCCTCAAAAAGGAGTATTCAAGCAACCTTCTGGTTAGTCAATTGCTCATCAATCACTTCATCTGATGTGAGACTAGAGCAGTTAGAGATTTCAATGCGACCAATATTTTTTTTTTATTTTATATAGAAAGTGATTACATCATCTTAGGCTGATATATAGAAGGGATTTAGACTATATTTGGTCATCCAAATTTAGATTCGAATAGGATAAAATAAAATAGGTTTGAAATCCTCCACATATCCCCATATTGTAGAAATATCATATTCTATATTTGGTGTAACCCATGATAGGATTTGGAATATTTGAAAAGCCTAAAATAAAATTGAAAATTTTTGAAAATCCTTCTCATTTGGAAATCTTTAAAAATCTTTGAAAATCACATCTCTAACTTTGCCCCTCTTGTACATGAGACGCAAACCCTTTCGACTACGTCTCTAGGAAGTCGACCTCTTGAGCATGACGTCTCTCAAGCGACACGAGTTCACGTAATTTTGGGACGGCCTCATGAATAGTGGGAGGTACTTCTTACGAGTCAGACGGATGGACTCCATTGCCGTAGAAAGTGGCTAAGAGAGGCGACAACAGAGAAGGTGTGCATCATGGGATAGCCCACAAGAGGAGGTTCTACCCCACGGTGCAGTTGCAATGTTCTTGATGCATAGCAAGTGGAACTCAACCTTCGTGAGCATGGTTGCCAAGAAGCTAATGGTGTGTTGGTCATTCTTCATCAACCAGCAAGTGAACAGGTGGCTCATGAGTCGTGCGTGAAAGGTCGAGCTCGATGTGAAGTACATATGTGATTGGGGTGGAAAGGATGATCTATGAAAACCCGACACGAGGATGTCTTAGGCCCCTTTTCACCTCACTGGTCGAAACATGATTGCCCTTGATGAATGGCATGGTCGGAGGTGACGGCGATTGTGTGGTGGTTGGAAGTGACAATGATCGGTAATTTTGGTGGTGGTCCTCAGGCAAGCAGTGCTGGTGAAGCAATTTCCGATGTATCACTTTATGACTATGCTAAAAGATAAAATATTAATTTTTTAGTTATTTTTAAAATTTTATATACAATCCGAGTTTATCTCACCCCCTAGGCCTAATTTCTTATCCGGCATTTTATCCGAATGTATCTAGTCTCGAGAACATCACCAAACACTGGACAAGATAATTTGTTGTCCTATCCGAACTCAAATCTGGCTACCAAACGCAGCGTACTGAGGCATAGATCGACATCTTGACTCGGAAAATTACCTAGAAAAAGCTCAAGTTCAAGTCAATAAAAAATCTATGCAGAAGCATCAAGCCTTGGTGGTGAACTTCATCTCCCAATCTTTATTCTTGGCAGGCGGTGTGTCATTTATGATTTAATGGTGATCGTCATCTATCCGGCATTTGTATTTGTCCATCCACATCATTCCCCATACACTCTTATCTATCCGTACTTCATTCAGCATCACTCAAAACATCACTCGCACACCTCCACAACTGCATCGATATATAATTGATCCTACTCATATTCATAAGCATAAACAAATGAGTTATATGGTAACTAGAAAAATATTAACTATCCACATTGCACCACTTCTCTTATTTGGAACTCTTTTTCATTTAACACCCTCACACGTTCAACTCAACAAATTTATTGTCACACATTAAGTCAAAGTCGAAGCTTTTAAAAATTGAGGACGCGGAGTGATATGTGAGAAAAGGGTACTAAGCTTATGGGCTCTGCTAGCATTACAGTCTTTGGATCACTATGAGAATAACAGTACATTGTAAGCTACAAATTCTTGAATGAGTGGATCCCACAATAATTTGTAATCATTTATTATTTGTTTTTGTGGTCCAAATCATGTTGTTGTTCTCGTAGTAGATTAAAAACTGTCACTTAATCATTTTTCTAAGCGTATTTGAAATTGTCTTTTCTCATCCGAAAATGGTGAAGTGCCAATGAAAGTAATACCATTGACCTCTACGCCATTATTGAATCTTGGCTCCACCATATAAAAGGAGGAGAATCATTAAAAATCACATGCTTGCATTTTAGGTAAATGGACAAGTAAGTTACTAACAAAAATTCTTTTCTATTATGACAAAGAGAGCACCCACTCTATCCTGCATTAATAATTCACGTCATGTCAAACTTCTTGGTGCTTGACCATGCTAAACTAACCCTTTCCTTTCAACACACTCTTGACCTTTATCTTCTAACCCGAGGCTCAACATTGTTGATGATACCTTTGCCTATTCATTCATCAACATGGTCGGTGCATCGCTCCAGGGCCGGTGCTCGACCGCTGGATCTCTCTCTCTGTCTATCTCTATCGTTGCCATCGGTTGTGGTCATGCGAACTCAACGGCGATGATGCCTTATTTGTCTCACAATACATAGGAGACTCGGGCAATGTTGAGTCCATCAAGGAGATGGTGGAGATGGTGGAGATGGTGGCCGCCGAGGCGATGATCGGACACGGAAATTGCATTTAAGCATATGGTGTGAGTGGAAGAGAATATTCTCACGAGTAATCAGAATTGGAGGATGTAAAAAAGGATTGCATTAGTCGTCTTGCTCTCAAGATAATTTCTTTTCTCCCCTTTCGGCCAAACCCCCGAGCCAATTTCAATTCTTAAAACATTTATATAATGAATATTTTAAGTGAAAAGAATATTGTCCCAAGCAATGTCAATCAAGCGATAAGTGTGTAAATCTTGTTGTCAATCGGTACCCTTCTTCTGAAAATTAAAAGTTTTTGGAAGTGCATATATCATCACCATTGGTGAAAATTTAGTTCTATTTTTAGGGTGTACGAAAAAAAAGGGGTCGATTGTGGATAGACAACGGCGCTGTCCACATGCCCCCAAAGAATCTCGACCCAAACTGTACGGGAGTACGAGGTTTGCACTCCTGTCTTTTCCTCGAGTACAACCTGGCGGTTCTCTCCTTGCTTGACTGACATCTGTCCTCATCTGATCTGCCTCTCATATTCGAAGGCTTACTGGGCAGTGGTCAGTGACAGATGACCGTCTTGGGAAGGAGAGTATACTTTAAGGTCGTACTCGCGAGAGTGTGCATCGATTGGAGTGTTAGAGACCTAATCTTTAATGTCTTGGGAGCTGACCTTTCGTTGGGTGAAGAGAATCTGCTCCCCATCTTTCTTTCTTTTTTCCCTTCAAATACGAGGTTTCACTTGCCCTTGGCAGGACAAAGAACATCAGTTCCTTTCTTACCAGAAACGCCATCCAGAGAAACACTCGGCATTGTTTCTGTAGTCCATTCGATCATGGCTTACAGCAAGTAAGATTCTCATCTTTCTTCTTCTTGCTATGCTCCTCTCTCTCTCTCTTTCACTATTTCACACTTATGTGATATGGATTGTTTTCGTTTTTTTTTCTTTTTAATTGATATGCGATATTCTTGAGCTAGAAGCATGACTTTCTTTCCTCTTGTTCGAGCGGCGTAATAAGTGAGGCTTCTTGATGCATGGTTTCATGAGAGATTGGTGATTTGACCGGAGCTTAATCGTAGATTTGATAGATAAAGAGGGCGAGAAACCCTAGGCTTTGAAGGCAAAGGTGGTGAGAGATGGGAAGAGGAAAGATTACAATAAGGAGAATTGACGACTCTACGAGCAGGCAAGTCACTTTTGTGAAGAGAAGAAAAGGGTTGCTCAAGAAGGCGAGTGAGCTTTCCATACTTTGTGATGCCGAGGTGGGGTTCATCGTCTTCTCTGACACCGGAAAGCTTTACGATTTCGCGAGCTCTAGGTTAGATCTCTTACTCATCTTTCTTCCCTCAAAGTCATATCTCTTCTATGCTATGCACAATGCTTGTCATTGACTAGTTTCTACTGGCTTCAGTTCTTTTTCAACATCATATTGGGTTTTGATCTCGAGTTTTTGGCAATGGCAATCCGAAAATATTTTAGTGATAACAACATGTGTTGATGTGCATAAGTATCAGCCAAAGTTAGAGGAACCTTCTGATGTCATGATCCTTGTATTGCTCACTTCTCCATTTACATATGCACGCTTCTCGTATATATTGTCTGAGAGGAGGACGATGTTTCTTTTTTTCCTAATTCAATTTTGTACTTTTTTCTCTTTATTTGGGTTTATATTCATTTGTTTGTTTTCCTTATTTGACACAATAAACCTATAATTGTCTTAGTATCTCCATTTTGGCAGCTCCCATTAGGTCTTAAGAAGCAATCATAGATGTGGGCTAGAAATTGTTTAGGGAAAAATTGGCTCCTTTCAAAATGACTATAATCAAAATTTCAAAGATACAAATTCTTCAAGATTAATTTCTTGCAAAGATAACCAAGATATATTAAAAGTACATGCTTGAAATGGATCGTCACCAAAACATGAATATATATTGACAACAAATTATGTAAATGACTACACTGACAATATATATAACACTGACTCTGTTTCTGTTTCTCTTTGAATATCTCTAGACTAAGTCTAAATAGAGGCTCTCTTGGAAGTTGAAACCCTAAAAATCTCCAGATTGAAAGCATGATACTCCCTCAATTATACAAGAATCTATACTCTGTATAAAACCAAGTTCAATCTTCAGTTTGGTGTCCACCCCGGAGAATTCACATTTGACTCTAATGATTTGCTAAATCAGGTTAATATGGTATATAGGCAATAAGAAAACCCCTCCACGATGCAATGCTTCCACAAGTAAAATGAAGTTCATTAAAAAGAGAATCAACATTAACAGTAACTTTAACTCGATATATGGTAAAAGTGGCGGTGAAAACTGTTTAGTAGTTATGCACATATTCATCTGACATTGATCTCCTGATGTCAATGCCAGTGTTGTCACTAGTGAAAATTGCCATGAACAGAAGAAATTCAATGCACAAAACATCCAATACCAAGCAAATTGAAAAGGCTATGACAAACTCGTCAGTGTCATTTCCAAAACAACTTCACAGATTCACATGTTGTTAGTGTTTTGTGCTATCAATCGCTGTTGGATAACATATAAGTCATAGGATCCGATCTGAAGACTCAGATACATCATAACAAAAATTTTATAGATAAATATAGAAGATAAATTGAGGACATAATAATAGATTCAATAGATATATCAATATAAAAGTGGGTAAATTTCACGTGTAATTGCGTTAACTGGCTTGACCATATGCTAGCTTTACCCATTAATTTTTTTTCTTTGGTTGTTTAGTTTAGCCTTTTGTATGAAATAGGACATATGAATTGACGAAACTTTCATTCATAATTTTATGGACTTAGGTTCCAAAAGATTGTAACAATTTACAGAGCTTCGGATGAGTAGAAATTGGTTTTACATTTTTCCCCTTTAAGAGAGTAAGAGTATCTCCTGTATGAGATAACAATTATGTATGCATGATTCATGGAAAAATGTCTAAATACCGTAATAAGATAAGATTATCTTTGGATAAGTAGATTTTACTAGTCTCAAATCGAATATGTACTATGAACATATGAGAATAGAAATATAGATGGTTGTACCATGTGTTAGATGTCAATAATCACCATTTTCGATGAATAAATGCTATGGTAAATAAATAAAAATTAATTCCGTTACACCGAAACAGAAATGCATCTAGAAACGTGCTATACAAGCACAACATAAACTTTCTATGGGATATGTTAAATAAGGCCGTAAACTCTATTATAGGAAGTTTTTGAACAAACAAAAAAGAAAAAGTAAAGTAAAAGACATAATACAAGGGAGAAGATAATCCGACGTTATATCAGCCATTTTCATATATTGAAAATGTTGATTTCATTTTTATATGGAGAAAGATTACAAAACTAGTTTTTCTTTCATGAAAACATAGCCTTAATGACAAAGTTGAGAATATATAGTGCTGAAAGGGTAAAAAATGTAAGTAAAATATCTTTTTGATCGCGGGAGTTTACTTGTGGGATCGATAGATTTGATGCAATCTAAAAAAATATGATATATTTTGATAAATTCGAAAGGTGGGGATAAGTTTGAAAAGAGAAATGAAGGTAGGGACTTGTTTTGCAATTTACATTGCCGTCGGCTAATCTAAAAACTCAGACTAAAGGTGTGCTTCAAAATTCAAATACAAGGAAGCTGCACCTATGCATAAGCTAGATATGCCTTAAATATCGAAGCATGGAAATTGACAATCAGAGAGGAAAATAAAGGGTTGTCGAAAATTAAATCTGATAATAGTCTGTCATATACGAGTAACATTTTTCATATTCTGGGATTTAGAGAAAAACTAAAGAGAAATTAACTCAAAAGACCTATTTATGCGAGATTGTGGACATAAGACAATCTCAACCCTCAATTACAAATAATAACAAGCCCTTGATCCTAACAAATTAAGAAAAGATTGAACGAGAAAAACGATAGTTAAGCTGCGTTTGATGGTCCGGATTTGATTATACTCCTACATCAAATGGGCCAAAAAATTAAGCTCGATGATGAAAGTTTAAAAAAAAAATCCAAATGCTTTCACTTGTAGGTTTCCCTAGCCATTTCACCAAAAATCTCTATGAGAGTTGTCTAACTCACTCCTTCAACATTTCACACATCTTCAACGGCGTCTGTAAGATTCTTCAGCAGTTGACTAACTTGATCTTCAACTGCAGCAACCTTTCTGTCAATCCCCTCAAAACCATGGTAGTCAGAAAAATTATAGTTAGGCTAATCTGTAACTTGAATAGTACCTCTTCAATATAAGTAAGGTTTTCTTCGACACTTGAGAAGGTTTGAACTTCGTGGACTTGAATTCGTTGTGATCACCCTTAGGAAACCTCTCACGCTTCAAATGAACATGTACCGAGTCTCCCTCCTGAAATTCCTTCATCCAATACGTTCTATTGTTAGCCTTCAGTTCTGGTATTACCTCCTCATAAAAACCCATCGAATATGTTCTGCAAAAGCCTTATCATCATCGTTTGTTCTAGCCTCTTTGTGAAAATGGAACAAGAACAAGTAAATGTTGCGGATTCGACCTACATATACGCCCCAAATGGGGTCTTCTTCACGCTTCCACTCACTTATTTTTAGGCAAAGTACGCCTGAGAAATGCCAAAATCCAAACTCCTCATGTTCCCAGTAAGAGATTTTGTCATGTCACCGGAGCTTCTGTTAACCATTTCTGTCTAACCATATTTTTAAAGATGAGAAAGTCCAACAATGGCCTCACAACTTCTGAAAAGGAAAAACTAACGGCGTCCGTTGCATCAGATGACTTCGAACAGGGAATGAAGCATGCCATTTTGTTAACAACCAATCCACTGCAACAAGAATGAGAAACATACCATTCGTTGGCTATGGAAGTCCTAAGATGAAATTATCCTTATCAAATGAATCAAAGGTGCTTCTGGTGTTGCTGAACGCAGGTATTAACCTTTGTTCTTTGAGTTCCCCTTGCCAATCTGAGAAGACAAACACACTCACCAATTTTCTCAGGTCTTGGTACATTCTCTGCCGAAATGACAATCGGCCGTCAGTTTCTTGGTCTTATCCCTCTTAAAATGTCCTCCTAAGATTCTCAAACAATCTTTTCATATAAAGAACATTCTGGGCCGCATAGCGGATTATTTTCAAATAGATGACCATCATGCAACCGGAAGCCAAAACTCCACACTTGCTGCTTCTTGTGACAATTAGGATCAATGTAATACTCAATTTTTAGCTGTTCAAAGCTCATAACACTAATGCTCAACATACTTAACAATAGGGTTAGCTCAACACGTCTGTTCATACATTAGATTCTTACGATTTGAAATTCTATGAAACGTTAAATTAATCCAAAAATGGACTCCACTATGCATGTTTGCCAGTAATCTTCTTCTTGAAATTTAAATATCCAAAAAAGTCGTACGATGACCTGAGATGATGGATCTCAATGGGTACAACCACAGGGAAAATCCGCTAGGTCTCACACACTTCAATGGTGATTTGAGTAGTAACGGTAACAACTTTCAATGGATATTTCAAAGGTTGACGAGGATTTGGGGTTGACATGAGGGCACTTACGCATTTGCACCATGCAGATGTACCTTAACTTGTTTGTTCATTCAATTTACAATTCTGGAAGTAATACCACGTATAGTACTATAACAATGAAAAATAGTAGTCAATCTCTATCAATAAACTTCAATTTTGCAGTATGCAGTCAGTGCTAGAACGTTACAAGGAGTTCAGGGGGGAAGGCCACCAACTACTTAATCCAGCTTCAGAAATCAAGGCAAGAATCTGAAACGACCACCCTTTTTGCTACAAAAGTTGCACAGAAACTTGAGATGTCTTTCGCTTTCAAAAAACTCATTTTACACTAAAATGGCATCAGCATCCTGTGAAAACTCGGTCATTCCATTTGATATTTGCGTATCCTAGCTGTAAAACTGCACCTGCATAATAATCCACTTCACTGTCAAAATGTTTCTCTTTATCATTTGAGCTAGCAAAACATGCATGAACAATATAGTAACTAATGTGAACATGCTTGAACACTGGAATTAAAGATTAGCTGCATACAAAACTTTGCCTATATCAGAAAGTGGCAACAGAGATTTTGTGAGATTCAGTTCAAAATAAAGTTTTTCTTCTAAGAACGTAGTAACGAATGTAGCTGAAAAATGGCACTTGCCACAAGGATTGGAGATATAACAGTCCAGGTCCTAAAAATAGTTCCACACAATCTAAACATATTATTGTTGTTTAAATTGGGTTAACCACAGTATACTACCAAGTAACATCTCAATCCGCTTTTGCTGTTTATATAAGTTTTTCACCGTATTAATATTTATTTTAATGGTGATGACCAGAATTTTTTTAACCCTAGTCCTTTTTAATAAACATAGAGTCCGATTGTTTGGGCGGAAGAGGGAATTTGATCAACTCACTTGAAAGTCATTATTCAAGCTAAGAAACTTCACACAGGATTCTTCATCAACCAATTCATGCATAATGGTGACCAATCCATAATTCAAGGCTTCAAGACTTAATATCTAACCAAAGCCCCCAAGCATAGATGACGGACAAGAAAATTACACAAAAGATAGACTGCAAACGCAGTGTAGCAGGGGTTATGATAGAATGTGGAAGACCCTTTCCTTTGAAGTCTAGTAATGGAGGACTTCAATGGATTAAGCGAGGGAAGCCAATGTGTATCCATTCACCAATTAGCTGTCAATAGTTGTATAGACAGTGATTTATACTCCATCAAGCAACTATGCTATGTGATAATGAGAGACCCAGCGGCTAAGTCTTTAGGAGATGGAAACAAGCCTTTGCTTTATGTTCGAAAGTAAAGTTCCCATTGACTAAAGGACTGGCTAATGAAAGAAGCACCTCCTTTGATGTAATCTAAGTGTACCTTGTCACTCAAACAAAATCTTTCATGGGATGTAAGTCTAGCATTTTCCTCAAATAAGCAGCTTCTCATGAACAAAGGAAGGATATATGGGATAAAGTTATTATATGTGATCTTACAATTCAAAGCTCTTCATTCTTGAGAAAGGCTGCCATTATATGAAGTTCCCAAAAATTTTCAGCTAAATCCTGTGCGCATATTCAGATGCAAAGCACAGAATGACACCTGCAAGAACAACCAAGGAAGTGGACAAGGTAACTTTTGGGAAATGGCATCAAAGCTACAAAGAACCTCTCTGACAGAGGAACTCCCCATTAAGAACCTCTGATTTTAACTAATATGGGCTTAATAATATCCAAATCATTCTCAATACTATTAACTCGATAAATCCAGGTGAAGTTTCCAAATTTTTACAAGCTTACTAGATCACTCTACTGACCAACTAGGCATGTAACAAAGGAAAAGATTTACATGGTAGAGGTATGACACAATATCAATGACAATGGAAGTTGCTTTTAAATACATAAATGGGCAACAATGACCCTGCTTCTCTAATTTGACCAAGCGTACGAAGCATCAGCACCTCAAAGTTGTACAAAAGATGAGTGAGAGGGAAAGGTTCTGGCAACTAACCGCCTTACCACCCAATGATGTATCACTCACTTTTGAGATTATCCCACTGCAACTGGCTAAGTAGCGCTAATGTCCTTGCCTTTGCAGAGTCAAGTCAGAAGTTCAGAAAAAGTATGGCAAAGATGCAAAGAAGCCTCTTGTGGCTCAAAAAGTTGAAGGGATACACAAAATTTGACTGAAGAATGGTTCTCTTTTACCTGGCATCAAAGAGAAACTAAATTCTTTGGGTTCAAGCAATCATCTGGAAACAGGGAATTAATGAAGATTCAGAGAAAATATTGCTCATTATCCCAGGTTTGAGAATATCAATACTCTCAATCAATGAGCTAAAAAGAATAAACTAAAGAAATGCTAACCCACCTTATCATCTATCCTTTCCTACAATCAAATTATGCGTGCATAAAACTAATGCAAAAGTAAGTGAGAGGATTATGGAGTCATTGTGCGGTAGCTGAAGCAATCATTCTATTGTGATTGCAATTCAACTGGGGTCATTAAGTGCCAAGGACATATTAGTAGCAATAGCATATATAAAAGGGGTAATGATTGCACATGTACTTGAACTTTTGCCTATTTTACGATCGAGTACCTAAATCTTTTAACGTTTAATCAAATACCTCAACTTCTCAAATGTGGATCAATGTGAGGCCCCTGTTAAAATTGCAGACAGTAAATACCAAATTGGACACTAATGCTGGTTAATTGATTGCATTGGCATCTGATGTTGGCCTCTTCAAATGATATCTGTTGACAGTCATTGTACTCTCTCTCCTCATCATCCGACACCTAAATGGAAGTGGCATAATTGAGCTGATACCAATTGGGCTTAAGTTTTGCTAAGTAAATGAGCCACATCAGTAAAATTACAAGAGACGACCATTTAATAAAAGGAGGTCTCAGATCGACTCACATTTGAAAAGTTGAGGCACTTGATTCAACAAAAAAAAATAACATTTAGGTACTCGGTTGTGAAACAGACAAAAGTTCAAATACTAGCATTGTCATTCCTTTGTTAAAGTGGAGAACTAGCAACAACAACGACAAAAACTAGATCTTCTCCCACTACGTGTGGTCGGCTTTGTTTCATCTGTCATTGTGCACTCTCTTGACCTGAGTCTTATGCAAGGTTTAAGTACTCTTAACTTTTTTCTTATTGTTTCTGCCATGTCCTTATGGGTTTTCTCTTGCTGTTATTAAACTACATATACATCATGTACTCACATCTTGTTGCTGGAGGATCAGAAGACCATTGTTTCACATTTCCAGATAACCCTGAATGAGCTTTCCTCATTTTACCTTTGATTGAGGTCATACCCAACTTCCTCCAAATATATTCATCTCTATACTATCAATTAGACCTTTGAGCATGTGGTACAAATGTTGGCACAGGAGTTGGGCCTTGAGCCGTAATGCCTTGATTTTAGCCAACCCCATAGGTCACTACCTGAGTACTTGTTTTGGGAGCTTGATCCGTGTGGACCGGACTAGCTTGTTACAAAATGGTATCAAGCAATGCACTAGCAGGAAGTGTGTGAACTAAGGAGCATGTAAGACAGTGCTACACCATAAGAGCCACCTCTGGATACTGTTTGGAACAAAGTATTACATGGTAGGAGTCACCCCTTAAACCTACAGGCCACCTGTAGAATCCTACGTAATTATTGTGGTGTTTGGTTAAAGAGCCGACATTGAGAAGGACATCAGTGTTATAAACTAGGAAAGTTTGTGATGCTCTGATCTCACGTCTGATGGAAGAGAACTTATTGCTTGATTCTTAAGGAAATGAGCGACCTCCAACAGCCACCTTTTTAATAATCTTTTGGGGGTTTGGGTTTGGACCACATGGTGACCGGATTAGGTCTCTACATGAACTGTGCTATGACGTGTTGGGACATGCTTAAGAGCAAGGCGTTGCTGCTAGAGCATGTTCTGCAAGTCTAAGGACATGAGATTGGCAAGCAGATAGGTTGTCAAGATTGAAGCACGGTATGGGCAATGACTCATTGGTACAAAAGAGAAGGCTGTGCAACCTTACTCACGGGCAGGCAGGGATGTGCTTGATAGAGTAAAGCATGGGTATAAGGCAGCAAGCCGATGGTGTGCAAGTCCCCTTGTCAGGATAATTAAATATTAGACAACGCCTTCATGTGAAAGCTTAAGCTTTTAGAGCAATTGACAGTGGTCTTACAAAATCTCACATAATATTAGAGCTGTAGGTCCCGAGTTATCTTTTTAGGCTTCATTTGCCTCCCTAATTATATATGTCCACACTTAGTACTAGGCAAAAAGACCAGACTAAGCATGAGAGGAGTGTTAGAATAATTAAATATTAAACCACATCTTCATCTAAAAGCTTAAACTTTTCAAATAGTGGGCAATAGTCCCACAAAATCTCACACCCTTAATGCATGGACTATTTGTAACAATCCGGCAAGAACCACATGAGCCAAATCCCTAAAAGAGTTACTTAAATTGGTTGTGACCACAAGGGTAGGCTGCTAATTATGTATCAGCGCAATCTCTCTCTCACTTTGTCTACAACCTATGGTCTTACAATCTTATCCCCCTCGTGTAGCAATAATGCCAATATCAATGTCACCATAGAGTTCAACCCATTAAGCCCAAAACCATACAAAGAATATATGATAAATCCTGCACTTTGGCCAATGCATTACTTTGATATCAGTTGTTACAACCTGGCCCAAACCACGTGAGCTAAGCCCCAACAAAAGGAGAACTTAAGATGGCAGTGACCTTTGGGAGTTGGCGGCTACGTATATATCGAGCACTTAACATCCCTCTCCGACTCTATGTGGGACTTGGGGTGTTTAAGTGTTGGGGAAGGCCATGTGCACTTCAAAAGGGTTCTGAGCTGGCAACTATGGGCTGTCTCGCGGTTGGTTGAGCAAGGCACATGCTGCCTCATTTGAGATGATGAATAATCCTGTGCATGAACTAATTCAAAAATAGAGTGATTAGACTCATGAGCTAGTGGACCGGTTCATGAGTGCATTTCTACAAACAAAATCCATGTGGACGAGCGCAGTGCAAGTGCACTCACAGGTTGCACCAGCAAGGTTCATGTGCATAGAACTATGAATCATTGTGCAGTTTGAGCCTTTAAATATTTGATTGTGTGACACTATTAACAGGTTTTTGAAACATTGCAACACATATTATAATCTACAACATGATCAACAGCTAGTCTATTCCAACTATTATTTGCATGGTTGCACATTTTTCCAGTTTAGTTGCTTTGGGAACCCTACTTTCTACGAATGCTTCACTGATCAAACAACAAATTCAATCAGTTGAAACTATTAAAGTTAATTTAATCAGCACTCAAAGAAGTAAGCTCACTTCTGTATGCTTACATAATACTTCACCACCTCTAATAGAATTCCCAAAACATGTACTTTTGAGTAAAAATTCCATAAAGCATCCATTAGAAAAAGATCATATGCAGGTTCTTACCTTATAAACCCTGCCTGCAATTGCACTAGTCTACTCAGTCTTAGGATTATCCATTCCATCTGTCCTATCAGTCATTATCACCATTGAAATCAATGCAGCTCTTTGAGAACTTTCCCATTGTAAAACATGCACCACACTAATGCCTTCCCATTCATAAACTTTTCTGTCATTCTACTTCTCTGATGTTCCCAGCATTGCCAAAGAGAGGTCGAAAGCTTAAGACAACAGCTGCAGCACCAGCAAGAGTGCCACAGGTACAGTACTTTTCCACTTGGTCATGAGTTTTTGGCGAAATGTATATGAATGAAGTAGATGTGGACTTCCAGAAGGATTGAGGACTCTTCCAATTATATCACTAAATGATATTTAGCATGCTTACCTGAATTAAAATTTCAGTTCCAACTGTTAGCATCTGTTAAAATTATCATCTTGTAGATTGAGGAATATTAAGAATCAGTTTACAATGTACAAATTGCCATGGTGTCAAAGATTCATATAATTAACTCCACTTAGTGCAAGAAACTTGTCTGTTGTTTATAATGTACAGCCAAAGGTTTACCCCCATGTGATGTCTAGTCAAGGAAAATACACGCACAACTTATCCATGTCTGAAGAGAGAACAAGATATATATGTCCTCTTCTCAGTCATGTGCACTGAGAATATTTGTGTTGAGTAGATGAAACCTACAGTAGATAGTGCAACACGGTAACAACTTCTCTTATAATCATTTAGCATAATCACTCAGCCAAGCATATTCTATCTACATGATATGTAAATGATTCAAGAGAGCTACTAATGTCCTGGCAGAAGTGGCATAAAGTATTATTTGTTGCGACCAAATAGATCTTCTTAGTCCATGAAGAACGTGTTTGTGGATTAGGCCGAACAAGTATATTATTGGCAGAGGGGACAATGAATTCAGGAATACATTTTGAAACTATCACATTAGGGGTATACTTCTAGCTATTTTGGATGAGCTGCTAGGACAAAGAAATCCAGAAACTATCACATTTGGGGTATACTTTCTCGGTTATTTTGGCTGAGCTGCCAGCAAAAAGAAATCCAGAAGGCTTCCTTGAGTTTGTACAATCATGGGAAGCTACACTGTGCCCAAGACTTTGAAATAGACTAATTTCATTGATATAATCCGTAAAGTCCTTTCAGAATTGATAAAGCAACTCGTCATGACAACTTCTAGATTTGAAAATGTGGCAAATTATACATTAGAAGAATGTACATTCACTTAACTAAATAATTGGAAAGGGTGTTGGATGCCTCTTGATATGATATGCTATCGGAATGTCAAGTATCTAGAGACGTGATCTTCAAAATGTAGCAGGAAATTGATAAGCTCTCGAGTCGAAGCATGATATTTTCTCTTCAATCTGACTCACACAGGCAATTGATGGGAGAACAACTCTCTGGCCTCAATGTCAAAGATCTGCAAAATCTAGAAAAGCGATTGGAGATGAGCCTAAAGGGTATCCGTGCCAAAAAGGTAATAGCTGAATATCTGCCTCAAACTGTCAAACATTGTTTCTGTATTACCACCAAATCCAGGAAAAGACACACCGCTATCTCAATATATGTGAGGAATAATTCTGGTAATTCTTTCTCTGCAGGAGCGAATTTTCTCTGGTGAGATAAAAGAGCTGAACCTAAAGGTTTTCACAAACCTGGCGACCTCATTCCAATAATATGGTTAACAACTATCAAGTGACTCACATAAGTTTAATTCATTACAGGGAAACATGATGCATCAGGAAAACATGGAGCTGCATAAGAAGATAAGTCTATTCCTTCAGGAAAATAATGCATTAAGAAAGAAGGTATTGGTTCAGATGACAAGTTTACATCTATAGAAACCACAATCAATCAATTGCTCATCTTTTATTTTACTGACAAATTTCTTAATCCACAGGTTTATAGAGCAAGGGATGTGAATCAAGCTAATCAATATCCCCATGAACCATCAACTACGACCATAGTACTTGACTTGTTTGCACTTTCAAACCACCAGCTAAGCCAGCCACAGCCTCAGAGTAAAGGAGCCCCTCTAGAAGCAACCAATCTGGGGTAGATTTCCAACTCAATTATTTTGAAGAACATATTTTCAATCAAGGCCATCTCTTTCTCACAACAGATCTGACTATGAACCAGATTGCAACTGCATTAGCACAAGTTCAGACCATGGATGGTTATCAACCGTATTGTGTCGAAAGCTAGCAGTCAGTTAAAAAGCTCAAGCTTCTACAAGTGTTGAGTTCTCTTCAAACAACAAACTAGTATACCCAGCAATAAGACCTCAAGATATGGTATGTCACGTCTAAAACTCAGAACCGTTGCATAAACACTTTATCTATGTAAATGAAAACATGTCAATAAATAACAAAGGCAAGACAACATGCTAAAGGGTATTCACCATCATTGGCTAAGTTGTCCTCTTTGTTCTACCGACATCTGTTAAAAGGTTTGCATTGCCAATTCTACTCTAATTATATTCCTGATCGCTGCTGTTCTTCCAAAAGTGTGACCTCTGCAGTTTCTGAGCAATTTAAAATTTGCAATTGTAGTTCAAAATCCACACATTATGTGTATGAGAATGGGTCAGAAAGGATGGACCTCTCTATTGCTATGTGACGTACAAACACAAAGAACAAAGAGATTCGGAAAGAAGAGCACATGTTGGAAAGTTCGTTCAGCTTCCTTTTGTAACAAAATGCGCACTACTTCTATAGATCAATTTGCAACCATATGTACACAACTGAGCAGCCTCGCACAGCCAAGAAGCAAATAAGAAAAACTGCTTCAGATTGAAAATTCAAGCCAGTACAACAATTCTGAGTATCCCTTGTGTCATAATGCACTGGATAGGATGAGACATAGTATGCAGACAAGAAGATACACCAAATAAGCATAGTATCTAATTACACATGAAGTCACAAGCAGATGGGTCAATCAATTGAGCTACCCCTGAATCTGGCTTAAGTCGCGCAGCATGTGTACAGCTCATTCCATGTCAATTACAAATACATCCAGCTCTTCAAAGCCATATGACACACAGAGCAAGTATGTGACCATCCACATGAACTTCACTTTTTATGTCCTGATTGGATTGATTCCATCATTCCTTACCCTTTTAGGAGTCTTCATCTAAATTACCATTTGACATGAAGAACAACACTACAGACAAATCATCAATTGGGATGATTAGGAGTTCATTTTTCATGCCGTTTCATTTCCTAATATGAAGTCATAGCTGGCCTAGTCCGTGAATTATTCCTTTCCTTCAGTGATCCCACCATGTTAACACAGCTACATCTTCGGGATATCTGAACGACTTCTTTGCGAACTAAGATGGCAAGACCCAATACATTTTTTTTTCCCACTAGTTTCGGCCACATTAAATCAAGGAATTTTTGTGGGAGAAAAAGAGGGTGATGGGTTATCAGAGAGAGAGCTAACCGTCATAGCAAATCAGCAACTCGTTCAGCCTCTGTGCACAGTCTTCACAGCAGAACTATGAAGCAATCCCTGCTAGCTGCCCAACAGCAGTCTCGGCGACGATGTTCTACTGATGACGAGAGAAACGGTCGAGATAACCAGAGACGAACTTGATGGACTTACGCTTGAGCGACGCTCGCAAGCTCACGCAGGACAATGACGCATGTAACCTTCGTCTTCCATGAAAATCGATTCGCCCTTTTCCCTCCATGAAGTAGTTCAAGATCACTTACGAAAGGCTCGACCATTTTTCTTTTTTGGACCAGAACTGGGTTACAGGATGCGGAGTAAGCACGGCTCAGTCAGAGGAAATTGGACACGAGTGACGTAAGTTTAGTAAAATGTCCACTCTTTTTTTCTCACTTAAATATCTCATTTAGGGGTGATCAATTCTCAATCCAATCCGATTCTAAAATAGAACCGGGTGATCTGATTTAATGGAATTGGTCACTCTTTTTTTCACACTACTGGATGCCATCTCTTCGTGTTTCCTACTACTTTTTTTAGAAAAAAGATATGAGTAAAAGGATTTTAATTATGTGCTCATACATCTTTTACGATAAACAAAAATTAAAAAGCAAATTTATAAATTGCAAATCAAAAATAATAAACCAAACCCAACAATCATTGAAAGATAAAGATTATTTTGCAACCAGGAATGATCAAACATCAGTAATGATCCTCAAATTGAAAGGACGAACCAAAAAACGTACTTTACTTAGGATTTAGTTCACATTTTACTAAATTTTTTGAAGAAATAAAAAAATAAAAAAAATTTATATGTAATCGGTCTAATTATTGACCAGACACCGGTTTTACTTTTAGAAATAGGGAACCAAATAGACACTTTCGGGAACCGGACCCAACCGGCCAGTTCGATCCAGTCCAAGCAGTTCCTAATTTGGGCGATCCATTTTCCACATCCGTAGTCACATCAGAGTAAAATCGATCATTTAAGTGTTATTTTCGACAAATCATCTTTCATGATTTTTTACTTAACTTTTCATTGCTCTGTAGATTTTTTAACTATTTTTTTACAATTTAGAATTGTTTATTTTTCTTTTCCTTACTTTTCTTTGCTTTTTTGTTTTTGTATTGGCCATCCTCGCCGGCCGTGAAAGGCTCATCCAAGGTATGTGAGGGCCACCTCATCATCGGTCAGTGGGGCACAAAGGCCCTATGCGAGGCCATCAACTATTGCAAGTGAGGGCCTTCACAACTGCAAGCGAGGGCCACCTTGCCCGCAGTCAAGGAGGCTGTAACATCTAGAATTTCGACTTGTTTTCGGGACCAATAAAGTGTATATTAATTTCCATTTAATTTTAGTGAGTCTTGCCCGGACATGATCAATCACGGGATACTAACCCAATGGAAATGACTAACTTGAAAATGGTACGTAGATCGAGGACCTGATCGCAGATTGGACACAGATTTCGAGAAACTCCGAAGAAGTATTTTGGGCCAATATGGGCCGATCTTAGGAGGGTGACGGATTTGATTTGGTCAATGACGCACAATCGAATCGCAGGTGGCTCCGCATGACCGAATGTGCACGTGGTGAACAAATTTCGAACTAAAACTCAACGATTGCGACCTCCGAAACTAGCAGTAATTCCTTGCGTTCTCCCGAGAATCAAGGCCATTGCGACACGGACAACCCTAAGTCAATACGCGTGACCCCTAAACAACCGTCCGTTAGTGAGAGGCCCTAACATTTTAAAATGAGCGAATTTAATCACGTAATTGGACCTGAATCTCGACGTCGAAATTTCGAAGGTGTTTACGTCTATTTCTAAGGCCGACGTCATTTTAGTGTGGCCACATATGTTTGGGGCTAGTACGGTTGAAAATTGAAATTTCGGCAGAAATTGAAGAAATTTACAATTTTGCCCCTAGAGACTTCGGCAGCCTTTTTTGAGGTCAAATGAGATTATTTTTTGAGGCCGATGCCATTTTGGAGTGGCCACACATATCTGGAGTGCGTACGGTCGAAAAATGGAATTTTGATCCCGGGATGAAAAATTACGGTTTTAGCCCTCGAAACTTTCGAGCTAATTTTCGAGGGCTTAAAGGATGATTTTTACGAATCCGACGCCATATTATGCTGGCCACGCATATATAGGACTGATATGGATAAAAATTGAAATTTTAACCCGGGACCGGAAAATTACCAAAATGCCCTTGGACCCATTTTTGGTAATTCTGGATTTTAATGATTTTTGGGGACTTAACCAAGGTTAATTGGATCAACTATGGTCTGGTCAGCCAATAATTGAGGACAAATGACCACTTTGCCCCTTGCATTATTGGATAAGAACAAATACTAGCCATTGGATGAAGGGCAAAGTTGTCCAACCCCTTAGATTGTTGACACTTGGCTTCCACTAAGTTAATTTTGACCCATATTTGACCTGCCTTCTCTCTCCTCCAGCCTTGGTCGGGCCGAACTCCACCATTTTCCTCCTCCCCTTCGCCGTTTCCTCCCTTGGACGCCGGTTGCTGCTCACGCCGGGAAGGTGGTCGCCGGAGCTGCTGGTCGCCAGCCACCGTCGCCCAACCGACCATCCTCACCCTCTCCTTTGCCATCCTCAGCCGCCATCCAGCAGAAGCCGAGGGGACCAAACCGTGAGCCGCCATCCGCCGTCGCCGCCATAAACTGCCGGCTTGTCCCCCAGAACACCATTGCCGATCTCACCACATGTCAGTGATTGGCCGCCCGTTTCCGTCGAATCGAGGCGATCAGGCGAGTATTAATTCCTAAACCCCAAACTAGTTTAATTGTGCAAATGGATGATTAGGGAATGTAATTAGAGCCTAATGGAGTGTGTTAGATGTGGTTTAGTGGCCAAATCATGTTCTGCCCTGGTACTGTTCGCGCAGTACCGAATTTGCACAAATTGCCTAAGTTGGGAATTAGTTGTTTCATTGAATGAGGGTTGGAATTTGGGCAATTTAGGGGCTAATTAGGACTCGTTTAAATTCTATTGGGTGACCTCACGATTGTGGGAATGACGACTGAGATCGGTTTGCCCATGGTGGGCCTTGGGCGCATTAAATTGCTTGGAATAAATGCGCATAATAAGTGTCGGATTAATTGGGCTAGAATGGAATTGATTGGGAGTGCCGATAATGCTTTGTATTGATTGAATTGTGAGTGATTTTGGGCACATAATGTCATTCATGTTCGACTTGGATTCCGTTATATGCGATCTCACATATTATGCTTTGATACGGCTGGAATTGAGTGCATTGATATACTTGCCGGATGTATATAAACTATTGGCCTTTGAGTCGGGCCTACGGATCATTTTAAACTATGGCCTTCAGGTCGGGCTTTTAAACCGAATTATTTATTGGCCTTCGGGTCGTGACCTTCGGGTTGATTGATATCTATTAAAGAGTTCGTTATCTAAAATGATACATGAGCATGCGTATGTGGTGTGCTGAATCAATGAATATGCGCACGTGCCTTATTTATTGTTATAAGTGTTTAACCTGTAGGGTTAGTGATATGCTCGATTTAGGCCTAAGGGCCTGGGCCAATTGTTTGCATTGTTGCATGGTCTGTTGTTCGCCTGTTAGGAGGTGCATATTAGCCTAGTTTCGGATTAGGGGTTGTTACTTGCTGAGTTTATCTCACGGTTGTTGGAAAAATCGACATTTCAGAACCCCGGCAGTGAGGATGGCAAAGGTGCTGTTCCGTTTTGGGATTCCCCACTTTATCGAGAAGACTATGTCCGTGCATCCAGTGGGGGATAAGAATATGTACATTAGATATTATACCTTAGTATGGGTAGATGTCGGGGAGTTAGTATCGGAGACCCATGAATATGTGGCATGGTGCTTCAGGACGCATAATGGAGAAGAGACCGGGCCCCTTCGAACTTTTGATGTCCCGTTTAACAGGCAGGGTCAGGTGGACCCGCAGTGCCCTAATGGACAGGTGGTAGATCCCAGAACTTCCGGAGAAGAGAGCTCGGGCTCCGAAGGAATACCTGTAGTGTACGAGTCTGACGAGGCGGAGCCAATGGACATGGAGCCGGATGATGATGAGCTTGACCAGTTTATGGAGGAGAATGACGAGCCTGAAGAGATGGATGCGGAGGACGAGTTCGATGATGCTAAGTCCGAGTTAGACTCGTTAGGTTCCGACGAAGAGTTACCTAATAGTTCTTCATCGTCAGAGTCTTCTGATTCTAACCTGAACTGGGCCCCATAGGTTGACTTTGTTGACAGATAGAGCGGACTGCACCTTTTTTACTGAAGTTCGCCTTAATCCCGTAACCCTTGGCCATTGACCCTTTTTGACCTTAGTGGCCATTGATCTTTTGGTGGTTTGTGGTACTCCCTGTTATGGATATTGTATCTATCCATAATAGTAATGAAATGTATATGTTTTTAAGCTGATAGATTCCTATTTGGTGCTGCTCATGGTTATCTTACTTGTTGTACGGGTGTATGTATGTATGTATGTATATATATATTTATACACACAAACGTTGCTTTCGCTCGTGTTTCATTCTCTGTGCGTTGGGTGTTGGGTTGGCGACGCGTCCTGGGACGTTGCAACAAATTCGACCTTGACGTGGGATACTCGCGCTTCATGGAGCAAGAGTGTGACATCCCCGCCGTTGAATTGGTATCAGAGCAAGGTTAGCTCGGTCCAATTAAGTCGAAACCTGAAATGATAAGAAGCGATGACCATGGGTAGCCAGTAGGGTGACCTTGCGTGTTAAGTGTACCTCCTGACTGTTTGTGTTTGCCTTGTTTAGTTGGATTTGACCCGTATGATGAAGGTGCGGCAGGACCCGAGGTAAGTGCACGAATCCCTTGGGTGATGTTCTATGCTGTTTGGTTTGGCTGCATGCTGGGTGTTTGGTTGTTAATGCGGTAAATACCTGCCTAGGACTTTGATCGGTATAGTTGGTTTAGATCTCTAATTCCTGGGCGGAATTATAGCAGGTAGTTCATTATCTCAAGTGGAAAGATGAGTAGAAGAAAGGGAAAAGAACCCCAAGGCCAGCCCAGTACTGGAAGTCGGGAAGTAAGGGACCATAGATTTGACGAGGTCATGGAAACCTTGCGAAAACTAAGCAATGTAATGGGAAGACAGGCTCAAGAAAGGGCCGCTGCGATTGCCGCCGCTGCTGAGGCTGTAGCAACTGCTGCTATTAATGGGAATCAAACCCAGCAGGCCTAAGCTCAATCAGCAGTGTTGAATAGGCCGATGCCCCAGCTGGTAGAACAGCTTCTTAAGTTGAAACCGCCTAAGTTTATAGGCCGAGGTGACCCCAAAACTGCGTCACGTTGGGTGGAAGAATTAGAGAAGGCGTTCAATTTATTGGGGTGCACTGAAACTGAGAGGATCACTTTGGCAACATATCAGTTGCAAGACAATGCGAATAACTGGTGGAACACCACCAAAGATCGAGTGTTTCCCAAGGGTGTAGACCAGATCTAGACTGTATTCGTTGAGAGTTTTTACGGGCAATAGTTTTCGAAAAGTGCCCAAGCGAAGAAAATGATAGAATTCTTGAGACTTCATCAGTGATTAATGACAGTAGTCCAATATGAGGCAGAGTTTGCAAGATTATCGAAGTTTGCCCCGAGAATGGTAGAAAATCCGCTAGACAAGACTCAAAGATTCCAGATGGTTTGAGACCGGATCTTCGTACTCAGATGCTTTTGTTAAACATCCGAGATTACAGAGAATTGTATGAGCGAGCTCAAACAATGGAACGGGATCAGATGGAAAGGGCAACCGCATCTGGGTCGCGATTTGCTCAAAACTGGGACAATCGCCGTTTTGGTAAGAAACCGATGATGAGTAATAGATGATTTGTTCCACCGCCTAAGAGAAACATCGGGAAGCCTAACCAGTAAGCTACTAGACCGGGAGCTTGTTTCAGATGTGGGAGTTTAAAACATCAGGTTAAAAGCTGTCCCCAACAGCGCCCTTTTGGAACTCCAATGCAACAATCACCCAAAGTTAGGAATCAAGCCGGAAATCCCCCACCAGCTGTTCAAGGAAGGCCTCTCGCTCAAGGAAGAGTTTATGCAATGGCGCACAAGGATGCTGAAGATGCACTGAACGTGGTCACAGGTACTATTTCTCTCTGTGATCATGCTGCTTATGCGTTGTTTGATCCCGGGGTAACCTATTCATTTATTTTGGAACAGTTTGTTAGGCTGGTTGGCATTGAACCTGTATTACTTGAGACTATGCTCTGTGTGTCGACCCCACTGCATGATAGGGTGTTAGTATCGTTGGGGTGTCTTACCTGTAAAATTGTGATTGGGAATAGAGAAGAAAGAATTGATTTGGCCGTATTGGCCATGTATGATTTCGATATAATCATCGGTATGGATTGGTTGATGAAGCAGAAAGCCGTTATGGATTGCGGCAGTAGGGTGATCCAATTCAACCCGATTGGACATCCTAGATTTGAATTCCAGGGAAACCGAGGAGGAACTTCGATCCCTTGGATCTCTTCACTAGAGGTGACTAAGTTGCTCAATGAAGGTTGTGAGGGATATCTAGTGAACGTAATGGATCCGATAGTGGCGGAACCTAAATTGGAAGAGATTCTCATGGTGTGCAATTTTCCCGAGGTCTTTCCTTAGGAATTGCCAAGTTTACCACCGAAACGGGAAGTGGAGTTTGTAATAGAGTTAGCCCTAGGTACTGAGCCAGTCTCAAAAGCTCCATATCGGATGTCCTTGTCAGAGTTAAAAGAGTTGAAGGTCCAGATGCAGGAGTTACTAGACAAAGGGTTTATTTGTCCTAGTGCGTCTCCGTGGGGAGCACTGGTCCTGTTTGTAAGGAAAAAGGACGGGACGCTAGGATTATGTATAGATTATCGACAGCTGAATCAAGTGACGGTGAAGAATAAGTATCCACTACCGAGGATCGACGACTTGTTCGATCAATTGCAAGGAGCTTTGGTGTTCTCCAAGATTGACTTAAGGATTGGGTATCATCAGTTGAGGATGCGGAAGAAAGACATACCGAAGACCGCCTTTAAGACGAGATACGGGCATTATGAGTTCACCGTGATGCCCTTTGGCTTAACGAATGCCCCTGCAGCTTTTATGGACCTCATGAACAGAGTATTTTAGGAATTCTTGGACCAGTTCGTTAGAGTGCTTATTGACGATATACTAGTGTATTCAAGGAGTCCGGAGGAACATGAAGTGCATCTAACCAAAATACTAAAGACTTTGAGGGAACACGCACTTTACACCAAGTTTAGTAAGTGTGAATTTTGGCTTAGTAAAGTGGCGTTTCTTGGACACATAGTTTCGGGAGACGGAATCACTGTGGACCCAGCTAAAATTGAAGCAGTACTCCAGTGGCCCAGACCGATGTCCGTGACGGAGATTAGAAGTTTCTTGGGATTGGCCGGCTGTTATCGACGTTTTATGGAAGGATTCTCGTCGATAGCCATGCCGCTTACGCGATTGCTTAAAAAGGAAGTCAAGTTTGAGTGGGATGACAAATGTGAGCGGAGTTTTCAGGAACTAAAACTCAGATTGACGACCGCTCCAGTGTTAACTATTCCATCTGGATCTGGAGGATTTGAAGTCTACAGCGATGCATCGCTAAGAGGACTCGGTTGTATGCTAATGCAACATGGAAAAGTGGTTGCGTATGTATCGCGTCAATTGAGACCACACGAGATGAATTACCCAACACATGACTTGGAACTGGCTGCGATTGTGTTCGCTCTCAAGATCTGGAGGGACTATCTGTGCGGAGAAAAGTTCCCGATTTATACAGACCATCAGAGTCTCAAGTATACGTTTTTACAGAAGGAGTTGAATATGAGACAGCGCAGGTGGATGGAACTTTTGAAAGACTATGACTGTGACATCTTGTACCACCCTGGAAAGGCGAACCGAATAGCTGATGCGCTGAGTCGCAAGTCAAGTATGGCGCATATGATGATCAAGGAATGGACCTTGTTGGAAAGGCTCAGAGATTCTGAATTTAAGTTCGAGTTGAGCCATGTGTCGAACCTGTTGGCTACTTTGAGGATCGAACCGAAGATTCAAACCAAAATTAAAGCCTTACGGTCCACGGATCAGGAAATTCAGAAGATCGTGGAAATGGATGCTAATATGAGGAAGTCAGATTTTCAAGTATCTGACAATGGGATTTTGAAATTTCGAGGGCGCTGATGTGTGCCCGATGACATCGAACTCAAGGAAGAAATTCTCGGAGAAACTCATCGCAGCAATTAGAGTATCCACCCTGGTAGCATCAAAATGTACCAAAATTTGCGACAACATTACTGGTGGAATGGAATGAAGAAGGATGTGGCCAAGCATGTGGCCAAGTGTCTAACGTGCCAACAAGTGAAGGCACAACACTGCAAGCCCGGAGGACTGCTGCGTCCATTAGAAATTCCAAAGTGGAAATGGGAGTACATCACCATGGATTTTGTAACCAAATTACCGAAAAGCCAAAAAGGGCATGATTCCATATGGGTGATAGTGGATCGACTTACTAAGTCAGCGCACTTCTTGGCAATATGAAAAGACTTTGAATTGGAAAGGTACACCGAGCTATATGTGCAACAGATTGTTCATTTGCATGGAGTACCGGTAATGATCACTTCGGATTTTGACCCGAGATTTACGGCTAACTTTTGGAAGAGCTTGCAGACAGCCTTGGGAACAAAGGTACAATTCAGTACAGCCTACCACCCGCAAACAGATGGTCAGTCAAAAAGGACAATCCAGACACTTGAGGATATGTTAAGAGCTTGTGTACTAAACTTTCAAGGCAAGTGGGAGGAACAGTTACATCTAGCAGAGTTTGCTTATAATAACAGCTACTAGCAGAGTATCCAAATGGCGCCATTCGAGGCCTTGTATGGTAGAGCGTGCAGGACACTTATGTGCTGGGATGAAGTAGGCGAATGAAGTATTACTGGACCAGAATTGGTGCAGCAGACTATACAAGCTATCGAAATTATTCGAGAAAAGCTAAGGACAGCACAAAATCGCCAGAAAAGCTACGCCGATCGGAGACGGCGACCTTTAGATTTTCAAGTTGGGGATCATGTATTCCTCAAGGTGTTGCCAATGAAAGGGTTATCCCAATTCGGTAAGAAAAGGAAGCTGAGTCTGAGATTTATCGGACCGTTTGAGATTTTGGAGAAGATTGGCGATATGGCCTATCGGTTAGCATTGCCTCCTAACTTGTCTCAGGTACACAACGTTTTCCACGTGTCTATATTGAGAAAGTACGAACCAGATTCAACCCATGTTCTAAGGTACGAGGAAATAGACGTGGATGACAGAGTGTCATACGTGGACAGACCAGTCAGAATCGAAGACCGGAAAGATCGAGTACTGTGGAATAAGATGATCCCGACAGTCAAGATAGTTTGGGAGCACCATGGGACAGAATGTGCCACGTGGGAAAGTGAAGAGGCCATGCGACGTCAACACCCCCACTTGTTTGAGTAGTAAGTGTAGATTGCAAATTTCAAGGACGAAATTTTTGTAAGGGGGAAAGAATTGTAGTATCCTGAATTTCGACTTATTTCCGGGACCAATAAAGTGTATATTAATTCTCGTTTAATTTTAGTGAGTCTCGCCTGGACATGATCAATCACGGAATACTGACCCAATGGGAATGACTAACTAGAAAATGGTACGTGGATCGAGGACCCGATCATGGATTGGGCACAGATTTCGGGAAACTCTAAAGAAGTATTTTGGGCCAATCTTAGGTGGGTGATGGATTTGATTTGGCCAATGACGCACGATCGGATCGCGGGTGGTTCCGCATGACCGAGAGTGCACGTGGCGTACAAATTCCGAACTAAAACCCAACGATCGCGACCTTCGGAACTAACGGTAATTCCTTGCGTTCTCTAGAGAATCGAGGCCATTGTGACATAGACAATCCTAAGTCGATACGCGTGACCCCTAAATAGCCGTCCGTTAGTGAGAAGCTCTAAAATTTTAAAATGAGCGAATTTAATCACGTAATTGGACCCGAATCTCGACGTCGAAATTTCGAAGGTGTTTACGACTATTTTCTAAGGCTGACATCATTTTAGTGTGGCCACATATGTTTGGGGCTAGTATGACTGAAAATTGGAATTTCAGCAGAAATTGGAGAAATTTACAATTTTGCCCTTGGAGACTTCAGTAGTCGTTTTTGAGATCAAATGAGATTATTTTTTGAGACCGATTTCATTTTAGGGTGGCCACGTATATCTAGAGTGTGTATGGTTGAAAAATGGAATTTCAATCCTAGGGTGAAAAATTACGGTTTTACCCCTCGAAACTTTCGGGCTGATTTTCAAGGGCTTAAAGGATGATTTTTACGAATCCGACGCCATATTATGCTGGCCATGCATATATAGGGCTAATATGGACAAAAATTGAAATTTTGACCCAAGACCGGAAAATTACCAAAATGCCCTTGGACCCATTTTTGGTAATTCCGGATTTTAATGATTTTTCGGGACCTAACCAAGGTTAATTGGGCCAACTATGGTCTGGTCAGCCAATAATTGAGGACAAATGACCCATTTGCCCCTTGCATTATTGGATAAGAACAAATACTAGCAATTAGATGAAGGGCAAAGTTGTCCAACCCCTTAGATTGTTAACACTTGGCTTCCACTAAGTTAATTTTGACCCATATTTGACCTGCCTTCTCTCTCCTCCAACCTTGGTCGGGCCGAACTCCACCATTTTCCTCCTCCCCTTCGTCGTTTCCTCCCTTGGACGCCGGTTGCTGCTCACGCTAGGAAGGTGGTCGCCGGAGCTGCTGGTCACCGGCCACCGTTGCCCAACCAACCATCCTCACGCTCTCCTTTGCCATCCTCAGCCGCTGTCCAGCAGAAGCCAAGGGGATCAAACAGTGAGCCGCCGTCGCCGCCGTGAACCGTCGGCTTGTCCCCCGGAACGCCGCTGCCGATCTCACCGCGTGTCAGTGATTGGCCGCCCGTTTCCGTCGAATCGAGCCGATTAGGCGAGTATTAATTCCTAAACCCCAAACTAGTTTAATTGTGCAAATTAGAGGTTAATTAGGCTCAATTATGGTCTAATTAGGTGTAGTTATGTGTGGGATGATTAGGGGACGTAATTAGAGCCTAATGGAGTGTATTAGATGTGGTTTAGTGGCCAAATCATGTTTTGCCCTGGTACTGTTCGCACAGTACCGAATTTGCACAAATTGCCTAAGTTGGGAATTAGTTGTTTCATTGAATGAGGGTTGGAATTTTTGCAATTTAGGGGCTAATTAGGACTCGTTTAAATTCTATTGGGTGACCTCATGATTGTGGGAATGACGACTGAGATCGGTTTGCCCATGGCGGGCCTTGGGCACATTAAATTGCTTGGAATAAATGCGCAGAATAAGTGTCGGATTAATTGGGCTAGAATGGAATTGATTGGGAGTGCCGATAATACTTTGTATTGATTGAATTGTGAGTGATTTTGGGCACATAATGTCATTCATGTTCGACTTGGATTCCGTTATATGCGATCTCACATATTATGATTTGATACGGCTGGAATTGAGTGCATTGATATACTTGCCAGATGTATATAAACTGTTGGCCTTCTGATTAGGCCTACGGGTCGTTTTAAATTGTGGCCTTCGGGTCGGGCTTTTAAGCCAAATTATTTATTAGCCTTCGGGTCGGGCTTTTAAGTTGAATTATTTATTGGCCTTTGGGTCGTGACCTTTGGGTTGATTGATATCTATTAAAGAGTTCGTTATCTGAAACGATACATGAGCATGCATATGTGGTGCGTTGAATCAATGAATATGCGCACGTGCCTTGTTTATTGTTATAAGTGCTTAACCTGCAAGGTCAATGATATGCTCGATTTAGGCCTAAGGGCCTGGGTCAATTGTTTGTATTGTTGCATGGTTTATTGTTCGCCTGTCAAGAGGTGCATGTTAGCCTAATTTCGGATTAGGGGTTGTTACTTGCTGAGTTTATCTCACGGTTGTTGGAACAACCGACATTTCAGAACCCTGGCAATGAGGATGGTAGAGGCGCCGATCCGTTTTGGGATTCCTCACTTTATCGAGAAGACTATGTCCGTGCATCCAGTGGGAGACGAGAATATGTATATTAGATATTATACCTTAGTATGGGTAGATGTCGGGGAGTTAGTAGCAGAGACCCATGAATATGTGGCATGGTGCTTCAGGACGCATAATGGAGAAGAGACCGGGCCCCTTCGAACTTTTGATGTCCCGTTTAACGGGCAGGGTCAGGTGGACCCGTAGTGCCCTGATGAACAGTTGGTAGATCCCGGAACTTCCGGAGAGGAGAGCTCAAGCTCCGATGGAATACCTGTAGTATACTAGTCTAATGAGGCAGAGCCAATGGACATGGAGCCGAATGATGATGAGCTTGACCAGTTTATGGAGGAGAATGACGAGCTTGAAGAGATGGACGCGGAGGACGAGTTCGAGGATGCTGAGTCCGAGTTAGACTCGTTAGGTTCCGACGAAGAGTTGCCTGATAGTTCTTCATCGTCAGAATCTTCCGGTTCTAACCCGAACTGGGCCCCATAAGTTGACTTTGTTGGTAAATAGAGCGGACTGCACTTTTTTGACTGAAGTCCACTTTAACCCCGTAACCCTTGGCCATTGACCCTTTTTTACCTTAGCGGCCATTGATCTTTTGGTAGTTTGTGGTACTCCTTGTTATGGATATTGTATCTATCCTTAATAGTAATGAAATATATATGTTTTTAAGCTGATAGATTCCTATTTGGTGCTGCTAATGGTTATCTTACTTGTTGCACGGGTGTATATATATACATATATATATACGTTGCTTTCGCTCGTGTTTCGATCTCTATGTGTCAGGTGTTGGGTCGGCGACGCGTCCTGGAACGTCGCAACAAATTCGACCTTAACGTGGGATGCTTGCGTTTCGTGGAGTAAGGGGTGTGATAGAGGCCGCAAAGGCCTGTGCCAATGACCAGTGGGGACGCGAAAGCCTTGCCTAGGACCATGGCAGGCTTGCTGGATCTGGGCAAGGGTCTTCTTGCCCGCGGTCTACGAGGTCATGAAGGCCCCAGCCTAAATATGGCAAGGGCCTTTGTGTCATCATTTGTAACTGCCGAGGCCACTATGGCCTTGCCAAATTTGGGCTAGGGCTTTCGCGGCCCCACTAGCCGCAGGTGAGGTAACCCTTGCCTAGTCTGGGTGAGACCTCGGTTACCCACGCTGGTAAAATAAAAAAAAAAAAAAGAAAAGAAAATAAAAATAATATTATTAAATCAAAAAAATTTAAAAATTATCAATGTCAGCGCTAGCGAAGCCATGAGGATGACTATCATCTACATTGGGTTTTTATGTGACGTAAATCGCCAATGGCATTTAAGTGAGCGGAAAAATATTATTGCACTAAGTGAGCGCTATACAAAGTCGTGACACACCTGCTGTTCTTATCCACTCAATCGTAATATATTGTAGTAACTAGTAACAATGAAATGGGAATGGTTTCAAATGGCAGACAGGCATGAGATCAATTGTAAAAAACCCCATCGAGTTTGAGATAGACTTGAAATTTTACGATACCTTGCTTGATATACTATAATGATTAAAATGACCTTATTTCTTTTAAAAACTTTAGGTTATGGGATAAGTGTGCTGAAAATTCTAAAACTTGTCACGAAAGTATAATCAAGTCCTAATAATTTCAAATAGTGCAATCAAGTTTTAAAACTTATCACGAAAACAGAATTAAGTCCTAAAATTTTCAAAATCCTAAAACTTGTCAATTTAATGCAATTAACACCTTCCATTAATTTTATCCAACTTGACAAACAAAAAATATTAATAATTTTTAGGATATGGTTGCACCAACTTGATAAGTTTTAGGACTTGATTTCATCAATTTGATAAGTTTTAAGCTTTGATTACACTTTTTGAAAGTTTTAGGACTTAATTGCACTTTCGTGATAAGTTTTAAAATTTCCAGTGCACTTATCCCATAAGTTATTTAGCATATGTACATTATTATCATAATCCTTTTAAGTTTAGGACGTCTTTTACATTTACTAAATACTTAAATTTACTTATGTAATTTTGTCGATCTCTAAAGATAATCAATCCCTATCGCATTTTTTCAGTGACAACCACTGTCGTGAGATCTCATTTTAGGATTGTTCAATTTTGCAGTTTTGGGATTGTTGGTCTTGAAGCTTTTTCAGTCTTGGATGTATTTTTCTACTTTGTAGGTTTTCTAATTGAATTTCACAGTGCATGAGTTTTGGATAAATTATTGTTTTTGCAAATTTGACACAATTTATTATGTATATAATGTGAGATATATGTTTACTAAAATAATAATATCGCGGGTTATGGATACCCAATATGAACTCGATAACTTTGATGAGGCGAATTTGGGATCTTATATCAAAACCTGTTATGAGTTTGGGACGAGGTCAGTTGTCTCAAACCCATCATGCATACACATGAAAATGCATACACATCATGCATACACTGTATCCCATTCATGTTTTTTTTTTTTAATTTAAGACACACATTTGACATTTTTTAAAGTAAAATACTCAAAATCTTATACACAAATTGTCATATATCTTTCATGAATTTTAAATTTGTATGACATTTTGATACTTTCAACTAAAAATAGGACAAACAAACGCACTTAGAGTATTGGTGCACCGGATCATACACTAAATCATGTACTTATTTCACATATTTTTCATTAGTCAATTTACGACGGAATATGCCGATTATTATTCATCTTATTGTTTATGTATAAACATGGTACTCTCTTAATATCTCATTACATAAGCAGAGAGATTAACAGAATCACATTATTAAATATTTATAATATTTTCCATAAGTTTGTAATTTAGATGTTTATATTTATATTTATGTAATTATTTTTTTGGTTAATATTACGAAAAATCCAAAACTGTTACACCTGTAATAAATTCATCACAAATTAATTTTTGACCACAAAAAATCATAAATTAGTATACATGTTACAAATTTAATTTTTGTTAGTTTCGATTAAATTTGATTAATACCACGAAAAATCATGAACTAATACATATATAACAAATGGAGAGTAATCGTACATCCGCCAACTGTCACATGTTATCCAACTTAGCAAATTATCATAGGTGTACTGGTACGGAGCTTTTGGCGGTCAAAAAATTTATTTTTGATAAATTTATTGCGGGTATATTAGTTTGAGATTATTCATCGTATTAACTTTTTTTTCTCATATAGTATGCAAATTGATCTAATTTCCATCTATATGCCGTATGGTATAAATTTTGTCCAAATCATAAAAACCCCCCTTCCGATTTCCGTCACGCGCTCGACGCCCTCACCTCCCCATCTCGCCGCCGTCGATCGTCCGTCGCTCTTCAGGTCGCTCCCCGTCACTACTCATCTCCGTGTCCCTCTCTCTTTTGCACAGTTTAGTTCCCCGGCCCTCTCGAGCATTGCCGTTTAGCTCCACGAGAGGGTCTTATCCCTCGGCGAAATCGCCGTTCGTTTGCGAAAGTTTGTATTTTTTTCTTCGTTCATGCGGCTGACTACTCGAATCTTGGTTGTAGTACGATTGTTAGCGAAGTGGGTAGGTGGAAATTCGTGAAAAAATCGACTGTGCTGACTCAATTTGTGAAGGTGATCCTCTCACGCTCTTCTGTGTTTTTCCTTCTGTTCGTATGTGTGGTCTAAAAGTTGAATGAGGAACGAGTTACATGTTGCGTTTTCTGTTTATTCGAATCTTGGTCTTTTTATTGAAGATTTTTGTCTTTATATTTGGAAAAAGAATTCGAGACCCACTTCATGTTGAATGATAAACACCACTCCAACTCATGACAAATTTGTGGGTGCGTTTGTTTCTTGGAAAAATTCAAGATTTCCGAAAAGTAATTGGATATATCGCTTAGAAAAATTGGTGAACGGATAGTTTTTCATTATCGGTAACTATTTATGCCTAACTATTTTCGTAGATGATGAAATTTTTTTCCGTTTATTTATTTTTGTAAGCAATACGGATGATCATTATTTCGGAAAATGTTTTCCAAATCTTGAGTTTTCCGTGCAACAAATGTACCATCTCTCTCTCTCTCTCTCTCTCTCTCTCTCTCTCTCTCTCTCCATATTGATTTGTTAGTGTCCTGATTTTTCGTTGAAGAAGTAGGCCATTTACTAGGAAAGATCAGGCCAGAGTGAGGTGGCAGTTGTCACTGAGACTGAGATCAAAAGATTGGGAGAGGATGAGTGGGATGAGTGTGGTGTGCAGCAGGTGAGCCGTGTGGAAGGGAGATAAGTGAGTGCTTTGATTGCTGAGCAGGTCGAGTGCGTCGAGTTGTGTCTTTCTGATAAGTTGACTGTGGTCTTGTGAGTTAAGTTTTACTGAAGAGTGAGTAAAACAAATCGGTCGTTGTAATTGAGTCTGTTGCTGAATTCAAGCTCGGCAGCTTATGTTTATTGACTTTTGGAGGATATTAACTGTGGTAGAAAATATTTCTTCGAAGAATTGCTGTTCTGAGGAAATTAGTATTTCTCTTCGGGGTCATAGTAGATGAATCTTTATATGAAGATAATCTCCCATCTGTAAATTATGAAATCTCTCTCTCTCTCTCTCTCTCTCTCTCTCTCGCTCTCTCTCTGTGAGCAGGGTTAGTGATATTTTTTATCAACATTTTGGAATATCTTGCTTGTGCAGTAGTTGTTACTAATGGAACACGCATCCTTTGGAGATCAACGGAATGCCACATTTTCTCTTGCTGAGGAGGATCATACACTTGCAAATGCCCTCAGATTTACCTTGAATCAAGAGTCAGTACTACATTACTGTACTTGGTGCTATTTGTCAGATCTTTACATAGTAGGATCATCTATCCATTAATCGTTTTGGTCAATATCAACATGCAAGTGTTAAACATCAGGAGCAGGGATGTTGTTAAGCAGTAAACTTACTAAAAGGAAGAATTTTAATTGGGTATTTTATTTGGTTTTGAGTTTTGACCTAGCATTATCACATCCTCAATGTTCTTTTTTCCGTCAAAATGAAGGTTATTTCCTACCTTTTCTTTTCATTGGGTAGAACCTGTGAATAATGCCTTAGTTACTCATCTTGTTTGTTAGGAGTAATATAACTGGAAAAATGTTATATAACCTACTAACTGGAACATTTCTGTTATAATTTCCCTTTTCTCCATGGTGTAGAATTTGGTTGGATCTTTTAGAAGACTTCAGTCTTGTTGATTTTTTTCTATTCTTACTAATGTGCAGCTTGCCTGTTTTTGGTAAGTTTAGATTCCATATAGTTTTAATGTGCGTTGTGTCTATTCTGCAGTCCACAGGTTATATTTTGTGGTTACAGCATTCCTCATCCTTCAGAAGCCCGGGTTAATGTTAGAGTTCAAACAACAGGTATTTTATGCTATGTCAAGCCTAAGAGATGTGATGTAGTTATAATGCCTTGCTTTGCTTCTAAACATCATATTATAGTGTGAAATTGTTGTTGGTTTTGTTACCTTTTTATGGATTGGTAGACCAGGAAATAAGGATAAAGTGTTGCCGGATTTTGTCAAAAAATGGTTGATGAGCTCATGGAATCCGCACAGCACTTTGAAATTTGACCAACTCTCTGTTTTAACTTAGCACCTTAATGCCATGAAACTTCTTCCACAGAAGATTGGAGAGGATTGCCCTGATAAGTAGAGGCCTCCCTTTCCCAGGCATTAGGCCTAGCTTTTGTTTCAAGCATTCATCTTCCCCCACCTTGTGTAACCAATGGAGCTGTTGGTCATTTAGCATTTCTTCTCGGGTGATCTCCAGAGTGGTTTTCCATGTATTCTACTCTGTTTGAATCTTTTACGTGGTGTTTCTCAGATGATCCAGCAAGAGATGTATTGAAAGATGCGTGCCAAGGTCTGATGCTGATGTGTCAACACATAAGGGGCACATTTGATAAAGCTGTCAATGATTTTAGAATGAAAAATCCTCCTGATAATCATCCTTCCCAGGACATGGACTCAGAGTAATGGTGAAATTCTTGTAGCAGCTTTTGATTTATTAGGCATCCTCATTCTATTTTTGCTTGACTTTTTCAAAGGATGGCCTCTATCAAGTTCTTGTCGGCAGAAAATGTTGCACTGATTTTTTTAAGTGAACTGTTTGTGAGTATTTGGGAAGGCAATGGGCATCATTATATGGATCATATGTACTCAGTGTCAATGGCAGAATTGAAGATGAGGATATCCATGTCGGGGTCATATTTGTTCTCTATATAGTTTCTTGGGAACACAAGTCATTGTTTTCTGCATACTGTTCGTTTCTTGCTTCTGCTCATTCGTTTATGATATTTCCATCGAGGAACACCTCAAGAATACGCATGTAGGGCATGCCAAAGGGCTCATACTAGCTTCCATGTAACCAGTTCTCTGTCAACATGCATTGGTCCTTAATCTCTGGCCAAATTCTGTCTCATTTTACAAAATTGATAATCAATGCAGTAGAATCTCTTTATATATTCTTCTCGTTTCTACTTCATTTTACTGGGAATCATCTCTGCTAGTGTCAATATGCTTCAAGATTACATAAGCTACAAGTGCAGAATTACAGTTTTGCAGTAGTCATAGCACACTATCCTTGGAGGGTGTCCACCTAAGCCAATCCTATACATTTCTCGTATTTTTGGGAGATATTAAATTTCCACATGCCCAATATAGCAATCCTTTGTATTTGTACCGCGCAACTACGCTGACACATAGTAAGATGGTCGCGTTGGTGCACATGCGGACGGTCCATAGGAAGTCTTCCTTGGGACTGATTTGGGGGATGCCAAAGCGAGATACTGATGTTGATGCTCATAACGCTGACAACGACTATGTGCAGACTGATCACCAGAACAGCGGTTGTTATCAGCACTCCCATCTGCAGAAGATTGTTTCGTTTGTCGTCCAAAATTATGTTCAGGTAGTCCTATGTGTTGTCGACATGCTCTTTCAGCTGTCGACTCTTTCAGCTTTAAGATCAGAAAATATCGAAAGAGAACTAACGAATTAAGCTATTAATCTCACGGCGAAAAGGTTGTTCAGTGTCTCTTTATGGGTACATGATGTCATAAGAAAATTTAGTTGTCATCAGAGAGTAAGCATGAGATTCGTACTGTAGATAGCTTGTTGAGCGTGCCATCAACTTGCACAAAGCATGCCTCTAGGAGCATCTCTAATTCTGCCACCTCGACATGCCTAGCTGAGGCGCCGCGAGATTCGCTGCTCTTGACCCTTTCAGTTTCATCATTCAGCAAGCCACGAGGAGAAGTCACGCCATCATCAGGTAAGGCATCGGGATCTCTACCGCGCTGCCTGTATAATCTGATGACAAGACAATAGTAAGAGGATTGAAATTAACAAAAAAGGCAAGAGATTCGGCATGTGCCTGTCATTGTTTAGTACATGAAACTTCATCCTCCTCGACGGTAGCTGAGGAGGAAGGGGAGTTCTCATCTTCTTCTAGAAGCAGTTTGCTGGTGAAGTACATCATCCGTGTCTTGACTTAAACCAGGTTGCCCGTACTTTGGTGGAATTTAAACGGGTGAATTCCAGTTGAGATGGAAATCCTCCAACGATCCAACCAATTGTGTCAATTATGGGGTTTTAATCTGTTAGTATATTTATAACAAAAAACCAACCAATTTTTGTAAGCTTAACGATATCTGCCATCGATTGACTTTTTCATTTTATTTACAAAACTGACTAAAGTTTCAGATCTATTACCTCTTACATAAAATTACCAATCTAAATTAGCTAGATCGAGTCATTGACTTTTGTTAGATTGAATGACCAGCTTGTTGTGAATTATCAATTTTTATTTGAGTTACTTATCAATATTCAATTTTGGGAGACTCATGTCCGCAAACAAAATTTGATAAGGACGTAGTGTGAATAAAAACTTATTGACTATTTTACCCTTTATCGAGAAAGCAACTATTTTGGAAACTCATGTATCAATAATTTAATGTCTCTCTCATCCTTAATATCTACTAAAATCATGTCTGTTCAAGTGTGTGTGTGTGTGTATATATATGATTGAAAGATACCATAAGGTTGCCCCAATACACACACACATATCGCTCCCTCTCTCTCCCTCCTTTTGAGTTGCCAATTTTTTATTTCCTTGGTTATTTCCTTGGCTAGCAACCCCTTAATTTACTAACTCCTTTAGGGATTATCAACCTAATCTAAACTAGCACGACTCACCCACTTTTCTCTCAATAAATTACCATATAGTATTTTATCAACAACTTTCATTTAATTAAACTTATCAACGTATATTTGATTTTCTTTTTATATTTCTTGTCAATCATAAACTTTTATTTGGATTTCTCAGCAAAGTGTTAAATTCATCAACGTTTTAGAAAGAGAAAATGACACAAATAGTTCTTGAACTTTGGCCCAATGTGCAATGTGGTCCTTGAATTTTAAATTTGCTCAATATTATCCCTAAATTTTTTGTATATGTTCAATTTAGTCCCTGAGCTATATGAAAATAATCAATGTAGTCCTTCCATTAATTCAAGTTTACGTACAATATTGAACATGTATCAAAAGTCCAAAAATCACATTGAACAAATTAAAAATTTAGAAACCACATTGAACATTAGACTAAAGTTCAGGGACTACATCGAACAAATTAAAAGTTTAAGGACTACATTGTACATTGAATCAAAGTTCATGGATTATTTGTGTCATTATACCTTTTAGAAATTACCAATTTTAACCAGAGCGACTTACTAACTTTTTCTTTTATCATACTACCAATTAGTTTTATGTTATGAGCTTTAATTTGAGTGACAAGTTTACTCATCTTTTAATTACCAAGTTTTTTTTTTGTTATCTTTTACCAATTTTTTTTTACCTTTCGTAGCCTTGCCTCAAATTTATCAACTCTTATATGAAATTACTAACTATAATTCAGGTAATTTATCAACTTTTATTCGATTAAGTTATCAATTAGTTCCGCTTTATCAACTCTCGTTTGACTCATCTACCTACGTTTATTTGATTTTTTTTTCATTCACCAACTTTTCTATTGTGTTACTTAATCGGACAAAAAAAGCAAGTCACTCAAGTAATTGTTGGTAGTTTTAAGGCGTTTGCAAGGAAGGCTACTAAAAGTTGGTTAGAAGATAAGAGAATTTTTTGTTTTGTCGAAGATAAGAGGAGTTTATAATTTTAAAAAAAATGTTTGTAACTAACTCTAATAATGCAAATAAAAGTCATAACTAGATTAAATAGATTAAATAATCTGGTAAATCCAAAAAATAATAAATAAATTATTAAAAAATTCAAATAATATTTATTAACCAAAACTAGTTAATAACTTAATTGGAAAAGCTACCAAAAATAATTAATAACCTAATCGGAGAAAAGTGAGTTGGTCACAAAAAAAATGGTTCCATAAAATAGTTGGTAAATTTAAGGTGTTGTTGAAAAAAGGTAAATGAAAGTTGGTAAAAATTTAGAGAAATTTTTTGTTGTCAAAATCTGAGAAATTAGTAATTTAAAAAAAATGAATAAGCATTAGTAACTAACTCAAACAAGAATTGGTAACACAAAGTAACTCAATTGGATACAAGTTAGTAATCATTATAATAGAGATGTATAATTTCAAAAGAATTGATAAATCTAATTAGTAAGCAAGATGAATAAAAGTGGTAACTCAATATTAAAGTTGGTAAATTTTAGAAAAATAGATAGACATTGGTAAGAGACTCAAATTAGATTTGATAACTTAAAGCCAATTGATTATTTAGACGAAGAAGAGTTGATAAGTCCCAAAAATAAAGATTGGTAATTTCATATGGTAATTAGTAAATTTAAACCATTAATAAAATTGATAAATAATAGTTGGGAAATGATAAGAGAAGCTTTTTTTGTGTGTCAAAGATAAGACAAGTTGGTCATCAAAAAACCAAATAAACATCGGTAACTAATTCAAATAAGAGTTGATAACGCAAAATTAATTGATAATTCAATAGGAGAAAATGTGGTCGTCACCCTAATTAAGGTTCATTAGTCCTAAAATTAGTTGGTAAATTTTAAAAGTTAGAAAGCAAGGCAAATAGCATTAGTAACTTAATAGAAAATTTCATCAATTTAAGAAACAAAAAAATGTTGGTAAGCAATTAAGAGAGTTTGTTATTGAAAGCGAGTTAGTGATATCGGGGAAAAGTTAGTAAGTCATACAAAAGAATGTCGATAATTTCATATTAAAGTTGATAAATTTAAGTGGAAAAAACATATAAACACTAGTAAGCAATTCAAACAAGTTGGTAACCCAAAAGTAGTTGATAACCTAACCAAGGAAAATTATAAGTCACGCAAATGAAGGTTGGTAATTTCATATAATAGTTAGTTAATTTAGATTGTTGGCAAGAGAGGAAAATAAAAGTTGATATATGAGAAGACAAGTTTTTTAATAAAATAAAAGTTCCCATTTGAGAGGACTTTCTCGGCATGATAGACCTCGCTCAGGCTTGCATTGTCCTCATCATCGACATGGGCCACCGACATAGCAGCGAAAATGCCGTTCACCGTTCTTCTTCTTCTTTTTGCAGCAGCTTGTGATTTTCCTCACTGTTTTTCCCAGGCCTTTAGAATTCAGCCATGCTTTTTGCTCATTTCTTTCTGCCCCCTAACAAATTTTAACACTGACATTCTTCTCCTCTTCTCCCTTCCCCGTACCAAGATTAATCTCTCTCTCTCACATCCACGCCAAACATTTGGAGAAAAGAGAGACGTCATTGCTGGTGACGCTCCTAGTTGCCTTTTTGGCATTTTTGCTGTAGTTCTTTTGTTATCCTATTATTTCCTTCAAATAGGAATCTTTTTCTGCTGTGCCCTTCCTATTTAACACATCTTCCAATAGAAGGCGCAAGCTCATTTCAATGCCACAAATGAGTTTAGATTACAATAGCTTGGTACAGATCATAAACTTGCAAGATTTATTTAACATGTGCATAGTTCAAATCAGTCAGTAGATTTCTGTGTTCTTATGCCATGTAATATTTTAAACTCTTCCTACTTCCTGACCTAGTGATTGGGGACAGTAGAAGGGGAGTGGGTTTCCAAAATTCAAGGAGCCACGTTTAAGAAGGGGATGGTGGAGATTCCGGCCTGTTTCGTTAGTAAAGTTTTTCACGTGATCTTTGTCAGAGATCTCACTGCAAAAATGCTCATTGCCATTGGTCAAGTGGCTCATCCTTCGAAATTGCAAAGGACCCCGTTGGCGTCGTGTAGTCAGGCAAGATGAAGTGGCATCATGTCACAGAGAGAGAAAGAGAGGTAGGGCATAAGATTCAGGAGTTCAGGGACACTCATGGGAGTGTGGGGGAAGGGTGCAGCTGACAGTATTCATGTCAGTCATTTGTTTTTATGTGTATTATGCTAGAGAAGGGATCGTCTCCTATATTTACGGCACCATGGTTGGCTGTCAGAGTCAAATTGGCTTTTTCTTGTCTGATCGTCACATTGATTGGGTCACAAGTCTGGTCTTTGAAAAGCAATAGCCTAAGTCTCTAGCAATCGCCAAACTAGTTGCTCGCACTATGTTTTATTTTTGTGGGTCATACGATCTTGTTCGTATTAAGGGCGAGCATTGGCTTAGAATTGACCCTAAACCGGCCCAATCCAGTCGATCCTAGTTCAGTTCCAAAAAGGATTGAGCTGGTCATTAGTCCGGATCGCTGGAACTTATACTGTGCGGATTAATCCCTAATCCTGGAGCTTTAGGATTAATCCAACTCAAACCAATCTTGTTATCTTTTTGGTTTTATTCAAACTCTAGGCATATTATAATAAGTAACCCTCCTCTTCTTCTACGTTTTCCTCTTTTAGAGTCTCACACTCACTCTCCCTCAATCTTAGATTATTGTTGAAATCTTCAATTTCCATCTCTTTGGGGGGTAGTGTCTTCGTCTTCTCTCTACTCATTTGAACACAATAATCGATTCTCTTTCCCTCCCTCTGTTCTTCTGCCTCCGTGACTGAATTGGCTTATCTCCGCTACTATGGGCAAGACTTTGATTCTTTTCGGTGTCATCTTTGTTTGTTTCTTTTTTTTTTTTTTGCTAATTCATCTATTACAAGGCGTTGTGGATAATGTGGTTAGATTTGTTGGAATGGAACGTTTCGCTTGGTGGATTGGCGACGGGAAATGTCTCTCAATGTTTCGAATAAGTTAAACTTAAGGTTTTAATGGTTTTCTCTTTTGAGTTCAACAAATTTGAGGGTTGTAGACGACGAGGCAAATATAAGTTGTTGATCTGCTTATAGGGATGGCTACGCTACATTAGTTTTGCTTGAATGAGTGAGGACAACTGGGTGGTTTGGGGCAAGACTCTGTGAGGGCTTGGTGCCAGGGAAATATGCGAAGCATAAGGCGGGTAAGTTTTAGGGTCTTCTGTTCTGTGTATAATGTGTGTATTACTAGATGAATTTTGTTGAGACTATGTTTTGCAGAGTTTTTAAGATTCCCATATGTGTATTTGAATGAAATTTTTTTAACGGATTGCGGTTTGTGTTCAACATGTTGATTAGCCCTACTATGCTTGGGCGACATATTGTTTGGATCTAGAGAATCGGAGCGCAGCACCCTTATAGTTGGCTTTATAGTTGATATGAGTACCATGGATTGGAAATTACCAGTCAAACTATCTCGTCATATCGTCAGTCAACACTGAGAACGTTCTCTCTATACCATGTTGCTTGAAATACAATTGTCCTTTCAAGGAGTACAAAAAATAAAACAAAAAAAAAACTGGTTGGTCCCAGATTGACCCTAAAACTAGATTGAACCCACAAGGTTGGTCCAATCCTTGGTCCTAGGATCAACAGGGTTAGTCCCTGTTCCAAAAAATTGGGGACCAACACTATGCCGGTCGGTCCCTGGGTTAGATTTTGAACCAGCCTAACTCGAACCATGCTCATCCTTAGTTCAAACTCACTTTAATATAGTAAAACCACTCAAAAGTTGACTTAAAAGCACTCTTGCCTTAAGCCACAGGAGATGTCAAAGGTTGAAAATTTTAGTCCGCAAACCAGAATATAATATATTGTACTTCTCTCCATTATTTGTCATTCCTCGGAAGAATGTTTATTTACTAACAGCCCTTGCTTTTATGGAGTCGGTGTTCATCGTCGTGATATCAATTTCATGTCCTCACTATTGCTGAATATAACAGATACCAATGATGCGGAGTATAAATGCTCTTAATGAGTTTTGCATCACCGACCCTGCAGTCGCAATGTAAATCCGTGCAGCGCTTGAAGAAGCTCCTTAAGTTTCTCCTTTGTCTCTGGATCATTCAAGTTTCCATCCCTGTCGAATTTTTTCGGTGGTTCACGTCCATTCAAGTTGAATTCAGGCTTGTTAATGAAATGAAGATCGACAAAGACTCCAATTTGACGGAGATGATTCTGCACGCGTCTACCCCCAGAACCACCTGCTGAGCTCACGACGGCAGCTGCCTTACCAGCCCAAACATTTGGTGGTCTAGATGCCCAGTCAATTGCATTCTTCAAAGGTGCTGGCATAGCAAATAGAAGAACCTGATTAAGAAATGAATGACTTCACAAATAAATACCTTCCTTATCCTTTTCCATCATGTGAATGCTAGGAAAAAACTGAAGCTGACAACGGATGTTGCTTACTTATATTCCTCCTAAGCAGGAAATGGACCAAAGCACAATAGACAGCTATGTCAAACATACTTTCCAACAATGACGAGTTGGCATAATAGTAAAGAAACGGACATGTGTCGTCGTTGACACAAACAACACAGGTTCAATCTCCCAACACCGTGGAGTATTGACAACCTCATGTTTGGGCTATCCACTCTGACTTCAACCTAGGTCTTACTTGATCTATAAGGAGAAAATGACACAAATGATCCATGAACAGGAGTCGATTAATGTCAGATTTGAAGAAAATCAGAAGTCATCAAGAGCTACTGAAGAAGAGGAACTTGTTCAACAGGTGGAAGCACCTGCCTCCATCAACCATGATCTTCCAAAGGAAGGACAAGGATACAATCCAGTGCCTCTATACTATTAGCATGCAGTTAATTGACTCATTGAGTGTTGACTCATAAGGGGAGAAAAAAAAATCAATGAAAGGGGAAATAATCTGAACATTAAAATAATTTTAATTTACTCATTAAGTGTTGTCTCTCAATGCTTCCATACATGTGTTACAATAACATAGCTTTCGTGACAATTACTCTCAATCGCAGCTCTTTATCAGGAAGCTTTTACCTGAATAGAAGCTCGAGTAAATTTAACTCCCAATCTGAACTCTTATGCTTCCATCAGTAGTCTCAATGTATTCCCTGATCAAATCAATGTCCAGAGACTTTATCAACTGCCTATATATGCTCAAATGTTTAAATCTCATATTCTTAGAGCCTAATAAGCAAGTTAATCTATTTTATTGCAATCTTAACTTTCAAGTTTCTCATCTTACATCTGCATATTCTGAGATTATTCTGTCATCATAAAAAAAAAGGAGCAGATTGTTGAAAAGACCTCCCTATGATATTTTGAAGTTGACAAAACCACTTAATTTAATCGTTGATAAATGCACATGTTGTTGATATCAAGTGAAGTTGATAAGAGGAATGCTTTGTCACTATCAACAGTATATGGAAAGATATCTATAAACTGGATCAATCTTAATAGAGGGTGAACAAATCTGGTAGAACAAGGTGTTTGCAAGGACTTGGAGAGATTATAATAAGGTGAATAGCTGGGTGAAATATTGATCGCTAATTTGCTCAGGAAGACCAGTGGATAGCATATCGAAAGTAAATTTCCAACGGGCAACCTGGATAGACTCATTACTGATAAAGGCAGTTCCTTATATCAACTATGTATGAGACTTTTCTGATGTTTTTCAAATTGACTAGATAAGAAGACCCAGACCTCTTTCCAATTTATTTATAATTGATGTCTAATAGCTAATCACAAGTTCTAGAATTCATAGAAGAAGGACAGAAGTTCTTGCATGTTTTGTTACTTCAAACTAGAGGAACCGATAATTGACAAAATCAATGGACTCTATTTAAGGAAACTTCCCTATTGTCAGGAAAACCTAATTGTGTCCACTGTGTCCATGGTCTCCAATGGCTATTAATCTTCTTGAAGATTCTCCAAGGGCAAGATTGAAGACTAAGGATCTATTTAAGAAGATTCAAAGCAAGATGAAGGATGTGGCGAAAATAGAGAAAGCTACAAGTTCGATGTTATCTCGTTCTCTATTTTATGAGAAAGTGACTCTGCTCACTTGAGATTTTCTCTATTAAAGTTTCCAGTGTAATATCCAATTTGATAAGTGAGCAAACATAATAGCAATAATTGATTATTGAGAGTGAGATCTATCTCTTTTGGGAAGAGGCGATACTTGCTACTTTGTAACATCTCTTGAAGATTACTGGCTTGTTCCATCCTTGTTGGTAGGAGAGTGGACTTAAACTTGATATAAACCGAACTACTCTAATATCTGCTTGCAAATATTCTTTATCTCTTTATTCATTTCTATATTTGTTCGATAGAAGTATTTGCATATGATGTTATTAAACTATTCATGCATCTATCAAATTTTAACTTGAATTATTCCACGAAAAATTGTCAAGTTTTGTGAATCAGCCTACTCGCCACCTCTCTATATTGTATTGTTAGCCTAAAAAATACAGACAACCTAAGTAAAAACGTTAGAGTGAGTAAAACAGACATAAGTACAGTCTCCTCAACAGCAAAAAAAGCAAGTTCGGCACAACTATGAACAAGTAAACAACTTAAATAAAACAGAGAAAGTGGTTACGAGTGACGGAGTAGTTATACTCAGGGGTAGCGAAAAGGATGCTGTCGGCTACCAGAACCTGCTGGCGAAAGGCCTCCACCGCCGGCGGGAACCGGCCGTCGACTTCGAGGTCCGTGTTTATCATCGGAAGGGATGATATGTCGATCAGCTCTATTTGCATCCCCTTCGCCGATTCCTCGCATATCTCGATCGCTATCACCATCGACAGGAGAAGGAAGCGAACACATTCAGATAAACAACTGCAGATTTAGCTCGCGGATTTCGAAAATTAGGATCGACATGATTACCAGAACGAAGGAGGCCTCGATTTGAAGAAGCTTTTCGAATTGACCCGCAGATCGCTGCGACCTTGATCCCTGGGCTGGCGACGACCGTAGATTCCATCTGTCCCTCTCTCTCAATAGGAATTGCCGGTGAACGAACAGTGGCAGTGAAGAAGAAGAAGAGGAATAAGGAGAAGTTGTCTTCTCAAGAAGTAGGTGGAGTAAAAAATTTGAAGAGCGCGAGTGAACAAGAAGCATTAATGATAAGGACTGGGGGAGGGAGAATATGGTGAGGTCGCGAGCAGAGTTGCTCTGGCTCGCTGACATTTCTTTTTGGCTTTGTAGAGAGACCGGCGGTTCCAACAGTTTGAGAGCGGAATAATTACCAAATTAGTTCTAAATTTATTATATGGATATTAATTCATTTCGAAGCATTTCAATTTCGTAAATTTAATCCTAAACCTTTACACGGAATTTCAATATAGTTCTTCAAATCGATTGTCGACGGAAATCTGTGATGTGGGGGCCCAACTATCGCCATCCTACATGGCAAGTTGACATGGACAACTTTACTCGATACAACACCTTACATGGACCGCTACGTCAGCAATTTTCTACAGTGATTGACTGGAAAGATTACGTTGAATTTTCGCACAAAAATTTAGGACAACATTAATAAAATTGAAAAGTTTATCCATACAAAAATATATGAGATTGTTCGCTCGTTTTCACGAGGAATATCCTTTACCGAAACTTCTGTCTTCGATTTTTTTATTAAAGTAGGTTCTGTGATTTGATTACAATGAGAGTTATGGCGAAAAATAAAGTGTAACACAAGATTGTATGGAATTAATGGAAATCGGAACAGGATTATATGGAATGGATGAAAAACGTACGGATTGAAAATGAATCTGGAATCAACAGAGTTTCAAGCTACGTTACAATACTCCTATGAAAGCTGTAAGGAACTGGAAAGTTATTAAAGATACATGAAACTGTAAATACAGAAGTAAAGATGCATAGAAAACTAAAGTGCAGATAAGCTTGAGTGGTTTTTCTTTTTGTTGTTGTTGTTTTCTTTGCTTCATTTGAGTATTTGTATCTTCTCCTATCTTACAACTGCTCGTTGGATACTTCCATGTTTTCAAACTTTGAATATTTTGGCGCTTCCAATAACTGCATTTTCTACCCACGTTTCCAATTTTATTATTCACAAAAACCTGATCTCAACCGCTGAGATGATTTCAAATCTGGACCAGTAACCTTCCATAATATGCTCGTGCTCATTATCTCCACTCCTGTTCATAACTTCTTGCTGTTGTGACTAGGTTGTGATTCTTCAATGTATTCCCAAAGTGTGAACCTCCCGAAAAGGGTTACTGTCATGAAGTATAAATATTCCAACATCCCGAACTATAACTTTTTATATTTCGGTAAATATACATATTTTCACCACTTACCGAATTCAGGATACCATGCTATTCTTACTTGCTTCTAAGCATATTGCCAAATTTGGTCCAGACGTGTTTTGGAAGATGGCTGATTTCCATTATATGCTGAATTTGACATTAAAGTATATTTGGCACTTATGCCGATTTTTATTTTGATGTTAACATATGCCCCCTTTTAAAAGGATTAAAAGGACTTTTAATTCTTTTAAATGCCACAAGAAAAGGCGCTTATATTTTATTATTGCTGCCGCTTCGTCACCTCACTTCGCGCGTTCTACTTTTCGTCTTCAAAACATTTCTTCTAAAAATCTTTCCTTTCTTCGTGCCCTTGCATTCTCACCTTTTCGACTCTCTGTAACTTTTTGATTCTCTGCATTTTCTCTCGATATTCACATGAACCCAATGGCTTCCAAGGCTTCCAAGGAGCAAACTTTTTATTTTTCTGCATCAGATGCTCTTGATCGCTACCATATATTCTGAGATTCTGAAGATTTCAACGAAGAATTTCATCTGTTTTCCGTGGGGCATTTGTAAAAAAGTATTTCAAGAATGAGAACATAGTTACCGACGAGAAGCATTCTGCTTTTCTTCTATATTGGCTATGTAGATTCCTTTTCTGCCACCCCATTGTTAGGATTTCAAATGATTTTATTGTTATTGCCTCCACTCTAGCATCAGGGACCCCATTAGCTTTGAGTAAAACCATGTTAGTTTTACTATATCGGGACTTAGCCCATGCTTCCTCCTCTATTGCTTCGGAAGAAGTTAGTGGAGTTTTTGGTGGTCCTCTTTGGCTCCTTCAAGCATGGGCAGTTTTCTATTTCCCTGCATGATTTTCTAATGATCAAGTCATTCAATTCCTTGGAATTTCCATTCCTAATCACCCAGTCTGCCAGGCCTTAAGTAGGAAATTAATCCCTCTTTCCGAAGAACCATCTTCTTGTTTTCGGCACTTTATTTCTCAAATATGTTCTATTGAGGAGAACCTACATTCTTTCACTCCTTTCTTTGTTTCCCAGTTCAAGTCTTACCTCCCTGCTTTTCAGAAAAATAAGAGTGACTTCTGGCAAACCATTCTGACTTCAGTTGATCTTCCTGTAAGATTTTCAACAAAAGGCATATTCGTTGCTGGTTTTGAAATTTACTCTCCTTAATATTGTGCCAGATAGCCTGGATTGATTCAAGGAGTTTCTGTTCCAGCCCTTTATACTTTTTCTTATGTTTTATTTGACAAAATATCCTGCAAGTTAAAAGATAATCAACCTTTTGTTGAGCTGACCACACTGGTTCGGGGTGTTTATCGATTGTTTCGTGTTGTCGAATTCATTGGACATCTTAATCATTCTTTAGCCGATTTTGATCTCTGGTGAGATAATTATCGAAAAACCATATTTTCATATCCTCTGGATCAGATTCTCCTGAAGATAAGGGATGATATTTCTCTTATATTGTCAAAAACAATCGAAGTCACTAATGTACCTTCATTTAAACAAGCAGAGACTTCTCAAGGTAACTAGATTTTGCTTTTTTCGTATCCATATATCTCATTTGATACTCCATTTCTAGTCTGACTTTTATTCTTATAGTGAGTAAGAAAAAGAAAGCTTTAGACTCACATGCTCCTGCTCCAAAGAAAGTACTAGCAAAACGTGGTGTGAGGAAAGTAATTATTCGATCTTCAGAATCACCACAAGAAGGATCTCCAACCATGAATCAATCTCCAGAACCCACACTAAGAGCTATGATAAAGCCACGTACTCCAAAAGGTAATTCTAATGCTTTACTTTTGGCAAATATCGCAGCATTAACTTGTTTATCTTCTTTATTAATCCATGGGCTCTTAAGACTTATCAACCCAGTACTGTCTCTCCTGTTTCCCTTCCTAGCAAGAATCTTACCCCATCAGCTTCCAATCCTTTACCGATGATACTTATTCCTTTGACATAAGCTGAATCGATTCAAGAACAACCTTCTATTCCAACTCCAACAGAGAGTATGCCACCAACGGATATTCTTGCCTCTGTTGTATAACCTGAAGCAGATTTTACTTCATCTTTCATTGGTAACTATTACTATCTCCTATTTGATTCAAAATCTTATACTGTTGTCTTATATACATAGGCCAACAATTGCAGTCACCGATGAAACCACTCCTGCGCTTCAAGAGGCTCCAATTTCTGAAGGAGCATCAAGTGTACCTCTTCCTGCAATCATGGATGAGCCCATTCCTGTGCTTCAAGAGGCTCCAATTTTTAAATGAACATCAAGTGTACCACCACTTGCAAGCACCGATGAGCCTCAAGAGACTTTAATTCTTGAAAGAACTACTTATACAGTTACTGTTTTGCCTCCCTTCACATGTTATGCAGTACCTAATCCACCTGCCGAGATAGAACTTTTCTCTCAAGATGAATGGGTGGAACTGGAAAGGATATTGGCAGGTACTCATCCTAGCTCTTCTATAGCTCCTGATTCTTCAGAACCCTCAACTTTATCAATATTTGCTGAAATTCCTCGAGAAATAGCCAAGGCTAAATGGGAAAAGCTTCTTCACTCATTGGAACCTGGCTATGGAAAGTTGATTAACGACTCTGATAAGGAAAGCCAGACAAGGATTCTTTTCCAAGAAGTATGCTCTGGTAATCCATCATTTGTTTTATCTGAGCCCTTCTAAGACAAGATTGATCTCTTTGTTGTTGGCTTTGTGGATGCTATAAACACAATAAGAGTCAACCTTGATCAACTTCCTCATCTTCTCTTTGGGAAAAACAAAGGATTGGCAATCCAAGATGAGCTTGCCCGTAAGCGTGAAGACGCTCGTCTTTTCTACGAAAATTTCAAAGTTGAAGAGAGCAAGCTCTAACGCTTAGAGGCTAGGAAGGAAGAACTTGAGGCAGAGTTGAGGATGGTGAATGCTCAATTGGAAGAACAAAAGCTCACAGTTTCAACTATTTGTCCTACACTCAGGCGTAAAATGAAGCAGTGTCGGGAATTGGAAAAAGTGTTTGATGCTTCTACTGGAATAGTCAAAGTCCATGAAAAAAAGAGAGCTGAGATTATAGATGAAAATCATGGGCTTAAAACTGAACTGAGAGATTTTATAATTAAGGCCAAAGCTTTATTGGCCGAATGGGAATAAATTGAAAGTTTCATTTGCTAGATTTTGATCTCCCTTGCATTTACCTAATATCATGATGATACAAACTCCCGACACTATTCTTTGTTCACATCAATAATCCAACCTTCTTGACCAAAGGTTAAACCGAATCTCCATTTGGTTCCTTTGACATTTAAATCAACTTAAAGATAACTGCTCCATCGCAACTTTCATAACTTACGGGTCAAATAATCACCTTCCTTTGTTTATCCCCTTTGAAATTACTGACTTAAAAAATAACTGTTTGTCCACAAGCATAAACCACGTTCAACCTCTATTTCTGTTTCCCAAAAAGAACTCTGGCACACTACTATCCGCTATCTGCTCCATATCCTTTACCTTTATAACTGCCCAAGCTACCAAATCTTTCCTGAGAACTCACAGTCTCATTCATGATATCTTCACATGATTCTTCATCTCAATTGCTTATTTGGTCCCAATCACAACGACAACACATTCCCTATGAGGCTAAATTTTCCACTGAACATTACTAAATTTGGGCTTTGATAACTGTTTAACATAGACATCTTGCTTGTTCCATTATCTAGGTTAACGGTCTATATAGAGGCGACTGCATGAATTACTATCTCAAGGGCATCATGCATTGTTATTGAAACACAAGTATAAGGTAGAAATTACCGATTTGACCAACTTATTTAGATCCAGAGTGTTTTTGTTTGCAGATTCTGCCTTCCTAATTCTGGTTTGGGAGCTATGCTCTTTATTCCTTGCTCGCTTTAATGAATTTGAGCATAATGTGAGGGAAATTTGCAATTTAGAGCTAACTGTTGTGGAAGCTGATGCTCTTCATTTTCAAATTGAAGAAGAATCTTCCCAATTACGAAATTCCAAAGAGAAATATGCTCAAACTCAAGACTCCTGTACTCAAGCTAGAGATGACGTTCAGATGACCCGTCAACTCCTCAATTTCCTTTCCAATCATCATCGTGTGGAGCGGAGGATACTCAGAGATGAAATTTGCCATGTCAAGTCTATGGTTGAAGCTGCTTCAAACAAGTACAGGCAATTGCTTCAAGAAGCTTGGGAAAAGTTTAAAATTGTCCGCTTTCACTCTCGTCATCTGGAGTATCTCGAGGGACAATAATCTAAACTCCATCAGGATCTTGTCTTACATTCTCATCTTGTAGCCCAGAACTTCAAACTTGTTAATGATTTGCAGACTTTTGTCATCAAGATTTGAATGTACTTTCATTTCGAATGAATAGAATAATTTCCTTGTGTTTCCCAGATTGATGGATAATATTTCTTCAAATATTTTCCATTTATAGAACGTGATAGTTCTTTTTCATTGACATCCATCAATCGGTATACATTCTCAGTAAACACTTCGGTAACTAAATATGGTCCTTCCCAATTTGATGACCATTTATCGAATTCCCTATTTTGAAGGTTAAATGGCAAAATTACTTTCCACACTAAATCCCCCACAATAAACTGTTTAAGTTTAACCCTTTTATTAAAAGCTCTAGCCACTCTTCTCTTTTGTGCAATCAAATGATCCAAAGAAGCTGCACGAATCTCATCTAGCTCATTCAAATTTATGTGCATCCAATCTCTATAATCTTTAGGCAACATCTCGCTCTGCAATTGGACTCTTAAAGATTGTACTGTTATCTCCATTGGTAAAACTGTTTCTTGTCTATATGTAAGCATATAAGGATTGACACCTGTGCTTGATCTTCGTGATGTTCGGTATGCCCACAATACTGTTGACAATAAAACATTCTATTCTCTTGGATTTCTTCTAGGTGTTTCTTGATCAGTCCAATGACAACTTTATTAGTTGCTTCAGCTTGTCTATTCGCCTGGGGATAATATGGTGTAGAATAGACCATCTTAATTCCTCTTGATCATGCAAACTCTATTACTTTACTTCCAGTAAGTACTATTTCTTGGTCCATAGTAATTGACTCAGGCAAGCTAAATCGATGAATTATATTTTCTTCGATAAACTTGACAACAGTCTTCTGTGTAATGCTTTTATATGGAATGGCCTCCATTTACTTTGTAAAGTAATCCGTAGCCAATAAAATATAACTATACTTATGAGAAGAAGGTGGATAGATCTTACCTATTATGTCCATTGCCCATCTCCTAAATGGCCATGGCTTTATGATAGAATGGAGCTCCATAGCAGGTACATGTTGCAATGGTCCATGTTTTTGACATGAAAGGCATGCTTTAGCATAATTGATACAATCCTGCATCATTGCTGGAAAAAAAATATCCGTACCATTTTAATAGCCACCTCATCCTGATACCTGCTTGATGAGCTCCACGTATACCCTAATGTGCTTCTGTTATAACCAATTTCGCATTATCTTCATCAAGACAACGTAAAAGCAATCCATTTGAGGACCTTCGATATAATTCTTCTCTTAATATAACATATTTCTAGGCCTGCATCTTCAACTTTCGATCTCTTGAATATGGATTCTTCAAATATTTGATGATAGTTTGTCTCCAATCCTCTCGGACTACTTTACTAACTGCTATCGGTATCTTTCTTTGTTCAATTGAAGGTACCGACAGCATTATGGTAGTTGTGACGTCTGTCAATCCTTTTGATATTCGGTATTCAGATGCTACTTGAGCCAACTCATTTGCCTCGAAATTCGTGTTTCTTTTAACATGGACTATGTTATACTCTCTGAACTGCTCTAATTGCTTCTTTGCTAAATAGTAATAATCAATCAAATTTTCATTCAAACATTGGTATTCCCCTTTTAACTATTTCACCACCAATTATGAATCACCAAATACTTTGATAAACTGTACTTTTGACTCAATCAATATTCCCAAGCCAATAATCAGTGCTTCATATTCAGCTTGATTATTTGAACATTTAAAGTCTAATCTACAGATGCACCTTGTAAGTTTTCCATCGGGAGAAATTATTATCAATCCTGCTCCAGCCATACTCTTAGCACGCGACCCATCAAAGTACATAGTTCATAGTGGCACTTAATTGAAACTCTGCTCATTTTCTTCCATTTGTAAACATGGGTATTCGGTAAGAAAATCGACAATAACTTGACCTTTTACTGCCTTGATCGGCACATATATCAAATCAAATTCAAACAAAATAAATGCCCACTTGGCTATACGCCCTTTTATCACAGGTTGGGATAACATATATTTTATTATATCGGTCTTGCCGATCACAAGCACTCTAATTGGTAATAAGTAATGTCTTAACTTCATACAAGCAAAGTATAAAGATAGACATAATTTTTCAATTGCGGTATATCTTTTTTCAACATCAGTTAATATTCTGCTCAAATAATATACCGCTTGTTCTTTTCCACTTTAATTTTCTTGTGCCAACATACTCCCGATAGTTATATCGGTAGCCGATAAGTACAATTTCAATGATCTGCCTGCTTTTGGCGGCACTAATATAGGAGGATTCATTAGATATGCTTTGATCAAATCAAATGTCTTTTGTTGTTTCTCTCCCCATATAAATTCATCATGATTCTTAAGACATAGAAGTTGTGTTATCGGCTCCATTTTAACAGACAAATTGTTGATAAATCTTCTTAAAAAGTTTATTTTTCCAATTACCATTTGTAATTGTTTCTTAGATGTAGGATGAGAAAGCACTATGATAGCCCTTGCTTCGTTTTTGTCAGTTTCAATTCCCTTCTGATTAACCAAAATCTCAAGAAATTTCCTGCTCGAACTCCAAAAGCGCACTTGGTTGGATTCATCTTCAATTTATACTTCCTCATCTTGATAAATGCCTGTTCGAGATAGTCCAGATGATCTTTTTGGGCTGACTTAACCACCACGTCGTCAATATAAACTTCTAAGAAATTACCGATCATATCATGAAAAATAAAATTCATTGCCCACTAGTATGTAGCCCCTGCATTCTTCAATCCAAAAGGCATAACTACCCATTAAAAAGTCTCAATTGCATCAGGAGATCTAACTGCTGTCTTTGAGACATCTTCCTTTGTAATAAAAATTTGGTTATAACCCGAATGACCGTCCATCAATGATAACATCTCATTTCTCGATATTGAGTCTATTAACATATCTGCCATGGGCATTTGATATTCATCCTTTGGAGTGGCATTATTTAGATCCCGAAAGTCAATATAAACTCTCAGCTTTTCATTCTTCTTTTTCACGGGAATAATATTTAAAAGCTACTCAACATACCTGGCTATTTCAATAAATTTTGCCTTCAACAACTTTTCTATTTCTTCTTTGACTTTACCAATCACATCTGGAGCAAATCTTCTTGCTAATTGATTATGTGGACAAAACCCTTTATTGATTGGAAGGCGATGTTCTACAATATCTCTTGACAAACCGGGCATTTCATGATAATCCCATGCAAAGCAATCTTTGTATTTTTTGATCAGATTAACCAGCTTGTCTTTCATGCCCCCTTGCAAAAATGTACTTATATACGCTAGGTGGAAAAAACCAGGCTTTCCTATATCAACCTCCAATAATGGATCTTGAGCCTCCATTGTTCTGTCTTCTTCAACTAACAACTCTTCCCATTCATCTATACAATCCGAGGTTTCAACATTTTGCTTTGCCATTTTCGCCAAATGTGTGAAGTATTTTTCACAAACTTCTTGCAATGCAAACTTGTTTTCCGTAAAGAATGTGTAATTCTTCTAATGTCAAGCTTGATTTGGGAATCTATTCAGCTTTTCTATCCCCGAAGCGGCAATAAGCAAGTGATTATGGATCTATTTTTGGTAATTCAATGGCATAACGCTCATGTAAATGATCCCGATGTTCTTGACAAATGTCAGTCCAACTAATTGAAGCATATCCCGACTCTGCCTCAATATATTCCACTTTCTCATCATTCCAAAATGCCAATATTTGATGTAAAGTTGAAGGTACACACTGATTAGAGTGTATCCAATATCTTCCAAGCAACAAATTATATGAGCCATTAGATTCTACTACAAAGAAAGTCGTTTCAAACGATTTGGATCCTATGGTTAAATCAAGAACTATTGCCCCCTTGACTTCGGTAACTTCCCCAAGAAAATCAGATAACTGAACATTAGATGGGATGATATCATTATCATCTTTCCCTAATTTCTTGATGAATTTATAAGATATGAGGTTCAAAGTGGTTTCGGCATCAATAAAGACTTTACCGACGGGCCTACCATTAACTATTCCTGAAACAATCAAGGATCTTAAATGTTTTGCTTTTTCAAAAGGTACCTTATTAAACTTGATGGCTTCTTTGTCAAGAAACCAAAATTCTGTCATGGTTGTTTCCTTTTCTGAAATATGTTCGATATCTTCTTCCACACTCAAATTAGTTCCATACATCGCTAGAAGTCTAGCGTGGACCATGTTTATCCGTACTGGAGAACCATAGTTCTTCGACATCTTGGAATGGCCAGTTTGGTAACTTCTGCCATCTTTTTGTGACCATTTAGAATCCAAATCTTTTTGTTCTATCTTCCCTTTTTGCTTTGGATTGAAAGCTATAGTAATTTGCTCGAAATTAATTGTTTGTGGAATCTGAGCAACTTCTTTCTCCTTCTTCTTTTCAAGATAAGAGTTTCTTCCCAAATCACCTGGTTCTGACTTACTCCGATCTTTTTCATCAGGATTTCTTCTCCAGACCCAATTACCTTTCCTGCTGACAGATGTGAAAGGTAAGTCTTGCCTTCCCATACCTTTAGCTTGGCTATTCTCAAAATTCTTTTGCCTATTTCTTATTTGTTGGAAACGTCTCTTAATAGTTCTATAAGATGCCTGTCCTAGCGATCTAACTGTTGACCATTTTTCTTTGGGAGGGTTATGGGGCACCTTAACTGTTTTTCCTCTGTGGATTTCCTGATATTTAAATAGTGTTGGATCATCAAATTCATCTCTCCAACTGGCTGGCTCAACTGGCAATGATGGAGATGGATAATCGTCCATTTTTCCATAATAGACCACATAGTCAAACTTCCCACTAGGTTCTCAAAGCAATCAAATTTTGGGATCACCTTCTTTATATCGCTGCCATAAACTCTTTTTCTTTGCAAGCTTCGGTAATGTTTCATTATCTTCATGAATTTGCATAATTGACTCCCAAATTTGGGGTGTTAATTGAGATGACCCATGGTATTCCTTTCTCTCATGCCTATGACCAGCATCTTTTCTTTTGAGCACCTATGTTGTCTGTCTTGGGTAAATTTTCTCTTCTTTTACTCGTATCGAAGAGTTTTCGGCAGCTACAATCTCAGATTTTACACATGGTCCACCTATCATGCGAACAAATGATCCCAATCTGTATCTCCTTCTTGTTCCCCTTGTGATTTGGAACCTGGAAAACTCCTAATTTGACTCCTGATCTTGCCGAGTTAGCTCCTGGTGACAGCGAGTACAACATTGTTTGTTGTCATCTTCTGTCGTCTTTCGTATATTAATCATGCTGATCATTTTCGGGAAAGGATCTGTATCTACTTCCATTAAGGCCTTACCTTTGTCTTCGGCAAATTTAATCTTGCCTTGACGAATTGCCTCTTGGATTGTCTTTCTAAACACAATGCAATTTACCGTATTATGAGTTGTAGAGTGACGTCATTTGTAATATTTCTTATCTACTATCTCTTTCTTTGACGAGATTACTTGTCCTTCGGATAATTTGTTCATTCCATCTTTCAACAATAGGTCAAATATTTCATCTAACTTGTAGATATCAAAGGAATAATTATTTGTCTCTTTAACCTTGAACTTAGATACATCTCTCACCTTGGCCGGTTTAAGTGCTGGGCACACATATGGTTTGTTTAATACCATAGTTGTTACGGCTATCTCATTCTCCTCTTCGGCTATCTCTACATATTCAGTACTTTCGGCAATTGCAACTGTCTGCCGATTGTCCTTATTCGGTTTCTTATCTTTCTTTTTCAACAAGTGTTCATACTTAGAAACTCGGGCGTTTAACTGAAAGAGATCGTCAAAGGCTTGTCCTTTAAATCTTTCCTTAAGGTTAAATCTCAAGTCGTTAAAAGCCAAATCTATGAACTCCTTCTCAGTAAGTGATGTTAAACATCGGTTTCTGGATTTCTTGAAACGAGCAATAAACTTATCCACTGTTTTGATATTATACCGATACATCCTGGCCAAATCGGTTACCGTTATCTTTGGTACCGTTCGGTAAAACTACGAATGAAACTGCATCTCCATTTTAGCCTATGTTTGAATAGAATTTGCAGATAAATTTGTATACCAAGTAAACGTTGTTTTTGACAAAGACAATGTGAACAACTTTAACCTTAGATACTCGTTAGTTCCAGCTTCTCCACATTGTGCCAAGAATCGGCCCACATGTTCCATGGTTGACTGATCTTCCTCTCTAGTAAATACAGCAAAGTCTGGCATCTTGAAACCCCTTGGATATGGTATGTTATCAATCCAATCGGGATGTGGCTTCCTATATACTTGCCTTGACAATCCTTTCTTTGCTCCCAACTGTTGCATTACCAACTCTGCAACTCTATTTGGGTTCCATGGCCTCAAATTTTGCTGACCTAACCAAGGATCTTGACCTCTAGGATCAAACTGTTGAGGTCGATTCACTCCTTGTTGCTCCATGTTAATATTAATGTGTGGTGGTGGCCTATAAAGAGGATTTTCTTTCACATGAGAATACGATTGAGGCCCAGGTTATCTAATATGATCAGCATTAGGCATACTTACTGGTGGAGGTACATTCATCATTGGTGGTGCATTTGTAACCATGGAATTAACCAAATTAGCATCATTCGGTACATTTTGAGGAAAGTTATAAGTACTCACACCATTCACTAGGTTTATAGGAGTAGGATTCTCTAGCCTTGGTATAATTCTGACAGGAGGTTGAGAATTCGATCCTCCATTGTAATTATACCCCATATGAAGAGGTCCTGAAGTTGGTGGTAACAATGTTGCCCCGAGAGGATTTACATGAAAGGGCAGAACTTGAGAAGATGAACTAGGACGTGATATTACCTCATTTATAACATTGACCACCATGGGTTTTATTACATCTGTCACATGTCACACTATATAGTTGGTAAGCTCGTTTTGCTGTTCTTCAAATAGCCTTTTCATCGTGGCTACCAAGGTATTATCTAGTGCCAATACACGGGCTTGTTCTTCAGTTAATTGCCGAGGAATATCGGCACTTTCATCTACTTGATTAGCCGCATAATGCTCAGAACGTGCTCCCTCAACTGGATTGTTGATGTTATCCACTGGAATTCCTTCAGATTGTCTGGTTTTCACCATTTCTCCAAATCTTATCACTTGAGTCCCATTGGGCGTGCCAAAAAGATGTTCGCTCGTTTTCACGAGGAATATTCTTTACCGAAACTTCTGTCTTCGGTTTTTTTTATTAAAGTAAGTTCTGTGATTTGATTACTAGGAGAGTTATGGCGAAAAATAAAGTGTAACACAAGATTGTATGGAATGGATGGAAATCGAAACAGGATTATATGGAACGGATGAAAAATGTATGGATTGAAAACGGATCTGGGATCAACAGAGTTTCAAGCTACGTTATAATACTCCTATGAAAGCTGTAAGGAACTGGAAAGTTACTAAAGATACATGAAACTGTAAATACAGAAGTAAAGATGCGTAGGAAACTAAAGTGCAGATAAGCTTGAGTGGTTTTTCTTTTTGTTGTTGTTGTTTTCTTTGCTTCATCTGAGTATTTGTATCTCCTCCTATCTTGCAACTGCTCGTTGGTTACTTCCATGTTTTCAAACTTTGAATATCTTGGCGCTTCTAATAACTGCATTTTCTACCCACGTTTTCAGTTTTATTGTCCGCCAAAACTTGATCTCAACCGCCAAGATGATTTCAAATCTGGACTAGTAACTTTCCATAATATGCTCGTGCTCATTATCTCCACTCATGTTCATAACTTCTTGCTGTCGTGGCTAGGTTGTGATTCTTTAGTGTATTGCCGAAGTGTGAACCTCCCGAAAATGGTTGCTGTCATGACGTATAAATATTCCAACGTCCCGAATTATAACTCTTCATATTTCGGTAAATATACAGATTTTCACCACTTACCGAATTCGAGATACCATGCCATTCTTACTTGCTTCTAAGCATTTTGCCGAATTTGATCCAGACGTGTTTCAAAATATGGCTGATTTTCATTATACGCTGGATTCGGTATTAAAGCATATTTGGCACTTATGCCGATTCTTATTTTGATGTCAACAGAGATGTTTAGATAAAGAATTGATGCTGTCAGTATTCATTCGTGGTGAATCTTGAAGAACACATTAAAAAGCCTTCCTTGTTTGCTTTTTTGATAAGCAAGAAAAATGGAAAGGGGCAATCGTCAACGACCTCCTCTAGGTATTACCACATGAGTTCTATAGCTGCGACAAAATATTCAGTTTAAACCATAGTTACTTTTCATAGTGAGTGAGCCCAGCACGTTTGCCCACCTCGGTAACAGTGGGAGAAGATGTTAGAAATAGTAAAATTGATTTTGATTGAAGAAGAAAAGTTAAAATTGGATTTCCATTCTTAACCGACTCCAACATTTAAGACAAGGAGAGTGCAGCTTGCACCTTGAAGACAAGTAGAGTCCATGTAGGAGAAGTTGCTTCTTTGACCAAATCATGTAGTTTGAACGCGGTTTCCTTTTTGATTAGTTGAAGTCGGCAAAAGAGCTAAAGTTCAACTTTGTTTATTTCATGTTGAAGTCGGCTTACCTCTAGGCGGTTAAAATTATTATAAATATGGTTGTCTTGAATGTATTTTTTTGTTTTTTTTGGCAATCTTTTCTCACATCCAGAGAAAAGCTTCACTTTGTTTTGGAAAGCACATTATTATATACTAAAGTTTTCTATCTTGTGTGGTTGTTGGTCCCTTCTTCTTGGTTGTGTTCCACATACAAGCTTCCAAAAACCAACAGCAGAGACGGGTTATCTTACGTTATGGCATAACTGAACCTACGCCGCAGAATAACCAAGGCTTCCTAAGGGTGAGGGAGGATAACATCTGCGTCAATCAATTATTTGATACCTCACTCGCCCAATTGAATCAGGAAAGTTGCAGCTGTAAGTTAGTTTGAATTGGATTTGGCAGTTCTTGAATCGTGAAAGAATCCCTTTCTCGGTTGAAGCAACCGGGCAGCTAGGTTTGAGTGAAAAGTACTTGATTGTTGGAAGGAACTTGCGAATCGACACACGGTTCAACTGATTCTGATGCAACGATTATTGCATCCTTCTGTTTCAAGAAAATGGATTTTCGTGTTGATTAATTTCTGAAGGAGTTGGTATTAATGATGAAAAAAAATGAACTCTCTCCGATTTGGGGCACGACGTACCATCTTTGGGTATCCGTTGATTACATAATATCTTGTCCAATGGAGATAACTTGGTATATCTAAAATTCTTGTACTATGCAAATCACCAAGCATTTCTTGATCAGTAGAGTAATCAGCGTAGATCACATGGTTAACTTGTGCAGGAGATGTTGTGATTCCAACTTAAGATTTATTGTATTCAGATTAAGTGTGTATTTGTTAATTAGTTTTCTAGAATTCCACTTGTTTGGTTCGTTGAAAATGATTAATCAACGGAAAATCATTTACGGTCAAATAAAATATGCACGTTTAAAGTTAGGAGAAAATATTCTTTAACCTAGCAGGAAAGTATTTTCCTTTCTCGTGATGTTTTTTTCAAAACATACCCTAAAATATTTAATCATCCTTGTCTTATTCTAATGTCCACTCAGACCAAGCCAATGGTTCATGAGGTAAATTAAAGTATAGTTTCTTGTGATATTTTTTTCGAAACATACCCTAAAATATTTAATCATCCTTGTCTTATTCTAATATCCACTCAGACCAAGCCAATGGTTCATGAGGTAAATTAAAGTATATTTCTTTTTTGTCGAAAGAAAATTTTATTCATTTGTCTTGATCAAACATAAACGACAATAGAAACCTTCCGGGCAAAGCAAATCTCAAAGAGCTGCAAAACAAAACAAAACCAGAAAACAACAAGAGCACAGCCTATAATGATAAGCACGCTCTCTTCCACGCAAGTACGTTGATCATGTGCAAAAAAAACTGACTTTTATCACATATTTGTTGGCCAACCAGCAGCATCCAAACCTAATTGCTATAAAGCCTAGTAGAGTGTTGACACCTAAATTTTACCTAGTTATTTAAGGTTTGATCGCATAAAAAATTAGAGTTTAATTTTAACCCCTAAACCAAAAATATTCTCATTAAATTTCACGACATATAGACATTAGGCGAATTTGCATTAATAGGGCCTATTAGGACATATTCGTGTAAAAAAAAAAAATTTCTGGGTCTGGTCAATCGGCCCGTTCTTTTTCTCTCCCTTTCTTTTTATTGCGTGTGGTCCTTTTCCCTTCTCCTTTTAATTTTCGCGCAGGCCGGCCCATTTCTCCTGGGCCCGGCCCACGCGCTGTTCACCACCCCTGGTCAACACTTATGGGCGTACGGGGGAGGAAGCAGAAAAGCCAGAATGAAGCAGGCGGAGCAGAAGGCAAAAGACGAAGCAGAAGCAGAAACAGATCGGAAGCCAGAGCAAAAGCAGAGGGGCAGGGGCACAGAGGGAGAGAGTTCCGAGAGAGAGAGGGAGTTCCGAGACAGAGAGTTCCGAGAGAGAGCTCGTGAGAGCTAAAGGAGGGAGCATTCAGAAGGGAAGTGACGGAGAAGAAAAAAAAAAAAAACAGAGACAGGGAGGAGAGAAAAGGAAGAAAGAGCTCGGCTTGATAGAGGGGTCTTTCTTTGACAAGAGCGTTCCGGTCCCTTCCCGGTGACCCGCAAATCTCGTCCCCCTCTCGGTCGCTCACCCGTCACCTTGAATCATCCACTTAAACGAACGCCTCCTTTCGAAAGCGTCCGTTTCGGTATCAAATAATCGAAGAAATCGCGCTTAGATGCCGTGAACGAGCAGAGTCAGCTACGCATCTCGTCACCATCGTTGATTCCGTGCCGTTCACGACCAGGTGAGACTCGCGCCTCCCTTGTTTTTCCCTTGCCTCTCGGATGCCGGGCACATCGAGCCTATTTCGATGGTCGCCCGGCCCCCATTGATGGATACTCGTGCTCGTTTGATACTCAAAGAAGCTGTTTTAAACGTTTCCCACCGAGAACACGCTATGAGTTTTGCTAAAATCGGATTTGTAGCCCCATTCCTCGGTTGTACCGCACACGTTTGATAAAGTGTCTCAATGAAACAGTTTAAGCTTGGAGTGTCAAATCTGGTCGTGGTGATTTTTTAAAGTCTTTTTGTAAAATGAAATAGCTCTTTGGTGTAATATGGTTGTTTAGAACTTTACATATCACATTTGAGCCAAAAACTACGTTCACGGCCAGTTTTAAGCCTTTATCCGAACTCACCTATCACTTGTTTGATAAAATGTCTTAACGAAGGCTGAGACCAATATCACCAAGATCCGTCTATGTAATCTTCATTTTATGCTTCGTTCGAGCTTGGATTGATATTTCGTGCCTGCTCTGGTATTGTTCTTGTGTTTCCATAAATAGAGCTTTGTCCGTTGTAAATGCATGCTTGTCGTAATCTTTGATTATCAATCAATTTGAATTAGATTGATATCAAAGCTTTCCTTTTGTGAAATCCATACCATATCACTAACTGTTATGTTAGGTTCTGTATTCTGTGTCTGAAGAAATTTTGCGTATGCGTCTGCATCTGAGAAACCTCTACATCTGAAGAATTTCTGTGTGTGCAAAATTTCTGCGTCTGAAAAATTTGTGCGTTTGCAAAATTTTTGCGTCTGCAAAACTTCTGCGTCTGCAAAATTTGAGTCTGAAGTTCTTTCACAATAAAAACTTCATGGACAGTTTTGTCAACTTCAAAATCAATATGAGTTTTTCCTCAACAATCTCCCCCTTTTTGATGGTGACAAAACTTTCCTGCAGATTGAATTAGCTTGAAATTAATTTGAAGGCATAATAAGCACATTGAGTCACAGATTGAAATTGAAAAGAGCAAACTCCTTTGGTATCTGTGTCTATATCTTCCTTTGTATGTAACATGCATATGATCCGACATATTAGTATATCAAATCTGCATTAAAAAGTATCTGCATATAATTTCTCCCCCTTTTTGTCATCAGCAAAAATAGATCAATGATATTAAGCAATCAAGCAGTTTAAAATGAAATGGGAATTACAGATTAAGAGAAAAGATAGTTTGAGAGAAAAACAAGCTATTTTTTAGGATTCGAAAGAGTTGAAAATTTTCAAGAATCGAAACAGCTTCTTCAATCTTGGAATTGCATCCTCCCATTGCTTTGTCCAAGTTGGTGGAGCATAGATCAATAGCCTTTGTAAGTTCTGCTTTATATTGAGCTGCATGAATATTCTGAATCTGATGGTTTTCCTCAACAATGCGATGAAGATTTTTCAGATCTTGTTCAAGAGTAGATTGCTTGGCCTTGATCTCGAGCAATAGGGAAAGAATAGTTGCAGTATCTGAAGGCTGTTCCTGAACATTTTCTGGTACTGATTGATCATCTGCTGATGCTGGTGGATGCTCCCCCTGAACAGGTGCCTGGTCTGTAGAAGGTATAGGATCTTCATGAACTGTTTCTGCAGTGCGTCATGTTTCAAAGTGTTATGTTTCTTCATCATCGCTTTCATCATGCAGAAGAAACTTTCTCTTCTTGCTATAAACTTTGAGTGGAGGAGGAGAGATAGGCCTCTTGCTGGCTGTACCAGACTTTTTCTTTGGCTCCTTTGCTTTTGTCTTTCTAATAGATATTCCCTTTGACTGGTGAGCTTCTTGTTCTTGTACTCTTCCCTTGATATCTTCAAAATTTTTCATTTTGGAGACCATTTTTCCTCCAACATACATGCAGGGGATAGGGTTCTTTTGCAAATCATCAGGAATAGATATTTTAAGGAACATGAAAATGCGAAAGATTAGAGCCCCATAGGGTAACTGTCCCTTGTCCTTCTGCAATGTTCGGTACATATGAAAAATGATGATATGAGGGAGAGAAAAGGATTGACCTTTTAAGATAGCCCAGATGAGCTTGATTTCAGATCTGGAAAGGTCAGTTTTAGAGGTTGCTTTTGGCTTTAAACAGTTGATAATGATCTTATGTAAGATCACCGACCGTTTTGATAAGTCAGAATAGGAAATATGTCCCTTAGGAACAAAGTTGGGATTCTCGGAAGCAATCCTTGAAGCCTCTTCAACATCCACTGCCAAAGGAATGAACTTGGAATATCTTGCTCCAATTATTTTTGCCAAGTCGGTCGCTTGTAAGTCAAACTTCTGATCACCAACAGTAAACTGAATCCAATTTGGTGACAGAATGGAGAGATTGGAATAGAAGTATGCGGTTAATTCGGCAAAAACAGTACCAGACTGAAGACAGAATTCATAAATTCCTAATTCTTGAAATAGATGTTCTACTGAGATTCTTGCCTTCTCTAGATATCCAAAATCCACTATCCTGTGGTTAATGACTCCCCGAGCAAGCAATAATTTATAGAACATGTTGTGCTCATTATTTCTGAATAATCCACCTGTACCAGGTAAGCTAGATGCGATTCCCACCTTCATCTCAAAGGTATCAAAAAGTCGTGCATCATCATCAGGAACCACATATTTTGAGATACTGACCGGTTTAAGACTTGTGGGAGTAGATTCTTTTTCAGAGGGAGTGGAAGTTTCTCCAACTTTCTCTTTGCCCTTTTTGGAAGATGATGCTTTTGGAGCAAAGCTTGTGGGAGCAGTTTCATTTTTAGAACAAAATAAAGTATAAGTCTGGACAAGATGTTCTTCTGAGAAGAGATTGTTATCTTGCAAACACGCACGAAGAACCGTTGCAGAAGCATTACACCGTTTCAACTTTTAATATGTTTCCCATACAAACTTAATACTCCGGAAACGAAAATCAGTTTTACCGGTAGGTTTATGAGAAGATGAATTTCTCGGTGGTGTCGCATCGGAGGGAACTTCGGGATGATCTGAATCTGTATCGGAAATATCTAGATGCTCCGCTGGTGCAGTAGATTTTGATTCTTGGTTGAGAATGCGTGAAGATCTTCTCATGAAAGGCATTTTGAGCACCTTTTTGGCAGAAAGATTTGATCTTTAGAAAAGGGAGAGAGGAGGAGCGGCTCTGAGTATCGGAAGGGTTTGGAGAGTGAAATATGAATTGATAGGGTTTGATAAAAGATGAATAGGTTTATAAAGATGAAAGGGTTTTAGAGCATCGCAAGGGTTTTGAAGAGAAAGAGAATTTTAGAAAGAATAAAAAGTAATCCCAAGAATATACTTTATGAGCATAAAGAGACATGATAAAATCAGGAAAATATATTAGGCACAGATAAATTAGAATACGTACCTGATTTGTTTCCAAAAAAAATATTTTACCAAAAATATTCCCGCCAAAGTTTGAAGTATGGACGTACATTTCTTTAGAGTCTAAAGAGGACATTCAGACTGAGAGTTGAGTTTGAGAAAATTCCTATTTAACAGATGATACACTAAAGGGGATAAACAATGCACAGTTTATGTCTAATGAATTCAAACGAAGATTTGTCAAGAGGTTTTGTGAATATATCAGCCAATTGATTCTTAGAATCAATGAATTGAATATTCACATCACCATTTTGAACATGATCTCGAATAAAATGATGCTTGATTTCAATGTGTTTAGCTCAAGAATGGAGAATGTGGTTCTTTGTCAGATTGATTGCACTTGTGTTGTCACACTTGATTGCAACATTTGATTCTTCAATCCCAAAATCTTGTAATTGTTGCTTCATCCATAGAATTTGTACGCAACAACTTCCCAAGGCTACATATTCTGCTTCTGCTGTGGAAAGTGCGACTGTATTTTGTTTCTTGGAGTACCATGATACCAGCATATTTCCAAGCAGTTGACATGTACCTGTTGTACTTTTCCTGTCCACTTTACATCCAGCTAAGTCAGCATCAGAATATCCAGTAAGAGTAAAGTATGAATCTTTGGAATACCAAAGACCTAACATTGGATAAGTTCCAATATACTTGATTATTCTCTTAATAGCAGATAAATGTGATTCCTTTGGATCTGATTGAAATCTTGCACACATGCAAACACTGAATAGTATGTCAGGTCTTGATGCAGTAAGATACAATAAAGAACCTATCATGCTTCTGTATATCTTCTGATCAACCTTCTTACCATTTTCATCTTTGTCCAATTTGGATGAATGAGACATGGGAATGTCTGTTTTCTTACAATTTTGCAATCCAAATTTCTTGACAATATCCTTGGCATATTTCTCCTGGCAAATGAATGTACCATTTTTGGTCTGTTTCACTTGTAGTCCAAGAAAGAATGTTAATTCTCCCATCATACTCATCTCAAACTCGTTCTGCATATCTTTAGAGAATTCCTTGCAAAGCAATTCGTTAGAGGATCCAAAGATTATATCATCAACATAAATTTGAATAAGCAGAAAATCTTCACCTTTTTTCTTGATGAACATGGTCGTATCAACCTTACCTTTGGTGAAACCATTTTGGAGAAGGAAGTTACTTAGTTGTTCATACCAAGCACGTGGTGCTTGCTTCAAACCATAAAGAACCTTCTTGAGTTTGTAGACATAGTCAGTTTTCTTTGATTCTTCAAAACCAGGTGGTTGTTCAACATATACTTCCTCTTTGATGTATCCATTCAGGAAGGCACTCTTCACATCCATTTGAAACAATTTAAAGTTATGAAAACAAGCATAAGCTAATAGCAGCCGAATGGCTTCTAACTTGGCAACTGGTGCATATGTTTCATCATAATCTATGCCTTCTTCTTGAGAATAGCATTTTGCTACTAGTCTAGCTTTATTTCTTGTAACTTTCCCTTTGTCATTCAGCTTGTTTCTGAATACCCATTTTATTCCAATGACTAGATGGTCTTTAGGTCTTCGCACAAGCTCCCATACTTGATTGATTCCGAACTGCTGAAGTTCTTCCTACATAGCTTCAATCCAGCTTTCATCTGATAATGCTTCATCAATTTTTTTTTGTTCTATTTCTGATATCAAGGCTAAGTTGCTGATGTTTTCCTTGTATTTAGATCGAGTCTTGATACCGTCTTCTATTTCTCCTATTATAAGGTCCTTTGAATGACTGGATTTATGTTTCCAGTTTCTATCATATTTTTCCTTCTGGATAATATCAGACTCTGAAGGTTCCGGATATGTCTGGCTTGCATCTTCTTTTACTCCTTCTGTATATTTTACAGTGTCTGAAAATTGAGCTTTTGATAATCCTTAATTGTAGGAAGATGATTCAGATTCATCTTTGTGAGTCTGAATATTTTCTTCAAACTTGACATTCATTGTTTCTTCCACAATCTGAGACTTTTTGTTGAAGACTCTGTATGCTTTACTCGTAGTAGAATATCCAAGTAAGAATCCTTCATCTGCTTTCTCATAAAACTTTCCAGTATGGTCATTTGGATTTTTAAGAATAAAGCATTTACAACCAAACACTCGAAAATATGAAATGCTGGGCTTTCTACCTTTGTAGAGTTCATAGGGGGTTTTATCAAGAATAGGTCTGAGAAAAACTCTGTTCATGATATAACATGCTGTAAAAACTGCATCTGCCCAGAAATATAAAGGAATCTTGTTCTCAATCAGCATAGTTCTTGCCATTTCTTGTAAGGAACGATTTTTCCTTTCCATAACACCATTTTGTTCTGGTGTGTATGGAGTAGAAAAGTTGTGTTGAAAACCATTCTCCTCACAAAAATCTGAAAAGTTTTGATTTTTAAATTCTCCCCCATGATCAGTTTTAATGCAGGAAATGGTATAGCCCTTTTCATTTTGAACTCTTTTTGCAAATTTTGAGAAATATGAAAATGCTTCATTTTTATGAGCAAGAAAGAACACCCAAGTAAATTTTGCAAAGTCATCAACAATGACTAGACAATACTTCTTACCACCGAAACTTTGTGTTCTTGTAGGTCCAAACAGATCCATATGAAGAAGCTGCAAGGCACGATTAGTAGAAACATGGTGTATAGATTTAAAAGAGCTTCTTACTTGCTTTCCTAGAGTGCAGGCATTGCATAATTCTACTTTCTTGTATTTTAATTCCGGCAACCCTCGCACCAGTTTCTTGTTTGAGATCTTTGAGATTTGTTTCATACTGATGTGTCCCAATCTCCTGTGCCATAGATCTTCATCTTCTTTGATTGAGATTAAGCAGTGAGTGGAACTTGGATTGACATCTAGAAGATAAATGTTGCCATGTCTTCTTCCTGTAAATGTTTGAGAAGAATCTTTGCTTGTTCCTGAGCATGTATCTTCTTGAAAGTTGATTCTGAAACCTATATCACATAGTTGGCTTATGCTTAACAGGTTATAATTGAGTCCTTTTACCAAAGAGACATCATTGATGGTCAATCCTCCTATTTCAACCATTCCTTTGCCAATAATTTTTCCTTTGGTATTTCCTCCAAAGCAAACTTTTCCACCATTCAGACTCTGTAGATCAATGAATATGTTTGGATCTCCTGTCATGTGTCTTGAGCATATACTATCTAGGTACCACTTCCTTTTTCTCTTCGTGGTAACCTGCAAGGATTATAGCATCTCAAGTCTTTTTTGGTACCAAATTTATTTGGGTCCTTGAGGATCAGTATAGGCTGTCTTAACAAATTCTCTTCGAACAGGTCTCCAGACCTTAGGACATTCATTCTCAAAATGTTGTGGATCTCCACATTTTGAGCATTTGAGAACACTTCGGCCAACAGGTTTTACAAAGTTCCTTTTGAAATGATTTTTGTAAACTTGTCGAGGAGGTCTTTGTCTTAATCTCTCCTTGACCTTTGGAAAATCAATCAAGCTATCACTTTCCTTCACAAATCCGAGTCCAGATTTGTTGTAATAAGGAATTTGGATGGAAAAGATATGTTTCAAAGTTTCTAACCCTTTTGAAAACTTGGAAGTAGTTTCTAAAATTTCCTTTTTTAAAATAGCATTCTCTTTGAAAAGAAAATCTCGATTTTCCTTGATTTGTTGAAATTCCTTTTGAAGGAAATCGATTTTTTCTTTTTGAGAAACATCCTGTTGCCTCAGTGAAGAATTTTCCTTTTTTAGAGAAGAGATTCTTTTAAGAGCAGCTTTAAATTTAAGACATAAATCGTCAATATAATTCGATACTTCAATAGGCATTTCAGAAAACTTTACCTCGATTTCTACTTTGGGATCAGAATTTGAATCTAAGTCTGAATTTGATTTTGCCATAAGACAGATATCATTGTCACTGTCTTCACATTCTGTGTCACTTCAAGTTTCTGCCTTTAAGACCTTCTTTGCTTTCTCAAATTTCGTCTTCTTTTTCAGAAAAGGACAGTTAGGCTTGATATGTCCTCGTTTCTTACGGTGAAAGCATATAACATCGTTTGATTTTTCTGAGTCAATGGTAGACTTCTTTTTCTCAAATAACTTCTTCCCTTTGAGGTTTCTTCCTCTGATCTTCATCTTCTTATACTTCTTTATGAAGAGAGCTAGTTCTTCATCGTCAACGTCTTCATTTTCAGAATCTGCATCAGAATCAATGTTAGTCTTTAATGCAATTGACTTATTACCTCTGGATTGATTCTCCTCATTACGATGTTCAATCTCATATGATTGCAGAGTTCCAATCAACTCATTTACTGATAGAGGCTTGATCCTTTGTGTCTCACGAAGAGATGTTTTGATGTTATCCCACTTCATTGTGAGTCCTCTCAGTAATTTGTTGACTTTCATTGCATCTGGAACTGGTTGTCCTTGGTATGCAAGACCATTTACTATGTCAGTAAACCTGTCATACATGTCAGCAATTGATTCTTCAGGCTTCATCTTGAAGGATTCATATTGACCAAGCAAAAGATTGATCTGAGTTTCCTTGGCTCGATCTGTTCCTTCATAAGTGATGTGAAGTGTATCCCAGATTTCCTTAGCTGATTCACAAGCAGCAATTTTTTTATATTCAATAGGAGATAAAGCACAATATAAAGAATAGATTACTTTGGAATCTAAAGTCTCTCTTTTGGATATCTCAGTTTGAGATAAATGAGGATCTTCTGATTTGCTTGCATCTGCATTTTTAGAAGATTTTGGCTTGACTCCTCTGATGATGACATCCCATTGCATGTGATCAATTGACTTAATGAATGCCTTTATCTTATTCTTCCAGATGTTGTATTCCTTGCCATCGAAGTATGGTGGTCTGTTGTTGCTTTGACCTTCAATGAAACTTGGAGCACCATAGCTAGCCATATAGATCGTTAACTCAGAAGTAAAACACTTATATAAATGAGTAACCTGCTCTGATACCAATTGAAGTAACTAGCAGGGATCACCTAGAGGGGGGGTGAATAGGTGATTTTAACCAGATTATGCGAAAATGAAAGAAAGCAGTTGAGTCTGAATATTGTTCAGATTCAAAACAGTTTATAAAGACAGTGCTCCTGATGTGCAGTGTGTAAAGTAATAGAGTAGGGATAGAAAAACTGCACACAAGTTTATAGCGGTTCGGCTTATGTCAAGCCTACGTCCACTCTCCCACGCTACAGCCTACTGGCTGGATTTCACTAATCAAATCAATGAGAAGTTACAGCAAGTTGTGCCGCTAAGACTCGAGCACTTCTTCCCGAAGCTGGTGTTGCTTATACCAAGCTGATAGATCACACTATCTCACACCTAAGCACACACTTATAACACTATCTACACCTCTCAAGAGATTACACTTTTAGGCTCACAAAAGACAAGAAATTGAATCGGAGTATGCTCAAACTTTTGGACTTATTGATTCTTGATTTCATTCTATACCTTTTGCTCCTCGTTGATCTTCTTTTATACTCCTCCACTTCTAAACTAGCCGTTGGACAGTCTTCAAAGGATCATCTTCCAATATTCACCTTTTGACAAATTTGTATAAAATAGATTGAATAGCCGTTGGTTGATAAAATCCGAATCCCGCTGATTCTGGTCGCCCATACAATCAGAATCTTGGTTTCCATAAATAGAGCTTTGTCCGTTGTAAATGCATGCTTGTCGTAATCTTTGATTGTCAATCAATTTGAATTAGATTGATATCAAAGCTTTCCTTTTGTGAAATCCATACCAGATCACTAGTTGTTATGTTAGGTTCTGTATTCTGTGTCTGAAGAAATTTTGCGTCTGCGTCTGCATCTGAGAAATCTCTGCATCTGAAGAATTTCTGCGTCTGCAAAATTTCTGCGTCTGCAAAATTTGAGTCTGAAGTTCTTTCACAATAAAAACTTCATGGACAGTTTTGTCAACTTCAAAATCAATAGGAGTTTTTCCTCAACACTCGCCACATCGACGGTGTCTTTTAGCACCACCGCCTTCGATTTCCCGAGTTTCAATCCAAACATCCACAACATATCATATGAAGGCGATGCATATGCTTCTGATCCTGGCCTCCAGCTCACCATCAACCAGCGAGACAAGGCCTCCAATGGAAGTGCGGGGCGAGCAACCTACGTGAGCCCAATTCATATGTGGGACAAAGCCACAGGGAATGTAGCAGATTTCACTACTCAGTTCTCGTTTGCGATCAACTCACTAGGCAGTAACGTTTATGCCGATGGAATTTCTTTCTTTCTGGCTCCCAATGGATCCTACATCCCACCAAATGCGGGAGGTGGCAACTTGTTCCTCGTAAGTCCACAAAGTAACGATTCAGACTCCAGCTATGCTTCTTTTGTTGCTGTCGAATTTGACACTTATGTTAATCCATGGGATCCGCCATATGAACATATTGGTATTGATATCAAATCTGTGAATTCTGTCACGACCGATCCCTGGAAATGGAATAGAATTGGAAGTGGATGACGAGTTCATGCTACTATTGCTTATGACTCAAGCGTGCAGAATTTGAGTGTTTTGTTGATTGACGATGAAAGTGAAGGGAGTTTGATAAAAAAACCAGTCTAGCCTTTCTTTCATCGTTAACTTGACCGAGTATTTGCCAGAATGGGTGACTATCGGCTTCTCTGCTATAACAGGGTCTGCATTCGAGATACAAACTATTTACTCATGGAACTTTAGTTCCAGTTTGCAAATCGAATTGAATGAAACCTTCAATCAGTCTATCGTGCCGACAGTCGACTCATCCTCTGAAAAAAAGAGCAAATCATGGATGTGGGCTGTCATTGGATCATTAAGTGCCTTTCTGTTGATTAGTCTCATTTTCGGCATTGCTTGGTCTAGACTTCGGTTGAAGAAAGGTGTAAATCACACGAGTGAAACAAGTGACAACCACGATGACAATGATGTCATGCCAATGGAAGAAGAATTCAGAAAGGTTGCCGGACCGAAGAAGTTTTCTTACGCAGAATTGGCTGTGGCAACGGACAATTTCACAAATGACCGATTACTCGGTGAAGGTGGTTTTGGAAGGGTTTATGAAGGTTCCCTAGATGACAGTCATTCAAGTGTTGCCATCAAGAAGGTAACTCCAGACTCGGGACAGGGGACGAAGGAATACGCAGCGGAAGTAAAGACCATCGGCCAACTGAGGCATCGGAACTTGGTGCGGCTACAGGGTTGGTGCCATGACAAGAAAGAACTCCTCCTCGTCTACGAATTCATGTCCAGTGGTAGCTTGGATTCACATCTATTCAAAGACAAGACCCTGTTGTCGTGGGAAACAAGGTACAAGATCGCTCAAGGCTTGGCATCGGCATTGTTGTACCTCCATGAGGAATGGGACCAATGCGTGGTGCACCGAGATATCAAATCTAGCAACATCATGCTTGACTCATATTTCAATGCGAAATTGGGCGATTTGGGCTTGGCTAGGCTAGTTGACCATGTCAAGGAGGCGCAAACGACTGTCTTGGCAGGGACAATGGGTTATTTGGCTCCCGAATGCGTTTATACTGGAAGAGCTAGTAAAGAGTCAGATGTTTATAGGTTCGGTGTCGTCCTACTGGAATAGCATGTGGAAGAAAAGTTCTTGAGCCGAAAAAAGCAGAGGGTCATATGCGTCTTGTGGAATGGGTTTGGGAGCTGTATGGTGCTGGAAAGTTACTCGATGTGGTCGATCCAAAACTTTGCGGTAATTTCGATAAGAAACAAATGGAGTGCTTGATGATTGTGGGACTTTGGTGTGCGCATCCTGATTACACGCTTCGACCTTCGGTGAGAGAAGTGATAACTGTCTTGAATTTTGACCTACCGCCACCAGTTCTCCCAGCGAAGGTGCCTGTGCCAACATATCTCGCACCACCCTCGGACGCGTCGAACTTATCGCTCATGTCGTGCTACAACACGACAACTAGCTCGGATGGCGGAGGAAGTTACCGAACCAGATCCACGACCTTCACCTCTTCCGATGCCACAGCCTCGTCATCTTCTTCTGCTCTGCTGTTGAATGCTCAATAAGTTCTAACCTTCACCTCTTCCATTGCCACATCCATGTTAATAAACTTCGCGTGCAGATTTGATGCGATTGATTTCTCTTTTTTTATGACGGTCGAAGCCGTGGTTGATGTTTAGTGTCGTTCTGTATAGTTCATTCGACATGGCATAAAAACAGTACGATTTGATTACAGATGCTATTTGGCAAAACAACTCCATTTCTTGTTACTGTCTTCCGTGCCTCATTACCAGCGTCACCGACAGTCTTGACTTCCAATGAAACGCAAAATACTCTTCTTAAAGAAGAAAGGCAAGCATGCTACAGAAGCAAGCTTCTTCCCAACTGAGATGCTAGAAGCCTTGAACAAGACTTACTAAAATGGTCGCGTTAAACATAGACAAGGATAAACATAGGAAAAACTGTCAAAAATGTCCTAAACCTATTACACTTCTGTCAGTTCAATAATAAAATTTTTAATTTTGTCAATTGAGTTATAAACTTTTCCACATTTTGTCAATTGTATCTATCCTGTTAATTTTGGTCGAAAATCGCTAACATGAACACCAACTGCTCTATGTGGCATGGTTGGTGTTAACGTTGACAATTTTAATAATATCTTAATACTTTTTCCAATTTTTTATTTTATTTTTCCTTTTTTTCTTCATTTCTTTCTCTAGTCAATTATCGGGCATTGTCCACGTTAGCGACGGTCGTGCCACGTAAGATAGTCAGCGTCCACATCAGTGATTTTCAACTAAAATTGGCTAAATTGGCACAATTGGCCAAACGTGAAAATATTTATGACTCATTTTATAAAATTAAAAGGTTTATGACTGAATTAGCAAAAGTGCAATAGATTTATGACTTTTTAAATAATTTCTCAGATAAACACACGCCATTTTGGACCAAGTGATTAGGAGGAAAACGAGATGATTCCGACAATGACTAAAGAACGAAAATGTATGCAAAATAGCCTAAATATCTTTTTATGATATTTTAAATAGAATAGGGGTATTTACAGGGGGGAAGAAAATTTCCTTCCTAAGTTGCACGAATCCCTCCGAATCCCTCAATATTTGAACAGTTTAGGAGGGACTTGGAAAACTACATAAATTTGGCTACGGTTATCATAAGGACCATTAGTTAACTTAGAATCAAATTTTCGATAAGAGGGTAATAGTGGAATTTAACGGCTAAAATTTTACAATTACAAAATTGACATCAATCTTGGCTAAATTGTGGAAAAAAATTACGTATTTATACTTTGACGATAAATTTGGCCATACTTTCCAAATGTCCCAAAAAAAACAAAAGGCACGAACTTTTACTCGAGGAATGAAAGGCACTGTCTTTATCTTTTCGGTCCAAACAATCCTACGTTGCAGCTGAGATAGCTGATAACGATGACATAGCATTTTTTATTATTAAAAAATTAAAGAACTAACATTAGTGATTTAAAATCAAAAGAAAATAGTTTCTCTTTGACCATATCAACGCATTCCTTTCCTTTTCTTTTTCTTTTTTTCTTTTTTTCCCTTATTCCATACGCTGGCCATCATTGGGCCTTGTTGGTGGCCAGCAACCTCCATCGACCTCAGGTGAGGGGCGCCCTCCCCTAGCCCTCGCCGGCCTCAGACAAAGGATGCCCGCGCCAGGGCTGGCAAGGTTTGTCTTTGTAGATGAGGCGAGAGCAGTTGTTGCCTGAGATCAGTGACCTTTGCCGACCATTAACGAGGACTGCCAAGGGAAAAAGGGAAAAAACAACAAAAAAAAAGAAAAGAAAAAGAGAAAAATAAAATACAATTAAAAAAATTGTTCATATTAGTGTTGATCATGCCACGTAAGATAGCTGACCTTGGCTAAATTGCCACTTCAATGACTAAATTGGTAAATCGTCAAAAGATTTATGACTAAATTGATAAATAATTAAAATGTTAGAAATAAAATGGCATAATTCAAATATTTAGGATTGAATTATCCACCGTACAATAAATTTAAGACTTTTTGAACAATTTTCTTCACCATTACCTATCATCTAGCATTGATTATCTACAAGTAGTTGCAAATGCCAAGAATATAGGCATAACGACCCAGCACTTTTGCACTCATGTTGATCGATCTTCTTTATCTTAGAGCTCCAACACTCAACAAAATTTGCAATAGCTGGCTGTCGATGAACCTACTTAACCGGCCCTTGTCAATAACTTTTGTTATATTAGCGGTCGAGGACTTTATTGAAAATTTATGGATTCCCCTCAAGTTGTGGATTTTTATGTTCATTGATGACTTCGTTTTGACCAAGTTTTACCCTCATCCACTCAACTCGCTACTTGTCAATAATAATTCAAAGTTGGTAATTTTTTTTGTGTCAACAATATGTGCGTCAATTTTCAGAGACTAAATTTACAACCAAAAACTCTGTGACCAGTTTTTTTTATTAGAACGTGAGTTTTAAATCTACAATTACCAAATTGAGTTACCATTAAATGATGGCAGTGCGTGTGTAAGGTGTCAGCATGGAGTGAAAGGAGCTCTTATATGAAGGTGAGTTCAAGAAGATAACTTTTGGGCTCCTAATGGATCGCCCAATTCCAAAAGTATTGGACTTTTACTGCATTTTTCTCAATAGTGGGCCTGTGCCTTGATTAGGTGTGTTATTATCTGAACCCAACTTGGAATCTTATGGATCATTATAAGTTGCCAAGTTGTGATTTTGAAACCAAGAAATTTAACAACCAACCGGTGCCCACTAAAGAGAGGACCTTAGGAACAGAGTTGCCATTTTGTCGCTGAAATTTCCCTTTGTGATGAATCTTTTCATTGCTCAAAACCTTTTTGGTGACGGAACCGGAAATCTGTTGGCAAGGTTTTCATTTCTCATTATGAGATGCTCAAAGCTTTAGCAACGAAATTTGCGTTCTCATCCCATTAAAGGTTTTCTTAATTTTTTTTGTCAAAAGAAAATTGTTTTCATTGCTCAAAATGACACATGAGAAATACATTGACTTTCACAACAAAGAAAATCGAAGCAGAGCAAAGCACAGAATACAACAAAATAAAGCAAAATCCAGAAAATAAGGAGGATCAATAGAGCACCGGTAAAGTTAAGCACATACTCATTCCATAAAAACGAATCTGTCCAGCAAAATAATCGGTGGCCAATTACTAGATCTCGTATCATCATCAATGGTGAACACACACCGGAAAGTCCTTATCTAATAACTACAATGTTGCCTGTTGGCGGTGCTTGCCTAGGTTTGACTTCTTCTAAATCATCGCTATACAAAGACAGCCAAAACTAGTTATAAAAACACAAATCTAACTTATGAAAGGGCAAATATTCGTGGTTTAGCTAGGCACCAAAGCTTCTACAAACATCATTGAAACTGGAGACAGAAGACTTATACATAGATAGAGCACGGGAGTATCGAATCCTCGAAAGCATTATTAAACTCTCAGATATAAATTGGGAGAGAGAAACTCCTATATCTAGAACTAAATCAGGCTAGTTCAAACTCTTAGATTTCTCCCAAATTTACATCGGTAGAGAAGAAATAATAAAGAGAAGAAAAGACTTCAATAAAATCAATGGGAGAGGAAGGTGAGACTAGCTCAAACCCTCAAGGTTTTCTTAATTGAAAGGCGAGATTTTGTCGGTGTAGGTCACCTTCAATGCCAAGTTTTAATCTGGTTGCCAACAATTAGTCACTACAACATATTCTTTTTAAGGGTCTATCTTGAAACACTTAAAAGTTGACATAAATATTCATATATAATTCTTTCATAATTTTTTGAAATCTGAATAATATTTTAAACTTTAACGAGAAAATTAGAAAGTACCTTTTACTTCTGTTTAACTACTAACAATCAGGTTACCGCAAGATACCCTATCTACATCACTGTATTTCGTTGAACTTCTTGTCTGCTAACTATGCTCCAAATAAACTTTCGCATTTGAGGCATGCTTGATTGGTGGGTTCTTCTTTAATTTTTCATTGGAGAATGGAAAAAGGGCACATGAGAATTTCTCTTGGTCAATTATTTCGAAAAGCATGAACTTGACTTGGACGCGGGCTATTCTTTTCCCACTTAGTTTTACCCAAACAAGACGCCTGTTCTTTTTCACACTCATGTTTGTGGCTCTGCCTCGACCCTCATTCAAAGATCCAGGTTCCCTCTCTTTGCGCGTGTGTAGCGTTTATGGTATTTTTACTTTGTTACTCCATATTTAGTAAAGCTTTTTGAAGCTGTTAAGTGTTAACAAGTAGTCATTAAAAGTTTACTTATTATCACTTCTTTTTGTTGCATAAACAAGTAGCAGTTGACAGTTGCTGCTACGTACACACTAGTGCAGTTTTTGTCTCGGTGTTATGCACTGGCTTTTGTGGCAGCACTGGAAATGGCGGAGAGGGTCAGGGACGGGTTCAAATCTCCGTAAATGGGACTCTAGACATGTACAGTTTTTCCCCTTCTTACCAAGCGAGGATTAGATTGCGCGCAATATACGGCGAAAAGCATTGTATTCTTATAGGTTATGGAAGCCTAATTCGGAGTACAATGGAATTCTTCTTTTAGAGCAAAAGAAGGGTGATTGTAGATGGGAAGTTTTTTGAGACAATAAGAAAACAGTTGTTAGTCAGCTATTAAGTTTCTTGATGTTCACATTGGGTCCATTTGTTTCGCAAGCTTGTATCAACTAAAATAATTAGTCAATAAAAGATATTTTTATTATCGATAATAATTTATGTCTAAAATTTTTTGTAAATGATGAAAAAAATTTCGTTCATCATTTTTAAAAGAGATACAGACGATTATGTTGTGGAAAATGTTTTTCAAAATATTTATTTTTCGCAAAACAAACGTACCCATTAATACGTTTCTTTCGAAGTCATTGTGGAGTTGGACCTCAGGACGTGTAGTCTTCTTCATCCTAACTTAGTAGACCGACTTTTAATTGACTTGCTATTGATATGTCTCTTTCTTCTTTTGCTGTGGGGGTAGTACAAAGCAAGAACCTTCTCTTTTCCTTCATCTGCTTGAACGGGAAGTCGCATAAAAGAAGGATAGGCAGAATTATTCACAAACACTAGCATGAGGAAGACATGCTCATATGTTGCTAATTGTATGTTAGATAACATATTCTCTACATAAGGAGAGAATAGATCAAGCACATTTGGGCTGTTGATCGTGTGACTCCCACAATGATATCATATATTTATAATTCAGATGATATTTATCCACATGGTCTATAGAACATATGGTCACTTCCCGGCAGATACTTACCTAACGGTGTAGCCTTATGTTTGTGTCAAGAGGAGTTGCCTTGTAGACCTTATATATTTTTCCAAATATCAAATCAATACACCAATTTATTACATATCAGTTATGTAAGGAACGGCGATTGGCATATACTCGTAAGCAAGCATTGTATGTGGATGTCAATCAGTATTAACAATATTGATACATTGTGCGACTACTCTATCTCTAACTTAGCTGCTCTAAGCTAGTTTGACTCCATCGCGACGTCCCCATAATTCAGCTTCCACACTAGAAGAGTTAAATCAATATTTATGAACTATATACTCTATGATCAAGGAGCGACTATCAGTACCATTGTGAAGTATACAAGTGTGCATATGCTACATTGTTTTGCTCTTTCCACCAGAGGATGGTGTCTAGGTGTTAAGATTGTAGCATGTTATATGCGTGAATGCAACACAATCTTTGTACTCGATAGACTTCTAAACCTACGAATCCAAAATTTAGAAGCCTACAATGCAACGTATAAACAGTCCAAACTATTTTTGTTTCTCTTGTTGCTTGGAAAGCAAATATCGCAAAGTATGTCACTAAGTAGTAACTACTCAATTCACTCGCGATCTATATAGATCCCTAACACCGACACGGTCTCTCTCAGATTGATGTCACACGACAAGTCCTTTATTAGGAAATGATCATGTCAAGTACGGAAGCGGTTCGTTAGGGCAATAAGCCTTGCAAATTTCAAGTGTCCTCTGTCTGGATTTGAATGATTGGCGGGGTGTTGAAATTGAAGGGGGTGTCAAATTCTGCAATTTTCCAGATTCACCCTTGCCATTTGTTCAAGTCCCAGTATTACCCATCTAATTTTGTTTTTAGGCCATTTTGTTCGAAGGAAAACTATTTTTGAGAGATTATTTTCCGACTTTTTGGTGATTGGATGATGGAAAACTAATTGATTTACAAAAACATTTTCTATGGACCGAAAGAAAAAATAAATTTAAATCGAAGAAAAACAACTTTTACTTCTAACATGATGGTAATTACCTCATTACTGAAAAATTAATGGCTAAATAGTGACAAATACAAAATTGACATCTAATCTTGGCTATATCGCTGAAAAAATTAAGTACACATATTTTGAGGATAAATTTGGCCATACTTCCCAAATATCCTAAAAAAAAGGCATGAACTTTTCATTCGAGGGATAAAAGCAATCGTCTTTATCTTTTCGGTCCAGACAATCCTACGTTGCAGGTGAGTTACCTGATGACGATGATATGACATTTTTTATTATTAAAAACTTGAAGAACTAAATTAGTGATTTAAAAACCAAAAGAAAATAGTTTCTCTTTGACCGCATCAACCCATTCCTTTCCTTTCCTTTTTATTTTTTTCCCTCTTTTTGCCATCATCGGGTCTTATCGATGGTGAAGACCTCCGTCATTCTCAGGCGTGGGCCACCCTACCTTGCCCCTTGCCAACCTCGTTCGAAGGATGCATGTGCCTGAGCTAGCAAGGGCTATCCTTACAAATCGGGCATGGGTGGCCGTTGCTTGAGGTCGGCGACCTCAATTGGCCACTGACAAGGACCACCGATGGCCGACGAAGGAAAAAAGAGAAAAAAAAAAACAACAAAGAAAAAGAAAAAAATATATTTTTAAAAAATATGACATTGTCCTCATCAGCATCAAACGTGCTATATAAGATAGCTGGCCCTAATTAGATTACCAAGTCAGTGATTTCAGGCCAATATTATCCAGAATGATTAAATTGATAAATTGTCAAAAGGTTTATAATTATATTGATAATTGGTCAAAAGGTTTAAGATTAAATTGGCATAACTGAAAAGTTTAGAACTGAATTAACTACTGTACAATAGATTTATGACTTTTAATTTTCTCTATTATCTCTTATTATCTAGCCATAATTATTAACGAGTGGTTGCAAATCCCAAAATTATAGGCAGTACCACCGAACAGTTTCGCACTCATGTTGATCCATCTTCTTTATCTTCAAGCTCCAACACTCAAAAATATTTGCAATAGTTGGCTGTCGATGAACCAACTTAACTGGCCCTTGTCGACAACTTTTGTTATATTTGCTGTCGAGGACTTTATTGATAATAATCCAATGTTGGCCATTTTTTGTGTCAAAAATATGTACGTCAAATTTCAGAGGCTAAATTTCAAAACAAAAGTCCATGACAAAAACTGTCGATTAGAATGCGAATTTAAAATCTACAATTACCAAGTTGAGTTACCATTAAATAGCGGCAGTGCATGTGCGAGGTGTCCGTTTGGAGTGAAAGGAGCTCTTATGTGAAGGTGAATTTCGTAGACATTTCAATTGACTCATGTTTTGGGCTCCTGTTGGATCGCCCAATTTCGAAGGTATTGAACTTTTGCTGCATTTTTTGCGATAGGAGGCCTTAACATCGTCTATTATTATCTGAACTCAACTTGGAATCTTATGGATCATTATAAGTTGCCAAGTTGGGATTTTGAAACCAAGAAATTTAACAAGCAACCGTTGCCACTAAAGCGAGGACCTTAGCGACAAAGTTGTCATTTTTGCCGCTGAAATTCTCCTTTGTGATGAATCTTTTCATTGCTCAAAACCCTTTTGGTGACAGAACTGGAATTCTGTTGGCATAAGTAAGTCCAGTATTTAGTGATTGAACAGGGTTTTCATCATGACATGAGATGCTCAAGCTTTAGCAATGAAATTTGCACTCTCATCCCTAAAGATGAATTTTCACAACGAAACACGAGCTTCACCATTTAAGGTTTCCTCTTAAATGAAAGACGAGATTTTCGTCGGTGCATATCACCTTCAATGCCAAGTTTTACTCTTGTTGCGAACATTTAGTCACTATAACATATTCCTCTAAGGGGTCTATCTGGATTCAGTTATATTTTGTACTTTTTATTTAATCTAAATCTTTGCAAATTACGCACTTGGACTTTTTTTTAAATTCGAAATTCTTCAAACACTTAATTGCTTTGCAAATTACGCACTTGGACTTTTTTTAAATTCGAAATTCTTCAAACACTTAATTGATGACGTAAACATTCATTTATGATTCTTTCATGATTTTCTGAAATCTAAATAATATTTTATACTTTGATGAGAAAATTAGAAAGTACATTTCACTTTTGTTTAACTATAAACAATTAGGTTATCGCATCCATATCTATATCGTTGTATTTCGTTGAACTTCATTTCTGATAACTATGCTCCAAACTTTTGCATTTAAGGCTTGCTTGATTGGTGGGTTCTTCTTTAATTTTTCATTGGAAGATGAAAAAAGGGCACATGAGAATTTCTCTTGGTCAATTATTTCCGAAAGCATGAACTTGACTTGGACGCGGGCTGCTGTTGTCCCACTTGTTTTACCCAAACAAGACGCCTGTTCTTTTTCACACTCATGTTTATAGAAACAATCTATTTTTCACCAAGATCATTCGAAATAAACAGACATTCTCTTCACTGTTGGACCTTCATCTCTCTCTTCTTCTTCTTCTGCCTGGCTTTGCGGCTCTGCCTTAACCCTCATTCAAAGATTTAGGTTCCCTCTCTCTGCGTGTGTGCGTGCGTGTAGTGTTTATGGTATTCTTACTTTGTTGGTCCATATTTGGTAAAAGCTTTTTGGAGCAATTAAGTGTTACCAAGTAGTCATTAAAAGTTTTATTATCATCACTTCTTTTTGTTGCATAAACAAGTAGCAGTTAACAGTTGCTGCTACACATTAGTGCGGTATCTGTCTTGGTGTTATGCGCTGGCTTTTATGGCAGCACTGGAAAAGGCCGAGAGGGTCAGGGACGGGTTCAAATCTCAGTAAATGGGATTCTGGACATGTACAGTTTCCCCTTCTTACCAAGCGATAACAAAAACAAGTATGAGAATGCTCACAATATTCGACGAAAAGCATTATATGCTAATATTTTTAGGAAGCCTAATTTGGAGTTCATTGAAAGACTTCTTTTAGAGCAAAAGAAGGGTAATTGTAGATGGGAAGTTTTTTGGGACATATAGTTTCAATCAGTCCTATGAGGCAGTAAGAAAGCAGCTGTTAGTCAGCTATTGAGTTTCTCGATGTTCACATTAATACGTTTCTTTTCCAAGTCACTGTGGAGTTGGACCTCAGGACGTGTAGTCTTCTTCATCCTAACTTAGTAGACTGACCTTTAATTGACTTGCTATTGACCTGTTTCTTTCTTCTTTTGCTGTGAGGGTAGAACTAAGCAAGAACCTTCTATTTTCCTTCGTTTGCTTGCACGGCAAGTCGCATAAAAGAAGGATGTACAAAGTTATTCCCAAGCACCAGCATGAGGAAGACCTGCTCATATGTTGCCAAATTGTATTTTAGATAGCATTTTCTCCAGATGAGGAGAGAATATAGTATATTGTATGGAAGATGTAGATCAAGCACATCTAGGTCAATGATCGTGGGTTTTCCCACAGTGATATCCACATATTATAATTCGAATGATATTTGTCCCCATGGTCTGTAGACCATAAGGTAACTTCTTGGCGGATGCTTACCTAACGGCATAGCTTTATGTTTGTGTCAGGAGTAGTTGTGCTGTAGACCTTATCTATTCTTCTAAAAATCAAGTCGATGTACCAGCTTATTACGTGTCGGTTATGTAACAAACAACGATAGGCATGTACTCGTAAGCAAGCACTATATGTAGATATCAGTCGGTGTCAACATCAGTGATACATTGTGCAACCACTGTATCTCTAACTTAGTTGCTCTAAGCTAGTTTGACTCCATCACAAAGTCCCCATAATTCAGCTTGCACACTAGAAGGGTTTAATCAATATACATGAACTATATACCCTATGATCAAGTAGTGACTATGTGTACCATTGTGAAGGGGTATGCAAGTGTGCATATGCTACATTGTTTTGCTCTTTCCACCGGAGGATGGTGACTAGGCATTAAGATTGTAGCATGGTATATGTGTGAATGCAACACCATCTTTGTACCTGATAGAATTCTAAACCTACAAATCCAAAATTTTGAAGCCTACCATGTAAATTGAGCATATAAACAGTCCAGCATATTTTTGTTTCTCATGTTGCTTGGAGAGCAGATATCGTATAGTTCGTAGCTACTCAATCCACTTGCGATCTGTATAGATCCCTGACATCGACACGGTCTCTCTCTCCGATTGATGCCACACCACAAGCTTTTTATGAGGTAGTGATCATGTCAAGAACCGAAAAGGTCGGTTGGTACAATAACCCTTACAACTTTCAAGTGACCTCTGTTTGGATATGAATGATTGACGGGGTGTCGAAATCGAAGGGGTGTCAAATTCTGCAATTTTCCAGATTCACCCTTACCATTTGTTCAAATCTCCTTACTACCCACCTAATTTTGTTTTTTGATCATTTTGTTAGAAGAAAAACTGTTTTCGAGAAATTATTTTCAGACTTTCCGGTATTTTGATGATGAAAAACTAATTGATCTACGGAAAACGTTTTCCATGAATTAAAAAATAACAAGTTTAAATTGAAGGAAAACAACTTCCCCTTCTAACGAGAAGGAAGTCACCTTATCATCAGGAAAATTAACGGCTATATTTTTACAATTACAAAATTGACATATAATCTTGTCTAAATCACTCAAAAATTACAACATATATTTTGACGATAAATTTAGCCATACTTTCCAAATGTCCCCAAAAAGAAAGGCATGAACTTTCATTTGAGGCATAAAAGGCATCGTCTTTATCTTTTTGGTCCTAATAACCCCACGTTAGAGCTGAGTTAGCTAATGACGATGACGTGAAATTTTTTCATTATTAAAAAATTAAAGAACCAACATTAGTGATTTAAAAACCAAAAGAAAATACTTTCTCTTTGACCGTATCAGCCCTTTTTTTGACCGTATCAACCCAGTCTTCGTCGGGTCTTGTCCATGGCCGGCGACCTTCAATGCCAAGTTTTATTCCGGTTGTCAACATTTAGTTACTATAACATATTCTTCTAAAAGGTCTATCTGGATTCACTTATATTTTGTACATTTTATTTAATAGAAATCCTGCGAATTACGCACTTTGACTTTTTTTAAATCCAAAATTCTTGAAACATTTAAATGTTGACATTAACATTCACGTATAATTCTTTCATAATTTTCTGAAATCTGAAAAATTATTTAAATTTTAACGAGAAAATTAGAAAGTACTCTTCGCTTTTATTTAACTACAAACAATCAGGTTACCCAAATATACCATACCTACAATTACATCATTGTATTTCGTTGAAATTCATGTCTGCTAACTATGCTCAAAACTTTTGCATTTGAGGCTTGCTTGATTGGTGGGTTCTTTAATTTTTCATTGGAGGATGAAACGAGGGCACATGAGAATTTCTCTTGGTCAATTATTTCCAAAAGCGCGAACTTGAATTCGACGCGGGCTGTTGTTTTCCCACTTATTTTTACCCAAACAAGACGTCTGTTCTTTTTCACACTTACGTTTATAGAAACAATCTACTTTTCTCGAAGATCATTCGGAAAAGACAGACGTTCTCTTCACTGTTGGACCTTCATCTTTCTCTCTTCTTCTTCTTCTTCTGCCTGGCTTTGTGGCTCTGCCTCGACCCCCCATTCAAAGATCCAGGTTCCCTCTCTCTGCGTGTGTGTGTAGCGTTTATGGTATTTTTGCTTTGTCAGTCCATATTTAGTAAAGCTTTTTGGAGCAATTAAGTGTTAACAAGTAGTCATTAAAGTTTTATTATTATCACTGCTTTTTGCTGCATAAACAAGTAGCAGTTGACAGTTGCTACTACACATTAGTGCGGCATTCGTCTTGGTGTTATGCACTGGCTTTTATGGCGGGCACTGGAAAAGGCGGAGACAGGTTCAAATCTCAGTGAATGGGATTCTGGACATTTACAGTTTCCCCTTCTTACCAAGCGATTAAAAAACAAGGATTAGATTGCTCGCAATATTCGACGAAAAGTATTATATGCTTATTGGTTGGGGGAGCCTAATTCGGAGTTCATTGAAAGACTTATTTTAGAGCAAAAGAAGGGTAATTGTAGATGGGAAGTCTTTGGGACATATAGTTTCAATTGGTCCTATGAGGCAGCAAAAAAGCAGTTCCTAGTAAGCTATTAAGTTTCTCGATGTTCACATTAGTACGTTTCTCTTCCAAGTCACTGTGGAGTTGGACCTCAGGACGTGTAGTCTTCTTCATCCTAACTTAGTAGACTGACTTTAAATTGACTTGCTATTGACATGTCTCTTTCCTCTTTTGCTGTGGGCGTAGTACTTAGCAAGAACCTTCTATTTTCCTTCATTTGTAGCGGGAAGTCACATAAAAGAAGGATATACAGAGTTATTCGCAAACACTAGCATGAGGACATAATCATATATTGCCAAAATGTATTTTAGATAGCATATTCTCCGGATAAGGAGAGAATATTGTATATTGGATGATGGACCATGTAGATCAAGCACATATGGACCGTTGTTTGTGTGGATCCCCCAATGACATCCACATATTTATTATTTGGATGATATCTATCCACGTGGTCTGTAGACCATAAGGTAACTTCTCAGTGGATGCTTACCTGACAACGCAGCTTTATGTTTGTGTCAAGAGTAGTAGCCTTGTAGACCTAATCTATTTTGCTAAAGGTCAAGTTGACACACCGGTTTATTACCTATCAGTTGTGTAACGAACGGGGATTGGCATGTACTCATAAGCAAGTACTGTATGTGGATGTCAATCAGTATTAACATAAGTGATATATTGTGCAACCGCTCTATCTCTAACATAGCTGCTCTAAGCTAGTTTGACTCCATCACGAAGTCCCCATAATTCAGCTTCCACTCTGGAAGGGTTAAATCAATATATAGTCTCAAATCAGCCTTCTTGATGTCGTTTTATTTGAACTGATATAAACTGTAACTGTTTTAACGCTACCGGTCGCATGGCCAAAGAAATCTTATTCATTTGCTATAGTCAAGGTCGTTTGCGTGATGTGGTGGAGGTATTCCGTTTTGAAAGAAACTGATGTGCATTTCTAGGTTTCAAAAAGGCACAACAGGTTGAAGTAAAGGCACACAGAGTTTCTTAAGGTCTAAGGCGCATCTGTTTTTCAGTTTGAGTGACAAGGTGTTTGGCGTTAAGCAATTCAACACCGACTTTTTGAAGGTTGTTCGATCAATTGCTATTTTGGCTAAGGTCAACCAGAGCTAGTACACAATTTTGTTTTCTTAAGGTCTAAGGCGCATCTGTTTTTCAGTTGTTGTGCCGTGTTCACTTTCAATTGAACCATACAAGAAGTTTCTAACAAGTCTATCAATTCAGTAGAATTGCTTGGCATCTAAGGTATCATAACTACTGCATTACATAAGAGGCAGAACACAAGTGACCAATTGAGTCCGAGTCACTCGCTTGATCTAATACTTCAAGAAACAGAAACGTCACTCTTTGCTGTGGAATAGTGTACGATTCATGTACATCTTCGCACCCAGTGTTTTTCTGGATTTGTCAGATGATGATCATACTCTTCGTTATTTCCTAGCGCACCTCCGAATCACCTAGGACTTCCATCACTCCCGTCACTGTCAAATTCTCTTTCGGCTGCTGTCTATGTTATCATCTGGATGAATGTTGTTGATAACAACAGTGATAAATATTATAATATCCATGGCATGCTTGTTCCGATTCCTTTTCAGGGCATGGAGTGATTCGAAAATGTCTGTTGGTCATCCTCAAATATTTTTGTTTCTACTAGAGCTTCCATCACCGAGATTGTGCATTTAACTTTTGTATTTCTGTTTAGTTGTTCATCAATGACTCAAATTTTCAGACTTTTGGCAGCTGCAGATGCTTTCCACAATGAAAAGAAGCTAGTGAAAGAATGCAAATGAGCCTCTGAATCTTCAGAACAAGGATAGTTCACGGCTCAGTGAGAATGCATCTGACAAAAGAGGCTCTAGCACAAACAGTGTTCATCCTTTCATTAAGCCTTCCATCTGCCAATTCCAAATCCTTCAACAACATTTCTTTCAATTTCCGGTCTTTTCAATCAAACAATCAGAGATTAACTTTTGAGGGCAATGCCTCCATAGTGAACTCCAATATCCAACTCACTCTAGGTGAGCCAATGGAGTGCCCCAAAGAAGCAGTTGGCCGGGCAACATATCAACAACCCATGCACCTGTGGGACAGTTCAACAGGGAACGTGGCGGATTTTGTCAGCCAGTTTACTTTCGCTATCGATTCCCATAGGAACTACTCCCATGCCGATGGATTGGTTTTCTTTCTCGCTCCTAATGGATCGCAGATCCCTGAACACTCAGAAGGATTCTTTCTAGGCCTCACAAATTCGACTCTAAACTCTACCAACTCTAATACTGCATTTGTTGCTGTAGAGTTTGATACTTTCTATGACAATTTGACAAATGCATGGGATCCACAATGTGATCATGTCGGAATCGATGTGAACAGCCTGGCTTCTGTCAATAAAACTTGTGTACCATGGATGGATTACAACATTTTCCATGGTAAAATACTCCATGCTCAGGTCACATACAATTCTAGGGAAATGAACTTGAGTGTTATTTTTGGAGATAATGCTGATAATTCTACCAGCCTTTACTATCAGCCATTCAACCTGACGGAGTACTTGCCGGAATGGGTCATTTTCGGTTTCTCAGCATCAACTGGGCAGTTTCTCGAGGCTCATGCTATTTTCTCATGGGAATTCAACTCTAGTCTACAAATCCCCGACACACCTTCGGGTGTTAAAACTCGAGGACAAAAGAGCAAGTCATGGGTAAGGGGGGCTATCTTAGGCTTAAGCTCTTTTGTGTTGCTTATCCTTGTTGCAGGATTTGGGTGGCTTAATTTTAAGCTAAAGAGAAATAGAAATGGTAGAAGTGGAGAAGAAGAAGATGTTCCTGGGATTGATGAAGGATTTGAACAGTCGAAGGGACCCAAGAAGTACTCCTACAAGATCTTGGCCATGGCGACTAACAACTTCGCCAATACCCGGTTGCTTGGGGAAGGAGGTTTTGGAGGAGTGTATGAAGGCCACCTCACTGATGCAAATTCCCATGTCGCTATCAAGAAGATCACTCCAGAGTCCAACCAAGGTGTAAAGGAGTATGCCACTGAAGTGAGGACGATTAGACATCTCAGGCATAAAAATTTAGTGGAGCTCATCGGCTGGTGTCATGAGAGAGAGAAGTTCCTCCTAGTGTATGAGTTCATGTCTAACGGTAGCTTAGACTCTCATTTGTTCAAAGATAAAGCGCCGCTGACATGGGAAAAGAGGTACAATATTGCTCAAGGCATCGCCTTAGGGCTGAAGTACTTGCACGAGGATTTGAAACAATGTGTTGTGCACAGGGATATAAAGTCCAGCAACATCCTACTTGATGCACAATTTGAGGCTAAATTGGGTGATTTTGGCCTGGCTCGGATAATTGACCATGCCAAAGGGTCACAAACAACTCTGTTGGCTGGGACCATGGGATATTTGTCCCCTGAATGTATCTATACAGGCAAGGCAAGCAAGGAATCTGATGTCTACAGCTTCGGAGTTGTCCTCTTAGAGATAGCATGTGGAAGAAAAGCTATTGAACTGAGAGCATCAGAAGACCAAGTCCAACTTGTGGAGTGGGTCTGGGAGCTCTACGGAATTGGAAAGCTATTCGATGCAGCGGATCCAAAGTTAGGAGAAAATTTCGATGCGAGACAAATGGAGTGCTTGATGATTGTAGGCCTCTGGTGCACTCATCCGGACCCTAAGGAACGGCCTCCAATAAGCAAAGCAATAAACATTTTGAACTTTGACGCTTCACCACCGACTCTGCCACCAAAGTTGCCCATCCCAACATATATTGTTCCCACATCTCCGATGCCTGAACTGTCGCACATTTCGTCTGTCAGCTCCAAAAGTATTGAACCACCGAGCGCTTGCAGTACTGAACTATCTGCATCTACTGGCTCTTCCTAGGAATCTTCCACTTCAACTTCTTCTGTATCACACGGATACAAGCATAACTTTGGTTTCTTGCTTCCATATGCACTTTATTGTTGGATTTTCATATTGACGGAATTGTAGGAAAGATAGATAGCATGGTCTGTTTCAGTGGTTATTACTCATCTCAATCCAGGATTTCGTAATTTGTGCCTCGCGAAATTATGAAAATAGGTTTGTTCTTCCTCCCTCTCTTCTCTCTGATACACTCTCATTCCATATTTGTAACTGCAAATTTACTAAAATTTACATGACAAGTTTTAGGGGAAAACAGAGTTTCCATGTCTATGTTAGCAATATATGCGGGAGAATATGTATATTTCCCCTAATCGGTTCTAATTGATTGTAGTTAATATTCCGTTAAATAGACTCATGTACTGCTCATTTGATAATGTACAGAATATTACGTTTTCTCTCATGCATCACAATTCTCAACTTGGTACCATAGTCTTATTGTTGTTTGAGGAAGCGTCCATTGAGTCTTTCGTAACAACGGCAGCTGCATCGGCTAAGTTTCTCCATGGTAGTGTCACGACCCTCCTAAGGGCTCTCCCAAACCCTTCTGATCGTGACTTGGTTTCATCAATTGATTATGGAAATTGTTTTTTTACTTTAGGAATCGCCATTCATCCATTAGGGCCGGTTTAAAAACCGAGTAAGGCATGGGCGTTTTACCTTTCTTCTGCAAACTAGAGATTTTGGATACAAGGACTTGGTTATACTAATTGTCTAATTAACGCCCTTTTGGTACTCATTCTCAATCTTTCAAAAGTGTAAATAATGTAAAATGAAATAGTATTGATCTTCACTACTCCTACGATGCAGTGATCGGTTAAATGCAACTTTGATTTTTTGTCTTCTCAAATTTTTTATTTCAATTGGAGACATGCATGATTGAAGTCTAATTAAACTAAATGCTTATTCACTAGTTGCAAACTAAGTGCAGTACAAAGGATCGAATTAGATAAAATGCAAAAAACGCAACCGTGCAAACATGACTTAAGAAATGACGTGAATATGAGATGACAACCCAAACCGAAATCAACATGAAACGCAACTATTGAATGCAGGTTTACCAGCTAGATGCGTATGAATCTAGTACGACCTAAACATACAAGGAATGACAAGAAAATGACTTTACAACGTAAAGGGAGTCTCCCGGAATCAAGACAATCGATTGAGACCTGTCCGGAGCAAGTTTTCGTATTGGGAAGAGGACCAATGCTTGCCGCTGTCCATGACTTAGGACAGCAACACATGACTTCGTTTTATAGATGGAAAACTATACTAAACCATGCTAAAATGACTAGGAACTCGACTACATACCTATATCTCATAATGAGCAATCAAGGCAACAATCAAATGAGTTTAAAAATGGGATAAAGATATCACAAGTGCCATAACTTTTGTATGACGCTCACTTGAGAACTGCACCTTTTTCTTTTGACCACTTATGTGCCATAACTTTTAAAAAACACATGTACTTGAATGCTGTAACTTTCAATCGATTACTTAAGTGTCAAAATCTTTTAAAATTATTCATCTAAGTGTCGAAATCCGACGTAGCATAGCACTTGCGGTGAATGTTTTTAAAAAGTTACGGCACTCATTTGAAGAAAAAAGAATGCCGTACATAAGTTATGGCACTTAAGTGATCGAAAAAAAAGTTATAGCACTCAAATAAGCTTTGTATGAAAATTATGGTACTTGTGGTGTTATTGTCCTAGTTTAGAACCATTATAATTCATGCCCAAGAAGAGAACCCGCAAACATCCACCGAGCACAGCCCACATTTCATATTGAAGATGATGTCTAAACATGTCAACGTGACTGAGAGATCATCAATATACTGGTACCGCATCACAAACGATTAAAATGCCAATCGAATGAGGTGGGAACCATCACATTTCACACGCAAAGACGGGCGACCAGCAAATAACCAACAAGCAAACAGCCGTACATACTGACAGACCAATGCATTGATTTGATAATGAGTCTAAACAGAATGGAAAAATATGATGCACTCTTACGTTTATATATGCCCTCATATAACAGAAATAACATACTAACAAAGCTGACCGTTCACCAGTAGTTATGACTGAACAACACATTTAACTGTATGAAAGTGAGTTGTGTGGTTGTGGATGGGTACCGAGGTCTGAAAATACTAATATGTTGCGTACAAAGGGATGGATAGGAACAACTAGTGAGGGAAATAAGACAATACCACACACTAACGCTTTTAGCCATGATAAGGACGGGTACTTAGCCATGACTGCAAAGAAATCACGGACAAACATCGAAGGAAGGTTTAATTTACGAAACTATGATAAGATATTCAAAATGATATTCGGGCTTCTACCCGGCGGAGTTCTCCCAAATACTACATGGGAAACTCGATTCTTTCTTCTGCAATTGAGCCGATTGCCCCTAAAAAAGTTTTCTTTTCTTTAATAATTTTCTCTTGCTACGCTCTTTCGATCGAAAATTCTGCCTTGCCTTGACATGCCGTGAATACTCTTGAAAGAGAGGTTTGCCTTCGGATGGGGTGGTGGTGGGGAAGCTGCTGGTACCCTATGATGCAATTGGAGCTTGTCAACAGAAAAGAATCAATTTAGATAGTCCTTTGTGGCTTCTAATTACAGCAGTTCCTCCCGATCCTAGATAAAGAACGAAAAAAATGATGCATTCAATTAAGCAGCAATGACCGCTATTCCATGCCGAAAAGGTGGACCCAGAACTGGTAACCTGAGTTGGTTCATCGATGACCACTAATTTGCACTCTTGACGGACTGCGCCACTTTGAATGGGTCCGACTGGTTGCTGAAAATATCATACATACATCAATGCACCTCGTAGATCTTCAAGTCGGCTGACTATGTTTCGGACTTCTGCATTTGATGCTTGTTTGATTGGTGGATACCTCTTTCATTTTCTCTTTTTTTTTTCCTAAATCTTCTTTCATTTTCTCATTGAAGAAAGAGAAAAGGACACATGAGAAAATCGCTTGGGGTGTGTATGGCAATGATTCTGTACCCGAGAACTAATTCTGCTCAGAAATAATTCTTTTTGATTTCTTGGTCGTGAATAATTTCTAAGTATTTGAAGGCATTTGGTAACTGTCCAAAATTTATAATTTTAGAATAGAAAAAGAACAAAAATGTGTTTAGTAGCTACACAAAATTTCTGTTTATTAATAATATTTTTAATATTTTTTTCTTTTTTTTTTCTTTTTTTTCCCTTCCCTTCCTTGGCCATGGCCGGTCACCGGCGCCGATGAGGAAGTCGCGGCCCTTGCCACCGCGACCCAAGCGACGACGAGGTCGACCTTGCCATGACTGGGTGAGGCCTTACAGTCGCGGCCGTGAGCCGCCCTCACCCAGGTGGCGAAGGGGACCCTTGCCGACCTTGGCCTGTGGCTGGTGGCTAGTGGCAGGCCAGGAAGAAAAAGAAGAACAAACCAAGAAGGAAGAAGAAAATCAAGAAGAATAAAAAATAGAAAAATTGTCCCCAGAATCAAGAAATTACTTTTTTTTGTTTTTATATTCTGTTCCAAAACTGATTCTATGAGCAATTTTTTGCCAATTTATGCCCGGGCAAAAAAAATTTAACAAATGAATTTCTATTCTCAAACTAATTTTGAGAACAAAAAAATAGAAATTTTTACTATTTGGCAACTTGTCAAATGGGCCCTTGGTCATACACGCATTGGCTATTTTACAAAGCACGACCTTGACTTCTTGACGCCGTCTGTTCTATTTCACTTGTATTTTTGTCCAAACAATCTATTTTTCTCCAAAGGTAAAGAGAGACCTGTCTTTACAGCTGGACCTTTATTTCTTTCCATCTCTTCTTCTGACTGGCTTTGTGTCTCCACCTCAACGCTCCTTCAAAGATCCAGGTTCCCTCTCTCTCTGTTTCTCTCTCTCTCTCTCTGCCTGCGTGTGTAGCGATTATGATATTTTTGCTTTGTTTGTCAAAGGATATTCTGTGAAATAGTGCAAATCTCAAGTGAATTCATCAACTAATGTGTTTGATTTTGAGCAATATTTAGCGAAGCTTTTTTAAGCATCTAAGTGTTAACAAGTAGCCATCAGCAGTTTGTTTTCTTATTTGCATGAACAAGTAGCCATTAACTGTTGCTGCTGTACATTAGTCTGGCATTCGTCTTGGTGTTATGTACCCGCTTTTATTGCGGCACTAGAAAAGGCGGAGAGGGTCAGGGATGGATTAACCTTCGCAGATGAGATGCTGGACCTGTGGAGTTTCCCTGTCTCACCAAAGCAAAAAAAAAAAAGGAGAATTATATCGCTTGACAAATTCGACGAAAGGAGATAGATAGAGTTATTTACGAACACTAGCAGAAACAGAGTTATATACAAACACTGACATGCCCACATGTTGCCAAATCGGATTTTAGATAGCATAATCTCCGGCTAAGGAGAGAGTATTATATGGTGCATGGACCATGTAGATCAAGCACATCAGGCCGGCCCCTTAGTGATGATTTGGGTGATATTGATTCACATGATCTATAAACCATAGAGTAACTTCTCGGCGAAAGCTTACCTAACGCCGTAGCTTTAAGTATTTTTGTCGGCCATGTAGACCGTATCTATTAATTTAAAAATCAAGTCAATGCACTGGTTTATCACATGCCAGTCGTATAATGAACAGAGATTGACATGGACTCATAAACAAGCGTTGTATGTGGATGTCAATCAGTACTGACATTAGCGATACATTGCGCAACCACTCTCTCCCTAAATTAGCCACGCTAAGCTAGTTTCAGTCTGTTGTGAAGCGTTAAATCAAACATAGTCTCAAATTTTCCTTCTTGAGGTCACAATATAACACCTAGTGACAAGGTGATGAAAATTCTCCTCTTGGCAAGGTTCCCACTTATTATTAGGTAGTGGGTTGGTTCAAAAGGATATCCTAAAATCATGTGCATACCCATAAACTCCTAAATTCACAAAGATAATGAGCATAAAACCGTCATCATCCAATAATCCACGCAAGCAATCCAAAATCAATATCATAAGAGAGAACACATTTCACATATCAAAACATATAACCTTTCGCAACTTAATTCATCAGCTATAATACCTTTTGTAAAGCTTTTCTAAATCATTTCAGAATTCATTTCATAAGTTAGATTCGCAAAGCACTACATATAACCTTTTATAACACATTTCTCAAATAATTTGTAAATAACCAAATAGTAGTAAATGTACAATCCCGATTTATGCAACAAAAATGCTATTTTGTAACTCATAATATATAGAATCCCTGTTACGTTCAAGTAACAGATTTACAAATTCCCACTATCCTGAAAATATTTAAAAACAAACAACAAACATTACTCAGGCTGATGAACTCACAATCCTATAAAATAAGCAAGAAATAATATCAAAATCTACCTCAACTACGAACTGACTAAACTGAGCTTAATTGCTGAAAAAACAACTCCTACATGTCAACAAAACGCTTGCCCATAGTAAATATTCAAAGTTCTCTGCTCCACGGAGCTCGCCCGTGAAACTTTAAAAATTCATTAATTAACCCCTAAGTTGAAATCGATTTCCATTAATCCCTACATCCTAACCTATCATTTTCATATAATTCCATAGCTTAACAACTCTAAAACCGAATCCCACAATTCAAAATTCACATAACTCCGAATTTATAACCTAACTCCTAAAATAATTCCGATTAGATGAACAAAGGGTACGAATCTTTACCAGGCGCTGCGAAACAAGTTAATTTGGCTTAGCAAGGTCTCCGAAACATTTACTCGTGAAACCTTTCTCTTCTTTCTTTTCTTTTCGTTTTCTTTCCCTTTCTTTCTTTTCTTTTCTTTTCTTTGTTATTTCCTTTTCTGTGCGTGCCCTATCTTTGCCCTTTATAATAAGTGTCTACTTTTCTTTCCTTTTGTTGACCAGTCAAAAATTCCTCTTTGTTTCTTTTTTTAGGCGCCTGCCCATTTTGACTGAGTCAACGTCACTGTTACACTTCCAATTTGGTTTGAGTGGGCGACGTGTTCGGCTTGAGCAAGCCCACACCAAGTTTCCGCTGGTTGTTCGATGAATTGCGGTTTTGATTAAGATCAACCGGAATTGGTACGAAATTTTGTTTTCTCAAGGTCCAAGCTACATCTGTTTTTGCAGTTGTTGCGCCATGTTCATTTTCAATCGAACCCCACAAGAGGTTTCTCGCAAGTCTATCAATTCAGTGGAGTAGCTTGACTTCTAGTTGATCACAGCTACAGCATTACATGAGAGGAAGAACTCAAGGGACCGATTGAGTCAGAGTCACTCGCTTGATCTAGTACTTCTAGAAACGAAGAACATAACACTTAGCCGTGGAATAGGGTGCGATTCATCTGCATCTTGGCCCCCAAAATTTTTCTGGATTTGTCAATGGTGATGGTGCTCGTAAACACCTAGGACTCCCATCACTGTCAAATTCTCTATCAGTTACTGTCAATGTTATCAACTAGATGAATGTTTTCAATAACAACAGTGATTCAAAAGTATAACATCATAGCATCCATGTCATGCTTCTTCCAATTCCTTTTCAGGGCATGGAATGATTCGGAAATGTCTGTTGGCCATCCTCAAAATTTTGTATCTACTAGAGCTTCCGTCACTGAGATTGTGCATTCAACTTTTGTATTTCTGTTTAATCGTTCATCAATGACACAAATTTTCAGACTTCCGCAGCTGCAGGTGCTCTCAGCAACGAACAGAAGCTAGTGAAAGAACGCAGACGAGCCTCTGAATCTTTTGAACAATGATAGCTCACGGCTCAGTCAGAATACGTTGGATGAGAGAGGCTCTAGCACGAACGGTCCTCATCCTTTCATTAAGCATTCCATCTGCCAATTCCGAATCCTTCGACAACATTTCTTTCAATTTCCCATCTTTTCAGTCAAACTATCAGAGAATGACTTTTCAGGGCAATGCCTCCGTTCTGAACTCCATCATCCAACTCACTCTTGATGCGCCAATGGAGAGCCCCACAGGCATAGTTGGCCGAGCAATATACCATGAACCCTTGCACCTGTGGGATAGTTCAACAGGGAACGTGGCAGATTTTGTGAGCCAGTTTACTTTTGCTATCAATTCCAAAGAGAACGACTCCCATGCTGACGGACTGGCATTCTTTCTTGCTCCCAATGGATCTCATATCCCTGAACACTCAGAAGGACGCTTTCTAGGCCTCACATCAAATCTAAATTCTGCCAACTCTAGTACTGCATTTGTTGCAGTAGAGTTTGATACTTTCTATGACCATTCAACAAATACATGGGATCCGCTCTGTGATCATGTCGGTATCGATGTAAACAGCGTGGCTTCTGTCAGGAAAACTTGTGTCTCATGGATGAATTACAACATACTCCATGGTCAACAAGTCCATGCTCAGGTCACATACAATTCTAGAGCAATGAACTTGAGTGTTGTTTTCGGAGATGATGCTGATAATTATACCAGCCTCTACTATCAGCCAGTCAACCTGACAGAGTACTTGCCAGAATGGGTGGTTTTTGGTTTCTCGGCAACGACGGGGCAATTGTTTGAGGCTCATACAATTTTCTCGTGGGAATTCAACTCTAGTCTACGAATCCGTGACAATGTAAATGGTTCAACCAATGCGACTACCGTTGACACACCTACGGATGGTATGACCCGAGGGAAAAAGAGTAAGCCCCGGGTGAGGGGGCCTATCATCGGCTTAAGCTCTTTGGTGTTTCTTATCCTTGTTGCAGGATTTGGCTGGTATGGTTATAAGCTAAAGCGAAATAGAAATGATCAAAGTGGAGAAGAAGAAGACGTTCCGGGGATTGATGAAGGATTTGAACACTCCAGGGGACCCAAGAAGTACTCCTACAAGGTCTTGGCCATGGCAACTAACAACTTTTGCAATACCCGATTGTTCGGGGAAGGGGGTTTCGGAGGAGTGTATGAAGGCCACCTCTCTGATGCAAATTCCCATGTCGCTATCAAGAAGATCTCTCCAGAGTCTAAACAAGGCGTAAAGGAGTATGCCACTGAAGTGAAGACGATTAGACAACTCAGGCATAAAAATTTAGTGGAGCTCGTCGGCTGGTGTCATGAGAGAAACAAGTTCCTCCTTGTGTATGAGTTCATGTCTAACGGTAGCTTAGACTCTCATTTGTTCAAAGATAAAACGCCACTGACATGGGAAAAGAGGTACAATATCGCTCAAGGTATTGCCTTAGGGCTGAAATACTTGCACGAGGATTTGAAACAATGTGTCATGCACAGGGATATAAAGTCTAGTAATATCCTACTTGATGCACAATTCGAGGCTAAATTGGGGGATTTTGGCTTGGCTCGGATAGTTGACCATGCCAAAGGGTTGCAAACAACTCTAGTGGCTGGGACCATGGGATATTTGGCCCCTGAATGTATCTATACAGGCAAGGTAAGCAAGGAATCTGATGTCTATAGCTTCGGAGTCATCATCTTAGAAATAGCGTGTGGAAGAAGAGCTATCGAACCGAGAGCATCACAAGGCCAAATCCAACTCGTGGAATGGGTCTGGGAGCTCTATGGTATCCGAAAGCTATTCGATGCGGCAGATCCGAAGTTAGGAGAAAATTTTGATGCGAGACAAATGGAGTGCTTGATGATTGTAGGCCTCTGGTGCGCTCATCCAGACCCTAAGGAACGGCCTCCCATAAGCAAAGCGATAGCCTTTTTGAACTTCGATGCTTCACCACCCATTCTCCCACCAAATTTGCCCATCCCGACATATATTGTGCCTCCATCTTCGATGCCCGAATCATCGCACGTTACGTCCGCCAGCTTCAGAAGTAGTGAACCACCGAGTGCTTTCAATTACGAGCTGTCCACATTTACCGGCTCTTCCAAGAAATCTTGCAGTTCATCTTCTTCTGCGTTGCTTTCGAATGCAGAGTAAGTTCACTGTTTTTATGGGTTCTGTAATGCGACTTTGGTATTCTGTGATTCGTATGTATTACATGTAGACAAGCAGACCTTTAGTTTCAAGTTTCTATTTCCTCTTATTTTTGGATTTTCACATTACGTGTTAGATTTTGTGTCAGCATTGTATGGATTTTGATGTGAAAGTGGGTGTATATGTGTTAGTGGGACAACACAGCAAAGGGTGAAAAGGAAGCATATATAACTTTCATTGAGAAAGTATTACAATGTTGATGGGTTTCATACTTGACTGAACAGTCTTGCCTATTAATAGACTCAATCCACCGACCTATACATGCAATTTATCTCTGCAATTGTCAGATATTATTTCTTGTTTTTAATTTGGGCTACAAACTTTCAACTACTACCTATTAAACTCATGATCTGTTTCAGTGGCTATTAGTCATCTCAATTCAGGATTTTGTAATTTTGTGGCTTGCAAAATTATGCAGTCATAACGTAAATCGCACTGTCCTTCCTCCTACTCTCGACTTCTCTCTCTCTCATACTCACAATCTATATTGGTAACCATCAAACTTACATTAGAAGTTTGACGAGGGAAAACCAGTTCCAAGGTCTACCTAGGAATTGGCGGATTCGGTTTTTAGTTTCTGGTTTTGAGAATGAAGACAGAGCTTGAAACTATCTCTCCTGTAATTAATTTTTTTTGGATTTGAAATTCTAATATAGTTCTTACTTAATCCACTTGAATTTGCCCAGTCGGCCGCCTCCTGAGAGATTACTGAAAACGAAAGCCAGGTGGCTCATGCCAGTCCCAACTGTCGCGGTGTGCTTGGATGGAACTCTGCGAGTCTAAGCTATCAGCTGGACAATAGTTAAGCAGCCATTGAAGTCAATCGGTCTAAGTTTCGGAGATTTGGTCACCTATAAAATCAGATCTTCAGTTTCCAAAAATATAGTTCCTAGGACTATGGTACGTAATCTTGTCTTCAAGAGTGAACGTCAATTAATCAAATTATCATGCATGATTGATATTTTCTAAGTAGATATTTCTTGAGATTAATAATCAATCAAGTTCTTCGATACGAAATCAAAGTCAAATCACTAACTGTCATAAATATTAAGATAAAAATAGTCATGGGATATTTTTATCCACAGCATGTGATAAAGCTGCTGTATGGGCATCATGGTCACTCAGCTCATATTAATTGTTCCCGGTTATGTTTAGTTTTCCGGTTGTATCAGATTTCCCAGTGATATCTAACTAATTCTCAAGGACAACTTTGAGTACATTAGAAATGTAGATTTTCTGGTTCTGTTCACCGTGGTACCTCCAAGTCTTTTCACACTATATTAGACTTGTTCACACGTAGGTTCATCCAATCTTCACCAATCCTTTTCTTTTGTACATATGATTTCCCTTAAAAGCGAGTATTACCTGAAAGACAAGCAACTTCTTCATTTATTAAAGCTCGTAACGCATATGGATAGTTTGGTCTACTTCAAATTATTATAAGGGGTTTTCTCAGCAGCACTTCCCTGCTCACTAACCCGAACGGCAGCTAGTTGCTGGTACAACTTGTGCTCGCTCTTGAATTGGTTGAAGCTGTTGTAGTAGGCTATGTCGGTTCCCAGGATCAGGTCAAGGGTCGTGCTCAGCCCATCATGTTCTGGGACAAACAATAGAAACCTAATGTTCATAAGCAACTCGATATTAATCAGACATTCGCTATATTCACGCTCATCTATTGTAAACTATAGTAAGCTCAATACTAGGCCCTGCGCGCGTGACCCTTTCTTTGGGGCGTGACATTAATAGCATGGACTAAGTTGCTAGTGTAGTACCACGACAAGGGTCGACGACCCTTACCCAAATTTATCAAAAGGGTGGCCCTCGCCCAAGCTCTGTCTCTCTCTCTTTATCTCTATGTCGTGTCAACAGTGGAGTCAACGGCGGTGAACACGCTTGCTTAAACCCAACAACGGACACTAGCATCTTTCTACGACGGGTGCCCACCGAATTGTCACTTTTGCAGTTTCCCCTCCCTCTTCCCACTCTATTTTTTGTTCAATTTTATGAAAAAGTCCCTGTCACTGCGCAGAAAGCACCGCATGATTGCACATGCAAGTCAGCTGGCGAAGATTTGGCCGGTCTTTGAGCTGGGGATGCATTTTGAGACTAATATGCTTATTTGAGGTCTTTTTTGACACAAGGCCTACTCTTGAAACTCTTTTTGATAAAATGGTTCCACTTTAAAGCGATATTTGAATTTTTACCATCAAATAATGGAAGTGCATGTGTGAGATTCAAAATGAAGTAAAAAGAGTTCTCAAGTGGATGCAAGTCTGACTAAATATTTCAATGGGCTCAAGTATGGAGCTCTCTGCTGAATCTCCCAATTCCGAAGGTACTGGACTTTTGCTGACGCTTTTTGGAATAGTGGTGCTAGAGTCTATGGCTGTTTCGTGAGCCTTAGCAATATGTTTTAGTATATGGACTCAATAAGGAATCTTATGGATCATCATCGGTTGCCAAAGTAATGGTTTTGGAATCAAATAGTTTTAGCAAAGAACTCGGACCGCCAGTTGTGACTTTGTCCCTGAAATTCTTCTTTGTGATTAGTCATTTCACGGCTCAAAACCATTTTGGCGACAGGAATTGGAATTTTTCCGGCATAAGTCAAGTCTATAGTGATGGACAAGTTTTTCTTTGTGAAATGCTCAAGCTTGGGCAACGCAATTTGCATTTTTGTCCTCAAAGAAGACTTTTGGCAGCGAAACAGAAGCTTCGCCATTGAAGTGGCACTGCAGATAACCTTGGGGACCGAGTCTTACCCACCGTTGCCAAATTTTAGTGGCCAGAACTTATTCTTCTTAAGTGTCTGCTTGAATTGACTTTTTTTTTTTGGTAAAGAACAAAAAACTTTTAAATTTTTTACTTTTTTGTTTAATTTATATTTTCCGATTCACGCGTTTTGACCTTTTTATTAAATCCGAATCTGGCCTTTACATTCAGATATAATTTTTTTCATCGCATTTTGAAATTAATTTTGATGGGATTTATTTTTCATCTAAGTCTCAAACAAACAGGTTACCTAAAATATCATATACACATTAAACCTCGGCGAAAATATTGGAAGCTCCAAGGATGCGTGGAATTTACATAACTCCATTCACCAGCGGCCACGTTCCATGACTGGCCTCACTCTGACTTCATCTGAAAATTAAATTTTTTCCTTTCTTCTCACTCTACGTGGCTCGGTCGCTCCTCCCACAATCTTTTCTTTTTGGGATAGCATTTTGACCCAATATGCAACGTGATTCATAAAATTTTAATATATTTAATGTAATCTTTGAACTTTCGTCAAATGTGCAATGTGATCCTTAAACTTTTAATATGTTCAATGTGATCCATAAAATTTGGTACATGTTCAAACTAGTCCCTGAACAATATGGTAGAAAAATATTAAATATTTTCATATAGTGTAAGGACTAATTTAAACATTTATCAAAATTTATAGACCACATTGAACATATTAAATGTTCAAAGATCACATTGCATATTGAGTTAAAGTTTAAGAGCTACATTGCATATTTAATCAAAGTTCATGAACTATTTATGTCATTTTCCTTTTCTTGTTCTTCCTTCTTGAAATCCCTAAATCTAACCCAAAACAGAACTTCAAATGGAGAGGAGAAGCACGCCACATTTCCTTCGAGTCTTCTTCCTTTGGGGACCTACATCTTTCTGTTAAGTATTTCAATGAGGGAATTCATTGCCTCAATGTAAGATCTGGGTCCACCCACAAAAGAGAGGATTTCTAAATCTCACTGTGCTCTTAGGGTCCTTTTTATCTTGGTTGTTCGTTTCTGGGTTTCAAGATTTTCCAAGGACCTCATAGAGAAGATGGCTCCAAGATTGGATTTTTCAGAATGGTAGGCAAAGGAAAATGGGAAGGGAACGCCTGTGACGGTGAAAACGGAAAACCCAATTCCATTTCAATGGTAATTTATGGTCAAAAAGGCATCGTCATTCTCAAATAATGGTGTCTTCACCATAGCAGCACTCACATTAATATTATAGACTCAGGCTATTTAACTTTTTCTACACATAATGTCTCTCACGGTTAATTTGAGCAGCTAGTAACATGTTAAAACAATAATATGGGGATATGTAAGAAAAGGTTACATGGCCTGTGATGACAAGTGACGAGGATGGCAGGGATAGAGTTGTGACAAAGTAGAAGGTATTTTATGTGATGGATGTAGCATGTGACAGTTACAAGGTGTAACCGATCAATCAAAAGTGAGAAACATAAACACATAGGACCATGGGCTATATGGCTCCAGATTGCATTCATACTGACTAGGCAAGCAAGGAATCGAACATCTATAAATTTCGGTTGCCCTGGTGGAGAGAGGGTGCAGAAGAAAAGTCGATGACTCAAGGCAGTCATGGGACCATGTGGGGCTTGTGGTATGGGTTTGGGAGCACAATGGAACAGGAAGCCTTTTGGAGGCATTAGATCCGAAACTAGGCCAAGAATTTGATGAGAAAGCAGTTCAATGCTCGAAAATTCTAGGGCTTTAGGGTGCTTATCCAGATTATAAGCTCGGGCCTTCTATCAGATAAACAACAAAGTGATCTTAACGGTAAGGCTTTACCACCAGACCTTCCCATGAAGATGCCTGTCCATACATATCTAGCTCCTTTTTCGGAAGGGATAAGTGCATTCAAAGTCCTAAAACTTGTCACGAAAGTACAATTGAATCCTAAAATTTTCATAATGTGCAATTAAGCCCTAAAACTTTCAAAAAGTGCAAACAAATCCTAAAATTTATCACGAAAGTGCAAACAAGTCTTCAAACTTATTAAATTGGTTCAATAAACTCATTCCATTTATTGTACTTTTTGAAAATTTTAAGACTTGATTGCACATTTGTGATAAATTTTAGGACTTGATTTCACATTCGTGATAAGTTTTAGGACTTGATTGCACTTTTTGAAAGTTTTAGGACTTAATTGCACTTTCGCGACAAATTTTAGAACTTGATCGCATTTTTTTTAAAGTTTTAGGACTCAATTGCACTTTCTTGACAAGTTTAAGGACTTCTAGTGCACTTATCCCTTTTTGGAAATATCCATGTTATCACCGATTTGTTCATACATGATGGCCACTATGACATTCCGAAATTTCGCCCAATTAGGATTTATGAAATGACTGAGTTTACTAATGTACTTGTAGTCAATCTCGCCCGGAACTGATCATTCCTGAGATACTAACCTATAGGGAAATGCTAATTATGGATTTAAATTCGTACGACTAGAGAGATTCAATCGTGAACCGACTTTTGATTAGAAAATCGTCGAAGTAACATTTTGAGCTAACGATGACTAATTTTAGGATAGTTAAAGGCTGATTCGTCACTATCACACTAGTGGATCATGGGTGATTCCGTTTGACCACGAAATGAATTGATGAACGATCCAGAACTTATACCGAATGATCGTGCACATCGGAACTAGTGATCGATCCTCACGATTTTATTGACAACCGAGGTCGTTACGATTTGAATAAACTTGCACGTGACTCGATTTAGTATCAGTCACGAATTGATTCTGCGAATTTTCCTAAAAGCCGCCCGTTAGTCTGAGATACACACAAATTACATTATATAGAATTCAATTATTAAATTGAAACCAAATTGGGCATCGGAAAATTAGAAAGTCATGGCATAACGTTAGGACGACGTTACGGTTGGAACGTGCAATTTTGGATGTTCCCAAATCCTTCAGAAAAATTTAATTTTGGCGAGAAAATGGGAAAGTGATCATTTTACCCCTAAAGATTTATAAAGGGCTAGTTATATTGAGCAATGACATTTTGGTAATTTTGCTCCAAATTTTGGAAAAGACAATTTTGTCCTTGGACTTTTTGAGAAATTCCAAGATTGCCCTTGGATATTTTAGAAAAGATTCGATCTACGCCGTCGATTTTAAGATAAGATCGAATCTGGATCGTCGGATGAAAAGATTAGAGAGGGGTATTTTAGTCATTTTGCCATAAAGGGTCCAATTATTGGTTTTAAGGGTCAAAGTTCTCTCTCTTGAGTTATGAACGTAAGTCTAGAACGTAACAGAGTTCAGAATGTGACATTTATTCAGAAAGTACATAACAGCTAATAATTTGGATTGGATTTCACATATAAAAAGATTCGATTAACTTAATCTTGAAGATTGTTTTGCAACGGTTTAATATGGTAAACATCTTGATTGATTGGCAATTAATCTTGAGACAAGCTACTTTCTAAACGGAGAAGCTCTACTTATGGCAACCAACACTTTGGTTGTATGGGCAACCAGATTCAACGGAGATTCAGATTTTATCCCTCAACAGCTACGCAATCTTCTTAATACAGTTCTGTCCACTAAGTAGATTAGAAGACGATTTTCTGGAGACTGTTCAACGTCTAGATTGGAAGTGGAGGAGTATAAAAGGAGACCAATGTGTCGAAGAGTAGAAGTAAGAGACAAGGTCCAGAATCTAGAATTCCAAAATTTGAGCAATCTTCTATCTATATACTTGTCTTTCGTTTTCTTTAAAGTGCAATCTTTGAAAGAGACTAAAAAGAGTGACTGAATGAGATAGTGAGACCTATCATACACTAAGGATTATCACTCACAATTGTAATATCTTGATTGATCATCTAGTAGAATCCAGCCAGTATGCTGTTATAATGGGAAAGTGGACATAAGCTTAATCTAAGCCGAACCACTATACGTCTTATATGTAGATTTTCTCATCCCTTAAAGCTCCTTATATTTATTACATTGCACACTTGCACAATTTCCATCAAAAACTATTTTAAATCTGAATGTTATTCAGATGATTCTTGATCTTTTACTTTCACTTTAAATTAGTCAAGAATTATTTAAAATCATTTATTTACCCCTTCTTGGTGATTCTTGCTAGCGACCTCAATAAAGAGTTTAGCTACCATTAAATATTTCAGTGGGCTTAAGCTCTGAGCCTTCTCATTGGATGTCACGCCCTGAACCCCGCGGGCACGCAACACCCCTCTTCGATCGTTGAGATGCGATGTCCCATGACTCGCACTAACCCTTTATTTTATCCTTTAATTACGCATGCGGAAGCGATCACAATAATTCTCGGATAACAATAATAAATAGGGATAATTAGGAAAATAATTCACAACAGTCAAACAACACTATTGTGATTTTCACTTGATTAACCCTTAGAAACATCCTTACAAGCCCACTTCGGGCATTTTCACAAAAATCTAACAAAAAGATATCAGGCTGGGGTCAATCTACTCCACCAACAGGTCAATCTAAAAAAGCTAACTTCCAAACACCCTGAACCAGACTGGGTGCATCAACATGCTAAGGGCCTGAAAAATGATTAAAAACAACAAATGATACGGAAGTCTCAATAATTTAACTACCTAAGCCCATTTAGAAGGCCAACTCGCACGGGAGTCCCTAACCAGGCAATACAGCATCAATAGCAACATCATTAAACAACCACAAGCATCCTTACCTCGCATTGGTACACTTGTTGATGAAATGAACATGTCACATACTCGAAGCATTTGAAGAGATTTCCTATACATCAATGCATCACAGACGCACGTGTCTTGATTATAAGATAGAATCCACTTGAGCACGTTCCATACTATGCTTAGCAGTTTCTATCACATAATCAGACATTATGCATCATACGTATTCCAGTTATTACGCTCCCTTGAGGCCATTACACATCAAGCGATCTGCAGCAAGATGGCAGTCTTCCGGTATAACCGGGCTCCATCCCGCTCCATCGGACGTGGCTATGTCAAACGATTTACAGCAAGACGGCAACATCAAACGATCTGCAGTAAGATGGTCTCCTATAAGGAGCATCGAGTTCGGTCTCGGGCCGCGACAAGGCATCCGGAGTATCGGTAATCCAAATAATTTCTAGACATCCGATAAATTGAGTATTGTCAAGCGATCTACAGCAAGATCCCAATAAATCAAGCATCGTCAAGCAATCTACAGCAAGACCGCTCCGACGTGTGACCACACGAGCACACAAGTATTTCGGCCAATTATTATCTTTTTAATTAGCTCATGCGTCCATGAATAGTGCTCATACAATACCGCATAACAAATCAAGTGGTCACACATACAAACAGTCAATCAATTTATAATGCTCATTTCAAGCATTCTTTCTTTCTCAAGACATCAAATTCATTTTGTAAACATAACGATGAAAATAATTCTTTCTCGAAAACTCGAAATCCTTTCGCAAAAATAGTTATTAAAATTATTTAGCTATAATAACTAATTAACACAGCAATTCATAGCATAAACATTATAATTCAAGCATAGAAATTACAATTTCACGCTAGAAATTTTTCAAAAACATTAATATTTAATTTCGAAAATTAATTATTTAATAATAAAATATTAATATTTAATTTCGAAAATAATTTATTTAATAAAATAATATTTAATTCCGAAAATAATAATTAATAAAATAATTGATAACTTAACATCAAATTCACGATAGTTTATCGCAAACCACAATAGCTTATTATGCAAATAATCATAAATTATCGAACAATTACTGATAACGTATCGTATAATCCTACTTAAACAATTAATAACTTAATCTAAACATAATCTAAACTACCCTAAGTAAATTCAACACCCTAAACACAAGATTAGGGGTTAACTTACTCGACTAATGTTAGCAAAGACGTGAGGACGACGGCGACGGCGAGGGCGGTCCGCAGAGTCCTCAGATTGCTCCGGCGAGCGACAAACGGGCATGGCGAGGGGAGGCAGCTGCTGTGGGCTGCTCGGGGGTTGTTCCCGGCAAAAGTGGCAGCTAGTGGCGGTAGCTAGGCAGTTTGGACAGCGGCGGACATTCGAGACGGCGATGCACAGCGGCGAGCGGAGCTGGGCAAGGGCGAGCTTAGCCCGAGGAGCTGTGGGCTGTGAGCTGGGCTCGTGGCGGCGATGGGCGGTACGGCGGCGTCGCAGGCGACGGGGTGAGGCCGAACAAGCTGGCCGGCGACTTAGCGGAGCTTGGCCATGGCGAACGCAGCGGTGAGCTGCTGCTTGCATGCCGCACGGGCAGGCTGGCGATAGGCTGTCGTGGCGACAAAAGGTGGCGCGGCTTGGTCAGGGCGACAGCGGCACAAGGCGGACGACAAGCGGTGGTTAGGCTGGTCCTGACGAGGGGCGGTTGGCATCGGGCAGTAAGAAGGAGGAAGCCAAAGCAATCGGGCAGAAGAGAGGAAGAAGAAGGAAGAAGAGGAAGAGAAGGAAAAAAGAAAAAGAAAAAAAGGAAATGGTGGGGTTTGGTGGGGAGGTCAGACACAAAAGGGGGAAGGGGGGGAGGTGACTAGTGAGGGAGAGAGAGAGAGAGATAAAAAGTCAAATATCGCACTTGAGTGCGATCCGACGGTCATGATTCAAATCCGAAAACGATCCAACGGTCTCCAAAAATCCTAATTAATAATTAGAAAAATGGCCAAAAGAAAATAACTAGAACACACTATGAGGGAAGTCTACTAGTCCAAATTCACACTCGGTCAAAATTTCACTTTTCACATATTTCGAGTAATATCGAGGCTGGCCACAATAATATCGACACCGTCTAATTAAATTCGTCATGAAATTTCGAAAAATTCGATACCAAAGTTCGGGCTCTAAATAACAGTCAAATTCGATCAAATGCGATTCTAGCGAAATTTCAATTTAAAAAAAATAAACAAGAGTGATCAGTTGTTGACACCTAAATTTTGACTAACCATTTAGTGATTAATTGCACAGAAAATGAGGGATTAAATTTTAGTCCCTAACAAAAATATTAAAGTTAAATTACATAGCATTTAGTTTTAAGAACATTTATTAAGTAGTTGTATTTACATTGGACTGGTAGTAGATGGGCTTAACAAAATTTAATTGAACTGGAGTTAATGGACTCAAGTATAGAGGTTCTGAACCCGATCGAATTAATTGGATCAAGCCCGTGTGAATTAAAAATTTGGCCAAACTTGTTATTCCCTCAAGTGGTCAAGATTGACATGTGCATTGTGCGTGTGGCACATTGAATTAGGAAATATTGAGAAAATATCTTGAAAATCTTTGGGTCAAGAAACAATTGGAAAGCAAAGCGAATTCACTCAAGTCGGTGGATATAAACTTGCGGACAAAGGGATTAAAGAAAGGAAAGAAAGGATTGGTAAGAATATATGGGTTCTAGAGAAATAACAAAAGAAGGAAAATAACAAAAATATATATATTTCAATGCATCAACAATTGGAAGCCGCATCACGTTCTTTCCTTGGGAGCTCTATGTTGTTTTACATATAAAAAGGGGGGCCACAAGTATTGAATAGGAAGTGTCACGCCCCGAACTTATCTAATGCTTTCGATACCTCACCATCAGGAGTCGATTTGGTACGACATCTCAGGAATACGTTGTCGACTCAATTCTCACATCAAAGTTAATCACAGCGGAAACAAATAATTAATCCCAAACAATAAAATTGGAGAACACCAGAATAAACTAGCACGCCAAACCGCCAACACTTAAGAACATTACAATACTATATATTTACAATATTCAACTACATGCACATTGGTATCCTTCCATTGGCAACTTAGTCCACCAAGAAAACATACACCACCACTATTACACATAGTCATTACACCTCAGAAGGGGTAGACACCCAACTCTCAAACAATGGTACCCCTCAACCTCTACTCCCAATCTCCTGATTAGCCCCAACGTCCTCGCGACGACGTCCACTCAGAATCCGACTCACTATCACTCGAATCTAACTCCTCTTGGATCGTCGCTTTTACTAAAGATTCTAATTCAGTTCCAATCTCAATTAGGTGATCTATGTCACCTGATTCCCCTGATTCCTTATTCCACTCTTCCTCGACCGGCTCCTCGACTGGCTCGTCCTCTAGCATATAGTAGGGGTTGTAATCGTACACGGGTACGCCCTCCTGTTCAATCCCTAGTTATGCTTACGGGTCCTCCTGCAGCTCTGCTTCAAGATTTTCCTTCCCTCCTTCATGGTCTTCCTCGGGAATTACCTCAAAATCCACGTCTATTGGATCGTATCCCGCTTGGGATTCCTCTTGTTCCGGCTCATGCTCAACTCCCAAGGGTTCCGGTACTGCAGATGCGGAGTGGAGTCCAGATTGAGTTAGACTAGTCTCCAAACTAGTTAGCTCGCCATAAGGCAGGGGTATGGCTGATGGATCCTAGTCCCCAACTCCATCGAAGGGGACGTCAAAACCTCAAACAGGGCCGAACTCATCAGTCTCGTCTCTAAACGTCCACGCGGTATACGTGTGAGTCTGCCAAGGAGGTAGTCCTACATCTACCCATACTGTCGAGGTATAATTGATCTAGGTGTATTGCTCATCTATTAGGTACTCTACAAAATTATTGTCAATGTGCATGACTATACCAAAACGCTTTGGCGGCGGCGGCGGATTCATTGCTCAGGCGGGTGATCTGAAATGGTTTGGTTGAAGCAACCATGAGACACTTCTCAATAAGTTGCAACCTAAATCCTACCTAGGCTACCACATAATTCCAAACACATCCAGACACGCAACTAACCAATCCACAACAACAATCCACAAACAGACATACATACAAACTTTCTACATATTAATTCACACGTCAATTAAACCCCATTTCCAACCAACTCGTCGTTCCTACATTCACTCAAACACATTCCCGGCTCGCGTATTCACGCCTCAGGCCCACTCGATTGCACCTCGAGCATCACACGCCTCGGTCCGATCCCACATTTGCACTTTTCGTACCACATGCCTCATTCTTACGCACTTTCCCGGCCCGCGTATTCACGTCTCGACCCATTCAATCATGCCCCGAGCATCACACGCATTGGTCCGATCCCACATTCGCACTTTCCGTACCACATGCCTCATTCTCACACACTTTTCTGGCCCGCGTATTCACACCTCGGCCCACTCGATCGCGCTCCGAGCATCACACGCCTCGGTCCGATCCCATATTCACTTTTTTTCCTCAACCTGCGTCAAATGCGACAGGCCTACGTGATCGCAGCCCGAGTTTTAGAACATCTATGCCCGATCCCATTCTCATCCGAGCTGATCATGCCACTGGCCAACCTCATTTCCCACTTTCTCAATCATTAGCCTGCGCCAAATGCGACAGGCCTACACGATCGTAACCCGAGCTTATAATACTTTGGCCCGATCCCAATCTCACTCTTGCACACAATCGCATCGAATTTCATGCACACAATTGCACCCAATACATCACACCCACATAGTCACATCATAAACACGCAATCAACACACAAATTGACATTTTTCTACACTCAAACGCTATCAAATCAATTCAGGCCTTTCACGGTATTTTCACAAAATCTCGAGCCGGATCTAACGGTACCATCCACGCAACAAACAGCACCCCACAGCACATAAAACTTCACATCACAGCCATCAATTGGCCTTTTCCTCACCCGAAACTTCAATATTTCACTCCCGGCTCTTCATGACACTTCACTAAAGCCGGACATAACGGTACCATCCACGTACCCAATAGCATACCACAGTACCTTGAACAGCCATTCACAGCCAATACACGGCCTCTACAATTCCTCCAAAATTTTCCAAAATCAATCCTACTGCCCGTTATTCCATTCAGCCCCTAATTTCTATCAAACCACGTCTAAACGGGTCCAAATTTACTCGATAAACTAGGCGAGGTTTAGATTGAACTTACCCAACTCTAGACTCAAGCGGCTAGAGCGAAACGGACGTCAATCGGCGGTGGCGTGCAGCAGCGGCGACGTACGGTCCATGGCGGGCGACAAATGGCAGTGAGCGGCGGCGGCTTGCGGCTTGGGCCGGTTCATGGCCAAGGGAGGGAAACCGAGAGGGAGAGGGAGAGGGAACGGCGAGTGGGGCTTGGTGAGGACAGCGGTGGCGCGGCGGTGCGGCGAACGACAGCCGGATGGTGGTGATCGGCAGCGGCGTTTGGCAGGGGAGAAGGCGGTTGGGAGGGGAGAGAGAGATGGAGCCGAGAATGGGAGAGAGAGAAATGGGTCTTGACTTAATTTCCAAGTTTTTACCCAAAAATGACAAATTACCAAAATGCCCTTCTCTCTACTTTTCATCCAACGATCCAAATTCGATCTTATCTTGAAGTCGACGGCCCAGATCGAATCTTATCCAAAATATCTAAGAGCAATCTTGGAATTTCTTAAAAAGTCCAAGGGCAAAAGTGTCTTTTCCAATTTTTTGGGGCAAAATTACCAAAATGCCCTTACCCAATAAAACTAGCCCTTTAAACATTCTCAAGGGTAAAATGGTCACTTTCCCATTTTCTTGCCGAAATTGAATTTCTCTGAAGGATTCGGGCACACCCAAAATTGCACGTTATAACCGCAACGTCGTCCTAACATATTGTCGTAACTTCCTAATTTTTCAATGTCCAATTTGATCTCAATTTAATAATTGAATTTTATGTAACTTGTGTGTATCTCAAACTAACGGGCGTCTTTTAGGGAAATTTGCTGAATCGACCCGTGACTGATATTAAATTGAGTCATGTGCTTGTTCATTTAGATTGTGACGACCTAGGTTGTCAATAAAATTGTGAGGAACGATAGTTAGTTTCGATGATTACGATCGTTCGGTAAAGAATATGGTTCGTTCGTCAATTCATTTCATGGTCAAATGGAATCACATGTAATCCACTAATACGATATTGGCAAATCAGTCCATACTATCCTAAGATCGGCCTACATTGGCTCAAAATGTCATCCCGACGATTTTCTGATCAAAAGTCGATTCACGATTGAATTTCTCTAGTCGTACGAATTTAAATCCCTAATTAACCTTTCCCTAATAGTTAGTATTCCAAGAATGATCAGTTCCGGGCGAGACTAACTACAAATACATTAATAACTCAGCCATTTCATAAATCCTAAATGGACAAAATTTTGGAATGTCACAGGGAGCCACAGTATAGAGAGACACAATGGAGAGGTAAAGAGAGGAGAGTAGCACTGCACATATTGAGATTGAGAGAGACGGCGTCCACACGTGACTTGCTTAAGTCTCGTTTCACTCAACCTACCTGCCGTCCTCAGCCATGAGGTGCAAACTCCATTCCTGCAACTTGGCTCCTCACCAGCAGCGAGCTCGACCTGAACAAGTCCAAGCTTCATCGTTGCAGCTCCAGATCACTGCTGTACGTTAGCCACTAGGTTTTGCTCACTGTCGACAACGTTGGAAGTCCTGCAAGTTTTGATGCTGTTCACAGGGCCAATCTCCTTCCGTCGTTGTTGTTGTGGCGGTTTGCACTCCCCACAAACGTTTCCAGTTCCCAACAAGCCAAGCAACTTCAACATCAGCCCCAGTTGAATTCAGTCGCTCACAGTAGCAATAGATCACCGGTTGTCGTCCTTGTCGTACTTGAATTACTCTATTTTTTAGGTTCCTTGGCGTGTCCTATCTTGTAAAAGCCAACTTTGCTATGAGCGAGAAGGTGGGGCTGATCTTTGGTCAAAGTCATAAGTCCAAGCGGTGGATTGGTTTTCTCTCTGATTTTTTGCCCAGATTTGACAATATTATTGTCCCGATGCCCACATCCTCAAATCACGAGCTTCACCGCTTCAAGTCACAAGCCACGCCGAGTCCATTGCTAGTCGTGAACCGAGAATCCTTGGTTGATACAGCATCACGGTCAATCATCTTATACCTCAGACGACCATTGAGAAATCACTACGAGCATCCACCACCGTGAGCCATCGCTGCCAGTCATTGAGCTCGAGCCATCCGTTGTTCAAATTTGGAAACATAATCCGTGCAATATTTCATATTAGGTAATATGTTATTCGATTCGAAATCCGTGAATTATGATATTTTCCTAATTTCACAATGTGCATATGATCGACAGTCCGATTTCATGCCCGAAATATGACTCGCGATCGCATGAAAAATTGTTAATCCGATCTCCTTCCCGAGATACAATTCGCGATTGCGTAAAAAATTTTTGGCCAATTCGATCCTCATGCCCAGGATACAATTTGCCAATCTATTATTTCTAAATTTAAATGTATGTCGGTAATATTTTGTGACATGATGCCATTTGATTTTTTTTAAATAAAGAAAATCCAAAAATATGTTAGTCATGAATTCAATTAGAAGTTTTGCATGTTTAGGGAACCCTAAATGTATCTAGAAGATAGGATAATTATTTAATTTAAATTAGGACTTGAGATGATTTATTTCCTAGTTTAAATTTGGTGTTATTCTAATCCTAATAGATTATTTAGGTTATTTTTAGATTCCGAATTTCATGAAAATCCCAAAAAAGAATGAGTTACTTTAGGATAGATTAAAATAGATTGCATGCTAATTTAGACATTATTTTATTTCGAATTTCATTGGAAAAATACAAAAAATAAATCATTTGTCCATCATTAGAATTAGGTCACGTCGTCGCATGACATATAATTCGCATGCCAGGTTGCATTAATCACATGTCATTTTTTTGCACGCCATTGCATATAGGTTAGTTTGCATTATTAATAAAACGCAAACCGTAAAGAACATCTCGAGTGCTTTGCTTTGTTAATTAGAAATCATATTAGGATTGTCTATATGATTTTCAAACTAACAATGTAGATGCTTGTGTTGCGTTAAAGTATGTCATTCTCCCAATCTTGCAATATATTTGTTACTTTCTTGGGTGTTAAATTGATGGTTTGCACACCCGTATGAACACGTCACATGTTAGTGATTAGGTAATAAAATGGATCCAGACTGCCTGTATAAATATTTTTGAAAAGAAAAGGTATCGAAAGGGCGTTAGACTAGATCTAGCGTAACCAAATCCCCGAGCTTAAAATCTCTGATTCATAAGAATAAAACATATCTCTCTATATTTTATTTAGATTTCTAATCGACCTACCATAAATAGATTAGTGGCGACTCTAAGTATAAAAACTTTTGCATGTTAAAAACTTAAACCCTAAGTTGTGAATTGATAGGGCTTAGAAGGGCCCAAGTTAAGTTTAGTCTTAATAATCCATTAGTCTGAGAAATTTTAGGTCGCGACATCAGTTCTCGAGCAAGTTTTTACTATAAGCACACTGACGAATTACACATTTTATAATTCCTAAAAATAGATCGAAATTCGGAATGTCACATTGGATCTCCTAATTCAGAAGGTGTTTGACTTTTACTGCATTTTTTGCAATAGTGGTACTAAAGCCGATGGCCATTTGGTGGGCCTTTACAATGTGTATTAGTAAATGGACTCAGACAAACAATCGTATTGATCATCACCGATTACCAAGATGTGATTTTGGTATCAAGAAGTTTTAGCATCAAACCGGCGCCGCAAAAGAGAGGACCTTAAGGGATGAAGTTGTGATTTTGTGGCGGAAATCATTTTTTGTGATAGATCTTTCCATTGCTCAAAACCTTTTAGGTGATGGAACTAGAATTCCGTTGGCATATGTCAAGCATCTAATGATGAACAAGGTTTTCATTGGGAGATGCTCAAGCTTTAGCAACAAAATTTGCACTTTCAACCCTAAGGTTGAATTTTCGTGACGCAACGCTAGCTTTACCATCAAAAGGTTTCTTCTTGAATGTAGATCAAGATTGTCGTTTGTGCATATCACCATCGGGCCAAGTTTTATTCTCATGACAAACATTTAGTTGTAATAACATATTCTTCTAAATGGTCTATTTGGATTCACTTTCACTTTGTACTTTTTATTTAATCTTATTTAGCTTATATCTCGCGATTTACACACTTTGACTTTTTTGAAATCCGAAACTCCCGAAACACTCAAACGATGATATATAGATTCGTTTATAATTTTCCATAATTTTTTGAAATTAAGATAACGTTTTAAATCTCAACGAGAAAATAAGAAATAGATTTATTTAATTGAAGTCCCAAACACGCTGGTCACTTAAAATTCCATATATATGTATACATCAATGCACCTCTTTGGTCTTCATGTGCGAGTAAGAGTGTAGGACAAACGGCCAAAGCTTGTCCCAAACGTCAGCCAACTTCTCTTTTCCTACAAGACCAAGTAACAAGTCTTTTTATCCAAGCTCCACCCCACCAAAACTGTCATGAGGCTTGTTAGATTGGTGGATATTCTTCCTCAGAGTGTCGTGTGGTTCCTACCCAGGTCGACTCTATTTCCCAAAGGATGATTCTGTTGACTTGGACTCGGGCTGTAATTTTTCACGCCTTGATTTACGCAAGCAATCTGTCTTTCTAGAAAATCATTGTGAAAAGACGGACACTCTCTTCTTCACGGTTGGACCTTCATCCCTCTCTCTCTCTCTTTTCTCCTGACTGGCTTTGTAGCTCCACCTCAACCCTCATTCGAAGATCCAGGTTCCCTCTCTCTCTGTGCACGTGTGTTAGTCCATAATTAGCGAAGCTTTTTGTATCATTTAAGCGTTAACAAGCAACCCATTAACAGTTTTATTGTCATTTTTTTGGCAAAAACAAGTAGCCATTAGCAGTTGCTGCTATACATTAGCGTGGCATCCGTCTTGGAATTATGCACCGGCTTTTATGGCGGCATTAGAAAAGGCGGGGAGAGTTGAGGACAGGTTCAAATCTCGGTAGATGGGATTCTGGACTCTTGGAGTTTCCACGTCTTACCGAGCGGAAAAGAGAAGAAGAGGATTATATTGCTAGAAATATTCGACAAAAAGGAAAAATTGGTTTTAGGTTGAGGAAGATTTTTGGGACATATATTTTCAACTGGTCTGATGAGACAGTTAGAAAGCAGTTGTTACTTAGTCGCTGGTAAGTTTCTCGTGGATGCGTCCATCCAAGAGGGAAGCGACTTCATACCATGATTCAAGTTGATACGTTTCTTTTCCAAGTCACTGTGGAGTTGGAGTCTCCTTTATCCTAACTTACAAACAATAGTGTGAGGAAGACATGATCATATGTTGCCAAAAATAGCATGATCTATGGCTGAGGAGAGAGTTTTTACATGGTGCACGGACCCTGTAGATCAAGCACACCCGGACCGTTGATCATGAGGATCCCATAATGAGATCCACATAAGTAATGATGCGGATGATATTGATCACCGTGATCTATAACCTGTAGAGTAACTTCTAGGCGAATGCTTGCCTATTGCCATAGCTTAAAGTTTGTTTCTTAGCCATGTAGACCTTATCTATTATTTTAAAATCAAGTCAACGCACTGGTTTATCACATGTTAGTTATGTAATGAACAAGGATTGACAATAGTGTTACATTGCGCAACCACTCTATCTGTAATTTAGCTACTCTAAGCTGGTTAGAATCCATCATGATGTCCCCATAATTCATCTTCCACACTAGAAGCGTTAAAACAATTAGTCTCAAATCATCCTTCTTGAGGACGTTTCATTCAAAATGATATAAGTTGGCATGGCTAAAGAAATTGTTCAGTCGATAGGGACAAGGCCGTCTGTGTGATGTGATGGAGGTACTTGGTTTTAAAAGAAATTGATGTGCATTTGAGGCTACTTGGTTTCAAGAGGGCACAACAGGTTGAGCCGAAGGCAATACAGAGAGAGACCTACAGTTTGGTTTTAGTGACGAGGTGTTTGGCATTAAGCACACCGACACCAAGTTTTCAAAGGTTGTTAGATGAATTGTCATTTTGATTAAGATTAAGCAGAGCTAGTACAAAATTTTGCTTTCTTAAGGTCTAAGCCAGATCTGTTTTCAGTTGTTGCGCCATGTTCATTCTCAATTGACGCCACAAGAAGTTTCTCACAAGTCCATCATTTCACAATCGCTTGGCTTCGAAGGGATCACAGCTACTGCATTACATGAGAGGCAGAACACAAGTGACCGATTGAGTTGAAGTCCCTCGCTTGATCTGATACTTCAAGAAACTACATAACGCTTTGCCATGAAATAGGGTACGATTCATGTACATCTTGGCCCCCAAAAATTTCTAAATTTTGCAGTGATGATCATACCCTTCACAAATTCCTAATGCACCTCATAGACACCTAGGATTTCTATCACTCCCATAACTGTCAAATTCTCTATCAGCTGTTGTCTATGTAATCAACTAGATGAATGTTATTAATAACAACAGTGACAAATTAGTATTAACTTCCATGTCATACTTCTTCCAATTCCTTTTTAGACCATGGAATGATTCAAAATGTCCGTTGGCAATCCTCAAATATAAATTTTCAGACTTCAGCCACAGCCGGTGCTCTCCCCAGTGAGCAGAAGCTAGTGAAAGAACACAAACAAGCCTATGAATCTTCGATAAAATGACAGCACATGGCTCAGTGAGAATGCACCTGACGAAAGAGGCTCTAGCACAGACAGTCTTCATCCTTTCATTAAGCATTCCATCTGCCAATTCCGAATCCTTCAACAACATTAGACATTTTCCCATCTTTTCAATTGAACGAGCAGAGAATAACTTTTCAGGGAAATGCCTCTGTTGTGAACTCCAATATCCAACTCACTCTAGGTGAGCCATTGGAGTCCCCCACGGACATGGTTGGCCGAGCAACATATCATCAGCCCATGCGCCTGTGGGATAGTTCAACAGGGAATGTGGCAGAATTTGTCAGCCGGTTTACTTTCGCTATCGACTCCCATAAGAACTGCTCCCACGCTGGGGGAATGGCTTTCTTTCTCGCTCCCAAAGGATCGCAGATCCCTGAACACTCGGAAGGACACTTTTTAGGCTTCACAAGTTCAAATCCAAATTCTACCAACTCTAGGACTGCATTTGTTGTGGTAGAGTTTGATACTTTCTATGAACATTCAACAAATGCATGGGATCCGCCATGTAATCATGTTGGCATTGATGTAAACAGCGTGGCTTCTGTCAATAAAACTTGTCTCATGGATGGATTACAGCATATTCCGTGGTCAAAAATTCCATTCTCAGGTCACATACATTACTAGAGCAATGAGCTTGAGTGTTCTTTTTGGAGATAATGCTGATAATTCTACCAGCCTTTACTATCAGCCAGTCAACCTGACAGAATACTTGCCGGAATGGGTGGTTTTTGGTTTCTCGGCATTGACCGGGCAGTTTATTGAGGCTCATACTATTTTCACATGGGAATTCAAGTCTGGTCTACATATCCTTGACACTCCTACGAGTGGTGCAACTCGAGAAAAACAGAGCGAGTCATGGTCTAGGGGGGTTATCATAGGCTTAAGCTCTTTGTTGTTGCTTATCCTTGTTGCAGGATTTAGTTAGTATTATTGTAAGCTAAAGAGAAATAGAAATGATCGAAGTGGTGGAGAAGATGATTTTTGTGGGATTGATGAAGGATTTGAACAGTCGAAGGGACCCAAGAAGTACTCCTACGAGGTCTTGGCCATGGCAACTAACAACTTTTCCAATACCCAATTGCTCGGGGAAGGGGGTTTCGGAGGAGTGTTTGAAGGCCACCTCTCTGATGCAAATTCCCATGTCGCTATCAAGAAGATCACTCCAGATTCTAACCAACGCTTAAAGGAGTATGCCACTGAAGTGAACACCATTAGACATCTCAGGCATAAGAATTTAGTGGAGCTCGTTGGCTGGTGTCATGAGAGAAACGAGTTCCCCCTCGTGTATGAGTACATGTGTAACGGTAGCTTAGACTCTCGTTTATTCGAAGATAAAGTACTGCTGACATGGGAAAGGAGGTACAATATCGCTCAAGGCATCGCCTTAAGGCTGAAATACTTGCACAAGGATTTGAAACAATGCGTCGTGCACAGGGATATAACGTCTAGCAATATCCTACTCGATGCACATTTCGAGGCTAAATTGAGCGATTTTGGCCTGGCTCGGATAGTCGACGGTGCCAAAGGGTCGTAAACCACTGTATTGGCTGGGACCACGGGATATTTGGCCCCCGAATGTATCTATACAGGCAAGGCAAGTAAGGAATTTGATGTTTACAACTTTGGAGTCATCCTTTTAGAAATAGCGTGAGGAAGAAAAGCTATCGAATTGAGAGCCTCAGAAGTCCAAGTACTACTGGTGGATTGGGTCTGGGAGCTCTATGGAATTGGCAAGCTATTAAATGCAGCGGATACGAAGTTAGGAGGAAATTTCAACATGAGACAAATGGAGTGCTCGATGATTGTGGGCCTCTGGTGCGCTCATCCAGACCCTAAGGAACGGCCTCCCATAAGCAAATCGGTAGCCTTCTTGAACTTCGACGCTTCCCCACCCATTCTCCCACCAAAGTTGCCCATCCCGACATATACAGTGCCTCCATCTTCGATGCCGGAATTGCCACACATTTCGTTCTTCAACTTCAGAAGTAGTGAGCCACCGAGTGCTTACAATTCTGAACCGTCTGCATTTACCAGCTCTTCCTAGAAATCTTCCGGTTCAACTTCTGCATTTCTTTCAACGCAGAGTAAGTTCCCCGTTTTTATGTGTTATGTATTGCTACTTTCGTGTCCTATGACTAACAAGTATTACATGTATACAAGAACAGCTTTAACCGGTAGTTTCTTTTGTCTATATTGATGGAATTATATGAAAGATACATAGCACGGTCACTTTCAGGGGCTATTGCTCGTCTCAATACACGATTCTGTAATTTTGCAAAATCATGTGAATCAGTTTGTTCTTCCTCCTATTCTCGACTTCTCTGTCATATTCCCATCCCATATTGGTAACTGTCAAATTTACACAAATTTACATGACAAGTTTTAGGGGGAAAACCAGTTCAAGGTCTACCTAGGAATCAGCGTGTTCGGTTTCTGTTCATAGTTCCCTAGAACCAAGATCAAGCCTGAAATCATCTCTCTTTTTCTTTATATAGTTAATGATTTATTATTCTTGGATTTGAAATGTTGATAAGGGATCATACTTAATCTGTCACACCACAAATCCTACAAGTCTAGGGGAATGAAACGGCAATCCTTCTACTTGAAGGACATAGTCTCAAACATAACCAACATCAACCTGTTATCAAACATATATCTTCATCTATAGATATGCTAAAATAGTAATCTGGTTATCGCATCAGAGTTCTACAATCCATCAAAAAGATATATGCTTTCCCAAATTAACAAACTAAACCTCAACAAATACCATTTCAAACATATATCCAAATATCTCAACTCATATCCAAGATTCAACAACAAAAAATTCCCCGTCAATATCGCTCTCGTCCTATTTACCACTAGCTAAAGCACCTGAAAAGATTTGAGATGAATAGAATGTCACGCCCTGACCCTCGAGCTCGCAACAACCCCTATTCCATTAGGTCAATTGAATTCGACTTCTCAGGACTCGTCGCCGACCTTTCATTTTATCTTTTAATTATGCATGCGTAAGCGACAATAATCCCCCATTCATAACAGTAAACAGTAGGAATAGTAATAACAATCAATAATAGTTATGCCAAAACACCATGTTATTTAATTACTATATCCCAAGGAAACACATTTACAAGCCCTTCAAAGGCACCTTTCCTCACAAGCCTACCAAAAAGATACTGGGCTAAGGGTCAATCTAATCCTTCTAAAAGTGGGTCATCCAAAAAGAATCCATCCTAGGCTTGTCCTTAAAGGATTATCAACTTATTGGTTTGGCGAGTCAAAATAGGGCGAGTTGAGATCATACTCCGATGGTTCGTAATACGACGGGTACACAAGATCAAATTCGATCTCGAGATTCTCCACTGACCCGTTAGGTGTGTCAATGTCCGTAAGGTCTAAGACCTCCTGCCCAAGGCTCTCATTTGGAGGACCATTGTAGCCTGTCAGAGGACCGTACAGGCTCTCGCTCTTAAGGATGAACCATGCCTGTAACTGATGAGGAACCCACATAGCTAAGCCCTCATCCACCCACACAATAGATAGGTGGCACTCAAAAAGATGCGGCTTGCCTAAAAAACGATGGGTAGTAATAATACTATCCATATCTTGCGGCACCCTAAATTGCATCGGGTGGTTCGCCATGCTAAGGTCCTCGAAAACAATTAACAACGACAAATGTGATATAAATTTCATCAAATTAACGATCTAAGTCTCGTTTAGGAAGTCAACTCATCTCGGATGTACCTAAAACATGCAGCGATATAATGATGGCAGATCAATAGCAAAGTAACCCCTTGCTTTGCCTTAGTTATACACAATGTCAGGCAACTCAATACAACATATACAAACACGCCATCACACAATCGCAGGTATCTTTATCTTGCCTTGGCATGTGCCCTGCACGTTATAAATCATCGTGTGCCATAATAATGCATTAAATATATGACATAATCAAAACACATAATAACTTTCTCATGCAAGATGCACCCATGCGTGTTCCAATTAATAAGACCATTCAGGGCCACGGCACAACCCTACGGGTTGGCGGTCTTCCAACATGATCGACATCTATCACGGCCATTCAGGGCACACCCATCCTCACACGGAGGTCTTCTGATTTTAATAAAGTATTGATCACGGCCACTCAGGGCACACCCGAAATCCAACAAGGGTCTCATCACGGCCATTCAAGGCACGCTCGCAATCAGGCTGGGGGTTTTATCACGGCCCTTTTAAGGCACGCCCGCACTCATATGGAGGTAACGGATTCTCATTTTGTGATCACGCAAGCACTTCAACCACTCAAGCCAATTTCATTTCTCCTCATTTAACCAATCCAGATGTGGTCGTGCTTACACATCAAAATACTACAACTTTCATGCCTAAAAAATACAATAATAAATTTACACATGATCACAAACACATAATTGAATAGTCAAACTTTGCATGCTTCCCTTTTTAAACATCATTGTCCTATTTAACATATAAAAATTGACATATAAACCCGACACCTCGAGGTTTACTATTTATATGTCCACAAAAACCCTTTTAAAAAGGCTTCACATAGAGCAATTATTTTTTAGGGTAAAGCAGGCATTAAACAGTATGAAATGAGCATAATTCAACACTTAAATTAAGCATAAAACACCCATATAAAATCCATTTATCGCCCTAATTGCGATAACTTATCATTCAATTAATGATAGCTTATCGCCTCCTGGTGATAGCTTATCATTCAAATATCAATAGCTTACCACCTAATTGGTGACAGCTTATCACTTAAATAACAATAGCTTATCATCCCTTTGACGATAGCTTATCGTCTTTTCTCCGATAGTTTATCATCCTTTTACGATAACTTATCATCATTTCCTCGATAGCCTATCACCCATTTGGCGATAGTTTATCACTGAAACTTTGATAGCTTATCACCTATTTGGCGATAGCTTATCGTCTACTTTCCGATAACTTATCGCTAGTTGATAACCTATCAACTAATTAATCATCATTAATCACTAATCACCTAATTAACTTAATATAAACTAATCATAATCAAGTTTAACATAATAATCAAAGGATTAGAGCGTTAAGTCACCCGTTAATGATTTCGACGACACAGGCACGATAGCGACAGTGAGGGCTACGCGTGGCTTGGTTCAAAAACGACACAAGGTGACGATGATGACATGGAGAGCAGCTCGGCAATTCTGTGGGGTTGGTTTGACTTGCGATGGAGGCGAACTGGCAAGGAAACAGCTCGGATAGACGGCACACGACGAGGGGAAACGGTCATAGTGCTCGGCGGGTGGTGGTGGATAGTTCCACGGTAGCAAAATAGCAACCAAAGGGGCAATTTTGCTAGGCTCAGCCGAAGAAGGAAAGAGGAGAGAGAGAAGGGGGCGGAAATGAGAGGAAAAGAGAGAGAGACAGAGACAAAGACGAAGAGAGAGAGAGAGAGAGAGAGAGAGAGAGAGAGAGATGGAAGGAAATGAGAGACAATAGAGAGAGTTTGGGAGATATTATCTTCTTCCCCAAAGTCTTCACTCATCAATGCTAAATCTCCTTTTGTCTCTTTGCTCAATAATGCAAGAAGAGTAGTTTGGTCATTTCACATTTTTGGCACAAATTTCCCATTTTTCCCTTGGGCCAAAGTCAAAAGATGGGCCTTGGAAAGGGCCAAATTGAATAGAAATGGGCTTGAAAAGTTCACGGGCTTAAATTGGGCTTAAATTTGCTACTGGGCTTTGAAAACGGTAAAGTGAGCTTATTTGGGCCCAAAGGCCAAAGCACACATTAGGCGTAAGGCCCAATGGGTCTTCGCTCGGCCCGCTACCTCGTGGGCTCCAATCTCAGCCCGAAATTTCCTTTTCCGAGAATTTCAAACAAACTGATAAATCGAAGGATTAACGAGACGATGTCTGATAGGTTAGTCTTAAAATCCTTGAAAGTTTGATACTCAAATTCGGATTTTAATTCATGGTCAAAATCAATCAATTATAACTTTAGTATATCTCAATCTAACGAGCGGCTTTTAGGAGTTACGCGTATTCAACTTGTGGTTGATTTGACATCAAACCACATTTAAAGTTCCTTGAGTTATGGGTGACATCGATTGTCATGTAATTGCAATTGCAAGGGGTCAATCACTAATTCCGAAATATACAATCGTTAGGGATTGGTTTTGGGTCGTTCGCAATCCATACAATGATCAAGCAGAATCACCCGCAATCCGATTGTATACTATTGGCGAATCATTCTATAATCATTCCTTGATTGGTCTATAATGGTTCAAAATTGTCCATCATCAATCCTTATGGTCGAATTGTCAATCCATGATTAAGTTCCATGTCATGCATACTTAATTCCTTAACAGTCTTTCCCTGTTGGTTAGTCTTCTCACAAGTGATCAATTCAGAGCGAGATTTAACTAACAATGTATCGACAAAATAATCATTTCACATATCTCGAAATGGGCCGAATTTCAAGATATCACATAGTATGAGTAATTACAATGTAGTGAGTAGTACATATCTATCCTAAGTAGATGGAATATCCACTATGCATATTTACAAAACCAAAAACTCATAATTTAAACCCAAGATATTATATGCGTACAATATCAAAAAATGAGTTATATCATTTCAATAAAACTCTATACGTAAAAAAATGACTCATTAAATCTGCAATATCAAAACAAATATAAGTAATCGAACCCATTGATCAATCTAAAATTGGACATTAATGGTCTATTCCATTTATCCACCTCGTGCTCAATATACAACCAAGATCACGACACGGTGACTGGTGACAAGGCGACCAATATCCCCCTAGCAAGGTCTCCACTATATTGCCAGTGGCTCGGCCCAAATCCTATCTTCATTACAACTCAACTAAACTAAGCTTATTCGGTGACAAAACAACTCTTATGCGCCAAGGAAAAGCTTGCCCATCGTAGATACTCATTTTTGTTCACTAAGTGCTGCTCACGTGTCAAATTAATTCACGCCACAACTCTTCCCACCGAACTCCTTTTTAAGTAAACTTATTGTCAAAAGAAAGCCCTTTCTAAGTATGAAAAGATCCTAACCTTCGCTAACTTGAAAGACGATCAAAGATAGGCAAAAATCATCTATAAAAACAGTAATTCGTACTTGACCAGCACGCACAACAAACTTTAAAAATTCACTCCGACTAAATTGTAACTCCAAATTGACTTATGTAAAGTTCCACAGCTCCATAACATTCTAATTTATCAATTCTATTTCGTAGCTTAACAACTCCTAGATTGGACCCAAAAAATCAGATTTGACTTAGATCCCCATCTATGCTCTAAGTTTAAAAATTCCTCCGATTAGATTAACAAAGAGTACGTATACCGGACGCTACGAAATGTCATTTATTTGACTCATCGTGGTCTTTGAAGCGGGCACGTGCAAAAGTCCCTTCGTTTCTTTCTTCGGTTTCTCTCTCCCTCTTTTCTTTCCTTTTATTCTCTTCCTGTTCTTGCACGACTCCTCAGTAAAAGTGAGGAGCTGGTTTTGTTACTCACCTATTCAATTGGATGGGCTTAAGTGGGATACTTGAGCTTGAGAAGCCCAATTCTTACAAAACCACTTGAATTCACCCGATCGACTGCCTACTGGAGAGACAACAGAAAACAAAAGCCAGGTGGCTTGTGTGGGTCATGACCATGGCAGCGCGCTTGGATCGAACTCTACTATCACGAGGCAAGATTTGCATATGCGAAGGCTCAATTTGATTGCGAAGATAGTTAGATAACTTTTTTATTTTCAGTTTTAGCAATTAAAGATAGATTAGCATGTTCATCTCCTTCTCAGTGAGCCCGATGAGCACCTAAGCCAGATTGGGCAAAAGGACACTCTAAGTGCCATAAGTTGTGTATAGAGATCACTTTAGTGCCATAACTTTTTTTCGGATCACTTTGGTGTCAAGTCGGAGGAAAATATATGACTTTAGTGACTCCGGCTAAAATTCCGGTCAAAAAGCTAACCTGGCATTTTTCATTTAAAAAAAGAGCATGACATGGATATTTGGTTCAAAATTTGATTTCCACATGGACAAGCAAAACGACGTCGCTCAATCAAAGGTCTTAGCATCGCGTCATTGCTATCATCTTGTCGCAAGTCACACTCGCTTTTTTGCTTTATCTCCCTCGTCTAGTCACTATCACCCGTCACTCGTTGCTTGTGGCACCCTCATCCTGTCGCCGTCGCCGTCGCCGTCGCCATCGCCCATCGCTCATTGCTTGTGGCACCCTCATCCCGTCGCCGTCGCCATCGCCATTGCCCGTCGCCGTCACCATCACCCGTTGCTTATCGCTCGTGGCGCCCTCATCTTGTTGCCGTCGCCATCTCTTGCCTTCCCCCCGTGGTTGGTCAGCATCGCTCCCTCATCCCATGGACTAAGCATCACTCGTCTCATCGGCATCGGTCCCATCTCCATGGCAAATTACGAAGGTCAATCTCCAAATAAGGGCTGTTAATTTCTATTTTGCTAAATTAATCGACACATTGTGCCTCATTGTCCTATGTTTCACTCAATTAATTGGTAGATTAGGGCTGCCTTCGGGATATTAGGGTTTGAAGTCAGAAATTATGGCTCGAAATTGAATTAGGTTTTGAAATTCTGAAATTAAAGCTTGAACTTCATAAATTATGGCTAGTTGTTCGGATATTAAGGCTTGAAATGGATTTGGTTGTGTTGGTGCTGACCTGAGTATATGCTATAGACTGTGGTCCATGTGGGGACCACTGTCATTATCACCCATATGGTCTAATAGTGGCTTTTTCAATCTTGTCGACCATGTGGGAGACCTCCATGTGAAGCCGTGCTCTTTTTCTCATGTGGTGTGGTCCCGAAAGTTAAAATATTGACTTTTTTAGCTTTTTTCCTTTAATGCAGGGTCGACATGGGGGACAAAGACACAATTCTCGACATCATTGTTCATTATGGAGGAGAATTTGTCATTGGCACTAACGAGTGGGAATACTTTGGGGGACTTGAAGGTATTGTTTATTTCTATAGAAACAAGTTAGCATATATTAATCTCGTGAGGGATATAGTTCAACAATTAAGATGCAAAATAGGAAGTTTGCATTATTGTGTTCATGGAAGCAGCTTTTGGTGTTAAGGATATCATCTACCATTATTTTCATGGAAAAGAAGCTGTTGTGTATGTTAAGTCCTATAGCGATGGTGAATCTGATGAAGGGGCTTAGGGAGGAGATGTAGGGAATGGTGTTGCTTTGACTAGTACTCAGGTTGATGCTAGTTCTATTATAGATGAAGCTAGACATGAGAGGGAGGAGAGGGAGATAAGCCATGCAACGAGTGAAGAGTTCATTGGATTTGAGTTCACTGGATTGTCGTGGGAAGTTGTTGCATCCAGTGAATCAGATGATGAGGGTGTAGCAAATGTAAATTTCCCAAGTGATGATGATAATGATGAGGAACTTGTATAGTCAAGGCAAAAGCAAAGTGAATTTGGAAAAAAATCAGTAGCTGCACTTGGAGGATTGTGTGAAGCTAAACCAGGACGTAGCACTGATGGAGCTTTAGCTGAAGGTAACGACACTGATTATGAAGAAAGTAGCTCTGATGAACAAAATAATAGTTCTGAAAATCAACATGAAGATGATGATTCTGTTGTGCGCAGAAGGAAACGTAAGTATCCGTTCTATGATCCTAGCTCTTCTTCTTCTGTGTTGACTATAGGTATGAAATTTTATGATGGCAAGTAGTTCAAAGAAGGGATTATCAAGTATTCAATAGCTAAACAGAGGAGTCTTCAGTTCACTCGAAATACAAAGGACTATGTTAGAGAAAAGTGTTCTCAACCTAGTTGTTCGTGGAAGGTATATGGCACACGTTCAAAGAGAGATGGGTTATTCCAAATTAGGTCACTCTAGGAGAAATATACTTGTTCCATCATGTTTGACAACAAAAGGGTAACGAGTGCTTAGTTGTCAAAGCACTTCTTCAATACCATTAAAGCGATGCTTGATGTGAAGTGTGAAGCAATTGGTGAAAGAGTTGGTAGGGATTAATGTGTCACTCAATCAGTGCAAAAGAGCCAAGCAGAAGGTGATGAAAAAACTTCTAGGGAGGTATAAGGAAGAATATGGTCAAATTTGGGAATATGCTGAAGAATGTAGGCTGTAAAACCCAGCTAGTCGAGTTTATGTTGAGATTGTGGAGCAGCCACTCCCTAACCATGGGACTAAATTTAACCGAATTTATTTTACTTTGATACATGCAAGCGGGGATTTATTGTTGGTTGTAGACGAGTTATAGGGTTAGATAGATGTTTCTTGAAGAGCGTGTGCAAGGGAGAATTGTTGGCTGCCATTGGGAGGAATGGTAATAACTAGATGTTTCCAATTGCTTGGGCTGTTGTGAAGGTAGAGAGCAAGGACACTTGGTCGTGATTCTTGAAAAATTTGATGGCGGATCTTGAGATCACTAATGGAGGAGGTTGGGCATTCATGAACGACCAACAAAAGATAATGCTGATGCAACTACACAAATAATATTTATGACATATTTTATCTTGTACATGCCTTTAATAATTCCTTGATGTATGAATTTTTGTAGGTACTTCTTCCTGCTCTAGCTGAGTTAATGCCATTTGCTAAACATCGGATATGTGGGAGGCACATATATGCAAATTGGGCAAAGATCTACAAAGGGGAGAAACTACAGAAGCAATTTTGGATTATAGCTAAGAGCACTAACATAGCTGATTTTAGAATTCACAAACAGCAGCTGCTTGACTTGACAAAGGACAGTTATGAAGCACTTTTCCTAACTGAACCCAAGCATTGGTGCAAGGTCTTCTTCGGTGAAAAATTCAAGAGTGATATCATCGATAACAATCTCGGTTAAGCCTTCAATGACAGAATTTTATAGGCAAGGTGCAAACCAATCATCAGCAAGCTTGAGAATATTCGAGTGATAGTCATGACAAGGCTGCAAAAACATAGAGATGAGGTTGCGAAGTGGACTAAACAGTGTGGTCCTAGGATTGCTAAAAGATTGAATGATAACTTGGCGAGTAATAGGTTCTGTCATCCTATCTAGAATGGAGATGATGGCTATGAGGTCATGAAAAAGACAAATAAGTATGTTGTCCAATTGGACAAAAGAAAGTACTCATGTTGAGCTTGGCAACTTTCTGGAATTTCCTATGCAATGCCATTTGTGCCATCCAAGCAAACTACCAAAATCCCGAGGAATACCTGCATGGTTGCTACCACAAAAGAACATATCTTGCTGCATACCAGTACATGATGCAGCCTATTCAAAGTACAAAATTCTAGGAGCTGACAAATCATGAAGCCCCTCATCCTTTACCACTTAAGAAGCAAATAAGAAGACTTAAAGGGAGACGAAAAAGGTAAGAGGGAGAGCTCATATTGTCGTAAGGAAGGTCATAACAAAAGTGGTTGTCATTTGAAGAAGCAACTAATGTTGCTTCAACAGCTAAGTAGAGGGACTTAAATTGGATCAAGTGCAGTACCAGCACAAGAACCAGCTGAAAGACCTACTAAAGGGGCTATTGAAATGCTTGCTGGAGGGCCAGCTGATTGGCATGCTGATTGTCTAGCTGAAGGGCCTGTTGAAGGCCAAGTTCAAGAACTAGCCGAAGAGCCAACTAGAGGCCTAAGTTTAAGGGCAACCTCCTCCTCGAGTACTACACGGGCTAGGAGAAAATATCTAGTAAGCTATACAGTACATGGATTTGTATTAATCTTTGGTGAGCAAACTTTGACTTTAGCTGACATTGTTTTGTCATTAAAAGGTGAGAAAAAGACCAACTGAACAAGCAGCTCAAGTTCCTCAAAGTAAGGCACCATATCAAACAAGAGGAGTCCTCAGCAGAAGATTAAGGCAATATGGTTATGGAATTTATACGGACTTCGATATTGGAATGACTATTTTGCATGTAAATTTTGTACATCTCATGCATTTCATTTTTGAGTTTTTCACTTTCATAACAATATTGCTTCTTCTCATCCATGATTATGTTGTTATAACCTGGGAGAAGTTCATAAGTTTTATATCTCAAATTGGCTCAAGCCAAGAGTAAAGGGCTGCACCAAAAAGAACCCAACCAACATCGTAAACAACTGGTCCAAAGAGAAGAAGGGTGGCTGCAGAGAAGAGTGTTCATAAACAGCCACCACCAAAGAACCCAATACTAGTTCCTGATCAACCAACACATGCTGATAGATCCAAAACAGCCACCAACACTAGTAAGAGAAAGACAGTTGCTGCGCCAAAGAAGAAATCTCGAGCAAGAAGGCCAATAGAATAACCTGCTGGTCCAGCAGTTGAAAAAGATGCAGCTGGAGCAATTCAAGAAGAAGCAGCTCAAGCAGTCCAAGAAGATGCAGCTCAAGCAGTCCAAGAAGAAGCAACTCCAGTAGTTGAAGAAGATGCAGCTCCAACAGTTCAAGAAGCAACAGCTCCAGCAGTTCAAAAAGAAGTAGCTCCAACTATTGAAGAACTTATATCTTCAAAAGAACAACCTGCAACTCCTCCAATTCGAAAAAGTTAAAGAATTATGAACCAATTCAAGAAGCTGTCGAAGAGAAAAGAAAATGGTGGACTTATCACTATTGACTAATGAGAGGGTGTTGAGGTGGTTGTTAATTTTTGGAAAATTAGGAAGGTTTACCATATTGACTAATGAGAGGTTGATTTTTTGTGGTCTTGAAATGTTATTAACTAATGGGATATTATGCATAAAGACTAAATTTGATGTTTACCATGATTAAGGTGGTTGTGATTTCCATATTTTTGCACACGTGTTTGTTCTGTTTTAGTATAGTAATGATGTAGTGGGGTGTTTGCAAGTTGTACCAGTAAGTTAATATGCAAAGAAACTGGTTCAGTATGTCCTATTTGACACTGAAATGCAGTTGGTGGGGAGGGTGGGAATTGGTGTTGCCAATGCTGGTTTTTTGTGTTATTTTCAAGTGCAGTATGGTGCTTGCATCAGCTGCTGATTTTGTGCTATTTGGGAGTGTAATATGGTATTTGCACCAACTGCTGATTTTGTACTGTTTGGAAGTGCAGTATGGCAATTGCTGATTTTGTCATGTTTGGGAGTGCAGTATGGCAGTTGCTACATTTGTCATGTTTGGGAGTGCAGTATGGTGCTTGCACCAGTATGCCAGCACGTGCTGGTGCAAGCATTTTGAACAGGTTTTTTGAAATGGTTTGGGGGCTATTTCGTGCTGGTGATTGAACATGGTTTAGGAACTGTTTGAACCAGTTTATGAGTATAGTTTGGGGCGGTTTGGTGCTGGTGAGCAGTACTAGTACAGTTACTACTTTGGTCCTAGAATGATCTAGTTTAAAGATTGATTTGTTGGAACCAAAGTCTTCCCTTTTCAAAGAAACACAAGGCATGACGCTTAAGTGATCCACTTTCGACCACAATTGGCACTTAAGTGATCACATTTTAACCACGATTGGAATTGAAGTGATTACTTTTTAACCATGACTGGCACTTAAGTGATTACTTTTGAACCATGATTAGCACTTAAATGATCACGATTATAAATATTTGGCATTGAAATGTCAACTGCTGAATTTGTGACGACTCCATGATTTGCTGCTACGTAGAGTTGCAGCACTTGCAGCACCTTATTTTCCAGTAGCGAGCCTTACTTCATAAGATGCAACCATCTAACCAGATGAAAAAATGCAACAAATGAGCAAGTGAATATGCACCAAATGAGGAAGTGCAACAAATGAGCAAGTGAATATGCAACAAATGAGGAAGTGCAGCAAATGAGCAAAAAATATGCAGCAAATGAGCAAAAATATGCAGCAAAATATGTTGCCAATGAAGCAAAACTGCATCAAAATAAGCAGTAATAAAATACTAAGCAACTCAAGATTGAGAACCAATAAATTCCAACATTCCATTTGTCATAGATTACAACAAACCTCTTGTTACATACATAAATTGCAGCAAACTAATAACACAACCGTAGCTACAAATTGCCGAATATAAGTACATAGTACAAGCCTATCTTAAATGATGGTAGACTAAGAAACTTTCGTTCATCTTTGACATTACATTTGACCATAAAATAGGCTATAAAAAATATCAATAACATAATCAATAACACTTTCTTTTAATTTTCATCCTTCGAACTTCCTTCTTCAAATGGTTGGCCAAAGTTGCTAAAGACTTCATTTCGACTTGCAATGAGTTGACATCATCCAACTCGTCCATTAATGTAGGTGGACGTTGATGTCGAGTTTCAATTAGCTTCACTATCACCTCTGTTGCTCGATCTGAAAATTTCGCATCAACTCACTTGAAGAATTTGCACTTTGAGCATTTTCTATACCTGGCATATCCATGGAATCTTCTTTCGGGGTTGTTGACACCTAAATTTTACTAATCATTTAGTCGTAATTTGCATAGAAAATTAGGGATTAATTTTTAACCCCTAAACAAAAATATTTAAATTGCATAACATATAGTTTAGGTTCATTTTAATTTAATCACATTTTGCATCGGATCGGTGATGGCGAACGAGCTTAAATTTCATCGAATGGGACTCGGTTCGCTTGGAATGCAAGGGCCGGGAATTACAAGTCAAACGGGCTCAGTTGCTTTAATTTGAGCTTAATTCAGCCCATTATCCTTAATTAATTCAGCCCATTTAAATTAGATTAAGGCCTAAGCCCAAGCCTAAGCCCATTAGGATTAGTAAGTCCATCTAATTGACCTAAGTTAGCACTATATAAACATGTTTAGGTCAGAATTTTGAGGAGAACACATAATTCAGATATGATTTTTAGAGAAAGGCAAGTGTGTGAGAGAAAGTGACGTCGCGCACCACCACCGGGGGGCACGCCGCACGCCGCCGCACCGCCGTCGTCGCGCCTCAACCGCCCGCCGACGTCGCTGCCTTCCACTAACGCTGCTGCCGATGATGTGATCAGCCGGTTCAAGCGGCTGAACCGGCTGATCGGCAACTTCCTCCGGCGATCCAGAACTTGCGGCAACACTCCTTGGCGTCTTCACATCACTGTGGTGGCCGGTTTCTTGTTAAACGACCGCCGGATCACATCTCTTGACTTGATTCTTCATTACTAGTCCACTAGTGCCAGATCGAATCGATTCTCACTATATTTTGTGCAATCTATTATCATAGGTCGGCCGAGCTTTTCGAGACTTCTCCGTGTTGTTTTTGATCTGAATACGAAGGCCGGATCGCTCGATTTCGTGCCGGAGCATCGTTAAACAAGGTAAGTGCACTTAGACTTTGTTCTGTAAAATCGTGTACATAGAAACCAGTATGCTTGAGATGCCGATTTCAGCTCGTTAATGTCAAAATCTTGTGAAGTGATGAACTAGAGAATCGTAAAGCACGTCTTAAGCTTTGATTTGATATATCATATGCCTCAATCAGACCTGATTTGCTATGTCAAAACTATTTCTGAAGTTAGGATCAGAATCTGGAATATGATGTTGAAGTCTGTTCTGATAATGTTCTGACTGATGTTGTGCTGTTCCGTGATTTTTATGATTTTCTATGAACATTTTTTGAAAAAACTTTCTTCACGAAAATTGTAGATCACATCTTTGTCTGTTCACCATAAAATTTTCATAAAATTCCAAGCGTGTTAGCATGATACGATCTGCAACGTCATATATGCATGAATCTGATGACAGATCAGTTCCAGATTGACCTTCGTGTGTTTTTCAATTTTCATAAATTTGTGTGTTCGAAATCTGAAAAAGTTTTCTTCATGAAAGTTCATACTAAGATCGAGATCTTTCCATTGATACTAATTTCATCAAAATCGGAGGTCATTTGGATTTTCAAAAGGAATTTTCACACTCTGATCAGTATCTGTGTCCAGATCTGATTTTCATTCCTTTAGAATTCAGAATATGTTTCTCCGAAATTGATAAAGTTGGAGATTATCTGCAAATTAGGTGATTGAACATTATCCTATATTTTTCAGAATACTTAATTTCCTAATTTGCATGTTTTGAATATTTCATGAATATCATGTGGATATTTAGATATCTTAGGATAATGTTCGATATATCCGCAATATTTGAAAATATTCAAAATTAGGAATCGTTCCTAATTTAGCAACGTATCTGGACGACTATCTGACCTTATTCCTAAGGTACGATACGTGGCGATACGGAAAATTATTATCCTATCCATAATCACTTGGATACGATAATGATTTTTATCTGCTTTTCAAATTTGAATGATCGACTTTCCGTCAATATCTATAACCCTATAGATATGACCGATAGTTCGATTTTTGTGCCTAATCCGAGTTTAAAACAAATTTGGCGGATCGCGTGGACGATTTGAATGTGGTTGCTATCCTTGTCTTTTTTTTATTATTTGTTTTCCTTTAAACAGAAAATTCAAAAAATATCAGTTAGGATTTGAATTTGAGCTTTGCATGTTTAGGGAACCCTAAATGTATCTAGAAGATAGAGTAATTATTTAATTTAAATTAGGACTTGAGATAATCTATTTCCTAGTTTAAATTAAGCAATATTCTAATCTTATTAGATTATTTAGGTTATTTTTTAATTCCGAATTTTCATGAAAACTACAAAAAAAAGAATAAATTGCTTTATGGTAGATTAGGATAGATTGCATTCTTAATTTAAGTAATTTATTATTTCGAATTTTAACAAAAATCCCAAAAATAAGTCATGTTAGGATATGTTAAGTCATCATAGGTTGCATGTTATTTTAGGCATATTTTTATTCCGAATTTCATTAGAAAATATAAAAAATAAATCATTTACCCGTCATCAGAGTTAGGTCACGTCGTCGCATAACATATAATTTGCATGTTAGGTTGCATTAATTCTCATGTCAATTTTGCACGTCATTGCATGTAGACTAGCCCTCATTTAAATAAGAGAAAATCCAAAAATATTGAGTGAATTGCTTGTTAATTAGAAATCATATTAGGGTTGATTGATGTGATTTTCTAGCTAACAATGCAGATGCTTGCGTTGCTTCCAGGTAAGTAATTCTTCCAATCTTGCAATTTAATATTCAATTATTGAGTGTTAAATTGGTGGTTTGCACACCCGCATGAACACCTCACATGTTAGTAATTAAGTTGAAATGGATCCAAACTGCATGCCAAAATATTTTTGAAAAGAAAAGGTACCGAAATGACGTTAGACTGGATCTAGCGTAATCAAGTCCCCGAGCTTAGAATCTCTGGTTCGTAGAAATAAAACATATCTCCCTATGTTTTATTTAGGTTTCTAATCGACCTACCACAAAATGATTAGTGGCGACTCCAAGCATGAAGACATTTGCATGTTAAAAACTTAAACCCTAAGTTGCGAATTGGTAGGGCTTGGGAGGGCTCGAGTTAAGCTTAGTCTTAATAATCCATTAGCCCGAAAAATGAAAATTTTTTAGGTCGCGACAGGGGTTCAATCGAGTCCAAGATGTTCTTCTTGGACTCGGTAACCCACAATAGCAGAAGCACCGACCTTCTTCTTCGCTTTGTTCAAACGAATTTGAGCCGCTAGTAAAGCTCCTGCCATCCATTTGTAACCTTCAGCTATCAATTTCGGGGAAAACAAAGAAATAATATGGTCGATTAGGGTTTGCAATTGGGGAATATGTCCAATTAGCCGATTTAGGGTTCTTATATTAGGGGGAGAAAGGTTGAACGGCATCGTTTTCGCTATAAGGGCTGGCTGGACTCTCCGGCCAGCCACGTCAGCATCAGATATTAATAAAAAAAGAGCCACGTTAGATTTCTGGCAAGTCGTATCAGTATTGGCACTAAAGTGATCGTTTTTCAAAAAAGTTGGCACCAAAGTGACCTCCGTACATAACTTATAGTACTTATAGTGTCCTTTTGCCAGCCAAATTGTGAGAAATATCTCTTTTAACAAGAGGAGCGTAAGAACAGAGGCATTGGCTTTTCTTGAAGAAAAAGATTGAAGCTATCGAGTTGGCACAACATGAGAAAGACTTACTTGAAATGAGCCTTAACCACTGGATCAGTCATCTGCAAGAACATGGGCATCACTCCATTCTATATATAGGAGTTGTATCGTATTCTCGTGGTGACGGTTAATTGTGAAACTAAATAATTTGTCTAGGCTTGGCTTACATTTTTTTTGTTGAGCCCGACTTCGGTCTCTAGTTTGATTATTCTTAATTCCTATTCGATAACAGCCCTTTAGATCTTATGCTTGTTATCCCAGGCTACTTGAATTTTCAGAAACTTCTACACAATGGAGGAATACGTTTTCCTAAAATACTTATTAAATATTTACTTTTTAGCGTTTCACATCAAAAAGCAACATTTTTCAATGTCCATTACATGCAATTGTCAAATGAAAGTACTATACATGAGTTTTATAATATTCCATAGCCTTGGAAAGCCCTGTTTAAAAAAAATTCTATATCCTCACTTATTTTCATGGTTCAATATCAATTTACAACACACGAGAAAACTAGAGCTCGTACCCAAAAAAAAGAAAAGAAAGGATAAATTCACTCAAAATGGCAGGAAGTTCAACTTGATGAGCTGGATTCCGGTGTTGAAATTGTTTCAATGGTAATTTTTTTAGCAGATGTTCGTGACAATTGAGCGGTTGAAGCATACATAGTTTCTGTTAAATTGATTCTGAAACCAAAACATTCATTCTTTCTGAAACCTAAATTCTCATAGTTACAGTCACTGTGAAATTCATTTCAAATTTCTCCTTCAATCCATTTATGGGGAAAATCCATTCAAAAAGCTAAATTCTTTCCAAGTTCGTGACATTTTAATCACCTAAAGAATTTGACAGTCTGTTGCGAATAATAGCCAAGCGAATCGGATAAAATAGTCGGAATGAAGGAAAGGAAATCAAACACCGTATTTATGTGGTTCGATCCGAATATCGAAACCAACGTCCATAGGAGGGCAACACGGAATTCCACTTTAGAAAACAAGCGATACAACGGAAATTATAATCACTCGAGCACTCAAACACTCTTTCGGTGTTTCCCAGCCTCAAATTATATTCAATAACTCACTCAGTATTTAGCTTTTTATAATTCCTAGTGAAATCTCACTCAAGGAATTATACAAATTCTACTCACAAAAATTTAACTGGCTAAATCACTCGGGTGTAATTACGACAAGAAAATCCCTCACAAGAAGAACTCTCTCTTCTCTCTGCCACCGAGTGGAACACGTCTCTCACTCTCTTTTATAATGCGGAACAGAGAGTCTTCATCATTCAATGGCCATGACCTAATGGTCATCGGTGCACCTGATGATGCTCATATGCGAAAGAGACATCTTGCCCGTTTGCCTCTCTTTTGTGCGTAAAAGAGAGCTCCAACAAACCATGACAAAATAAACAACTCTTCCCCAAGTTCGGAAAGTCCAACTTGCATTTATGAAGGGGGACTCCATGCAGCTTCCTTTGATCAATGTGCAAATAGAAAGAGAAACAAAGCCCACATTCCTTTATCTTCTTCAATTTCTCTTGCACTGAACATGTCAGATCTGTTGAAGGTTATGAGTTTGAGAGAGAAAATAGTGTTTTGCTTAAAGTATTACACCAAGAGACGTCAAGTTTGGAACACTTAACAGTGTTACCTCCTGCGTAGGGAAACCCTAGAGTTTATATGTAAGCTATTGGGCTTCAGCCCATATGGGCCCAAAATAACCATACTTTAAACCTATTGGGCTTGTATGTGAACATATTATTTGGATTGTATTAATAATATATCCAACAATCTCCTCCTATGTTCACCATACAGCACAATCCAATACGGTGATCAGTGTAATGTTCAAACAAATATGAATCATCCACATTCAGTCCAAGACAATCAACTTGGATCGGTCAAAAAGTTTTAGCAATAAATATTAAACTCAATCATAATTTGCAATCTAAATAAGTGAATCATCCTTATCGAATCTGTTCTAAGATCAATACATAAAATTAAATATGAAGAGTTTCAAATTCAGTTTAAACTCATCCAAATCCCAATATCCAAAATAAATCTCAGAATCAATTCACAACCAAACACAATAATGGTCACAAAATAGAGATAGCAAAATGGAAGTCTCAGGTAATTGGACTCCATCAAAATGGGCAATAGTAGGTGACTTGTCAAGTCCCTACATACTCTGAATGATATAGTCATTCATCCAGTAGATCATCTTGGTCAGGATCCCACCCAATAAACTCTCCTTCATCTCTGTCATCCCCTATAGAATGTCAAATATGAATTTCATATTATTATGAATTCAATCAGGCAGAGAATAGCATATATTAATGTCATAAAGCATCATAATATTATGTTCATAAGCATCAAGCCAATTTCATAAATTATGAACAAGGCATAAACAGTTTGAATTACGAAAAGCCATCAACTTCGATTTATTTATAAGTGAATAACCATTGTCCAATTTCAAAAAACAAGACCAATAATCATGTCACTTACAATAACCAACAGGCTTTTTATGCAAACAACTATCTCTATATTTCAATTTGGAATGTCACAATTACTAATTTTTTAAAGTCAAATAATCTAGCATCAAGCTTGGAATGAGATTATTTAACCAAAAGGATAGTCCAATCTAGGTGGATTGTATCATCAAGTTTAGAATGACACAAACTCCCCAAATAGAACCTTTGAATTAGGTTAACGTCATCTTCATCAAGTTTGGAATGAGACAACTCACCCTTTTCAAATTAATTAGCAATCATGAACATCGATAAAACACATAAACTGTGCTTATCATTGTGGCCAACAAAGGAAGATTCGATAATGCAAAACATACAATTAGAAGGTAAGTAAATAGTAATTAAGACATATCTACATAGTCTTTAATCTCATTTCCCCCACTGTTTTGAATAATCGATCTATAGGCATACCCTTTGTAAGAGCATCGGCCATGTTATATGTCGATCGCACATCGATCAAGGTGATAACTCCTTGTTCGTGCAAATAATTCAACAACGCATGTCTCAGTCTCACATGCCTTCTCTTGGAATTAAAGAGAGCATTCTTGACGACTTGGACAGCGACTTGATTATCATAGAACAAATTTAGAGAATTAATCTTTAGCTGAGTCTAAGGAATATCCATAATCAGATTCTTTATCCACTCTGCCTCTTTGCCAGCTGAGCCTAAAGAAAAAAATTCTGATTCCATAGACGACAATGCAATACAAGTTTGTCTTTTGGATTTCCAAGTAATAGCAGCTCCACCCAAAGTGAATACTTATCCACTAATGGACTTACTATTTTCAATTTCTGAGCACCATGAGGCATCAGAATATCCATCCATAGTTGGAGGATAACCAGAATAACATAAAGCATAATCTTTAGTACATTTAAGGTATCTCATCAGCCTACTGAGGGCATCTCAATGCTCTTTACTAGGATTACTAGTGAAACGACTCAGCATGCCAACTGTAAAGGCTATGTCAGGTCTAGCGCAACTCATAGCATACATAAGACTACCAATTAGTTTCGAGTACTTTAACTGATCGACACTGGTCCCTTCATTAGGACTCAGTCTTTTATTGTAATCATATTTTGTTGCACTCGGTTTACATTCACTATATCCCCAGGTAGAAGGTAGTTGCTCCGTATAATGAGTCTAGCTAAGGGAGATGACTTGCCTTTCAAAACTTACTTTCATACCAAGAATGGTATTAGTAATACCAAAATATTTCATGTCAAATTCTTTAGCTAAAGTAGCTTTCATATCACTCACTACAGAATGATCGGAACCAAGAATTAACATGTCATCAACATACACGCAAATGATGACTATCTTATTTGACATAGAACGATAGTAAAGGTATTTATCTGAATAACTAGACTGAAAGCCATAACTCTTTACCACTTTGTCAAATTTAAGATGCCACATCTTAGGTGCATGTTTAAGACCATACAAAGATTTGTTCAATTTACAAACTTTGTCCTCAAGACCTTTCATGACATACCCTTCCGGTTGTTCCATGTAGATTTCCTCATTTAACTCTCCATTTAGGAAAGCTATCTTTACATCCATTTGATGCACTACAAAGTGTTCAATAGATGCCAAAGCAAGAAGAATTCTTATAGTTGATAGATGACACACAGGTGAATAGACATCAAAATAGTCTATTCTACTCGGCTGTTTATAGCCTTTAGCTACTAAACGTGCTTTGTATCTGGCTATTGATCCATCACTATTTAGTTTCTTCTTCAATACCTACTTACAGCCTATAGCCTTAACCCCTTTTGGCAAATGGACTAGCTGCCAAGTGTGGTTCTACAGCAGAGAGCTCATTTCATCATCTATGGCTCCTGCCCACAATAGAGATTCTCTAGATCTCATTGCTTCCTGATAGGAGAATGGATTATCCTCTAAATGGTAAGTAACAAAGTCCTCACCAAAACTTTTGGAAACTCTATCTCTTGTAGATATTCTAACTGGAGCTTGTTCAACAATCAACTGTGGGAAATTAGTGTCAGAAGAGCTTGCTTGAAATTCTACAGGAGACTCTGAAATCATATCTGTAGATCCAGAAACATTCAAGCCATGATCTCTGAGAAAATTGTTCTCGAAAAATTCTGCATCTCTAGATTCTATTACTGTATTAGTAGATAGATCTAAAAATCTATTTACAGCACTGTCTTCTGCACAACCTAGATATACAAAAGTAATGGTTCTAGGTCCCACTTTAGATCTTTTAGGATCTTGTATTCTTACATAAGCAATATAGCCCCAAGTCTTAAGAGTATCATATCTACAAGGACATTTATGCCATATCTCATAATGTGTCATAGACAACTTAAAGTGCGGCAACCTGTTTACGATGTGATTAACAGTTAGAACTGCTTCTCCCCAATAGGAGGAAGGCATGCCAGCTGTAAGTAACATGGAATTTAACATTTCAGTTAATGTTCTATTCTTACGCTCGGCAACACCATTTGATTGGGATGAGTAAGGAGCAGTGGTTTCAAGTATTATACCTCTGAAGCACAAAAGTCTTTGAACCCTATCATTGTATATTCTCTTCCTCTATCACTTCTAAACCTCTTAATTTTCAAGTTGAGTTGATTTTCTACTCTAGACTTGAAAATCTTAAACTTTTCAAAAACCTCATCTTTCGATTTCAACAAATAAACATGACAATATCAAGAAAAATCGTTTATGAATGTTAGTAGATACTTCCGACCACCTCTAGTAATGTAATTTCTGAAATCACAAAAGTCAGAATATATTAGCTCAAGAAGTTGTGTGCTTTTAGAAACCGACTTAAAAGGTTTTCTAGTGATTTTAGCCTGTGCACACACTTCACATTTGTCAAATCGAATAGAAGTATCCAATGGAATATTGTGAGTTTTAGCTAGATGTTGCATTTTCCTATAATTCACATGTCCAAGTCTATTGTGTAACAACTTTGGATCAATCAAAGTAGAATTCATATGGTTGATGCTATCAGTATCTAAACTCAACCTATACATACCATTAACCATGAATGCATAACCGAAATAACATGAGTTAATAGATAAAGTTACTCTACCATTCATAGTTGAAAAGGACATACTAGCTTTATCAAGTAAACTCATAGATATCAAATCTTTTTAAGTAAAGGTACTACTCTAACATGTTTCAGAGTTAGTAATTTACCTGAAGAAAGCACCAAATTTGCAGTTCCAGCATGAGTCACCTCTGCCTCACCACCATTACAATTTTCTACGGTGTCTTTCACTTCTATGACCTCAGCGAGTGAGTTCTTGTCATTTGCAGCATGACAAGTAGCGCCACTATCTAACCACCACTCAAAGGAGACTCTGGCCTTTCCATTCTTCATCATTCCAATGAAGGCTTGAGGTTCAAATTTACTAATTAACATATTAGTCGCAGTTTGTGGTGTGTCATTCTTTGGCTTCTTTTGTAGCTTACACTCTGCTGCCTAGTGACCCCACTTTCCACAGTTATGGCACTTGCCCTTCTTCTTCTTTTTGAAGATAGTCTTTTTGGCCTCTGACTGTGCAAAGGATTCACTTTTTGATGACTTGAATCTTTTCTGAGGCTTATTAGAATGTGAAACTAAGTTGGCAACTAACTTTTGTTGTCCTTCATGTTCCAAACTCTTCCTAGATATGTTTTGATCTTGAATGTGAATATACCTCTTTAATTCATCCAGTCTCATTTGTTCTTTCTGTATGTGCATTTCAATCTTGAAAGAACTCCATTCAGCAGATAGCTTACTCAACACAAGACCAACAAAGAGATTATCGGACAAATCAGAGTTGTCCTCTTTCAACCTGTTCCTTATGTTCTCAAGTTCAATTAATTGACAGGTGATACTCGAATTCATATTGAATTTAAAGTTAAAGAACTTCTCCGCTAGAAGAGTTTTAGAGAGCCCCTCTTGTTTTTGGAACTGAGAGTTCAAGTGATCCCATATCTCTTTCGCTGTCTTAAACTTACTATAAGTCATAGCTAGACGAGGATTTAAAGAGGTCAACAAGTAATCTCTACAAAAATCTTCATCTTTATTCCATTGATATTCATCAACATCTTTAGTGGTAGATGCAAAATCACTCAGTACTGTGTAGAATATTTCACGTTCTTTCATGCCAAATTGAACATGCAATTTCCAACCATGAAATTCAGTGACATCAAATGATTGCAGCTTGATAATATCATAGGAACTATGTTCAGCCATTTTAATTAGTGCAAAGACGTAGAAAGAGTGCACCTTGAAGTCTGCGGAGCGCACAAAGTCGAATAAAGCCCTAACCTTGGTCAAACTGCTCTGTAGAGGTAGAGTTTGCCAAAACAAACCCCAAAAACAAATCCAAAGTGCCCAGAAAAAAAAAACCTTAAGATGGATTGCACTTGTTGCTGGAAGCCGAGAAGTCGCGAAATTCGCAGGAAGCCAAAAAATCGCTGAACTTTCGATTGTCGTATCTCAGCCGTCCAACCTCCGTTTAATGCGAGTGACTACTCAAAACGCTCGTATCGACGAGTAGAACAAGACCCAAGTGGTTTCACCCTCTGAAATTGGCTATAATTTCTGGGTTCTTGAATCAAAGATTTCGGCCACCGAATCTTCAAACTCAGATCCCGGCCAACCCTCTCGTCGAAATCGAAAATAAATAATACCTACGAGTTCGTCTCGACAAGATCTTCAAGTAGACACCTTTCTTGCTCAAATCCAGCACATGAATCTAATACTTTAAGATTGTTGGAGGTTATGGGTTTGAGAGAGAAAATAGTGTTTTGCTTAAAGTATTACACCAAGAGACGTCAAGTTTGGAATGCTCAACAGTGTTACCTCCAGCGTAGGGAAACCCTAGAATTTATATGTAAGCTATTGGGCTCTGGTCCATATGGGCCCAAAATAACCATACTTTAAACTTATGAGGTTTGTATGTGAACATATTATTTGGACTATATTAATAATATATCCAACAAGATCTTCCATGTGCGACAACATGAAAGTCTTCTTGTTGCACCCTGATTTCTTCATCTTCGAGCGGCGCGTGCAGAGAAATTAATGCATGAACAAACGAGGTCAAAGGATGGTCGCCAGAGTTATCCGATTTAACTTGAACTATATTTGTTCGGTGGACTCTGTTAAAATATGTCTCGAGTTTAATCTTATAGTACGAAATTTGATTCAAATAAAGAATGATGAAATATATTGGAATTCTTTGTGTTGAATCCACGATTAATAATTGATAATCGGCCTTGGATGGATACAAGTTTGTTGAAGCACATTCCGTATAAGAATTGGAGTCTCTGTTCTCAAACTGGAAAGTCCACGTGGACTTTGTGTTGGACTTTGACTCGGTCGGGATGGGTCAGAGAAGGAATTGAGTCGGTGCAAGGAAAGCAAAAAGGGAAACTGACGGAAATTTACATCCAGAATATTCGTCCAAGATTTTCAATTACATGAATATACATATATATGTGTGTACGCGCGCGCTTTTCTTGGGTTTTGTAAGACACGCCATTGTTTGAAAAAACTTGCAGTGTGGTCTTCGTGCTTTCCATGTCCAGAGAAGACTTGAAGCGCCGAACCGAGTGCTTGACGTGAGTCTTCATGAAATTACATCCTGGTGTTTTTCTTCGTGCGTGATATCGAAGAAAAATTACGAATGATTTAGCGGATTAAATCTTGTAGTAAAATTTGCGTATAATTCCTTCGTGAGGTTGAGAAATTATTTCATGAGGAACTGTGAAACTAAACACTGTGTGAGTTATTAAATGTAATTAAGGCTTAAAAAATACCGAGAGTGTTTGAGTGAGTCGAATGTGGTTATAATCTCCGTTGTATCGCTTGATCTATAGTGAAATTCCGTACTGCTCTTCCCGTGGATATAGGTCACTATGACTGAATCACGTAAATCTGATGTTCAATTTATTTTTTTATTTTGTCAATATTATTATTCAATCGCTTGGCTTCCGTAACAGACTTAAACTAGAGACATATTTTTAACATAGTCAATGTTAAATTGTTATGAAACCATTCATTTTCTTCAAGAGTAGAACCATATACGCATTTCTTCATTTTTCCTCGGAAAAACGTTTATTCATTCATTACCTGGAAAAGATTCTCTCCAGTCTCTATCCTCATTTTACGGACTCAACGAAGGAAAATGGATTTGGGTTCGTCAGGAAAATTCTGTCCCAAGAAAGGGTAAGTGATGTGCAACTCGGCAAGATGAAGTAGACAGCGTGTGAGAGGAGTCGACAATCTTAATTAGCAAGCCTAGATGCTAAGTGGCAGGTGAAGGAACGCTAGAGATTGATTCCACCCTCAGAGAGATTTCTGCTACAATTCTTCCCTTGTGGATTCTGCCTATTCAAACGAACGGTTTATAGGGGTATTTATAGTGAATCATAAAATATGGTTGCTATATAAGATTGCGCTGCGTGGCAATTCATGTGTGTTGAAATCGAGAGATGGTGTTTGCGGTCAATTTTGGCCGGAAATTATTGACGTAGACGTCGGCTGTCCGCCTGCTATTCTACATGGCGACCGACACAGACCAAAGGGAAAGAGAAAAAAAAAAAACAAAAATAAGGAAAAAAATCATGAGGACCATTTGTTAAGTTAGAATCAACTTTTCGATAAGGGGGGTGAAAATAGACTTCAATGGCTAAATTTTTTTTACAATTACAAAACTGACATCCTACGTTTGGCTAAATCCCCAAAAAAAATTTCGTTACGACATTTTGAGGATAAATTTGGTCGTACTCTTTCAATGCCCCGAAAGAAAAAGGCACGAACTTTCACTCGGGGGACAGAAATACTCACCATTTTATCTTTTCCATCCAAACTCCAACGTTGTAGCCGACGTGGCTAACGGTGATGACACGACAGCTTTTGTTATTCAAAGAAATTGAAGAACTAACATCGACGAATCAAAAAATCAAAAGAAAATTACTCCTCCTTTAAAAAAAAAAAAAGAGTAGTGCAAACGACACAAATTTGTTGGATGTGCTGTGGCGGTGGTGCGTTATTTGCTGGATGTAATGTTAACGACCTGTCGCTGCGAGTGCCGGTAGTTCTCATTAGTGATCCATTGCATTGCTTTTCTTTTGATTTTCAAATTGTTAAAACATGTCTTGAGCTCGAACCCGATAGACGAAACCCGACTCGAGATTAATTATTATTTGCGGAGGTCTAAATATTCCGAGTTGGGTATTTTACGGACGTCCGAATATATATTTCCTATTTAGTATCAGAGTCCAAGTTGGATAAAGATTCCATGCAATTCAGAAAGAAGAAAGAAATAAAATCTGTTCTGATAGCCATGCACATTGTCCTCCGGAGTTAGCGGCCGAAACTAGAAGGGCAATTGTCGAACCTTGACTGTGAGTTCTATGACCAAAGATTATCCGAAGGGATGGTCCAAATCTTGGTCTTGCGAACCGAATTACACGCAATTTGCATCTCCACGTTGAAGTCGGCCACCGAATCTTTTGGAAATATATTATGTATTCTTGAACTTGGCAGCAAGCAGATGAAGTCTTTGTGCGCCATTGTTGATGAAGAAGACTTCTTGAAGCACCGCTGGCTTGCGAGTGCTTGGTGTGCGAAGACGTGCACAGGGAATTCGTGAATTACATTTATAAAGTTAGTGTTGAAGCCGATTAAATTCTTGTGGTAAGAATTTATATTAATCCCTTCATAAGATAAAGAAATTATTTCGTGAGGAATTGTGGAGCGAAACACTACGAGAGTTATTGGGTGTAATTACGGCTTAAAAAACACTTAAAGTGTTTGAGTGACTCGAGTATGATTGCAATTTCCGTTATATCGTTTGATTTATAGTGAAATTTTATGCTGTTCTCCCCGTAGACGTAAATTACTAAGATCGAATTACTGAAACCTGATGTTTGATTTATTTTTTTTGTTTTATTAAATTTATTGTTCGATCGTTTAGTTTTCGGAACATAAATTTCTAATCTTATTTTTTTAATTTTTAGTAATAAAAAATGTCACGTCAGTTGACATGCTAACACGGTTTGTCACAAAAGCCGTCGCGTAGGATCATTTAAACTAGAAGATTTTTTTTTTTTTGGTCGAAAAAACTAAAAGATAACGTGGCCATCTTTATACCTTGAGCAAGAATTCGTACTCTCTTTTTTTTTTTTTTTTTTTTTTTTTTTTTTTTTTTTTTTTTTTTTGAGGCAATTAAAGACCGGCATTAGATTTTTCCTCGAAGTATAACAGTACGTGAACAGTTCTGGAATTTGACCTTTAATTTACGCAAATGAAATATATTTAAATCGAGAGGACTCGGATCGAGACCTTCAGCCTCAATCTAAGGCTTTCTAAGATCGTAACATCGACCTACTATCGAAGGTTGGTGAATGGTGATCTTGGAGGTCGACCGCTTTTTAAGGAGATAGATGGAGAGACTCATGTAATTGCGATGGCCGTTGTGGTGAGAAATGATGAGGACGGCAGCTATTACGAGCAATGTAACAAGCTATGAGAGAGCAAAATGTATTTTATGAGCAAAAGAACACTTCAAGTATCATAAATTGTGTACGACACTTACTTTGCTGTTATAAGTTTTTTTTAGATCACTTTAATACTAAAATTTTTGAAAAACGATCACTTAAGTACTAAAATTTTTGAAAAATTATCACTTAAGTGCCAATTCCGATACCGTACACAATTTTTCATCAGAAATCCGACGTGGCATTTTTTTTATAAATTTCTAAAGCTGACGTGGCTCACCGGAGATTGGTACTTAAGTTATCGTTTTTCAAAAATTTTAACACTTAAATAATCGTTTTTCAACAATTTTAGTATTTAAGTGATCGTTTTTCAAAAATATTTTTTTTTGTAAGATCGTTTTTCAAAAATGTTAGTACTAAAGTAATTCAAAAAAAACATTTTGCACTTAAGTGATCATTTTTCCTTCGATTTGACACTTAAGTAAGCCAACGAAAACTTTTGGCATTAAAATGAGCATCATACACAATTTATGGCACTTATAGTGTCATTTTGCCGTATTGTGATGGATATAGTATGTGACAAATATCTGTGTCACCATTCATTTCTTCATACAAGACGGCCACTGTCGATAAAGCAGGTGATAAAATGTGCATAGTTCTCAACATTTTGTTCGTGTTTTTGTTGCAGAGTATGTTGATGGCTTCATAATTGTAGATTAAGTTTGTATGCACCGAAAATTACGGAGGCTAAATTTCAAACCAAAAAGTTCGTGACCAATTTTGTCGATCTGAACACGAATTTGAAATCTCCAATTAACAAATTCGAGTTACGAGGAAACATCGAGTCGAGTTACCAGGAAACATCGAGTTACCGAGTTTCTGATTTTGCAATCAATTAGTTTTGGCAACAAACATGGCGCCGCTGAAGAAAGGACACCTTTGGGGACGCAAAAAAGCGCGTTTGAGGGTTGTTTCATTGGCGGATCCTTCTTTAGTTTTTCATTGGAGGATGGAAAATGGGGCACTCGAAAATGTCGCTTGGTCCTACACGGGTCATTGATTTCCCGAAGCATGACCTTGGCTTGGAGGTGGGCTGCTCCTTTCCACACTTGTGCTTTTATCCAATATAACTGAGAAAGCACAGACAGTCTCTTCACCGTCCCTCTCTCTCTGCTTCTTCTGACTGGCGTTGTGGCTGGCTGTACCTCAGCTTTCATTCAAAGATCCAGGTTCTCTCTCTCTCTCTCTCTCTCTCTCTCTCTCTCTCTCTCTCTGTGCGCGTGTGCCTGGCGTGATGGTGCTTTTGTTGGTTTGTCAGAGGATATTCTGTGAAATAAATGCATATTTCAAGTAGATTTTATCAACTTGCGTGTTTGATTTTGAACAATGTTCAGGGAATCCTTTTGTAGCAGCAGTTAAGTGTTAACGAGTAGCCATCAACAGTTTCATATTTTTCTTTTGCATGGACAAGTAGCCATTAACAGTTGCTGCTGTACATTCGTGCGGTGTTCGTCTTGGTGTTATGCACCGGCTTTTGTGGCGGCACTAGAAATGGCGGAGAGGGTCAGGGACGGGTTCAAATCTCAGGAGATGGGATTCTGGACCTACGGAGTTCCCCGTTTTACCAAGCGAAAAAAATAAGAGGGATATATTGCCCGACATATTCGACAAAAGGGATTAAATGGTTATTGGTTGAGGAAGCATAAGTCAAGAGTTCATGGAAAGATTTCTTTTAAAGCGAAGAAGGGTAATTTTAGATGGGAAGATTTTTAGGACATATAGTTTCAATTGGTCCTATGAGACAAGTTCCTAAATTTCTCTTTGATGAGTCCATCCAAGTGGGGACCGACTTCGTACAATGATTCTAACCCCCCCAAAAAAAAAGCGGAAAAGAAAACAAAAAAAGCGAGATTACTAAAATTGATTAAAGGTGTTCAACATGACACGTTTCTTATCCAAGTCACTGTGGAATTGAACATCAGGAAGTGTAGTGTTCTTCATCCTAACTTCGGAGGCTGACTAGTTTTTTTTTTTTTTTAATTTGCTACAACGAGACTGACTTCTAGTGGACTTACTATAGACATGTCTCTTTCTTCTTTTGCTGTTGATAGCACTAAGCAAGAATTCTTTATATTTTGCTGTATTTGCTTGAAAGGGAAGTTGCACAAAAGAAGGATAAACAGAGATATTTACAAACACTAGCGTAAGGAAGAGATACTCATGTGTTGCCAACTCAGATTTTAGATAGCATAATCTCCAGTTAAGGAGAGAACAACATATGGTGCATGCATCATGTAGATCGAGCACATTACAGTGAGATCCATATAATTAATTATTTAGATAATATGTTCACATGGTCCGTAGACCATACGGTTACTTATCAGTGAATGCTTACCTAACAGGGTATTGTGTTAGGAGTAGCGGCCTTGTAGACCTTATCTATATTTGTTAAAATCTAGTTGATGCACCAGTTTATCACATGTTTGTTATGTAACAAATGGCAATTGGCATGTGCTCCTAAACAAGCACTGTCTGTTCATGTCAATCAGTATTGACATTTGCCATACATTGTGATACTATCTCTAATTTAGCTGCTCTAAGCTAGTTTGAGCCCATCACAAAGTCCCCATAATTCTGCTTCCACACTTGATGCGTTAACCCAATATAGTCTCTAATCATCCTTCCCAAGGACGGTTCAATTGAACCGATATAAGTTGTGACTGTTTGTGGCTACCATCGCATGGCTTAAAAGATTGCATATAGTTGCTAGGGTCAAGGCCGTTCACGTGATGTGGTGAACTACGGATTTGACAGAACCTGATGTGCATTTCGAGATTTCAAAAAGGCGATACAGTGAGAGACTTACAGTTTGGTTTGAGCGAGTGGGGTGTTGGCGTTAAGCAAACTGACACCAAGTTTTCGCAGATTGTTCGATGAATTGCCACATCAACCAGAGCTAGAACAAAACTTTGATTTCTAAAGGTCTAAGCCACATCTGTTTTTCAGTTGTTGCGCCACGTTCATTTTCAATCCAACCCACGAGAAGTTTCTCACCAGTCTATCAATTCAGCAAAATCACTTGACTTCTATGGGATCACAGCTACCCCATTACATGAGGCAGAACTCAAGTGACCGTTTGAGTCAGAGTCACTCGCTTGATCCAATACTTCTAGAAACGAAAAACATAATGTGTCGTGGAATACTACTGTACGATTGATGTACATCTTGGCCGCCAAAAATTTCTAGTTTTGTCTACGATGATCACACTCTTCATTGTTTCCTAATGCACCTCCTAAACACCTAGGACTCCCATCACTCCCATCACTGTCAAATTATCTATATGCTGCTATGTTATCAACTAGATGAATGTCATGGATAACAACAGTGATAAAATTGTAACATCCATTTCATACTTCTTCCAATTCCTTTTCAGGGCACGGAATGATTTCAAAAATATCTGTAGGCCATCCTCAAACATTTTCTTTCCACTAGCTCTTCCATCACTGAGACTGTGCAATTAACTTTTGTATTTCTGTTTAATCGTTCATCAATGACACAAATTTTCACACTTCCGCAGCTGCGGGTGCTCTCAGCAGTGAACAGAAGCTAGTGAAGGAACGCAGACGAGCCTCTGAATCTTTTGAACAATGATAGCTCACGGCTCAGTTAGAATACGTCGGATGAAAGAGGCTCTAGCACAAACGGTCTTCATCCTTTCATTAAGCATTCCATCTGCCAATTCCGAATCCTTCGACAACATTTCTTTCAATTTCCCATCTTTTCAGTCAAACGATCAGAGAATGACTTTTCAGGGCAATGCCTCCGTTCTGAACTCCGTCATCCAACTCACTCTAGGTGCACCATTGGAGAGACCCACAGACATAGTTGGCCGAGCAATATACCATCAACCCATGCACTTGTGGGACAGTTCAACAGGGAAAGTGGCAGATTTTGTCAGCCAGTTTACTTTCGCTATCAATTCCCATATGAACTACTCCCATGCTGATGGATTGGTATTCTTTCTCGCTCCCAATGGATCGCAGATCCCTGAACACTCAGAAGGATGCTTTCTAGGCCTCGCAAGTTTGAATCCAAATTCTACTAACTCTAGTACTGCATTTGTTGCGGTAGAGTTTGATACTTTCTATGACCATTCAACAAATACATGGGATCCGCTCTGTAATCATGTCGGTATCAATGTAAACAGCCTGGCTTCTGTCAGGAAAACTTGTGTCTCATGGATGAATTACAAGATACTCCATGGTCAACAAGTCCATGCTCAGGTTACATACAATTCTAGAGCAATGAACTTGAGTGTTGTTTTTGGAGATGATGCTGATAATTATACCAGCCTCTACTATCAGCCAGTCAACCTGACAGAGTACTTGCCAGAATGGGTGGTTTTTGGTTTCTCGGCAACGACGGGGCAGTTGTTTGAGGCTCATACAATTTTCTCGTGGGAATTCAACTCTAGTCTACGAATCCGTGACAATGTAAATGGTTCGACCAATGCGACTACCGTTGACACACCTACGGATGGTATGACCCGAGGGAAAAAGAGTAAGTCCTGGGTGAGGGGGGCTATCTTCGGCTTAAGCTCTTTGGTGTTTCTTATCCTTGTTGCAGGATTTGGCTGGTATTGCTGTCAGCTAAAGAGAAATAGAAATGATCAAAGTGGAGAAGAAGAAGAAGATGTTCCAGGGATGGATGAAGGATTTGAACAGTCGAAGGGACCCAAGAAGTACTCCTACAAGGTCTTGGCTGTCGCGACCAACAACTTTGCCAAAACCCGGTTGCTCGGAGAAGGGGGTTTTGGAGGAGTGTATGAAGGCCACCTCACTGATGTAAATTCCCAGGTCGCCATCAAGAAGATCACTCCAGATTCCAAACAAGGCATAAAGGAGTATGCCACCGAAGTGAAGACAATTAGACATCTCAGGCATAAAAATTTAGTGGAGCTCGTCGGCTGGTGTCATGAGAGAAATAAGTTCCTCCTCGTGTATGAGTTCATGTCTAACGGTAGCTTAGACTCTCATTTGTTCAAAGATAAAATGCCGCTGACATGGGAAAAGAGGTACAATATCGCTCAAGGCATCGCCTTAGGGCTGAAATACTTGCACGAGGATTTGAAACAATGTGTTGTGCACAGGGATATAAAGTCTAGCAATATCCTACTTGATGGACAATTAGAGGCTAAATTGGGCGATTTTGGCCTGGCTCGGATAGTCGACCATGCCAAAGGGTCGCAAACAACCCTATTGGCTGGGACCATGGGATATTTGGCCCCTGAATGTATCTATACAGGGAAGGCAAGCAAGGAATCTGATGTCTACAGCTTTGGAGTCGTCATCTTAGAAATAGTGTGTGGAAGAAGAGCTATCGAACCGAGAGCATCACAAGGCCAAATCCAACTCGTGGAATGGGTATGGGAGCTCTATGGAATCCAAAAGCTATTCGATGCGGCAGATCCAAAGTTAGGAGAAAATTTCGATGCGAGACAAATGGAGTGCTTGATGATTGTAGGCCTCTGGTGCGCTCATCCAGACCCTAAGGAACGGCCTCTCATAAGCAAAGCGATAGCCTTTTTGAACTTCGATGCTTCACCACCCATTCTCCCATCAAATATGCCCATCCCGACATATATCGTGCCTCCATCTTCGATGCCAGAATCGTCGCATGCTTTGTCCACCAGCTTCAGAAGTAGTGAACCACCGAGCGCTTACAGTACCGAACTGTCTGCATATACTGGCTCTTCCAAGAAGTCTTCCAATACATCTTCTTCGGCTTTGCTTCGGAACACAGTGTAAGTTCACAGTTTTTATGTGGGCTGTATTGCAACTATTCAGTTGTATGATTTGTAACTACTTCATGTATACAGGCAGAACTTTAGTTTCTAGTTTCTGTTTGCTCTTTATTGTGTTAGATATTGGTGGTAGTATTTGATATGGATTTTGATGTGAAAGTGTGTGTATGAGCGTTTGTGGGACAACACAACAAAGGGTGAAAGGATTACAAGCTTATGTGTCAAGGCTTTTTTTTGGTTGGTCTCTGTTGTATACATGACCGAACAGCCTTGCCTAATTGTATGCTCAATCCACCGACTAATACTTGCAATTAATTTCTGCATTTGTCGGAGAAACCTTTCGGGTTTTAACTTGGCCACAAACTTCAACTACCCTCTATTAAACTAGGGACTTGTACATGTTAATCCTAGAGGAACGTAAGCTTTTCTAGAAAAATTGATAAATAAACTTCAACGCGACGGACTTTACCAAAAAAAAAAAAAAAAAAACTTCAACGCGACGGAATTATAGGAAAGATACATTGTGTTGAGAATAGGTCTCAAGCTTAACCCCATAACGAAAACCCGATGCAAATAGGCTTTCCTAGTTTGAGTGGGTTTCCCGAAAGGGGTGTTATATTTTGGATCAAATTCTAGTCTATATAAGAACTGGGTCTTCTTCATGAATTGTATTCAAAATGAGCTCTTAGTGTTCAAGTCAATAAATCTTGTACTTATATCTATGAATTCTTTTGTGAGATCGGAGAGTAATTGTGAGGGCTAAACATTGTTATGCGTGAATTATTGGATGTAATTGGGGTTAGCGACAAAAAGTAAAGACCATTAGACACCTCAAGCACAAAAATTTAGCGGAACTCATTGGCCGGTGCCACGAGAGAAATGAGTTCCTCCTCGTGTATGAATTCATGTCTAATAGTAGCTTAGATTCTCATTTATTAAAAGATAAAGCGCCATTGACATGGGAAAAGAGGTATAACATCGCTAAAGGCATTGCCTTAGGACTGAAGTACTTGCAGGAGGATTTGAAACAATGCGTCGTGCACAGGGATATAAAGTCTAGCAATATCCTGCTTGATTCGGAATACAATGCGAAATTGGGAGAGTTTGGCCTGGCTCGGATAGTCGACCATGCCAAAGGGTCACAAACTACTCTATTGGCTGGAACCATGGGATATTTGGCTCCTAAATCTATCTATACGGGCAAGGCAAGCAAGGAATTTGATGTCTACAGCTTTGGAGTTGTCCTCTTAGAGATAGCGCATGGAAGAAAAGTTATCGAGTCAAGTGCGGCAGAAGACCAAGTCCAACTTGTGATGTGGGTTTGGGTGCTCTATGGAGTCGGTAAGTTAATCGATGCAGTGGATCCAAAGCTAGGCTAGGATTTTGATGTGAGCCAAATGGAGTGCTTGGCGATCGCAGGCCTCTGGTGCGCTCATCCAGGCCTCTGGTGCTTGATAAGCAGAGTAATAACTTTTCTGAACTTTGACGCTTCGCCTCCTGTTCTCCCATCGAAATTACCAGTCCCGACGTATGTTGCACCTCCATCTCTACCAATCCAGTTGCTGCACACTTTGTCCTCCCAGAAATCTTGCAGTTCATCTTCTCCATTGCTTTCGAGTGAGGACTAAGTTACAGGGTTTTATGGAGTGAATATTCCGACTTATATCCTAACATTTCTGTTTTTAATTATACATGTATACATGCACACATTTCAATTACTGCTCCTTTTTGCTCTTTACTATTGGACTTTCATATTGAAGATTTAGAGGCATGACTGGATACATACAGATCATATTCTGTTACAGTGGCTATTACTCATCTCAAGTCTGGATTTCCAAGCAGGACCTTGTGCGACGGCCGGGTAACGGCGACTTCAATGATTATGCAGTCAATAACATGAATCAGAAATCAATGAATGCTAAAAGCAAGCTTGGAAACTATAAGGACACAGCACAAGTCATTTGGGGGCTTGCTCGTTATGCACTCGACGAGTCTTGAAATTCGAACTTTTGATCATTTCATTAACTCAAAATTTTCGTCCTGATCTATGCTCAAAATTGTCCATGTCGAGAAACAGTTCCATAGACTAGTTACGAATTGGCCTATAACCGGCAGGTTCGGTTCTCAGTCCAAGGGTTTATTGTTGATGTAGAAGTAGAAGTGTCATCGTCAATTCTTACCGCGGTAATGTAAATGGCTGATACAAATTCGTCGTGACTATTTCTTTTCACAGAGACAGTCAGCTAAACAAATTTCACTACCCTAAATCATCAAGTTCAGCCCAACGGGACAATTTTCTTCATTCCAACACCGCGAAATGCAACTCTTTTCCATGTCAAACACCCACCAAACACCATCCTCTGCTTTCTGCGAGAAGTAGATGCAGTTTCTCCTGCACCACCCCTCATCACTCACCAAGACATGGACACAACAATTAGCTCCCATGAAAAGTGCTCGATCCCCGATGGTACTCGCTTTGCTCCACAAGTAGTTATCGACGTTGAGCCTCAGAACTTCAACATCATCCACAACCTTCGCAGTCCTCCTGGACACGAGAAAAACCACCAAAATTTCACCGTCGATCTCAAGCAAACACTCCCCGAAGCTCCTCCACAAGGCATTAGGAACCGCCCTGCTTGGACACAGGGCGACGATCTCAGCGCCTGAATCCGAACACTCTATAACCGCGAGTGTCCCCTGCAAACTCAGGGCATAGAACTTGCCATTCACACCAACGGCATTGGCGAACTCCATATGCCGCTCTGAACTGTTCCCATAATTCGGGTCCTCAACATTGCAATCATACTTAACCCACTTGAATTCACCCAGCCGCCCCCCCTGTAGAGATTACAGATCACGAAAGCTGGGCGGCTTATGCCTGTCACCAGCATCACAGCAGGGTCGAAACTCCTCCGACAGTCCGCGTGGGGCAAATTCAGGACCGCGCGCTTGAACGGAACTTTGCAATCCCAAGGCGGGAGAGACGAGTACCAAGACTCGACGGGATTCCAGAGACAGACCTCGGAAGGCCTCGGCCGGCCTCGGCCGATGACGACGTCGTGCAAGTACCCGACCAGGTAAGTCCAGGGGTGCCACTAGCTCAGTCCCCTCCTGAGGTACGTCCCGTGATGCAGCCACATATGAGGGATTACGATGCTGAAATGAGCCTAATACCAAAAAAAACCTCAAACTTTAGCCTTTATCTCAATTATATTCTAAACTTTTTTTTGTCCCATAAAAAACCTCAAACTTACCACCTAATATTCAAAAAAACCTCAAATTTTAGCCTGTGTCCCAATTATGTCCTAAATTTTTTTTTGTCTCATAAAAAATCCCAAACTTTTACTTTTGTCCCAAATCTACCACTATTAACTTTTCCGTCCAATATTACCGTTAATTACTATTTTTTGATTTTTTCTTTTATTTTATTTTTCCTTTCCTTTTCTTTTTTTTCCCCTTTCACCTTCAACCTCTAGCTGGCGAGGCTTGAACTCGCTGGTGTTGGGCGAGGTCAGCCTCACCCACCCCAAACGAGATTCGTCATCGCCGTAGCTAGCGAGACTTGGCCTTGCCCAATCCTGGCGAGGGCTTAGACCCGCCGGCCTCGTCCTCACCGGCAACGGCGAGACTCGACCTCACTACTAGCCGGCAAGATCAAGCCTTGCCAACCATGGCAAGGACGAATCTTGCCAGGGGCTGGCGAGGACGAACCTTGCCAAAGGCGAGCGAGGCTTGATCTCGCTAGCGTTGGGCAAGGTCGGCCTCGCCCACCCCTAGCGAGGACTCGGCCCTGCTGGCCACTGGCAAGGCTCGACCTCGCCAGCGTTGGGCGAGGCTAAGCCACGGCAAGGATGAACCTCGCCAGGGGCGGGTGAGGCCGACCTCACCCAACACTGGCAAATTTAATGGTGAAGGGAAAAAAAAGGAAAAATAAAAAAAAAATCGAAAAAATAATATTAAAATAATTATTAACGATAATATTTGACGGAAAATTTAACGTTGGTGGTAGATTGAGACAAAAGTAAAAATTTTAGATTTTTTATGAGACAAAAAAAAGTTTATGATATAATTGAGATAAAGGCTAAAGTTTAGGTTTTTTTGAATATTAAGTGGTAGATTTTTGACAAAAATAAAAGTTTAGGGTTTTTTTTTAGACAAAAAAAAATTATGATATAATTGGGATGAAGGTTAAAGTTTTGGGTATTGGCCCTGCTGAAATGGGTGATGTCGGTCTCGGGGCTCGTGTCCAAGAGCTGGAGCTGAAGCCGATTCGATGGGCAACATGGGGCTGGCTTTGATGTCCACGACTTGGTCGTGACACCAAAAGTCATGCTGTGCATGAGGCGTGGGTGGTTGCGGGTGGTGTTGAGAAGTGGCCGTGGAAGGTCGGGCCAAGTGTAGGAATCGACTCTCTCTTCTCTCTGGTTTTGGCTTTTCTTTTGGCCATGGTGGTGCTGCTTCTTTGTCTGGCGCGCCGTCTGGAGAGAGAGAGAGAGAGAGAGAGAGAGAGAGAGAGAGAGAGAGATGCAAGTAGAGAAGTTTAGGGGACTATTTTATATCTAGTCGAGTACTCGGTCACTAAGTCTGAGGACCTTTTGCCGTGCAACATATAAAGCGCAGAAAAATTGAGGTCCCACCGTGTCCAAATCCTTGGGAACCACGCTTTCACTAAAAGAAAGATGAAATGTGGGATTGACATGCTAATGACACGGCCCGATGAGGATTGGAAGTGATCAAAAGGCTAGAGAGCTCGGACAAGGAGCTGCTCCCGACAAGTTTATAGGTTGGCAAATGGGGCAGGAATGAACCAAACTGCATACCGAATAAAGGGAGAATGTGCCTAACATATATATGTGAAAATTGAAATTAACTTATAAATGCGCATTTTGACGTAATAACAACTGTTAACTTTGAAACTCCAAAGTTAAGCGTGCACGGTAGGAGCACTCCCAGAATGGATTACCTCCTGAAAAGGTGTTTACCTGTATGCCAAAGGATAAAACCATAAGATTCGATATGGGACGGGCCAAAGCCAGCTATACCTCGAGTGAATTAAATCCAGGACGTCACAAACATTGAATTCTCGATCTATGATATCTTTTCTTCTACACTTAACATGGCTCACCGTCGAGATAAGCCGTTAGTCACTTGCTGAAATCAAGACTGTCCATGTCAATGTCATTCGACGGGGACGCGTGTAAAAAGGTTATGTAGTCTGTGTACCTGTTATTTATCAGAATGAAAGACACAGAGCCGCGGGGGCGCCCGGGGCCGATCCTCAAATTCCATAACCGTCTCCCGCACCCATCCGACACGCCCATCGAACGCACGGTTGGATGCATGCAAATGTGTATCCTCTCCCGTTGATTATAAGAATACTACAATCCTTCACAATTCGAACATCACATCCTAAAATGGGGCTACATATCCATTTAGGTCGAGCCGCCTGTTAACGTGGGTTAAAACTGTTAGGGTCCTGTCATAGGAAAAATTGGTGGCCGCTGTAGAGCAGGACTGGGCGACTAGACTCCGAATTTCAAAGTCTGAAACTAATTTGTTTGGAGATATTACTGAATTCTGCTGTTTATTTTCCTATCAGGTTAATTCTTGCTATAACACTCTAATGTAAATTTTATGAAGTCCTACTTCAAATGAATTAACATACATGATCACTAGTACGAATGAAGGATGAGTAGCTGCTCACGTGTCTATACCTCCGTTATGTAGAGCTTAATTATCTATATAGTTTCTCCAAGGTTGTTTGATTGGCTTCATAGCTGGGAGAATCAATCTTGAAGGTTGATGACTACATCACTGCACCAGTTTTGAGAATCAAAATTTGGATCGTGACAGTGAGCTATTACAGATTCAAAAAGAGAGAGATAACATGAATTTGCGCTAACACTTGTGTAAATGGATAGTACTGTCTTTGCGATGTCGTGCACAAGGAAGTAAACTTTGGAATTATTTTATTGATTTGATAAACTTGGACGAATTGATATCATTAGGAAGGCTGATCTTTCACAAGCAATGTGTGATATGTTAACACCCTTTATCATGTGCAAATTGGAGGTAAAATAGCACGTGGAATTGATGAACGTAGAATAAGATGGATGGATATACCGTTATATATCGGGCCAAAATATTATATGGAAAGCCCAAAGCCTAAGCCCTCAGCCCAACTTCATTTATCTTCACGGATGATACATGTTGAAGCCATTGAAGCCAGCAAACAAACCGAGGAACATAGAAGAACCCGTCTGTGAAATAGGAAAAGGAGAAAACAAAGAGAAAATTTTCGCACGTAGCCGTTTCGGACGTCCCCACAAACCAAATCAACTTCGTTTCGCAACACCTAGTAAGTATCAAGTAGGGGTGTGCAAAACGGGCAGTCCGAACCGGAAATTGCTCGGATCGGACTGGATCGGCTGGTTTGATCTGATTCCTGAGAGTGTCGGTCCGATTTCCAGTTCCTAAAAGTAGAATCGATGTCCAGGTGATTTAGTTCTCGGTTCCATTAGGGACTCGGACCGACTATGTATATATATTTTTTAATTTTTTTCTTCAAAAAAATTAGTAAAATGTGAATAAAACCCCAAGTAAACTTCATTGACAAAAATTTATTGATAAAAATTAGTAAAATGTGAACTAAATCTTAAGTGTTTGACCAAAAAAAAAAACTAACCCCTAAGTGATCGGTTCCCAGTCCTAAGACCAACTGATCCGGTCCCCAATTTCCAATTTTGGGAACCGGTTCTCCCGATCCGGTTCTTGGTTCCACCTTGGAACCGGACCAGGAACCGATCACCCCTAGTATCAAGCCCATTATTAGTCTAATCGGAGTAATATTTTATGTTAGGATATAAATTCGAAGTTATGTGAATTTTGAACTATAAGGTTCAATTGAGGAATTGTCAAGCTATGGATTTATATAGAAATGATAGCTTATGGCATTGTGAAGCCATAGAATTTGACAAAAATCAATTCAAAGCACGGTTTGATCAAAACGAATTTTTGAAGTTTCACATTTGAGTTACGTGTAATGAACAATATGAGTAACGGATAAAGATGGACATTCGTTAAAAACGAGTTTCTTCAGTAGCGCGTAAGAGTTGATTGGTCAACAAATACGCGCAATTTAGTTGAATTGTTTGTTAGAGTAGTGTATTACTTGGATTTTGGTGCCATCCGGTGGTCGTTTAGTATTTTTTTTCCGAATTAATAAAAAAAAATCAGGTCGGAACAGGATAAAATATGGAGCAGTCGAGATTAATTTAATTTTATGTGTTAATTTAGCCATAATTCGGAAAAGTGATTTTAATGAAAGTTGAAGAGGACATCCTAAGATTTAATTGTGAGTTGGAATCACTTAATTTGGAGTTAGTTAAGGCTTTCAATTGGATTAAAACTTAGAGTTCAGAATCAGGGGTAAAATAGAGAAGTTAACCCTTGGGTCAACTAATTGATTTCGTGGCTTCCAAGGCTAATTAGCCTCAGTGCATGTCTATTTGACTTTCTTTGTGACTAAATTGATAATTAACTTTCTTTGTGACTAAATTGATAATTAATTGCTTTAAATTTCAATTTACGAGGTATGACCCTTTCGTTGGGTAGCTTAGGGATGGAGATTAGAACCTAATTAGGTGTTAAGTGACCCAGCTCACCGTTTGAGGATATTGTAAATGGGGTTAGTTTTTTTCACTTGACATTAATTAATTAATCCATAGTTGATTACGAGGTAGATGGGTAATTGAAGTACATGTCATTATCCAAATCCCAAATCAAACCCGCTTTTTCTTGGTGGTTAGTGGATTGAGTGAACTTGCTTATGTGTGGATTAAGTGATAACATGAATAAATGATCTAACTGACAATGAAAACCAGTGGGAGAGAGCTCGAGGTGGTGGCCCTTGGTGGTGATTAGGCTTCGGTTCATTAGCTTAGCATTAATATTAACTACACTAGTTTAGTAAATAGACGTGTGAACTAATAATAAGACTTAATCAAATAGTCTAGCTAGAAAATAAAAATCGATTTAGACGTAGAATCGCTCTCCTAATGAATATGTAGCTTAGTCTAGATTAGTACCATCTTTCCTAATAAAATGAGTAGAAGGTAGGCCCGCCTTAATCTAGCTTAAACTAGGAATTTGGGCATAGTCTCTAGCCTCAAGTTCACGAGGATCAAGGGGCTTAAGAACAAAGCCTTGTATATTCTTTACTCGACTTGGTATCAAGTCAAGCTCACGAGGGATCATGCCCTGGAGCCTAGAATAAAGCCACGTGTATTCTTTGCCCCACAAGTATTGAGTTTTCATTTATGCACATTTACTTATGCGTTTCAATACTTGGGTGTATAATTCCCTCATTTTTATAACATTGGTTGTTCTTTTATGTTTAGAATAGTTAGAATAAACCTTAGGATCATCATAGATTCCTAAAAACCATCGCATGAACACTTTGGTCCCAAATGTCTTGTTGTCGAGTTTTCCCAACACTTCGTTGCTATTCAGTTGGACGCATTCACGTCAGGTTTACCAGGAAACTTCCGAAGTGTTGTTGCCCAAGACAAATGCAACACTTCGATTGAACATATGATCAGGAGAGTGACAGTTTTGTTTTTCTTCCCTAGCCCATTAGGCGACTTTCTCATCAGTTTACAAGAGGACGGCCAAAACAACGTAGAAAACCTATACTATAGAAACACTTGCCATGTCATTTCACCATAGCTCTCAGAGAGGCTGATTAATCAAGACTTCCTGTCTTCTTCTTCTTCTATGTAGTGTACAAATGCAGTCCCATCTTCTTGTGAAACAGATCGAGCATCCAACCATCGTAGCTCAAAATGTCTCCGAAACAATTTGTTCTTGCACTCCTGCTCTTGATTTCCCTGACATCAACGCATGCGACGATGTACAGAATCATCGACCATACCGCTAGAGCCCCTGGAGGAAACAAATATGTTGATGAGCTGAAAGGCAGCTACATATCCCGCGTTCTATTTGGCGCGACTGTAGAAGTTTTGAGCACCCTCAATCAAAAGGAAGGTGAGGGCAAGAAGTATGATATGGTGACTCTCCGAATCGAGAGCTTCGCTCAGTCGCCACATGCAGTCTCCAGTACTAAAGACAACGTAATTCGGTTGAACGCAGATTATCTCCAACGCTATCGAGGAGATATAAAAGAAGAGTTCGCTGGAGTGGTGTACCATGAAATGACCCACGTTTGGCAATGGACCGGTAATGGTATGGCCCCCAGAGGGCTTATCAACGGCATCGCTGATTACGTGAGATTGAAAGGCGGGTACGCATCCAAAGGCTGGCCGAGGAAGGGCTCAGGGTCAAGATGGGACGATGGTTATGCAGTCACGGCTTATTTTCTCGACTACTGCAATGGCCTTAAGCACGGTTTTGTTGCGGAGCTTAATGCTCTCATGAAAGATTCCTACACTGAGGCGTTCTTCGTCGAGTTGCTTGGAAAGTCTGTGCACGAGCTGTGGCACGATTATAAACTTGCTTATGGTACCACAAGAATCCCCGGTAGCGAGGAGGGCTATCCAAAGTCATACACGCGCACCCGCCCCTTCGACAATTCTGTCCCGTGGAAGACACGTGAAGTGGCAAAGAGCGACGTCTACTCGAAGCCACTGGAGAATGATAATTACTTTCGCATAGAGGTCAATGGAGTCGTACTTGACACTAACCCCTTTCAACAAGATGACATTGCAGAGAGCCCACAAGACTTGGGTTGGTTTGCTGAGCTCTCCTCCATGCTTGAAAAGAACAGCGCACCAATTCCTTCCATCAAGTCAAGGAAACTAGACCCGAATTGGCAGGGGGCAAAAGGTAGGACACCCAGATCGGAAACAGACGTGCCCATGAGCAAATGGCAAGCTTAACAGCGGTTTTGTTCCACTAGGACAGGCAACTCGTCTGTGATTATGCACCGCCATGCGCGGTAATAAATAAGTGCTATGTGTTTGTTCGCCAGCTTTGTATTTTCCTCCGTGTGCTTGTTGGTTTGTGAAGGCCATACGTATATGTCGTTTGGAGTTTGAACTATGTTGTTCTGCTGTTGAAATTTCTATGACACGCGATATAATTCCATGCTGTTCTCTATACGTTTTCAAGATTTTACACCCATCGACTGTGTTATATTGTTGGCGGCTCGCACCGGCAACAACACCCGTCAAATTCTACCAATGATCAGGCTATGAGACATGGAAGCTGACACGATAAATTTGTCGAAGGGACTTCAGCAAGTTCCTGAAGAGTTTCAAACACCAAATCATTCAGTCGTCGCTTTTTCCTGTTCAAGTTGTTTCACATTATTGCCACTTCAAGATCTTCTATGGCCTCATGAGAAAAAAAAACTAGCACGGACCCAGTCCATGTGTACCTGGTGAATCCTAAAAGTCTAAATCAAGTTAAATACACGTGAGATCCACAGGATCAACGACCAAGATTATTCATTCCACACCGGATTCTAGCTAGAACGTGTTACTTACTGACCGTTTGCGACGATCATGAAAGACGGTGATAGTTAATTCTTTTCCGTGATTGCTTTCTATGGATCCGAGGTGATGAACAGATCAACCATCCAACAATATGAGTCCATCTCCCATGTTGGATCATTGACCAATAAGACACGTGACAGAAGAGATTTTCCATGTTCTATCATCTTTTATCATCATATCTTATATGGTCAACTGGAGCCTTAACAAAGATATAATTAAGCATCGCCGGAATGGTACAGGTCACACTTTTAGAGTACTGTTGCATATCACACAAAAATAGAAGTCGGTGCATTAAAAAACTGTAAGGTTTTCACGATCAACTTCTTGACAAGTGCATCCGTAGCACTCCTAGACAAAATTCTTGTATTTGTATACAAATTGATCCCGTTATCTTGCGTAATTTTAAACTAATTAACAATGCGGGATTTGTCTACTTGTAAATGTTCTCACCCGACAAAATGGTGAGATCGTTGAGAATGTTTCCAGCCGTGGAAAAGATTGTACACTCCTTGCCACATGGAGATGAGAATACTAGTGTGATCTAAATTTTCAAACAGGCATGACCAAAGAGTGCTAGCTGCACTGGCCCCCTGCTCCTCCCTCTGATTAACACTCCCTTTTACTGGGCCATATTGCTATTGTCAGTCAACATTCTACTTATGGATAAGCAAGACAAACTGACCGAACTTAGGCTGCGTTTGTTTTCGGAAAAATATTTTTTCGGAAAATATTTTTCGTGTTTTCTGATGTTCGGGGGCAGAAAATATTTTCCGTGGGAAAACATTTTCCTTCCCCACCCCCAAATCCTTCATTGTTTTGAGGAAAATGATTTCTGCTTCTAAAAAGCGAAAATCATTTTCCACCAAACTCCTCCTTCCCCCCTTCGGTCGCCGACCGCCGCTGCCGCCGCCATCGCCGGCTGCCGCTCGTCGGTTGCCGCCGCCGCCAGCCGTGGTCGCCAGCCGCCGCTCGTCGGTCGCTGGCCGCCACTCGTTTACCGCTATGGCCGACCGTCGTCGCCGGTCGCCGCCGCCACCGCCGGCAAAATATATTTTCCGAAACTTTTTCATATTGGTTGCCGAATATCGAAAAATTATATTCTAAGAAAATATTTTCCAGGAAAATGACTTCCGGGAAAATATTTTCCAAGAACACAATATTTTCCGCCAAATGAACGGAACCTAAGAACTGGATCGAACTGGATCAGACCGGACCAGACCAGCCAGTTCTAGGCAATTCCAAGGGGTGCAGTCCGATCCCAGGTTCCCATTTTTGGAACCAGTGACCGATTGAGAACCAAACCAATCGGACCAGATCGAATATATATATATATAATTTTTTAAGAAAGTAGAAACCCTAATCATGTTAATCTGCCTTTCCAATTCCCTCCCGCATTTCCCTCCCATGGCCTCACCTCACGCCTAGCTCGACGTCGACACTGCTTGGCTCTCACTACCTTTCCTCTCGTGGCCTTGCCTCATGCCTCGCTTGATGCCAACGGCGCTCAGCTCTCACTTGACTCTTAGTCTCAGATGGACAGCCCTTTCTTGTAATCAGTAAATTTTCCTTGCTCGACTTTCTATTGAAGTGAGGGTTTGCATATAGTTTTCCTGGGATCGACTTGTGGCGTTGTTGTTTTAGATTTGCTCATTTGAAATCTACAAATGTGATTAAATTTGTTTTATTATAGGAAACCCTATGGATTATTTGGTCGGTTTGCTTGTGCTCTGCGTTGCCTTGCTGAGGGAAAAACGTTGTTAGCGAGCATGGTTGACTGAATTTGGGCCTCTTGGTTGAAGAAACCCGAACATAAGGCAATATCTCGACGAAAGCGAAAAAAACCACCGAGCAGCGAAGTCTCCGCAATTCCTGCTCCTTGTGTTGGCGTTCGCATACTTTCTTACGGAAGACCTGCCGAAGGAAGCACAAGTGATTGGCTTTATGGAATCAGACCAGTCCAATTATCGGTTCCCAGGTAGGACTGGACCAAACAGGACCGAAAACCGATCACCCTTGATTCTACTTGTCCCTAAATCAAGGAAATACCCTTGGCCCCAAAAACTTCAAAATCTCCAGTCCAAAAATTCTCATTCCTGCTTCAGCTTCAACCTTGACAGACACCGAGTCACACGCCACCTCCAACCACCACGATGGCATCGGCCCCAGCGCAACCCATCTCTCTCTCTCTCTCTCTCTCTCTCTCTCTCTCTCTCTTCAGGCTTGGGCATGATGCCCGCATGGGTTCTCATAACACTGCTAGAAAGACACTTTATCTGCGAATAAAAGGAAAATGTATAAACTCGGGATGACTTTGGCCAGCAACTGTTAGGTACTTCATTCCTATTTCCACCGTACATGTATGTAAAAGAATTGACTCAATGCAGAAAAGAATAATCTAAAGAGAAAAAAACTCGATCCATGAATAAACTAAATATGGAGAAAATTGGAATAGACCTTTGATTTTTTTTCTAATTCCTAATTTACAATCTACAAGAAAGAAAGACAAGTAACTTTCTTCAGAAAAAGAATAACTACGAAATTTAAAACAAACATCTCTCAAAATGAATTGGCTTCTAATGTTTGTGTACAACTTACAGAGTAAAAACCGCTAAAAAATGCAGAGCGGATGGTTTCGTTAGTGAACTGTCATTAGCCTGTGAGAATAAATGCATGAAGAAGACTTTGCGCAGCTTGAGTCTCATCCGGCGTGCCGGAGATGACAACGGTCCTCTCATTTTTCCCAGGACGAGGTTCATGTACTATAACCTTTGCACCAGAAATCTATTGAAAAGGCATCATAGGGTAAACATAAGTTGGACTGAGCTATATATAATAAATCAAAAACTGATAGCTACAGATTGAATACAGTACAGAATGACAGGAATGGCATGTTGAACTTTCATCTCTTGTATCTAGTTTTATCCGTTGGAAGTAAACCCCAGTACCCTTTTATGATACTTTCCATTTACTTTAATATTCAAGAAAGGAAGAATGGTATGTTGACATTTTGCAACTTCACGTGGAATGTAGCTTATGTATTCAGGGAAAAGAGCAAAGCATCACTGAACCAATTAAAAAATTTCCATAGTTTCCAACATCCTATACATGGATAGTCAAAAGATGTAGGAACGGAAGTTCGGTAACCTAAAAGATCTTAAATTTGATTTCTTCACCCTATTTGCATTCAATACAAAAGTGTGGTCTATAAATTTTTAGGCCAACTAACCAAATGCCGAACAGAAACAAACAGAAGTATCAAACACCAGTTGAGATAAGATTGTCATATATCCCAGGGTTTCAGTCAACTCGAGTTCAGGGAGTAACAAGGGCACATAGAATTGGACAAGAATATAATTGGCCTGCAAAACGTGCACAGAAACGTAAGTGCTTCTGTAGGAAGAGGGCTTAAAGAGAGGGATGGAAACATTTCAACTCACTACGAACACAAGTTGAAAAGTAGAGCAGAACTTATGTTTGCCAAATTAAGCACACCAAATGAAGCAGGCAATCTCCCAAAGAAGCATGTATAAGTCTACCTGTCTCAGTCTAGTCAAATTGCTACCATTCTCCCCATACACACAGTGCATGACATTTTCAGGAATGACGATCTCAACCGTAGTGTTTGTCACAACAGCTGATTTACTCCCACTGCACAAGTTAGGTTATAAGGATTAGTAAACAGAAGAGTTGCAAGGCTAAAACCTAAGAAATGTGCTTTCTGTGGCATCCATTACAAATTCTTGATATTAGTTAGGCACGTCACCCTCTGGGTATGCACAAGAGAAGCACCGTTTACATTATCTAGCAGTCGCCGTGATCAAGTAATTCGGTCTCCACAACCGCAGACATGTTTCGAAATTCACTAATAGGAATTATTAACTTGGAAACCGAATGGCTAATAAGTTTGCAAGCTTCAAGAACAAAGGCTGAGAATCTCAGTTAACTGCAGTCCCACAAAGAGCATCAATAGTGAATTGATGGTTAAACAGTAAAATGCAGGTCTCTTGCCATGTACTGCTGTGACTTAGTCTTCAAATACTAAAATCAATGGGCCCCACTTTGATGTGATAAGGAAAATCTAGAACATGGAAATTGCTCAATTACGCCCTCAAAAAGGAAGAAAAGCCAACATGATCCATTAAACCCAAATCCTTATGAGATATATTTTTTTAATTAAATGCTCACATTTTACCTTTAAATGACACCTATCATATTCTAGACCAAAAAAGTAATGTGATATGCTCTTATAGCTAGCCCACAGACTACCAACCTGCCAAGTTCTGTACCACTTCTTAGTGATGTCAAACCTCTGCCACCATCTGAGATGCTTCTTTGCGGAACTCCAGCAACTCCCTGCAAATAAAATGACCACAGAAGTGAATGTGCTCAGAAAAATATCAATTTGATCCCCACATACATGAAGCATGCGCCAAAGAAATATGAGCAAAGAGAACACACCTGTGATGTCCACATCCTTGGTGGGGAAGGATGATCAAGATGATGCCTTAATCCAAGTTGATCTGTACTAGGTGTCAAAGTTGTGTATCTGCTAAGACCTGGAGAAATACCTGGTGATGTGTCCAAACCCAGAGCAACAGGATCCTTTAGTCTTCCATAAGGACTAGTCTCTGCCAAAACAGAGGAAGCCATCCTGCTTTCCAAATTGTTTGATGAGCTGGGACGAATGTTATCTCGCAGTCTACCAGTTATATTGTATAACGCATTTTGAACATTAGAAAACTCCCCTGAAATCTGCATTATAGAGACTAGTTAGGATATAGAAGAAACCTGCGTATATCTGCAAACTACTCTCAACAAGTTGTGTTCACTCGACATGCTAAAAGTTATCAATGTGGTCCACACACGTAAGAACCTTAGCATACACCAAAAGCTATCATCACATCTCAACCATACAACTTTTAAGAGCTTCATGTAAATCCCCCAGAATATTAATAACACTGTAACAAGCAACTAATTAGCATGAATTCTTGTAAACCCAGGAGATGGCACATCTCTCAGTGGCTTGCAACAGAATTTGCACAGAGGCTCCAAAACCTACAAACTTAATAGCTCCATCATATTGCGCTTCATCTTGCATAGAACATAGGCCACATTTCTTGCACATGACCAAGATGAATCACAACATGATTACATAATTGTAATATCCATGAAAAACCTTAAGACTCAGGTCATTTTCAAGAATCCATGAAAAACCTTGAGAATCAAAATAGTTGATCCTTGATAGATGGATAAGCTTGCCAACTTGCAAAGACCCATAAGAAATCTGACAAAAAGATTAATCAACTCTTTACCAGTTGAACCACTGCACTTTTAGGCCTTCAACATCAAATTCAAACTGCAGCATACAACATTAACCCCACGTTGACTTGAAAACTCAAACTGCTCATATACTCAAGTATATTTTTCCGCAAGAAAATTATGGTAAATTAAAAATAAGCTGCAGCATCACACCTGTACCACTTCATCATCCTCTGAAGCACACTTAGGGACCTGGTCACCCACCATTATCCAAATGTTAGTCCCTGTTACCCTCCGTGTTTCTGAAACTATAGAGCCTCCTTTTCCCAGCAAGCAACCAACTAGGTTTGATGGGACTACAAGACGAGCAGTAACAGGAGAACCCTTACTTGAGCCAGAATCCAGACCCTTTTCAGTGCCAGCTTCAATTGACCTCGTGAAAACAAGAACAACAGCCTTTTGTGCAGGTGAGTAGCGTGATTCGGGATTCTGCATTGTATTTCAAAGCCAACATTACTTACATCACAATCCGTCAAAGGATAACTGGATGTAAATTAGTAAAAGAAACCAAATAACACACCTCAGAAGCCGTAATAGTTATTAGTCGCTCATCACACTCAGCTACAGTAGGTCCAACACTTATCGAAGCACCTGATTCATTTTGAAGAGCCTTAACAATGGAGCCCCCCCTTCCAATGACACCCCCAACCCTGTCATTGGAGCAAAGAATTCTGTAGCTAACTTCTTGCTGAAGTGTTTTTGCTTCGATGGTAGGGGCCCTGTCCACTTCAACAGCCAAAGGATGAACTCCTGCACCATAACTAACTGCTCCACTTGGCATTGCGGGGAACACTGGATTCCGCTGAGGAAGATCTACATGAAAGTCAGGCAAAGTCTGGAGGGGCAAAGAATCAAGAGTTCTGCCACCAGTTGTCCGAGACTTGTCAGGTATCTTATCAGCCAGTGGACATTCTTGAAGGCGGCCAGAGACTGCAACAAGTGCCTTCTTTACTCCATGAACCTCCCCTTCAATCTGCCACATGAATGGACACTTACACAAATAGCAACACCACTATAATAATTCAAAGAGGAGAAACATCGCTCCATTCCCTATGGCATCCTTTGGGTTCAACTAACTGCACTTATAAAATGGCTTTCCCATATCCTAGTGACATGAGTGAATGATAATAGCATCGCTACAAGATAAGGTTGAAACTCCGAATAAAAATAGCAGACGAGCTATTTGTATTCCTTATGAAACAAATCTCTTGCAACTAGACCACCCCATCGCCCTTCCCATGAGGTGAACCATAAGTTAGCAACACCTAATTGATCATTGATGCAACATTTTAGACAGTCAATTTTATCAGTCAAGAAAACCAAATGACATTTTGTACATGTAAACTTGTGAAGCGTATGTCAGAGACATCTCCATCTTATCACGCATTGAAGTTTCTCAGAAGACCCTGGACATCATTGCTCTTGCATTCTTTCGTTCGTGCAATGCCACCGCAAGAATCCTAGCTAAGCCATATCAATTAAAGTAACAATCTTCCAGAGGTCCGGAAGAAAGCCGAACAGGGGCCTCGCCTCGATAGTCACACCAGATATTTCATGCTTATTCAAGTTGCAAACTTTCTTATATATATGTGCTAAAACCTTTCCAAAAGAGCGAATGCCGCCGCGCGGCAACAATTAAGACTCTTTAATTATATCCTAACGGGCATAACTCTACCTTGAACATTGCAAGCAACCCCTTACCTCTATCATCTCTTCGCCGGCAGCAGCACACGCGGGCAGCTGCTCGGTCAAAACCCTAATCTTGCAGCCGCTCTCCTTCCTTATCTTCTCCACCGTCTTCCCTCCTTTACCGATCACCGACCCGGCCTGGCTCTTCCCCGCCAAAACCCTGCAGGAAACCACCCCGACTCCCACGGCATCCCCGTTGCTCTCCGCCGCGACCTCCAGGATCCTCTCGAAAACCCTCAACAGCGCCTCCTGCGCTCTGGACACCTCCACCTCGCCGCCCTCGACGTCGCCGTCGCCGTCGCTCGCCCCGGGGCTCTCGTCAACACTCTCGCCGCCGCCGCCGCCGCAGCCGTCGAGCGAGACCGAGATTCTGGCGGAAACCGCGCTCGGGGCGATCACGGTGATGACCCGGTCGGGCGACTCCTGGGGCGCGTCCTCGACCCGAATCCTCGCGCCGGTCGACTGCTGGAGGCGCTTGATGGTGGCGCCGGACTTGCCGATGACCCCGCCGATGCGGGACGCGTGGCAGAGGAGCCGGAACGCGGCGTGGCCGGGCGGCACGGAGAGGGGAGGGGGAGGGGCCCTCGACCGCTTGAAGGACGGGCCGTCCGCGGCGGCGGCGGCGGCGGGGAGGCTGGGGCTGTGGTCCGGCATGGCTGCCGAGGGCCGGGGCAACGGGCGGCGCTTCGCGGGGAGAGCGAGGAAGCTACTGCCCATGCTCTCGAGGGCCGCCACCGGAATTCATGAATTTCGATAAAGGTAAGTTTTCTAGAGAGAGAAAGAAGAGAGAGAGAGAGAGAGGGGATGCGGTCGTGACCATGGAAGTCGCAGATACGAGGAAGAAGAAGAAGGCGGAAAGGGACGGTGGCCTGCCGGTAGCCGGTCAATAATGGCACCCCCCATTTGCTCCTCTCCTCGTTTATTCCTTCTTCCCTGTTTTTTTCGTCTTTTTTTTTTGTCCTCGTACCTTTTTTTTTTCCCTCTTGAGAACAAAAAATTGCCATTTTCGATAAATAAAGCCGGTTTCCCGTCTGTTAGCCTGATTAAAAAAAAAGAGAAAATAGATAAAAATAGTCCATGAACTTTGATTTAATGTGCAATTTGATCCCTGAACTTTAACCTGATGTTCAATTTGATCCATGAACTTTCAATTTGTTCAATGTGGTCCATGAACTTTTAAATTTAGTCCATGAACTATTTGAAAATATTCAATATAGTCCTTCCATTAATTCAAGTGCAGAGACCATATTGAACATTTTCATATAGTTCATGGACTAAATTGAACACATATTAAAAGTTAAGGGATTATATTGAACAAATTAAAAGTTCAGGGACCAAATGGAACATTATGTTAAAGTTCGGAGACTATATTGAATAAATGAAAATTCATAGATCAAATTGCACATTAAGTCAAAATTTAGAGATTATTTGTGCCATCATCCCTAAAAAAAAAAAAAAAAAGAAACAACGAACCGAGGGGAGAGAGAGGAAGGGTGTTTCGATCGGTCAACCGGAAAAACGAGGGCTGTAACGGTATAACGCTCGGGCTGTTTGCCCGCTTTTATGTATCGAAAAAAAAAAAAAGGAGGAAAAAAATTTGAGCATCTCAGCCAATTCCAGAAATCGCACCGCCATTTCCCAATATTGCTAATGCAAACCAAGATTACTCACGGGAACTTCTAGAAAAAATTACCGGAAGCAAGCCTAATATGCCTTGCCCTACTTTAAGTTTTGCCTTGCAATTTTACACCTTACTTTAATTATTCTCGTGTCTCTATTTATGAATATGTCACTTTCCTTTCAAAAGCGCCATCCCGCTAATTCCAAATTGTCCAAATTACTCAAAACTAACTTAAAACCAAACCGTCCGAATATGAACAAGATGCCAAAATGAGTTTATAAGGAGATGCAATTTGATCTTTCTAATATTTAGTCTCGTTTAGAGGAATGTAAACAGTATAAATTATCCTCGTGTCTCTATTTACGAAAACGTCATTTTTTTTTTCCGAAAGCATCCATCCCTGAATTCATGAATTGTTGCAACCGCCCAAAATACTCAAAACTAGATGAAAATTGAACTGTCCGAATCTAAACAAGATGCCAAAATGAGTTTATAAGGAGAAGCAATTTGGTCTTTTTGTGTAAATAGTATTTCCAACAAAAAGAGACATGTAAGCAATCATAAGGTCAAAAAGCGATATATGTTTTTGTTAGTTTTTTAAACAAATTTTGCCTTTAAAGATGAAATTATATTACTACCTGTACAAATTATGTGCAGTATTGCATAATTGTATAGGGCAAGTAAGGTTTTTAAGCCATACCCATGCTTATTTTGTAAAACTAGAAACCACACAATAATCATAAAGTTTTCCTGCAAGTTATTGAGATCCGTATTCGTTTCTTATTTAAAATGGATAAAACCGAATATTACAGTAATTGAGATAATTACAGGTACTTTGTATAATTCAATTTAGGTACTTTCATCCTTTCAACAATCTAATTATATCTTTTCTAACTAGATCATTTGTCCATTACATAACTATTTTCATTTTTCTCCACATGCAAGTGTGTAGTCTTTTGCCAGTTTAATAGAATGAAATCTGTGTATATTGTATGATTTATGGCAGCATAATTGCACATTTCCTCCAATTCATGCCAAAGAGATTTATTTACCAGAATTTCACCGGGAAATGAGCAAGAACCAAACCATCCATTCCTTATGTTACAATGACGAAAAGTGAGCAAACTTTGTCTGCAGTGCTGCAAGAGAAACCACAAACACTTTGAATCCTCTAGTTTCTTCTTGTCTTCCCGAAGAAAACTTACTTTTCAGAGTTTCTTGTTCTTGGAACTTCAGTGACAGCATGAGAAGTCATTACATACTGACCAAGCTTGAGGATTAGAGGCTCTCTGAGGTGGAGTTGGCTCCTGTCTAGTTCCTCTTGATGACATTGAGCAGGCTCAGCTGGGTCATGCCTTGTTATGTGTCACTTTGACATTTTGAGTATATTCTGACACTCAATCCTTTCAGAAGAATACTGTATGAGACACTGACCATGAGATGAGTTTTTCCAGAGTAAAAGCTCACCAGAAAGTTGGGCAACAAAATGCTGTAATTACCATTTGGAAATGTCTGGTTTTAGTGCCGATGCATACATGACAAGAAAAGGCAGCAGGATAGCTCAGACCGGGAAAAAGAAAGACGAGAAAAGTGAACAAAGAATTCATCTAATATCATATACGTTCATAGTACAAAATTTTATCAGCCAACTTGCTGAGACAGAAGGACAAGAAGTCCTTGTGGACCCACTAGTATTTCGTTCAGAAAGCTGACCAGTCCGAACCATACAACTGGAGTCACATCAACACCGCCGAGGGGAGGGATCAGCTTCCTTGTTGGTATGAGAAGTGGTTCCGTAGGAGCATAAGCAATTACATAAGGGAACTTCCCAACGGGAAGTTTCGGGTACCATGACATTACAATTCTCACAACGAAAAGGAAAGCAAAAGCCGAGAGAAATGGGCCCAGGATCCCAATTGCTAGCTTCGCTGTTGCTGGGTCCAGATCTGCGATAACTAATCCATGTAGGGTATCTGTGGCAAATTGTGGAACATCAAGCTTAAAATTTCTAACAGCGTCATGAGAGTTGAATAGGTCTGCCAGAGTGGCTGAACTTGATGATACCAATTCATCACTAGAAGGTACTGCAACCTCCCAACATGCGCTACATCTCACGGACTGGAGTTGAAAACCTGATTTTCTTCCATTGTGCCATTTGAAGCTTCTCTGCCACAAGTAGAAAGCCAATTCACTAAGATACTACAACCATCTGAGTTGCTATGAACTTCGTAGAAGCCAAATCACATATGGTCATGGCATATCAGAAAACATAAGCCTTTGCTATCTGTTTCTTGAACATTCCTAGGCTAAAAAGAAATAACTTTTCCAAGATGATGAGAGATTGGTTGGGATGAACTAATCAGTAAGTAATGGTAGTTAAATGTTGGAGGCTGCACTCACTGGCTCTATTTCCATCTATTGGATGAAGACGGACAGTGTGGAAATGCAACAGTTCGCACCTGTGCTCTTTTCTTTAGAATGAAGTAAATTTCTTGAGGCAATAGATTTTGAGCTGGGGATCTTTGTGCTCTGCCTGCTTATGTACTGTAAATTACCTAACCAAAGCCTCATCGGACGAAGTTACAAATGGTTATCAATTGGTTGTTTCAGGCTCAAAGACTCTATATTCCAGGTTATAGAAGTATCCTCCAAAAGCCAATGCCAATCTTCCAGACAAACAAGAACAAGGTGACAAAAATTGCAGAAACATGGTCAATTTCCAAATTTTAGGTAAATGAACATTGCGTGTATAACCACTTATCTTACCAAAAAAAAAAAAACATTGCGTGTATATCTTTACCAAAAGAAAAAAAAAACATTGCGTGTACATCCTTACCAAAAAAACAACATTGCGTGTACATGAGCAGACTAGACCTGCAGATTCAGCCAAAGAACCAATAAACAACAGAAAGGTACATAGGCAGACTCATTAAGCTGACTGCAGAGTTAGGGAAAGTGATCTGGAGGGCCATCAACAAAATCGGTGGTTGGTACACAGGATGAAGTCAAATTCACTCTAAATCATCGGGCATTGACCGAATGGTATTTAACCTTATCTATTAAGATGCCACAGTATCAGTTCAGATTTATGGCACCATTTATTAATTTGACCATACAGAAGCCCGCCATTCACATAAAGGCTACTAAACCCTCTTTTCCTCTTCATGTTCACTGTCTACCCTCGCAAAATTTTTTCTCCTCGGGCCTCACTAGAACATCCCATGTAACATGATCCAAGAGCAGTGCATGATTGACCATGGAAGTGTCGGATATAACCAACTTGATGAAAAGGACGCAACAGATGATAGGATTACTTTTCGAGCAACGCCAGGCACACTACGAAACTTTGCGGAACTTAAGTTCAGTGTCAGTGAGTGCGGCAGAACAAAGGGTTGTTTAGAATCCAAGCACGAATGGGTGGTCTTGTTCAAATGCCCAATACAAGTCCACGCCGTCACTCAGTAAACCAAATTCCGTGAACCCTCTTAGCACACCCAGCATTATTCTTTCGGAAAACAAGATCCTATCGATGCACCTCCACTGATGCAGGATCATGGGTTCGCGAAAACCATCCAAATGAAAAGGCACCCAGAAAGCATAGCCAGTACTAAGATCAAGAAGACTCACCGTCGAGTGGAGCTTCAATGGTTGGCTCGCCAGAGGACGACACCCTGCCAAAATTTGGAAACAAGAAACCACCAAAAAATTCAATCTTCGAGTGCAATAGAAGAACTAATTTTGTGTCAGCAGGACAGGCGAGCATCACGCAGTACCTCCGATTTGAAGGTGTATGCCAGGAGAGAAGCAAACCGCCATCGTCGTTGCTCTGCTAGAGAGAGAGAGCGAGAGAGAGAGAGAGAGAGAGAGATTGGTTGTGGACAATGTGGAGGGACCGTTAACGTTTTATCCTCGACGATGACAAAGGATGAGCCCATTGCTTCTGGAGTTGGGTCCCGTCGGGATGTTCATCTGACCCGAGTCGACACGTGAACCGGTTAAAGAACCGGTTTAAGGTGTTAAGTTATCTCAAGGAGTTTTGGTAGTTCCATTTGAACTGTACTTACATGATTGTTTGAGGGCTATATAGTCGGGGCGATCAGTTCTATGGTGGGTCGATTTATATCTTGGAACTTAGAATTAAATTGGGCCTGATCGATTTTTTATTTGTGGAATTGAGAATTGACCTACCCGATCTTGGAACCAGACTAAACAAGACTGGCTGATCCGATAATGGTCAAGGGTTGGTTTCAGAACGGGTGATTTCTTCAGTATTTTTTCCTATTTTCTATGAGTGGGAATTTCCCAACATTAAAAGAAAATTTATTTACTAATTAGGGTTTGCTTCAAAATAAAAGAAATTAAGACATCTTTGGCAGTTCGAGTGGTCTAGCCGGTCCAATTCTTTTTTGTGAAACTAGGAATCGAATTGGTCCCTCTAAGAACCACCCAGAATTGGTCTATTTAGTTCAGTCCATTATGATTTCCTGGTTGGATTAGGATCGAGGCACACCTTTACTATATTGCACGTCTTGCAACAGTACATGAAGTATTTGAATGTTTTATGATAGCTCAGTGACTTCTATTAGCTTTTCTCATGTTACATGAATGTTTAGGATAGTTGAGGAACCATATCATAGGAATTAAAAGTTGAAAGACGATATCACACGTTAATAAAAAGTTAGGGACTATTGTGTATTACACACGAAATCAAAATTTATATGTATGAGCCAAACCGTTATTCAATTTGGGAAACGACACTAATGATATCTAAATTCTTATGTACATACAAATTAAAAAGTTACACTTTTCGTTCGATTCAATAATTGATGGAAAATTTATGATAAAATAAAATCATATTTGGAAAACTATATTGTACTATTTCATTTGGTTCACGTCATATTTTTATCGATATATTTCATTTATTGAATCTAAGCAAGTCCTTAAAAGGCTCATAAATCAATGAACAGAAACACCCTATGATAGAGCATTCCAATTGTGGCTTAGGTCCCGATATTCTGGGGAGGTAAAAACAGCAGGAGGTAGAGGCAGCTCCCACGTCTCGGGACATTTAATGACTAGGTACACTCGGTGTCAAAACGAGACGGTATTCTATACCTCCCTCTAAAAGAAAAAACGACAATGGGGAGAGACAGGGCGGTCGTAGCTACTTCCTTTGCCAGGTAAAGTCTTACCAAATACCAGGGATCGAAAGACGGCCCGAACGACTATTTTTGTCGATGTATTCCGCTTGTAAATTTCCATTTAATCATAGGCCACACGCACGAATCATATTAAAAAAAAAAGGCCACCACGAACGAGTCCGTGTTCTGGCTGGAGCCTGAAAAATCCACGGTCATCGAAAATTCCCAAGAAAAAAGAAAAAGGAAAAACAAAAAGTAGGAAAATTCCACGTCATCATCAGAGGAACCTACCTATGTCGAAAAGAAAAAAAAAAAACATCCTTATCTTCCTTTTCCTTAGCTTCCATGGTCACTGCTCGGCCCGAATCATCATCATCGGCATCATCATCGTCGCGCCTCCCTCGCCACCGCCGCCGCCGCCGCCGCCTTCCGGGTCCCCCTCCGCCGCCGCCTCTTCTCTCTCTAGAACTTGTGCGCGGGAGAGGCATCGAGCGTCGGCGATGGCTTCGGCGACGGCTCCGAGCCCGCACCAGCTGATGTTCCCAGGCGCGCGGCTCTCGACATGCGCGGCCGCGAGGCGGGGGTCCCTCTGCCCCTCCCCGCCGCCGCCGTCGGCGCTGTTCCCCTCTCAATCGCTCTCCAGGGCCCCCGATTCCGCGCTCTGCCACTGCCGGAGCAACCCCTCGGAGGGCGCGCCCTCTCCTCCCGGCGACGGCGATGGCGACCCCGCCCCGTGGGGGTGGGACTCCGCCATCCGGGGCCTGCTGAAATCCGCGGCGAGGGCGTTCGATTCCTACGTGAACGCGCTTGCGAAGGAGCCCGAGGGCGCCCGCGGCGGCGGCGGCTCCGTGCGGGGAGAAAGGAAGGGGGTGGCGGCGGAGGGAGATGGGGAGGAGAGCTGGGATTGGGATCGGTGGAAGCAGCACTTTGAGGAAATCGACGGGCAAGAGCGTCTGCTTTCGATATTGAAGGTTCCTGGTTGTTTCCTCTTTGTATGTTTGTGCTTTTTGAGAAACCATGTGTATATTAAACAAATTTCTTTTTTTTTAAAGTGTAATCTGGATAATTGGTTAAATTTTCTGCTGTCTGTTTTGGATTCTTGATGCTTGATAACGTGAAGTAATCGTTAAAAGTTCTAATGGGGCCACTGTATTCAATGGCATCTCTTCACTGAGTCGATTAATCCATGAAATGCAGTAGTTTAAGTTTGGAAAAAGAAGGAGTCTGGCAATTTGAACCCGGTAGCTGAAAATTATCATGCGTTTTTTCTTGTTGCCTTCGCTTTATGAGCATCTGATTTACACTGATCAGATGCTTTTCACCCATTGAAAAGAGCATAGACATGTCTTTGCTGGTGATTCTAAGGTAACCACTTCAATGGAAACGAACTTCACCAGCCGAAGGAGGGCTTTGGCTGCCAATTTTTTGGCAACCTGATACAGTTGTAGGCTGCCCCCAAAGGGTCATTTGGACCTATGGTGCACGAGTGTTAGGTTGTGGAGGAATGAGGAGGACATTCAGTATCCTCGATATGTGGAAGAACTTAGAAACAGGTGAAGTTTGTGAGAGTATGAACAATAAACCATGTAATGGCAATGGCATGACAACAAACTATCAGAGAGTGTGATTTGCTAAGGGTTATGACTTCTTTTTGTGTTATTTATAGTTTGATAAATACGATGTCGATCGCATGTTGACAAAGTACCAGAAAGTATGACCATGAAAAGCCGGAAAGTTCGCAGGAATTATGATTTTGTAGATTCGCTAGAGGGATTAAAATATTGTCTTCTCTAGAGAGTCCCCCACATGACATATTTAACATTGCAATTTACTACTATGGTCTACCATATGGACATCTGATGTGACGAGAGGGTGGTAAAAGAAATGGAGACTTCCTGAGTTGACTGAACCTGGAGGTCGTATTACAAACATGTCTACTACTGCGGATTCTTTTTTCTTGAATGAGTTAGTTAGTTTATACTTTGACCATGTTTATCCTAAACGATAGTCAAATTTTTAAATTTATACGTTGTTTTAACAGTCACAATTAAGTAATGCTGTGCTCAAAGAGGATTACGAAGAAGCTGGGAGGCTTAAGGTGGCAATTGCAGCGGCATCTACCGGTGACACTGTTGGCAGAGTGATGTCTTACCTGAAAGTAGGAACTTGGACTTCCCTGAATCATTTGTTGATTCCATTATTCTGCAGCACTAACATTTTGTTGTCTCTTGTTTTCTGTTTCGAATTTCAGAGTGCCATAAATGAAGAACGTTATCAGGATGCAGCTTTTATGCGAGATAATGCCGGTGCTGGATTGGTAGGTTTCTTTGGCACATGCTTTTGCCTATTCTAAGTGCAATACTCTTTAGTGCACCTAGAAGTGTATGCTGGAGTTTGGGAAAGGCTTGCGTTGTTACATAATAGTTCTGGATATATTGATAAATATATTGTGATAGTTTATGATTGTATATATATTGTGATAGTTTATGATTGTGCTCCGTATCTCGTTTGATGAATCTCTGTCTAAAATGATCATCGAGTTCCTTTTTTTAAATGTTAAAAATAATCTGGTGCCATAATCCATTATCACCTCATTGTAGCTCCTGAGATGAACTCTGTTGAAAAACTAAGAAGAACAGTATTTGTAAGACTGGATAACAAGACGTTGTGGAGGAGATTGGCAATGGTAATATGGAAAGGAAATAAGTAGGGATGAAGGTTCTCAGAAGATTGAGTTCTTGGGCATTTTATTATCAAGTTTTTCCATTTTCACTTCGGGCAATAATTGAAGTGAAGCGGAATTGTAGCCCTATAATTTTCTAATTGACTAGAGAGGACAAGTAAAATCGCACAAAAGAATCTAGTTAAAAAAAAAAAAGCAAATGAAAATGGCGCAATGGTTGAGATTAAGGGATTGCCAGTTGAAGCAGTTGGTGGCTAAGGCCAAACTTTCATTTTGTCGGTGCTAGTTGTTTTTTTAATGCTTCAACAAAATATTCCCTTTGTCTTCGAATCATTGTCCAAGCCTCTGTATGCTGAACCATGTGTTGAGATTCAATAAGGTGACAAAACCAATCCTTTTCACACTTACAAATTCTTGCATGTTCATTCATTTTTCAACCTTGAGTGCCCAATATTAGCAATTGAAGTATTTAGACTTTGTGTTGTATTTTTTTCTTGATTAACTCTCAGCTTACCTTGGTTTGGATTTCTATCGTGTCTGCTGAAGCATTTAATACATTATACTTGCATCCTCATGGCATTATGTCCTTTGTTGTTTCATGGTTTTTGCTTATAGGTGGGATGGTGGTCTGGGACTTCAAATGATACATATGATCCATATGGTATAATAATTCGTGTTACTGCAGAGCATGGAAGATATGTAGCAAGGAGTTACAGTCCTCGGTAAGCTCGTATAATTAAAAGTATTATTTTCTAATGTCAAATTCATCACATGTGATTTATGTCTGATTCCAAGTGAAAAAATATTTGAATGAAAAAAGGCTTTCTCGCGCGTAAGGCTCGAACCCTCGCAATCTATCATTTTTTTCAGTTAAGTTTTCTATTTGAGCCAGGTTGTTAGAGGTTGTAATATATATATAGATTCACAATTTTGTTTTGCCAGAGGTGATAGAGTCAACTATGGTCCTGTCATTCCAGTCCTCTTTGACTAGTCCGTTACATTTATTTAGAGAGAGGGAGTTTCTCGTGAGAGAGAGAGAGAGAGTTTCTCATTATAAAGAAGGGCTGTGATGGAGGTGGGTTGAGCAATTGGTGAAAGGCAACATAGAGAATGACATTTCATTTGATCCATTATAAAGAAACTTGTTTAATCCATGTCTCTCCGAAAAGAGAATGGAATTCCTATAAACATGATCAAAGGCTTTGTCAATGTCAACTTTACACATGATGCCTGGATAAGAAGATTTGAAGCGTGTGAGATGCTGAAACTAATTTAAGAGTGACAGCGTTGAGCAAATTATCAAGAACCTTGGCAGTGAGTTTATAACTGCTTCCTACAAAGCTGAGAGGTCGGTAGTCTCTGATATTAGTCTTTTTGAGTGTCTCAAATGTATCGTAATCTGTTAAGTGGAGACAGTTTGTGCCTGTATCTTTGAGGGTATTTTTCGTCAACCAAGTTTCTGGGGAATGTCACCCATTGATGCCTAAATGCTTTGGTCAAGAGTAGGGTCAATGCCCTTGTTCTGCTTTTCTTCCATTGTGTCTTCATGGTCTTGTCAGATTAGGTTAGGTTTGATTATGGAGTGAAAAGCATGCTGACGGCTTTATCTGGTGCTTTTTTGAATGCAAGATGTTGAATGCCATTTTTTCATCCAAACTATTTCATTGTTTTCCTTCCATTGAATATGCTTAAACAAACCTGTGAGCTCATAAACAGGTTTTAGTGAGAGATTCTTGAGATTGCAATAGTATCCAAATGTTGTTGTGATGCACTCTTGTGCCATGGCTGCTTGCATGTGTAAATTACACTGGGGGAGGAATCTATACTGAAGTGTTCCTTTTGTATGCCAAGATTAAGCTGCAAAAAAGAGCCCTCTAATAGTTAGTGTCAACATCCATTTATCTAAAGGTCCGATAACTGATACATGCTGTGCTAAAAGTATTAGCGACTGACATCTTGTCATGCCTTGTATAACGGTGCAAAATGAAACATCGAATAACAAGGTTAGATTCCCAGTGGTAATTTGCTTTGCAGCATCCATGACTATGAGGAAATTTTCTATAGATGACAAATTGTCTGCATTTGTGTATTTCTATTTTCCTAATCAACTACTACTATAAAAAGCGATGGCTAATCAACATTGAGCTCCATGTTGACTCATTTTGTAGATTTATCCTAGATATGAAGCAATTTGCTTGTGGTCGTTCCAGCTGTCAGCCAGCTATAGCTCTGGAGTACACCTACTGGTTTATTCGTGAAATTCTTCGTTTTGGTGTTTGCTGAATATAGTATTTTTCCAGGCAACTTGTGACAGCTGCACGTGGTGTTCCCTTGTTTGAAGTTTTCTTGAAGGTGGACAAGAAAGGCGAATACCAGCAACAGGTATATCTTTTCCTTTTAGGCATATTTGTAGTCTGGGTGTTTGTCATCAGATCAAGATAATGTGCTCTTAGTGACAGTTCTTTTCAAACGTTCTTCATTTGAATCTCTCTCTCTCTCTCTCTCTCTCTCTCTCTCTCTCTTTCTGTGTCTCTATGCACCGTCCCTTGGCATGCTTGGGCAACTCTCTAAGATCTAATCTCCTGTTGTTCCTCAGTAGCTCAGTGGTAGAGTGGTCAGCTGAATGCAGAATTATGGTACCATTTTCTTTGCTTTGATGTTGTAATGTCTTGCTATTGAAATCCAAAAGGTTGTCGAGATCGCTTTTCCTGCTGAGATAGGTTTTGTCTTCTTCTGTTTTTCTGTTTTTTTTTTTTTTTTTTTTTTGGGGGGGGGGGGGTGGCAAGAGGTTGGTATAATTTGATTATAACTTCTTAAAGGGACTATAGCCTTATTGGAGATCTTTATTGATGCTCTGCCCTCCTAAAATGTCAAAAGTAAGCTTATTTTTAGAGCAAATAATATCTGGATATGTCTTATGGACGCAGTGTGTGAGGTTTATTGGAAATAATGATGTTAACAGAAGAGAAATAGCTAAATTTTTCTGGATGTATCAATTATGGTGTGTGGACAATGTCATTGCTAGTAAGAGGCAACCTGAGGGTATGTTTTGTTGTTATTAATGCCAGAGAGGACTTATCAAAACAATAATATTTTGTTGACTATAGTCAACTACTGCCTGGGATCTGAGAATCTTTGAAGTGAGGGAAAAACCCATGGACTGTCACTTAAGGACTTTCTGACTAAATAATAATAGCTACCCCTGATTAGTCTTGACAGTTTGACATAATGGGAAAGACTGCTCATAACTTTCTTTTGGTGGCCTTGGATGGAATTCCTTTAACATCCTCTATTATTACTTGAATAAGGATACTTGGCAATAGCTTTATTTATCTAGTTGGGCATCTCTATTTATGCAAATGCCATATATGCTCTGCTTGTATTCCATTAATTGTGTTAAATAGCATAATTGCCTGGATTCTTGGACGTGCCTCTGCTTTTGACCTTAGGATATGCTTTCTTTCATGCCTACATGTGCATTGTGTTTGTGTTTTGTCTTGAAAGATGAAACTCATGCCTGACTCCACTTTTGAAACTTCATATCTCAGTAAATTTAGTATGTGGAGTATTTTCTGCTAGCTAGACTGTGACACTTGATTTTGCATGTGTGTTTAAAGGTATTCACCTGATTTTCAGGCTGTGTACTTGAAGTGGAGGGAAGCTATTCAAGATCCTCCTTTAGGTTCTTTGTTGTCTGTTTCTGAAAGCAATACTAATCCAGCAGACTCAATTGAGGGAAAAAATGTAGTCATTGCCACTACAGAAGATGATGAGGATGGTAGTGGTAGGGAAGATGGTTCTGATCTTTCTGAGCAACTTCCTGGTTTTCAGAATATTCTGAGAGATATGATTCCTGGTGTTAGGGTCAAGGTTATGAAAGTTACAGCACCAGGGAAAGTTGACAAGGACCTTATAGCTAAGGTGATTGAGCAGATGATGGAGGATGAAGAGGAAGAAGATGATGTGGACACTGAAGATTTAGAGGCTGAAGATGAAGTCAAGAGTGAAAGTGATCAAGAGAGAGATGAGGTCGAAATGGATGCGATTCCTGGAATTATTGAAAGTGAAGGGCCAAATGAGTTTGCGGTTAAAGTTGTTGTTGGTGGCCTTGTGCAGAAACTTTCTACCAATGTCCCTACAAAAGACTTACTTCGAGTGCCAGCAATCCTAGAGAAAAAGGGTCGTTCTTCATTTTGTTTCTCGATGATTAAGGATGTCAGTGGAAAGGACTCCAGCGGCAGGAAACAGTCTTCCGTGGGTAGGGAAGCTAAGTTCCGGAGTGGTCGTAGTATTGACCAAGTTATGCTTGATCTTGCCAAGTTCATTGGTGGGGAGAAAATACCAATGAAGGTCGTGTAAACTTGTAATTTGAGTAATTCCATCCTTTATTTCTTCTTTCTTTTTGGTTCTGGAGGTTTGAATATCTAGTGATTTTGCTTTTCAATGGTCCAGGTTCTAAAAGATGTTGGTGAATTGATAAGCCTCACTCTCAGCCAAGCTCAAAATCACAGATCCCTTTCTGGATCAACAACCTTTAATCGCATTGAAATACCAACTTCTTTTGATCCTCTAAGTGGTACTTTACTTCTTTAGTTAGTATGGATTGTCATTCATGGTTAAAACATTACTTGCAAGTAAAAATAGATGATATCCCTATACAATCTTATTTGTCAGGACTGTACATTGGTGCACATGGAATTTACTCCTCAGAGGTCATTCATTTGAGACGTAAATTTGGACAGTGGCAAGAGGATGGTCCAAGCAAGGATCGAACAGAACTTGAGTTTTATGAATATGTTGAAGCCTTAAAACTCACAGGAGATCGCTATGTGCCAGCTGGAAAGGTACCTCATCCTTCATGTTGAGATCATGTATTAAGTTTGGATTATTGATATAATGATAGCCCTTAAAGTCATAAAGGATGACTATGCATCGAAGTCAAATGAAGCTAGTCTAGATAGGTTTTGCAGTAATTGGCCCCACCATCCATTTTCAACAATGAAAAATGGTTTGCGAAAACGGTTTGCTTAACTTCAGTGGAAGGCTATAATAAGTTGAAATAATTGCCTGCTTTTTGTTTATAATTTTTTATAGCTCATAAATTTATGTCGTAGATATTGCTACTGTGCTTGGGGTAGACAGCTTTTCCTAAGATTATTTAATTAACTTCAATGTTTGATCATCTTTTCCTAAGATTATTTAACTTACATCGTATCCTCTTCTTTGAACAGGTGGCATTCCGTGCTAAGATTGGTAAAAGATATCAGCTTCCCCATAAAGGAATCATTCCAGAAGAACTTGGAGTGGTATAGTTTATTTTGTGATCTGAAGTGCTACTCTACTCAACTCCTCATTTTTCATCACTCTTGTCAAATAAATTGAAAAGCTGCCTATCTTATGACTATTCAGATTGCTAGATATAAAGGACAGGGAAGGCTTGCTGAACCTGGATTTCAAAATCCAAGATGGGTGGACGGTGAGCTGGTTATTTTGGACGGGAAGGTTAGTGTTTCTAATGGTCTTCTCCATCTTGTTCAGGTCACTGGATCTTTAATTCCTCAAAGTCTCCTAACAATAAGATTTCCTTCCATGCAGTACATTAAAGGGGGGCCTGTTGTTGGGTTTGTCTATTGGGCCCCTGAGTATCACTTCTTGGTGTTCTTTAACAGGCTAAAGCTTCAGGATTAGACTCACATTGTACATAGCGTCTGAGCTTGCTACCATTTTCTCCAGGCATGGAGTAAGTTATTCCTCACTTGGGGTTAAGTGGGTTTGCTGGTAGTGAAGCTGTCATTTAGTTCTCTAACAGTGAATGAGTTGGACACGTTAGTTCATTTGTTATAGGTTACCAATTAACTTTTACCATGAAGATGACACTTCAATCCTTTGCCGGGTACATTGTCAAACATTTTCTTCTGAAAATCCATAAATATCCAGTAACGGTGCCCATAAAATCAACCCTTTCGTATATGCTGATGTTGATAAGAGTTCTGGAAAGTCCTCCTATTGTTCGTTTTCTTTCAATTATGATTAGTGGCACACATGTAAACCCTTAATACCCCTTTCCTTGCTGCTCCAGTTTCCAAAATCTCGATACAGCATGTTTCATTTACATCTTTGTTCAATGAGATGGCATATGCTTTTACCATGTGCTTGTCTTTAGGTAGACATCCGCCGAAAGTGCTACTATATTGCAGCTGGTTACAATAGCTATAGGCGATTTGCCTGTGGAGTGACCTACAGAGGGAGGATGCTTCTTAAATGCTCCGATGGCCGAATGGGAAGAAAAAGCATATGCTGATGATGAAGTCCCCTTCACTATTGCGCTACTCCCTTTTCGTCATGCTGGAGGTCTCTCGCGGGATTCTGACCACTTCTTGGTCATTCGTCCTTGATGGGTTCCGCTTCCAGGCTGAGGATGTTAGAGTGTAGTCAGAGACACTAATGGAGCAAAGGCCGCTCAAGGTATCCTCTTCATGGATTATCTTCAGTCTTTGCCATACTGAGCTAAATTCTTTGATACCTTGTTCTCGTCTCCTCCGATATCTAATGTCATGATCCCAAATGTAAATGAAGATGGGATATTTTTGACGCGTGAGAAGGGTGTTTGGATGCGTTTATGGCATCGCAAGATCTATCTTATTAGAACTTTTTGTAGTCTCCCTGATGATATATTCACTGTTTGGATATGGCAATCTTCTTCTCAAAGCATCTGGTGGTTTCAGGTTGTCTCCCTGTCTTCTGTTGCGTGGCATGTGTTCTTATTGATTTTCTCTTCTTTCTTGTGATGATTTTCCCATTGAAATCCATCCTTGAGATGTGACCATATGGTTGACCACTAGTATTCTTGATGTATTTTTCTGCCAGTATTGTTGGTTTTCACATTTGAGGATATATTGGACATTTTTGCATTGTGGAAAAAAAAATAGACATGTTTAAAGCTATAGTGTATATAAAAGTGATTAGTCATGTATGAATATTTAACTAATCAGAAGATTAAGGGTGCATTTAGTAATCATTTTGTTTCCGAAAATAATTTTTGCTTAAAAATGATTTTTTTTTATTCCGTTCCCAGCAATAATTTCTAAGCATTTGAAAGCGTTTGGTAACTGCTCAAAATTTTTATTCTTGGAATAGAAAAAGAACAAAAATGCGGTTGATAATTGTACAAATATTTTTTATTAATAATATTTTAAATATTTTAATGTTTCTTTTTTTTCTTTTCTTTTTTTCTTCTACTTCTTCCTTGGCCCATGGCCAGGTCGTCGGCTTTGGCAATCGGCCATAGGCCCAGGTCGATGAGGGCGAGGGTTGGACCACGGGTGGCCCTCACTCACGCCGCGAGGGTTTAGCCTTCACCAGATCTAGTGAGGGCTGCCCTTGCCCAAGATGTGAGGGTCCAGCCCTCACCGGCCTTGGCTTGTGGCCAGTCGTCAGCCATCGACAACTGGCCACATGCCAGGTAAGAAGAAGAAGATAAAAAATATATATATCTTTTCCATTTCTAATTTTTGTTCCTATAATCAATAATTAATTTTTTTTTATTCTTGATTCTAATCCAAAGTTGATTCTAGAAACAAATTTGTGCTCGGAAATAAAAAATTTACTAAATGGATTTCTGTTCTTTTTTTGTTTTTGGGAACAAAATAATAGAATCGGGCACTGTTTGGCTAGTTAGCAAATATGCTCTAAGTTGCTAACTACATAAAAATTGAAGATTCATTAACTCGTTTAATTCTTTTATGGGTAGTTATATCATGATTGACTTTTGATATTTGGTTGTGGGGAAGTTCTTGTACAATCGACTTCTTGGAAAAAAAAAGATTGGCCTCTCATAATTAAAGCAGCCGAATTAGGGCTTCTGGTGGCCAATCAATTAGTTGTTTGTGATTCACAATTTTTTTAGGAATAAAGTATTTTCAAAGTCTTAAAACTAGTCACAGAAGTGTAATTAAATATTAAAATTTTTAAAAAGTGCAATCCATAGGTTATGTGTATTTGGATCACGGTGGTGACTTGGATGACCATAGATCATTAGCGAAATACGTGTTTTCATTAGCAAGTGGTGCAGTGAGTTGGAAGGTGTTCTTACAAGACGATGTTGCCTAGATCTTAAAATTTATCACGAAGATGTAAATGAGTATTAAAACTTTGAAAAGTGTAATCAAATGAAAGACTTGATTGAATCAATTTGACAAGTTATAAGATTTTATTGCACTTTTAAAAAGTTATAGAATATAATTGCATTTTGGTGATAAGTTTTATGACTCGATTGCGCTTTTTAAAAGTTTTAGCATTAAATTGCACTTTGATTTAGGACTTTCAATACAATTTATCTATTTTTTATTAGAATGACAGTAATTATGAATGTACGACATTCTTTGCAATTTTAATAATGATGTTAGATTATATCTGAAATTGCACGATGACATTAAACTTCATCGGACTCCATTCGTGTATACAACATATTTTTCTTCCACCTATGGTTACTTTTCGCAAGAGACAGAGAACAGCCCGGAGCGCAACCCACGTTTAACTAAGTATAGATAAGAGGGAAAAGAGGAGAAAGAATCTCGAAAGCATCGATTGATATGGTCAATTTTATGGTTTGTATTCATAAAAAACCTTGGAGTCTCACTCATGAATTTTGTTTTTTTTTTTAAAAGAATGCCGAAAACATTATTCGGTTTTTACTCGACAACTGCCAACATTCATCGGTTTCTGTAAACATCGTTCGCGGGCCTATTATGGAACCCCACATTGAAAAGACCAAATTGTCTCCTGAAAACTCGTTTCAGCATTTTGCTTGAACTTTGGGCGGTCTCTGTTGGATTGATTTTAAGTGTTTTTGAGTTGAGGATTTGAGAATGGAAAATTACATTTCCATGAGGAGAAAATACCACTAGAAACCTGTAAATTATGCCCCATGTGATACCAAGACCTCAGCTCCTTTTTTTTTTTATGGCACGAAAGATTTCAAACTTGTACTAATGTAACAAATATATCTTCCGCCACAATTCCATCCAAGACGGTTGTCAAAAATTCTACGTGGCAGCCAACACGGACAGCAGCAAGTAAACAAAATTGACTGCAGTCTTATGTGGCTTTGGTGAATATATTCGTGGTATCAGGGTATTAGTAGCTAACGTAAAAAAACACTTACTTATTTAGATCCACTTACAAATTGACATGTGTCCATAAACTCGAAACAAACCAAAAAAAAAATTAAAAGTACGATTATTTTCTATCTCCCTCCTCCATCCACAACCACATTGGAGCCTGACCTATGTGGATCTGACTTCCGCGACTACTATGACAAGCACTTGTTTATTCATATCCACTTACAAATTAATATATGTCCAATTACTCGAATCAAATAAAAAATTAAAGTATATGATTATTCTCTATCTTCCTCCTCCATCCACGATCACATTTGAGCTCTGATCAACGTGACCCTCCCCCCAAAATCACAATCGAGGAGTCGTTGACATTGCATCTAGGCCTAGCCTACCGCTGCTATGTCGTCTAAACCGAGCCACTGCTATCTCTTCGAACATGACCTCTATTCCACATATTGTCCATTCTGCTTTTTAAGCTCGCAATGTTGGCCGTTGCGGAGGCTCATCCATGACCATCTAAATTTCGGCCTTTCTGTCAAGGCTCACGGCGATGGACGAGCCGCCATCGCCGGATCTGTAGGCACAGCTCCACACTCGGACCATCGGCGCTGTCGACCAACATGGAGCTCGACGCCACATCGAGTTTTGCCACCGGCGACGAGCCCGACAGCAGCAGTAGGCCGAAACACAAATTATAATGAGCTTGGATAAAGCGAAGGATGGTTAAAAGGTGGATGGAGGGAACGACGCAATGGATACGTAAAGGTGGCGGGCATCGAGGATGGAGGTCGTGGAGACTTGGCTGGTGGAGACGATTGAGCTTGATTCTCAACTCAGTGGATGGACAAGCGGGACAATTGTTATGGATGGAGGAGGAGAGGAGATAAAACATCGTACTTACAATTTTTCTTTTGTTTTGCTTACAAGTCAATTGACATGCATTAATTTGCAAGTGAATCTTCGCAGATTAATGCTCGCCACATTAGCTGCTGACTTGCTATTATGATACCATGGCATATTTTCTCCCCTTTTAACATGCCGTTTTCAACGTATGCAAGAGCATATTTGTCGCACGAGCACGAGTTCATGATTTCTGGTGACACGAGCACGAGTTCATAGTTCGGTGTATCGACATTTTAGGGTGTGTTTGTTTTGGTGAAAGTATTTTTCCGGAAAGTATTTTTCAGATTTTCATCTGTTTGGATTTTTTCGAAAATGATTTAATCAATTGGAAAATGCTTTTTGGTCAATACAAATGTCATGTTTAATTTTAGTGGATACAGTACATGATTTTCTGTGATATTTTCTATTTTGTATATGGGGACACGAGAACACTAAATGCGAACGTGCAAAGTAGTCTCCAAAAAAAGCGAATTTCATGTTATGTATTTTTTTGTTTATCCAAAAGTAAAATATGCAAAGCGTAGAGTACGATATTTACCTGTGTCCGACTGCCACGTGGCAGTTCCACGCCGGTCCCGCGACCGCTACGTGTCCGTTGCCCAACGGCTTTCCCTCGGTTTCCTTGAATGGCAGGTGAAGGTATCCTGCTTTTCGCTCGGAAGCAGAAGAGCTCGCTCGAGGAGGAGGAGGAGGAGGACGGCGACGGCGAGCACGAACCAGAAAGCTCTTCGCTTTCTTGATCGGAGCTCGACACGCGCTCATGCCCAAGATCGCCGGTGGAGAGCCGGAGCCAAAGATACACGGAGCGCGACGTATGGTGACGGTTCGGAGCAGTTGAGTGAGGGGGCGAGCTTTTGTAGGGAGCTGCGGGAGATCCTTGTGTCGGAGGAGGGGGGGTGTGAGGAAGATGGCGAGACAGGAGGGGGCGGAGGGAGGGGAGAACTCGCACCCGCAGAGGAGCGGCGGCGGCGGGTCGGGCGGCCGGAGGGTCCGGGCGAGGCCCGACCCTTTCCTGGTCGTCTGCCGGTGCTTCAGCGTCCTGACCTCCATCTGCGCCATCCTCTGCATCGCCGTCAACGTCCTCTCCGCCGTCCGCTCCTTCAAGAACGGATACGACGTACCCTCTCTCTCTGTCTCTCCGTCTCTCTCCGTTTAGGCGTATGTGCGCGCGCGCGCGCGCCGTGTTGCTCATTGCTATCTGAATCTAATGGTCGTGCCGGGTCGTCGTGTCTAGGTCTTCGACGGCATATTCCGGTGTTACGCGGTGCTGATAGCGTTCTTCGTGGTGCTCGCCGAGACGGAGTGGGGATTCATTGTCAAATTCTGGAAGGTTGGTTTTTGGTTTTGGGTTTTCCTCTTTGGATCGTCCGGATGCGTTTTGAAATGTAGTTTCGGACACGCTCGTGCAAAATGTGTAGAAATTCTAGGGAGAATTGCACTTGCCAGTTGCCAGTCTCTGACTATGCTTTTGTCAATATAACAAATCTCATAGAATAGAAAGTTCCCAGTAAAGATCGATTGCTGGACTTTGTTAGCTGCTTGGCATGCTTGAGATGAGTTGTTGTCTTCTTAGTTTCTGTTATTGTTCTTGTTGGAGCTTGTACCCTCTCTGCCCTGCCTCATGAACAAATTTGGTGAACGTTTTTTTTTCAGGTTTTGGAATATTGGGCTGGGAGGGGCATGCTGCAGATCTTGTATGTACTGTTAAAGACTCCTCCTTTATCTCCTGCTGGTTCCTTTGAATCGTCTTATGGACCTACAAGATTGACCCACTTTCAGTCATCAATTTCGCACAATCAGAATATGAAATACTACCAATTTGTACTTGCATTCTGGTTGATATAGCCTTGGACATGTCAAGTTTAAAATGATATTTTGTCCAGTCTAGAACATGGTTTTGGTTCAAGCATTGAATAATCTAGTTTGCGATATGAAAGTTCCTGGAACCTCATTTGTAAAATTTAGGGTTAAACAATTTTTATAAGTTGCCTTCTGAAATAGTTGTCCCTTTTTATCCAGTGTTGCAGTGATGACAAGAGCTTTCCCAAACTATACTGAGGAGCAGCAAGATCTCGTTCTCCTTCAGAATATTGCAGCTTATATGCTCCTTGCTTGTGGTGTAGTATATGTTGTTTCGGTAAGGTTATTGCTCTGAACTGGTTGTGATCATATGCTCAAAGTCCAATATTGAATTAATTTCAGAGGTTTTCCTGAGCATGTGTGGTAGGGTCCTGAAAAAATGATGTGCAGCAAACTTGTAGCTTCACTTAGCATGCCTGAAGATGTAATTATATTGTTGTCAAAGTTGACCTTGGTTTTTCCTCTGTGCAACACAAATTAATCCGAGAAGAAAACTAAAATCCCGTAGTGTTATGGGATGAAGACATCTCGCCAAATATAGTTAGTCCACAGGCCCTTCATTTTCATGACAATTATTTGCAGCTTCTGATCTTATCATGTATTTTCCAAATTATGGTTTAAGAACACCTTAAGAAGAATGTGATTCTATTGGTGAACTGGATAAACACACTTTTGTAGTTTCCATTGCATTTGGATCCGAGGAATTTAGTGATGCTTAATCTTTTGTTTTGGTATTGATGAACAGGGAATTCTGTGCATAGGCTTTTTGAAACGCTCTCGACAGAAGAAAGAAATATCAAGGGAGCAGGCAGTGAAGGACTTGGAGGTAAACAATGTTATAGTTAGTGCTCATTCTCAGTCATTGTGATCTTTCTACTAGATGTAGCATTGGCATCATATGTGGTCTCTCCACTTGCGGATGATTACTTCTTATTTTATACATGATCACTACTATGCTTAATTTCCTCTAGCACTTGCATTCAGAAGCTGACCTGACCATATTGAAACTTGTGAACACGATTGAATCTGCCACTGAAACCACAACGTAACTTCATCGGATTCTAGTATATGCCAAGCTGATTCGTTCGATTGAACAAGCACTTAAGCACAAGGTTTCCTTTTGGTTTTAGTCTTGGTTATTGTCTTCTGTGCAGGCTTCAAAAGCGAAACTTGCTTAAAATAGGGTCAACATTTAGTTGGCTAATTTCACATTAACAGCCTTGTTTTCTTTTTCTGCCTTTATTGCTTGTTACGGTGAATTTGGGCTCATAACTTGTATCTTTGACCGTCTTAGGACCTGGAACGGCGCAGGGAAGAACTTGAACAATTGCTTATTGTGGAGACAGTGTGAAGGCACTTTAAATTGAGTTACTAGCGGGACGTCTACTTCTTGGAATCCCAATCAAAAGACCAATGAAAATTATCTTTGTGGATATTCTGACCCGATTCTCACGAGTGTTGCTTTCTTTTCTTTTCATTAATATCTTTGTACTTGTCTATCTGCGGCAATAGTATCATTCTTTCTTTCTTGAACTTTTGTCGAGTGGTGTTTGGCCGTTTTATGGTTTCTGTAAATTAAAATCTTCTTGATTCTTTTCTAGGATGATCAATTACGAAACAATGTATTTGTCAACATTCCTCAACTGGATTTTGCATCTTCAAAGAATCTTGGCAGGCTGAATGGGAGGTTGCCGAATTTCAGATGTTCGCATAAGCTATAATTCAGTAGAGCTCTGCATTATTCTCAGCTGTTAATGGGACTATTGATTAGTCACAATGTGGAAAAGTAGCTCATCTTTGTTCGAAATTCCCGAACCTTTTTGTTGATTGGTGTTCAAATTTGCTCTTCCGTGTAAGACATTGCTTTTTTATATCAAAGAGTGAACGAGGGATCAGAGTCGCCAGGCTGACATTCTTCTACGAGCAATATGAATACGTTTGCAGATGAAAACGAAGGCAAGGCCAGTTTACCTCCGATAAGTTGCATTTTTACTAGGATCTATAAATATGCATAGAATGAGTAATAGGTACAGATTCAAGGCTTCAAGGCTTCAAGGCCAGGATTCTCTCTTTTTCAATAGAATGGCCATAAGAACAGAGAGAGAGAGATTGCTCATTGCACTTCGATGAACCGAAAGAGGCAGCTCAAATATAATCATGAATGTCGACACCTGCTAGTCGCTGTATACAGGGACATGCGCACACGGACACAATCGTTGGATCAAAGTGGTCTTCCGACCAGGACTTCACAATTTTAAATCTGTCACTTTCAAAACAAGTAGCTTTTATCCCCTTTTGTTACTATGGTGTAAGATTTCCATAGATCAAGAAATCGCATTGATGTGCGAAAGAGAAAACCTATCTAGCAGGATTAGAGTAACGAGGCATGTTGCCGGCTTGACTGAAAGAGATAGTTGTTGTCTGCCCCACCATTTTAAGCTTGAACAAAGAAAGGACTATCTATGGTAAGCAAATGCCATAAAACCTTGCACATTGTGGAGAAACTCGAAGTGACTCTACAGTCACTTGCACTTCCACATTGTGAGTACTCAATCGAAATTCACACCTGAATAGTCCACCATTCGATATGCTACTTTCAACTTTCTGTTGGAGAAGGAAACTACCATCTAAAGTAATCAATAGGGAAAAACGCACGGTTTCGTCTATTCTATCAGCAAAAAGAATATTGTAGCTTACACTGCAATGCAGTTGTAAAGTATAATTGGTCGCCATTTCGGTACATTCTAGATAGAGTCCATCCACACAGAACCTTAAATTTAATTCCTTTACTTCTTCTCAGATGAATCTGCATCTTTGGTGAACTTTGTGCGCCATCTCTGCTTGTTCTTCTCAACTGTGTTAAAATTTTCGGAGAATTTTGCTAGCCCTTGTCTAAATGCTCCAAGGTTTACACCATTACTTACCAAAATACTTGTCACTCCCATTTTCGAAACCTGCAAAAGTAAAGGTATACTTCCACAAAATAAGCATGAAGAACCAATGGCGTCATTGAAAATCCGCCATAAAAGCCATAAGAACCAAAAATTACTTTATTGTTCAAGATGCTACCTCTACAAATGATGTAGAAAACAGGAATAAACTTTTAGTCTAACTAATGAATTACCGCTTCAATGTTCCTATCCTCATCATCAAAGAAGAGCATTGAGCTGAATGGCACCCCTGTCCTTGAATGAATTCTCTGAAAATGCTCAGTCTTGTGTGACCAGCTAGAGAAAACCTCCTGAATAATTGCAAAAAGAAAATTGAGCACATCTGAATCCAAAAAGGTGAGCCAAAGACTATGAATAATCCAAACTCATCTAGAGCAACAAACTCCAACTGCACAACAAAACCACTTTGTCTGGTAGAGGATGTATAACATCGTTCAAATTCTCCTAAGGCAACAATTGACAGGACTATGATTGCTTGACAAAACCACCATGATCTGGTATAGGAAGGGTAACATCATAAGCATTTCTCCGAAAGCTACAATTGGCATGTTATTATTTCATATACCCTTAATTAGTTTGACCTTTGATGAAAAGTATACCAGTTGATTATAATGCATCAAAGATGGCTGACAGATTAGTGGAAATGCCCTACTATGTCTGACCACAAAAAAAAAAAAAAATCATTGAGTCAGCATGCAGTTCAATATCAATTTCATTGATTGATCTTGTTTGTTATGATCGACTGATCTCAACATAGATAGAGTCTATCTTAAATTTATTCGAGTGGAGATGCTCAAAACTGAATCTTTTATGGTTCATATTACGGGTTGGGTTCATCTGTGTAATAATCTAATAATCAAATGAACCGAGTTGAAGACATGAAAGCTTCAGAACAAGAGGATCCCCTTGCGTCTAGAAATTTTCCTTATCTATAAACAAAGAAATATAGTTCTAGATACCCAGATGGATAAGCATGCATATTGGCTGGACTCCATTCAACCAACAGCAACTCTAACTTCTACAAGATCTCTCACATATTGTGACACGTCTGGTTGACTAAAAATTTCCGCCACTTAGCCAGACAGTTCGGTAATTGTTTCTAATCCCCCCATTCATCATGATTAAGTTTCTCAGATTAAGATCATTTCAGTCTCAAATTTGTCCGACCTTTGATGAGAAAATGTCATGTAATTATCGGCGTCACCCGTGCCAGATGAATCAATGAAATGCTATAGCTAGCTTGACCGAGATAATATCACCATTTAGCCACATAGTTCAAAAAAACAGTGTATGATAGAGTACTGGGGCGAATTTCTTGATGCTCTAATCACTATGTACACCAGTGAAGACGGCATAGAGTAGATACAATTATGTTCTAAACACCAACCTGGGCAACAAACATCGACTTCAAGCTAAGTTTCTCCAGAAAAATCTTGGCTATGTCCGGAGTTGGCGATCTGGAAGCAATGGCAACATTGATCCCCTTGTCTTTCAGGGCAGAAAGAATACCTTTAGCATGGGGGTAAAGAGCGGGCATTTCGCGTTTGGAGCGACATTCACTGGTCGTCAGCAAGAAACCACAACAAGCAAGTCATAAAACGTTTTACTCACAATGCAAAAGGCAAATCAAATCAAATGAAAACCAAAGGGCAGCCTAGCACTCAGGATTCACCAAATCTTTGTGTTGTACTTTCGAAAAGACCCTTAGGCCATAACAGAGTCAATGAATGCGGAAAAAGCAAAAAGGAAACAGAAACACAAAAAAGGCCTTCCAGCTGCAGAAGGGTGTGCAGTTCAACGAGCTGCAAATGTATCAGGAATCAATTCATAAGCTACAGAATACAAATGGAGCTGATACCAAATCACCTGAAGCACAAAGACCAAAAGATTCATAAGAAGAAAACATCAAGACAAAGGAATGAAACTAATTCACAAGTTACGACCGATGCTGGTATGAAATTACTCTTGCCCATCTTCCCAAACCTATGCACATCCACGGAAACAAAAACGCCAACAGGGTCAGCGTCCAAGAGCCAAAACTTCCCATTTTGCCACCAACCCTATTCATCCCACGGACGCCTCGTCCGGTCGCGACGGCTTGACTCGAACGGAGGGCTTCGTCCAGAATCTCATGCAGAGATGCTCGCGATGGGACGATGACGAAAACGACGACGGGTTCCCAGAGGGCATAGAAATATATACGTCCAGAACCCGCAAGAGAAGAAGAACAGGAAAGGGAGAGAGAGAGAGAGAGAGAGAGAGCGACGGACCAGTAGAAGGGCCAGAGGGTGTAGTCGAGATCGAAGACGACGAGCCTGGGCAGCACCTGGAACATGCCCATCATCTGCAGCGCCTCGTCTTTCACCTTCTCCTCCCCCATCCCTTCCTCGCCCTCTCTCGACGGGAGCTACCAAATTGGTCGACGGGCTGCGCCGTGCGGAGTCCCCGCGAACAAAGCAAAAGTCGATTCTGTCCGTGGCAATGGCACGACGGGTGGTCCCGACTAAGGGTGTAAATGGTTCTCTTCAGTTCGATTTTTCAAGAAAACTGAATCAAATCGAACCATTAAGAGTGCCTCCTTGAATCGAATCAAATTTGAACCGAATTGAATTGGAACCGAACCGAAAAATTAATTTGGTTCGGTTTGGTTCGGATTAGTTTTCGATTTCAAATCCGTTAAGCAAAGAGAGAGAGGAGAGAAAAGGGGAGAGAGAAGGCAAAATAGCCCTAAACCGAAGTGTTTATTTTAGTTCAGTTCGATCCAAACCGATCTGAGCCGAACCGAAAAGAAAAATTGGTTTATTTTGATGATCCGAACCGAAACCGAATTCGGTTCGTATTTCGTTTCGGTTTTTCGGTTTGGTTCTAACACCTCTAATGTCAAGTATCCGACGGGGCAAATGATGCAAAAGGTCCATAAACTGGTATCTAAATTTTTAATTTGTTCGTTATGATATTTGAACTTTGATTCGATGTGTTCAATATAATTCCTATTTTCAGTATATGTTCAATGTCATCCTTTTATTAATTTAAGATTAGGGATAGCATTGAACAATTTCATATAGTCCATGGACTGAAATGAACACGTATCGAAAGTTCATGGATCATATTGAATAAATTAAAAATTTAGGAGATTACAATGCACATTGGAAGAAAGCCGATGGACCGCTTTAAACAAATTAATTGTCCAGGGACTACGTTATATATTGAGCTAGAATTCGTGGGCCATTTGTGTCGTTTTCCAATATTGAATATGATATCTTAACTTTATTTTTATCGAATTTGACTTTCGAACTTTCAAAAATCCGCCAAAATGTAATTCTTTCGTCAAATATACCGCCGTATTACATTTTATTATTCTAAGGTGAACTATCAGGCCGGCATTAATTTGATTAAAACCATGATGTCGGCGGCCGCATCAGTTTTTCAAGGCGGTAAATTTTCTTATTTATTTTTCGGTCAAAATCCAAAGTACTACTCAAATTTTAAAGGGGAGAAACCACTAAAAACCCCGTATTATACCTAATATGACACATTTACCCTAAATATTTTGTCTGTGACACAAAACCTCCCAAACTTGTAACAGTGCAACATATTTACTTTTTATCAAGATTTTGTCAATAAGCATCATTAAAAGTTTGCCTATATGGACGTCGGGAAGACAAATGATGTTGACATGGCGCTTATAAGACTTAAGTGAAATAAAAACAACTTTATTTTGGTTGAAAAATTATCTGACGAAACCTTGATAAATGGTAAATGCATTATATATGTACAAATTTAGGATTTTTTATGCCACAAAAATAGGTTTAGAGTGAATGTGTCACGGTAAATATAGGTTGGAATTTTTTCTATCATAAAAAGAAAATTAAAGGATAAAATGCGTCACAGTGAACATACTTTGAGGCTTTTGATGGCTTCTTCTCAATTTTAAAAGATTATGAAAAGAAGTTCACATAAGTTTTCATGCCGTCATTTTCTATATTACGAAAGTCTTACGTGAACAAGAAAAGGCAAAACTCGTGCACCGCAAGATTTGAATAAGGGAAAATGTCAAAAACTATCTCCACATTTCGTCTCCTTAATGCTTACTTCATCCACTCTTAAAGCTACCCGTTTGCATATTGAACATTAACTTTGAAAATTATCTTGCATCCTTCACATCTAGGTTGCTTCCAATAATGTCATTTCCTTTCTCATATTAACCCCACCCGAGTCCTAAATTCCTTACCACACCCAAGCCCAAACCAATCCCACCAGCCCCAAGATTAGTCGCCGCCACCGGCATCGCCAAACCATTTTGTCATAAGCCTCACCAAATATGAAGAACGGTTGTAACCATACTTAGAGCGATAACTACTAGCGAACGGGCCGTAATTAATGAGTTACATAAAATGGTATCGCATAATCATGGAAGGGAGATCATCATCAAAACTTATACCCCTCGATTTTTGCTTTCTCAGTTCATTGATATCGTTACCTTTGTCAATCTCCATCGCCGTTCATCCACCGTCTTTCATCTTTAGACTTGGCTGCTCATCTCCGTTACAACTGCCCGTCCATTGAGTTCCTATGCAGAACCGCCACAGAACCGTCGCTCCATAAAAAAAAAAAAAAAACCCAGAAAACCAACTCTCCGATAAAGGGAATCTGAGGTCTCCCGTGGATCATCGGCGCCATCTTTCGCTAGCCGGGTCGGCACCCATTTCTCGGCCATACCGGAGGCCTTACCTCAGCAAGAAGAGTGCTCCTCCTCCTTTTTTTTTTTTATGGTAAATTTCTTTTTCAGCGAATCGAGAAAAAGAAAGAAACGAAAGAAGAAACGGAATCAAACTGTCACGGTCAATCCAAAGACATGTGCCGTAAAAAATAATTAAAATGACCGAAACGCCCACCGTCCTTCCTCGTCGCCGCGCAATGACCGAAACGCCCCCGCCCGCCCCGCCGTCGCTTCCCGGTTGATCCGTAATTCCCCCCGCGCACTCCCCCGTCCTCTTTCGTCATTCTTTCCCTCCCCACCCACCCCCGCGCCCACGGGGCCCGTCCCCCACTCTCTCTCTCTCTCTCTCTCTCTCTCTCCGGAGCCTGCCCGAACGAGCTCTCGGAGAAAAAAGTTCGGATCTTTTTTCTAGAGAGAGAAAGTTTCAGACAGAGGGAGGGAGGGAGGGCGAGACTGACATGGACGGCGGCGGCGGCGGCGGCGGCGGCGGCCAGGGCCACAGGGCGGAGGCGGAGCGGTGGCTGACGGCGGCGGCGAAGCTCCTCGCCACCCGCGACTTCCAGGGGGCCCGGACCTTCGCGATGCGGGCCCGCGAGTCCGACCCGGGCCTCGAGGGCGCCGACCACATGCTCGCCGTCGTCGACACGCTCCTCGCCGGCGAGCCCCGCGCCGTCGGCGGGGGCGGCGGCGGGGAGCCCGACTGGTACGCGATCCTCCAGCTCGGCCACCTGACCCAGAGCATGGAGCTGATCGCGACCCACTTCCGCCGGCTCGCCCTGCTCCTGAGCCCCGACAGGAACCGCTTCCCCTTCGCGGATCAGGCGCTCAGGCTCGCCTTCGACGCCTGGTCGGTGCTGTCGAACCCTAGCAAGAAGGCATTGTACGACAACGAATTGAAGCTCAGCTTGCTGGGGCAGCTCGGGAATCAGACGCCCCCGTCTAGAAGCGTTAGGGGCGCCGATGGGAACGCGCCGGCGGAGGACGAGAGGCCGGTTTTCGGGAACGGCACGCCGGTGCAGCCTCGGGCTACCGGGCCCGCGAGCCAAGCCACCGTGTTGGTGTCGGCCAGCTTCTGGACCGCCTGCCCCTACTGCTTCTATCTCTATGAGTACCCTAGGGTTTATGCCGAGTGCGTGCTCAAGTGCCAGAATTGCAAGAGGGCGTTTCAAGCGGTGGCGATGCCGTCGCCGCCGGTGTCCGAGAAGGACACGCACTTTTCTTGCTGGGGGTTCTTCCCAATTGGGTTTCCGGGGCTACCGAGTCGAACTGAGGGCGCCTCTGGTTGGATGCCTATGTCGCATATGGTTGCATGCCCTGCTCCTGGGCAAGGAACCGCACAGGGAGGGCCAAAAGGTGGGAGTGCTGGGCCGAGACCTGCCCCAAGGGTGTATTATGACGACGACGACGACGACGTTTATGTAGAGCTTTCGGAATCGAGTGATGATTCTGGTGAAGAATGGGGGAGTAAAAGAAAGACAAGGAGAGTCGGTAGGAAGAGTCAGGGGAGAAAAAGTGCTGCTAACAGAGTGCCAATAGAGAGAACAAGAAGAGGGAATGCGGATGCGGGTGAGCAGGGAGATGTTGGTGGTGGGGATAATGTGGTTAGTGGGACTGCTGCGAAAGGCGGGGAGAGGATGGAGTCGAGTAAGAAGTCGACAGAGTCAAGTAAGAAGGCGACGGGGAGTTCTACAAGGAAACAGACTGGGAAAGGGGGAATGGGTAAGTTGGATTTGAATGTGGAGTTCAGTAATGAGGTGGAAGAGCCTGCAAGAGTTGTGAGTCAAGGGAATAGGGCTGGAAATGGTGAGGAGGATAATAGCGAAGGGACTGAATTTTTCGAAGGGCTTGATGAGTTCCTGAGCAGTTTGCCTATACTTTCTGTAGTCAATGACGATAAGGTTAAGGCTGCTTAGGGTAGTAAGGCTGCTTTCTTTGTTGCTTTTTGTAGCTCGCTTTTGCATGGTTGTTTGTTGTATTTTAACCTGTGGAGGAACTGGCAATTCCCTTGTCATGTTCTCCCAGTCTTTGATCTTGTAGTAAAGCTAGTGTATATTATGTGGCAACCTTTTCTAACTTCTCCGGTGGTTTTTATTTTTTATTTTCCACCTTGGGATCTTCTGGTTGTCCTGAGATGGATTATTGATAAAACATGAGGAGTTCTCTTTAAGTTTGCTTGGACTTTTTCATTTTGTATGCTTGCAACTGCACATTTGCATGGGAGTTTATTCTCGTGCTTCATCTATTTTGTTGATGATTGGTTCTGGTGATGAAGTTTTTGGTAAACTTGATGACTTAATTTCGAGATGTTGAAGGATGGTGGAGTTGGAAGAGAAAATGTGTTTTCATTTTCAGCATCATGGTGTTAAAGAGGAGAAGGTAAAGTATTCAAACGTACGCATGCCTTCTTTTCCTGACTCGAACCATTGTATTTAGTTGAAAAAGATGTTAATGAGAAGATCCATGCACTGTCTGTTAATGAGAAGATCCATGCACGGTCTACTGAACCGTTCTCTTCCTCTGGGGCTGACATAGTTGTAATACTATGTGGAGTCTTAGTATGATTAATCTAGGGTTTTTAATTTTGTACTCCTTTTGGCGATTGAACTCAATAACATTCTTTGTTTAATTGTCTTTTCTAGTGGTGACAGATACTATAGGTTAAAATATAGTTAGAGCTTGGGATGCCCCCGCTAAGCGTCTTCCTGGAGTTAGAAAGACTGTAGATTAGTTAGATAAGCTCCTTTTATCATTCTAACTTGATACTTTATAGAGTGTTGACTGTGTCAGCTATGCTGAGCATAATCCAGGATACAGGTCATGGTTGTTGGCTAGCTTAAGCAGCAATGGTTTTTTCAGGGCCAGTTTTTTTGAGTGAATATTGAATCTGGGTGATGTGAGATGAAAGTTGGCATTTTATTCTTCAGCAAACCTGTTTTTTTTTAATGGGTTCCCATGTGCTTGGTTATCGTTCCGTTGATCTCTGAGCTTAACTCACCATTTCATTCTTGATTGGAGCTTCCTTCTTAAACAGCCATTTATATCATGGTTAGTGTTAGGTAGGGGAAAAGAACGGGACTCTGCTGTGTTCTGCTTGTCGGTGCCGCTGTTCTCCTTTTGACTGGGAATTTAAAGGATCCATTCATCCTTCTCGCAGTTTCTGCTTTTAGTACATTTTTCATTTTTTTCCCTGTTCCATGGAGTTTATGGTGGACCAATTCAGGCATTCTTCCTCTTTTGCAAGTTCCACAGTTATTATCTCTATCGGCTTTGATATTCCATATTATTGGTTTTTTTATTTCTTTTACATGGCTTCCAAGGAGAGGATAGCAGAGAAGATAGCATCTTTGCATTTGACCTTTTTTTCATGCGAAGGGACCTTCATGATTGTGCATTCTGTACAGCATTCTATTTGTGTCTGTTGATCTCCTTCCCAGTTGTCAGAGTATCTGTGTCCATTGAGAGAGAGAGAGAGAGAGAGAGAGAGAGAGAGAGAGAGAGAGAGAGAGAGGGAGAGGGAGGGAGGGAGCGAGGGAGCTTTTTGATGTCTTCAGCAGCTTGTACAGTCTGATATATGGATGTTCTCTTTCAATTTTCTAGACTTATTCTCTTTTATTAACAGTCATAGAACATCAAAGTGATGCGTTCTTGACATCAAAAGCTTCTGTGCTTGAATTGGTCCACTATCTCCGGATATTGAGTGTCCCGCGTATAATTTTGCTAATAATAAGTTCTGGCTACCATGTATTTATGTGCATCTACTACTGTGTTGGTACCGAAGTTTTTTAATTTGCAATGTTTCTTTTGGACTACTCCAGTTTGATTCATGTAGATAAACTGTTTGGTGTATTTCGAGGAGAAAAACCAAGAAAGGCATTGGCATGGGATCATGGTGATATATGCTTTTGGCTTTAACACATGTATGATTTGCATAAATAGTTTGGCTTTAACATTAACTGGTTGAAACGTTCTACTTTGAAAGAGAATCAAACTGAAAAGTGTTCTTCCTGTCTCTTATGATTTTCTAATGGCCCAAACGAGCGCTGGTAATTGGGTTTGGTTTTTTTTTTGGTTAAGAACTGTAGCATGTGACGGTGCTTGCTAATTCAGGAACAGCACATGCTTCGTGTGTACTATTTGGCAATATCGTGTATATATTCATACAGCCTAGCTTGAAGTAGGAATTTTGATTTGGTAGAGGAGAGCAATGGGTTTGGTTGTTTGTGTCGTGGCATCTGTAGCTGACGAAGCAGATAACAGAAATTTGAAAATATGTTGAATACATATAATTTCCATAATCTTGACAATTGTATCTTGAATGGTTGGGCGCTCTGTTGAATTTAGGTCTGCAGCTAGTTTTCGACCTTCGTAGGCGCCCTTTATTGGTGTCACATATCATACAAGCAGGAAGGGCAGGTTCCAGATGTGAAAAGTTTTGATAAGGGCATGAAAGACCGGAAGACAAATGTGTATTGGAGAAAGGCAAAGTTCACCGGCATCTTTGCAAAAGGAGTACACAAAGTTCTTGCAGGTATGAGCGATCACTGATCTGTCTCCATTGATGCACTAAGGCACTAGCAAGTAGCAACTTCTCCTATGATTGAAAAAAGACGAAGCTGCAGGTTGGTTTGTTGTCCTTCTAGACATTTGGGTCTCCACTTGTGCAGTTGGTTCCTTGGAGCAGTTGCTATGAATGTATCGTGTACTCTCTCTTTCGGACCAGCAGCTTGTTGTGTTTCAAGTAGGAGGCTTATCTCCATAGTTAGAAAACCAGTCAGGTCTATCGTGCCACCTTATCTATGCTCTAGTCCTTGAGCTATTCTGCCCTTTTTCTAGACCCTTTTTTTGAATTATCGTTTTGCGCTTTCTGAAATTTTCAGTTCTACAAGGCAATTTGGGGTTGAATTGGTCGAAAGCAAATTTTCGACTTTTAGAAACAGTTCTTCAAAAACAAATTACTCGGAGTGGGAAACCAGCTTGACACCAAAAATGCATATTCTCCCTGTGTAGAACGAACTTCCTTGTTGAATACCCTCAATGACAGTACAATCTTTGCTAATTCACAACTCAAGTGAAGTCATGTGACTGCGAATCGTTGTCTTTGCCGATGACCCTTCGGCAAAGTTACCTAGCCACGATCAAAATTTATCGCATTTTAAAGTTCCTTCTTGTAACTATGCTCTACACAAGCGTGATTCATACTGCAAGACGAGGCGTTTGGTCCAATGACAGCAAGGAAATGTTCAGGAGAGGATGATTGTTTTTTCAACCCAATTGGACAAGCTCATATCCTCTTTTTACAAGATATAGCAATTCTAGCAGCTTCTCTTCCAGCTTTCCTTCTCTCTCGGTTTTCGGCTTGGACGAACAAGAGGAGTCGGAGGAAGAAGATGACTCGACGAAGAACAGGACGTGACGAAGAAAAGACCACTCTGAAAAAGTTTTCGATCCAGAAGACGACATGTACCAATTCATTGATGTTTTAGGGCTCAGAGAACGTTGCATGTAAAATAAGGATGTCGTAGAGAGAGAGAGAGAGAGAGAGAGAGAGAGAGAGAGAGAGAGAGAGAGAGAGAGAGAGATAAAATAAGCCAGCTCAGCATTTTTCATTGGGCCAGATTAGATGGACTTAATAAAGAAACTTGATTGAACCAATGAAACAAAATTTATTGAAAATTTTACTACTGAATTGCAATTTTGCGATAAGTTTAGAACTCTACTATACTTATCCTATTAAGAAGCTTCCTCAAGTTAGGAAACTTTCTTGGATCGGATTCATCTACGGGTTTAATTTCGTGACATATTCTCAACATTATTTGAAGTCAAGGTTAAGAATATCATCATTTCTCTCAAATGGCCTACACCTGAAGTGGCCATTGCAAATCTCTCCTTGCCTGCTTAATTTTAGGATCACTCCAAGATCAATGGCCCAAAATATCGTCAACTAAAAAATGCCTCCTATCAAGATTTTCAATGATTGTTTTACATACTTACGAACTCAAGGGTGTTAATTCTTGATACAACACTAGTGTTAGAAATCCAAACCGGTATGACTTGATACTTATTAACCTTTTTTTTTTATCAAAAAAGATTTACATTGAAGTATCATGATTGCAATTATAAAGGATAATAATAATAATGTCCTGAGTAAGACTTTAAAAGACTCAAAAGAGATAGGGAAATGAACTCATTAGTACAGTGGAGAAATCTTCTTATAAGTTCTTCTTGTATTCCTTCCTCCTAGGGAAGACAAATAATTGAGAGGAATTTAGGAGGCTTTGGATGGGGAAGGTAGACTTTACGTCCGCTTCGACATAGAACGACACAAAAATAGAGACAACATGAGAAGAAAGAGATGGCAATCGAAATCAAAATGATAAGGATGATAGAAGAAACACACATGTGCATATATTCATTTAAAAGATAACTAAGATAATTCTTATTCCACTTAAACCATAATGAATCAGTTGACAACATCATCTCTCTCTCATACGTTCACAAAGGAGGTTTCTCACCTAATTCTGCAGGAATATTCCATGGAAAACACCATTGCTCCTGTCTGGTGTCGCCTTTGAGCCTACAAGGACCGTTAGGCGAGATCTTCCAGACACACTTGTTGCAATCATCTCTCATACCCTTATATATATCAAACCACTTCAATTGACCTGGCCATGAAAAGCTGCAAAAGAACAAAGTCGTCAACCAGAAATTGGGTTGGAATGAGAATTCCCATTTGCTCGTTATATCATGGACTCCGAGATCGTCGTTCTTGGATTTGCAATGAACTGTTAGAATAGTTCCACCTGGTAAATTGTTATTGATCTCAACATGTGTCTTGCCCCAAACATCTCTTACGCAACTAAAGAGAAATAAAAGATAAATAAATAATAGCTTAACCGATGAATTCACCATTGTGGCCTGTCATTGCCCCAACATCAGCGTCCTATTTATGGATGAAGTACGGAGGATATGGATACTGCCAGCTTGCGACAACCATATCTCCTTTTTCTTTTTTGGTCTAGACCATATCTCCTATTGTTATAAGCCAAATCTTTTGAAAGTTGGGAAAGTTTTTTTGGTCTAGACCTTATCTCCTATTGTTATAAGCCAAATCTTTTGCAAGTTGGGAAAGAAGGTGCCATAAGGAAGTTTTCGATTTTGGTCACCTAACTTGCTATAATCATATAACCTTTTATTCATGTTCCCTTCACTCTAGGATGAGAATTACCATATTACATTTTATATTTTTCTTTATTACATTGGGATAAGAATTTCCATATAAGATGAGCTCCAAATCAAGTTTAATATCTCTTATGCATAGATTAATTCCCATATTACTTTAGGGTCCGTTTGTTTTTCGGAAAATGTACCATTTTCTGGAAAATATAAAGAAAATGACTTCATTTTTTGGTGTTTGACTAAAACCTAAAAAGCATTTTCCGTTGTTTGGTAATGAAAACATGATGGGGAAAATTATCAAAAAATTCATATTTTTAATTAATTTTTAATTATATATATATTTTTATTTTCGTTTTGCTTCTTCCTTGGCCGGTCATTAGCCATGGCGATGGGGTCAGTGACTGACCACGGGCAAGGCTTAGCCTCGCCAGCCTTGAGTGAGCTAGAGGCTTGCCGCCAAAGGCCGTGAGCTTGCTTGATCTAGCGATGCCCAGGGTCGTCGGCCTTGGGTGAGCTCGAGCCTCATCACCAAAGGCTACGAGCTTGATCGATCTACTGAGGCTTGAGCTTGCCAACCATAACAATGGTCGGCGACCGGTGAAGGAAGGAGCAAAAAGAAAAAGGAAGAAAAGAAAAAAGGACAATTCAAAATAAGAAAATATATTTTATAAGAACAACTGTCTCATTAACCAAGGACCCGAGCACGAGTGCCGAGGACCTTCAATGGCCTTTTGTGGACTTGGGCCTAAGGGTTGGGACCAAAGCTTGAGCGTCAAGGACTCGAGCGTAGCTTTTATGGACTTGAGATCGGGTGCCAGGGCATCCGGTAAGGGCACCAGGAGTTTAGGCCCAGTCTTGATGGACCCAGGCATGGGCATCGAGGTCTTGGGCCCAATTGTCAAAGACTTGGCCTTGAACATTGAGACCTCGGAACCAACGTTGAGATTTCGAGGCCGAGTGCCGAGGACTCGAGCACGAGTGCCGAGGACCTTCAATGGCCTTTTGTGGACTTGGGCCTAAGGGTTGGGACCAAAGCTTGAGCGTCAAGGACTCGAGCGTAGCTTTTATGGACTTGAGATCGGGTGCCAGGGCATCCGGTAAGGGCACCAGGAGTTTAGGCCCAGTCTTGATGGACCCAGGCATGGGCATCGAGGTCTTGGGCCCAATTGTCAAAGACTTGGCCTTGAACATTGAGACCTCGGAACCAACGTTGAGATTTCCATGCCCAAGTGCAGAGTTTCTGATTCGGACGCTGATACCTAGTCATATTTTTAAAAACTTTTTCCGATTCTTTCAAATAGAAAATCATTTCCTTAAATTCGAGCTTTAGTAGGAAAACCTTTTTCTTTAACTAGGAAACATTTTCTGTTTTACTCATTTTCCTAAACGAATCAAATAGTGAAACTAATGGACCCTTATAACCTCAAATTTGGCCATTTTAGAGTCTGACAAAGTCCAACCAATGATATAGAAAATATTCAAAGAATTTAGCCTATATGGAATAACTTCCATGACATTTGGTAAATCTCTCGTAACCTCACACTTTGACATTACATTAAACTTCAAATAGTTGAACCTATTTTAAGCATTCAAATATTGGCATATGAAATTGTAATTAACGCATTCACAATTTTTGAAACTTAAATAAACTCTTTTTATTTTCAAAGTTTGGAGGAAACGTTATAAGTAAAAGCCATAAAGTAGTCAATAAGTGCAGGCAAACACGACACTCTCAATTAGTCCGGAATCCGGATCACTTGACATCGAAAGAAGGTCGTCTATCCTCGTTTCTTGTCACCAATAGTACTACGATAATCTCAGTGGTTAATGCATTCGGAAACATTTCCTTAGGCAGCCCAAAAATTAGGGAATAAAAGAAGAAAAAAGAGTTCCTGATGAAATGGAAGGAGGCTCTGTGACACATAGTATGACTAGGTTGTGTAACGAAGTAAAGTCCCAACTAATGTTGCCAAGTCGAGGAACGCTCATCCCTCTTTTTCACACTTCCTGTCTTTCAGAATTTCCATGGAGTCTCTGCCCTGAAGCTCTTACCCCATTAAATTGATTGATAACAGTTTGAGATCTCCCTGAAAACTAAATGTTGATCTTCTGCAACTCTTCATCATTCGTGTATAGTATCGATTTCATTATTAATTACGTTTATTTGCAAATGCAGATCTAAACAAACTATTTTCAGTCACTTTATTAGCCTTTACCAAAAAAAATACAAACTATTTTCAGTCGCTTGAACCTTACCAACTATCATACCCTAGAATTATGTTTATCACTGATACCATGGTTCATACCTCCTAGATGTCGTCCAGGCACTACTTGTCCACATCTTCTGTTGCTGAACATCACAATCTGGCTCTGCTGGCTTTATGATTCCCACAGCTCAATGCGAAGTTTCCGTTCCTTTCCGCTCATTGTTTTGTGCATGTACCAATTTCTATTCTGCTCCCTACCAGGCTGCCCATTGCCCTCAACCATCTGAAACACAGGCATAAACCTGCTTCATCCCAAAGTGATAAAACTGATTCGCAAACCGAGCACAAAGCATAAGGGGGTTCCCAAACCAATGCCAGCATTCAAGAAATGAAGTTGAAATGAATAAGATCCTAACCCATCTTCAACCTTTCTTCCTTGAAGTAACTTTTTAGTTCAAAAGTCCACCAATCAATCTGTTGTATGTTGTGAGATCAGGTATAAAATCCTTGTCTAACATCTCATCTACCAGAATCTGGCCCTCCTTTCTCTTTCTTTCTCTTGTAAAACCAGATACCAGAACCCTGTACGTCAGGCCATCTGGTTCCAAACCCTTGCTTTGTGCCAACAACCTCAATTTGTTCACTTCCACAGTCTTCCCCATATCAGAAAGATCCTCAAGCAAACAATTGAATGTCACAATGTCCGGTACAATACCTTCTTTAAGCATATTTTCCATCAAAGCAAGTGCTTCTTCCCTTTTCTTTTGCTTCCTCAAACCTTCCACCAAAGTAGTACAAGCAATCAAGCTTGGCAAATTCCCTCTCTTCCACAGATCAGTAACAACATCAAGTGCTCTATAAGAATTGCCTGAACCGCACAAAGCTTCCACAAGCCCAAAATAATCGTACTTCTCAGGCAACACTCTCTTACTTGAAAAACCAATCAGCAATTCACATGCCTCAGCCACTTTACCTTCCCTACAGAGACCATCAACTAGAATCTCAAAAGTAGCACTTGACAACTGGCACCCCAGTTCGATCATCTCGTAAGCCATTGCAATCGCATCCTCAAACTTCCTCTCCCGAAAAAACCCCTTGATCAAAGTATTAAAACTGACCACATCGGGGCTGCAACCCTTCTCCTTCATCTCCTTAAACAATTCCAAAGCCAATCTAAACTGTAAATTTCTACAATAATAACTAATCAAGATATTAAAGGTATTCACATTAGGCTTGACTCTGTTCCTTATCATTCTATCATAGAAAGCCAAAGCCCTGGCATGTTCACCCCATTTCACAAATCCATGAATCAAAGCATTATAACTCACCACACTCGGCTTACCATCAATCATCTTCTCCATACTCTCAAAAGCAATCATTGCTTCCTCTAGTTTCTGAGCTCTGCAATAAGCCTCGATTGAGAATTGAAAGATTGGCTCCGTCCTGGGGCATGAGAAAATTCCATCATAGCAAGGGCAAGGGTTTGAGGCCATGAACTGGAGAAGCAAATTGAGTTGCTCGAAACGGCTTGAAATAGCAAGAGTGCGAGCCATCCACTCAAATGTTGAGCGGTCATGGCGTTAGTAGTTGATGGTGGAGGCCCAACTGAAGATATGAAAGTCATAGAGGGTCAAATTAGGGTTCGGGTGGAGTTTGGACTTGAGGAAGTGGAGGAGACTCTTTGGTGTGAGAGGGAAAGAGAGTTTGGACTTAAGAAAGTTTATCAGATTATCATGATTGGTTGTAGAGAGAGTCAAGGTTGGAAATGGAGATGGAGAGGGCAGCTTGAGGTCCGAGAGAAGAGAGGGAGGTGGCGAAGAAAATGTTTGAAGAGGTCTTAGAGTGGGTTTTACAGTTTGAGGGAGATTCTTTGACGGTGGCTTTACCTGACAGTTGACAAACAGAAACCATTAGGGAAATTACAAGGAAGAAATTCACCTGAGATTGGCAATACAACTCAACCGAATGAGATCCAATATCAATCAAATGCCAAACTGGACCTTACTAATGGATTAAGCTGGCTGTCCATGTGATTTGGTGAAAGGGAAATTATTGCTACTATATTCATTGCCATGAAGCTACTAACCAAAGTATGATTATAAGATGTTCTCTCATTTTGGTTTCCAAAGCACAATATGAGAAACTCCTGGAACTAATTTTGACATCACCAGAAACCAAATTGTGATTTTATAATTTTATTCCAAAACATTCATCATCCCCAACAAAATGACAAGAACAAGATTAAGTGACCTGCATATATGTCAAAAGAAAAGGCTATGAAGGAAATAAAAGAAATTAATAGACTACAATAACTTTTCTCAAATCAAATTCCCTATTTTACAAAAACCAAGCGCAATAGGGGACAGGAGGGGTCTTTGAAGCAGTTCCTTCCATTCCCCCCCCCCCCCCCCCCCCCCCCCCCCCCCCCCCCCCCCCCAATCTTGGGAGAAAATGTTTTGTGATCCTTGAAGGGATCTAAATTTTTTTTCAATTTTCCTTCCATTTCTTTTGTCTTCGTACTATTCAAACAAGGAAAGATTTCATTTCCTCAAGTTACCAAAAGCAGCGACTATCAAACTATTTGGATCCAATAACAGAGAAAGTGAAGTAAAATAATTCAGAATGCACAGTAAATCAATCAGAGTTTGAAGCTAACCCAATAATATGTTTGGCACCAAGAACATGAGACGTAACACACCAATGCATGCTTCTTAAGGATGTCAAGACAGAATGCATAGTTTTCTTAAGGACATCAAGAAAGAATGTACCCGGGTGCTACCATCCTTTGTGTGCGCATCATCTAGAGACAGTGATGTAGCAGAAAAGGATTCATGAAAGGCTGAAGAAGAAGAAGAAGAGCTCAAAAGCCTATGGTTCTCTTGAGCGTGAGCAGCAATGGATAGTGTTATGCGCTTAATCAAGGACGTAGACGATGATGTGGACGTGTCTTCATTCAGAGCTTGAAACTGAAAACAAGAACCTCACCATCATAACCCTCAAATAATATTCAAATAACTTCTAGTGTAATCTATGCTGTCCAAGGAACCCTGAAATGTCATCATAACCAGATGAGGGCACGGGGATAGACTTATTGACAGAAAAGGGGTGGAGATTTTGTCATTGTTTGACAATGGGTTTACCACCTTTCATGCAACATATAGAGTTGGACAAAATACCAGTTTGCATCAATAATCAAAAGGTGATCACGTCAAAAGGGTAATGGTGATACACTGCTTTCCACATCATAGAACATCCCTTACAATGTTATTTTCATACGGATTATCATCGACGCATTTTCACGTTTACGAAGTCGAAACGTTCTCAACAGGAAAAGAACAAAACAAATCAACACATCTACTTCAACACCAAGTCAGCCATTCACATCATTTGGACATGTGAACCACGAAACTAATACTACCGTCCTTTAAATATAAAGCGGCGGCGGCGTTCAAAGGGCTGTTAATTTAAATTCCAATCTTAGCTCTCGGAGAAATCCAAAGAAAGGGACAACCCTCCTCCTTCGCATAAATTGAGCGAAACATTACGACAAACACAAGGTGTGCAGGTACTTACAAGACACCCAATCGTCTATAACCGCGCCAGGTTAGCTTGTTGGCAAGACCAACCCACATGAGCTATGACCCAGAAGTGACAAGATATAGAATAACGAAGAACATAATCCAGTGACTCCATAACATATGATTGAACCATCGGCCCCTCACATTGCCCTGCGAAATGCGTGCGAGAGAGAGAGAGAGAGAGAGAGAGAGAGAGAGAGCGAACAATGACCTGCTAAGACCGTGAAGAAGACAGCGGAGGAGGGATTCTACTAGTCCTTGCGACTTGATAGTATAAACACCCTCGTCCTTGAGCTCGAGCTCCAGCTGCGGCGACGGAGCTAGAGAGACAGAGAGAGAGAGAGCTGAGCTTTTGCGACGGGCTTCGCTTTTTTTAAGGACGGCTCCTTAAATGTTTCAAGGATGGCCGCACAAATTTGACAGTAGTACTGATCTAGCTCTTGCGACGCTTTGGATGTGCCCATCCCTGGGTCAGGTTAGGTCAGGTTTGGGGGGGTCGAAAATCGTCCTCTCTAATTCGACAACAGTACTCATCTAGCTCTTGCGACGCTTTGGATGTGCCCATCCTCGGGTCAGGATTGGTCAGGTTTGGGATGGGTCAAAAATCGTCCGATCAAATTGACAAATTAAATTTGTCTTGACCAATTTTCATACAATATAAATCTACTGATACATTTCTAACCTAACTTATACCCAACACATTTCTGACCCGACTGAAACGAGAGAGCCAGATAGAGAAGGAGAGAAACTTGAGCTGAGCTTTTCTGACGGGCTTTGCTTTTTCACGGATGGCCCCTTAAATGTTTCAAGAAGGGCCGCACAAATTTGATAACAAAACTTATCTAGCTCTAGCGATGGCTAGTGCGCCCATCGCTAGAAGTTTGGATGTGCCCATCCTTGGGGTTAGATTCGGGTCAGGTCGAAAATGGTCCGACCGAAATTGACACATTTAATTTAGTTTGATCTATTTTCACACGATACAAATCTAGTGACACATATCCGATCACAACCCATTTTACTTAAATATTTTTATATTTAATCCAATTTCGAAAAACTCTTACAAAAACTAAGATGAGAACGCGATATCGAGTGAGCCTGAGAGAAAGTGAAAAGAGAGTTATAGAGGCGGGTTGGGTTTAAATAAGTTATTTTAACACCCATTTTATTTTAGGTTCTACTATTTTAAGTCCATTTATGGCCCATTTATTGAATATAATTAACCCCTAAAAATAACTTTGTCCGTTATATATGGATTAAAAAAGAGATCTATGACCCATTTCGACAGGTCAAATTCGAACCCAGAACTTGACAGGGAAGGAGCATGCTTACCATTTGAGTAATCCTTAAGGGTGTATTTGTATAACGGAAAGTGTATGATTTGACAAATATATTCCCAAAAACGATCGTTTATATCGCTTAAAATAATTAGTCAACGAGAAATATTTTCATTATCGGTAATAATTTTTGTCTAAATATTTTCGTAGACGAATGATATTTTTCGTTCATTCATTTTTATAAAAATATTTTCTGATTCAATCATTTTTCATGACATAAACGGAGCCTAGATCAGGTATACATTTCGTATTTGGTGATCATCAACAAAACTTAGAGTTTGGTCTTACATTATTGACTTCTCCCACCAAAACCATGGATTCGTACGTCCTGTTGTACTCGGGGAGATCATACTCCATTTCCTTTCTCCTCTTTCCCGCCTAACTAGGAACTCAGCACAACTGATAGTTACAACCTCAGAAAGCCAATTGTCGGCTCTAACTTCTTGTTGAACACATGGAAATGAGATTGGTTTAGAAGTTGAACCAACAATTAGACAAAAATCCCACCAAACCATACTTGCAATCTCCCCAATCCCCACGTCCCTCCTCCTTAAGAACCCCCCACCAAGCCATTGCTCAAACACGCCTGCACCTCTTCACTTGAGATTCATAGCTTCAATTTGCTAGCCAATTGATTCTCCGATGGCGAACTATCATAGGCTCATGCATCTTTCGGCATTGTTCGTCCTTGCTTTGTCTTTGATGATCGATGAGAACCCGGTCGAAGCTCGCCGACTTATGGAGGCAACCTTACCTGAAGTGCCTGAACAGCCTAAGCCAGGGTTGCCACACCTTCTTGACATCCCGAGCCTGCCGAAGCCCGAATTGCCATCACTGCCGAAAGTCGAATTGCCACCACTTCCCGAACTACCAAAGCCTGAACATCCAACAATACCTAAGCCAGAGTTGCCGGAAGTACCCGAATTGCCATTGCTGCCAAAAGTCGAATTGCCACCATATCCTGAATTGCCAAAGCCTGAACATCCAACAATACCTAAGCCAGAGTTGTCAGAAGAACCCGAATTGCCATTACTACCAAAAGTCGAATTGCCACCACATCCGGAATTGCCAAAGCCTGAACATCCAACAATACCTAAGCCGGAGTTGTCGGAAGTACCCGAATTGCCATCACTGCCAAAAGTCGAATTGCCGCCACATCCGGAATTGCCAAAGCCTGAACATCCAACAATACCTAAGCCGGAGTTCCCAAAAGCACCCGAATTGCCATCACTGCCAAAAGTCGAATTGCCGCCACATCCGGAATTGCCAAAGCCTGAACATCCAACAATACCTAAGCCGGAGTTGCCGGAAGCACCCGAATTGCCATCACTGCCAAAAGTCGAATTGCCGCCACATCCGGAATTGCCAAAGCCTGAACATCCAACAATACCTAAGCCGGAGTTGCCGGAAGCACCCGAATTGCCATCACTGCCAAAAGTCGAATTGCCGCCACATCTCGAATTGCCAAAGCCTGAACATCCAACAATACCTAAGCCGGAGTTGCCGGAAGTACCCGAATTGCCATCACCGGAAGTACCCGAATTGCCATCACTGCCAAAAGTCGAATTGCCGTCACATCCCGAATTGCCAAAGCCTGAACATCCAACAATACCTAAGCCGGAGTTGCCGGAAGTACCCGAATTGCCTCATCTTCCTGATTTTCCTAAGCCAACATTGCCTTTCGTTCCCACAGTGCCAGAGGACAAATCCGTGGCTGCTACTAGTCCGTAAATCGGTGTGATGTGGCGATGGAGTAGTGATCCAATGTGATGCAATATAGTATTTTATGACATCTATTTCAATGGTCTGAACATGCCTCAGAACATGATTTATTAGTATGACCGTTTGTGATATGAACTGTGGAACTCGTTCATAGTTTGTGATGTCCCGTGTAACTTTGCTTTTAGAGTAAGCTATAATTGCTCTTTTTCAATATAGCTACTGCACTTGCCCATGTTTTATATGAGTTTTATATTCCATAATAGAAGATTTTATGTTTACTAAAACTCCTTATCTACTTTTGTTCACATTTAACTTATATGGAAATTTAACATTTTAGAGTTATAACAGTAGTAATAATCATTCGATCTAATAATCGAAGAAAAAATCAGCAAAAAGAATGTGCCTTTTATTAGATGATGGAATGAGATAGATTATTTGTCTTACATACAAATTATAAATTCACTTCCTACTCATCAAACATCTGACCTATCATATTTTACTAAAATTGAATTGATCATAGATTACTTTTCCTTTTAATTTTTTTGGTCGATCTTTTCCTTTTAATTTGGCACAATTATTTTGTCATTTTTCGAGCAATCATCATTCTTTAGTTAAGTAAAATTAACTCTAATGTTGGTACCTTGTATTTGATTGAACAAAAGTAATTTTGCGCTCTATGTTATTGTATTGATGCATGTTACTTATTATTTATGTTTTCTATCAATTAGAATATTATGTATATTATAGTCAACTTTACTGTTATAAAATCTTTTTTTTTCCATTCTCGAATATTGTTTCGCATATTCAATCAAATGCAATTTTCTTCCATTTCTTTTGTCTTTGTAATAGTCAAAAAAGGAAAGTTTGCATTCCTCAAGTCACCAAAAGCAGTGAGTATAAAAGTATTTGGATCCAATAGCAGAGAAAGTGAAGTAAAATAATTCAGAATGCACAGTAAATCAATCAGAGTTTGAAGCTAACCAAATTATATGTTTGGCACCAAGAACATAAGACGAAACACGCCAATGCATGTTTCTTAAGGATGTCAAGAAAGAATTCATAGTTTTCTTAAGGACGTCAAGAAAGGATGTACCCGTGTGCTACCATCCTTTGTGTGCGCATCATCTCGAGACCGTGATGTAGCGGAAAAGGCTTCATGAAACGCTGAAGAAGAAGAAGAAGAGCTCAAAATCCTATGGTTCTCTTGAGCGTGAGCAGCAAAGGATGGAGTTATGCGTTTAATCAACGACATAGATGACGATACGGATGTGTCTTCATTCAGATTTTGAAACTGAAAACAACTACTTCTAGTGTAATCTATCCTGTTTAAGGAACCCTGAAATGCCATTACAACCAGATGAGGGCACGAGGATAGACTTAATGAGAGAAAAGGGGTGGAGATTTTGTCATTGTTTGACAACGGGTTTACCACCTTTCATGCAACAAAAGAGTTGAACAAAATACCAGTTCACATCAGTAATCAAAAGGTGATCACGTCAAAAGGGTAATGGTGATGCACTACTTTCCACATCATAGAACAACCCTTACAATATTCACGAAATTTTTTATCTTCATCACATTTTGACGTTTACGAAGTAGAAACGTTCTCAAAAGGAAAAGAACAATTCAACACATCTACTTCAAACACCAAGTCAGCCTTTGAATATAAAGCGGCGGCGGTGGTCAAAGGGCTGTTAAATTTAAATTTCAACCTTAGCGCTCGGAGAAATCCAATGTAAGGGACAACCATCTTCCTCCGCACGAATTAAGTGAAACATTACGACAAACACAAGGTGTGCAAGTACTTACAAGACACAGAATCGTCTATAACCTTGCCGGGTTGGCTTATTGGCAAGACCGACCCACAGGAGCTATGCCCCAAAAGAAGGCCAAAAGGGGATTCTTGGTCCAAACACTGTCGTCGTTGTGCTCGAGCTAGAGCTGGAGCAAGAGAGCGAGAGAGATAGAGAGAGGGAGAGTAACTCGAGCTGAGCTTTTGCGACGGGGCTTCACTTTTTTTTTAAGGGATTAATGCATTGAAAATTTTACAATTCGTCATCAAAGTGCAACTGAGTTTTAAAACTTTCAAAAAATGCAATTAAGCCCTAAAACTTATCATAAGTGCAATCAAGTTCTAAAACTTGTCAAGTTAGTCCAACTAAGTTCTTCTTTTGATTACACTTTTTAAAAGTTTTACAACTCAATTGCACTTTTGCAATAAGTTTTAAGATTCGATTGCACTTTTTAAAAGTTTTAGGACTTGATTGCACTTTCATGACAAGATTTTGGACTTGATTGCTCTTTTTGAATGTTTTAGGACTTAATTGCATTTTGATGAAAGTTTTAGGATTTCTAGTGCACTTATCACTTTTTTTAATTTTAGGTTGGGCTGTCACGTGAAATTTTCAAGAAGAAGGGCCACACAAATTTAGTGGCGGCTACTGCGCCCGTTGCGAGAAGCTTTGGATGTGCCCATCCGTGGGTCAAGCTCGGGTCGAAAATGGTCTTATCGAAATTGACTTATATAACTCGTTTTGAACCATTTCCGTGCAATATAAATCTAATGACTTATATTCAACTTGACCCATCCCCAACAAATATATGACCTCGACCCATATTGTTAAAACACTTATGTATTTAATCAAATTTAGGAAAACTTATACCGAAACTGAAGTGAGAGCGCGGAGTGAGCAAGCACGAGATCGAGTAAAGGTAAGAGAAAGAGAAACGAGAGTCATAAAAGCGGATTGGGTTTAATTAAGTTATAATCCCACTTATGACCGATATTATTTTGGGCTTTACCATTCGAAACCCACTTATGACCCATTCACATAATATAATTGACCCATATAACAAATTAGTTCTTCAAATATATGTTAAAAAATGGGCCTATGACCCATTTTGACAAGTCTAATTCAAACCCGGACCTTGATGGAGAAGGAATATGCTTACCATTTAAGTAATCCTTAAGGGTGCATTTGTTTCATGGAAAGTGTACGATTTGTACAATATTTTCCTAAAAACGATTGCCTATAAATAATTATTCAATGAAAAATATTTTTATCATCGATAATAATTTCTGTCTTAATATTTTTATTGACAATGAAAATAATTTTTTGTTCATTCAATTTTGTAAGAGATCAAAGTGACTATTTTCAAGAAAATATTTTTCAAATCAATTACTTTTCACGAAAAAGATGAAACCTAAATCAGGTATAAATTTCGTATTCGATGTTCATCCACAAAACTTAGAGTTTGGGCTTACATTATTGACTTCACGGACCAAAACTATGGACTCGTTCTGTTGTACATAGGGAGATCATGCACCATTTCCTTTCTCTTCTCTTGCCCGCCTAGCTAGGAACTCCAGCACAACTGATAGTTACAACCTTAGAAAGCCAATTATCGGCTCTAAATTCTTGTTGAACACATGGAAATGAGATTGGTTTAGAAGTTGAACCAACACTTGGCCAAAAATCCCACCAAACCATACTTGCAATTTCCCCAATCCCCACGTCCCTCCTCTTTAAAACCCCCCCACCAGGCCATTGCTCTAACGCACCTGCACTTCTTCACTCGAAAGTTGCTCAATTTGCTAGCCTTGATTCTTCGATGGCGAACTATCACGGGCTTGCGCAACTTTTGGCATTGTTCGTTCTTGCTTTGATTTTGACAATTGGCGAGAACCCAGTTGAAGCTCGCCAACTTTTGGAGGCGACCTTGCCTAAAGTGCCCGAAATGCCAAAGCCAGAATTGCCTCACCTTCCCGACATCCCGAGCTTGCCAAAGCTTGAATTGCCATCACTGCCGAAGGTCGAATTGCCGCCACTTCCCGAACTACCAAAGCCTGAACATCCAACAATACCTAAGCCGGAGTTGCTGGAAGTACCTGAATTGCCATCACTACCAAAAGTCGAATTGCCTCCACTTGCCGAACTGCCAAAGCCTGAATTTCCAACAATACCTAAGCCGGAGTTGCCGGAAGCACCTGAATTGCCTCATCTTCCTGATTTCCCCAAGCCAACATTGCCTTTTGTTCCCACAGTGTCAGAGGACAAATCTGTGGCTGCTACTAGTCCGTGAACCACCGTGATGTGATGATGGAGTAGTGATACAATATGATGCCATATAGTATTTTATTACTTGTATTTCAATGGTCTGAGCATGCCTCAGAACATGATTTATTATTATGACAATTTGTGATGTGAACTATGGAAGTCGTTCATAGTTGGTGCTGTCCTGTGTAACTTTCTTTATACAGAGTAAGCTATAATTACTCTTTTTAATATAGCTACTGCGCTTGCCCATGTTTTATAGGAGTTTTTTATTCTAAAATAGAAGATTTTATGTTTACTAAAACTCCTTATCTACTTTTCTCACATTTAACTTATATGGAAATTTAACACTTAAGAGTTATAATAGTAACGATAACCATTTAATCTAACAATCGAAGAAAAAATCAGTAGAAAAATAATGTGACTTTTATTTACGATGGAAGGAGATAGGTTCATTTGTCTTATTTACAAATTATAAATTCACTTCATACTCATCAAACATCTAACATATCTTATCTTATAAAAATCGAATTTATCACAGATTACATTTACTTTGGCACAACTGTTTTGTCATTTTTCAAGCAATCATCATTCTTTAGTTAAGTAAAATGAACTCTAATGTTTGTACGTCACTACATTTTGTATTTGATTGAACCAAATTAATTTTGCACTCTATGTTATAGTATAGATGCATGTTAATTATTATCTATGCTTTCTATCAATTAGTATCTTATGTATATTATAGTCAACTTTACTGTTATGAAATATATATTTTTTTCCATTCTTGAATATTGTTTCGCATATTCTCAATCTATTATGCTACAAATTCCATTTCAAGTGAAATAGTCGATTTCTCTCTCTATTATGTAGCTATATTTCTCTCGATATTGCCTGGGATATGTGAGAAGTGAAATTTTGATCAGGTGTGGATTTGGACTAGTAGACCTCCCTTGTAATGTGTTTTATTTGATTTCTTTTGGTCCTTTTTCCTAATTTATAATTAGGGTTTTTTGTGGGCCGTTGGATCCTTTTCGGATTTGAACGAGGATCGTTGAATCGCACTCAAGTGCTTTTGACTTTTTCCCTCTCTCTCCTCTCCTCCTCCCCCGCCGAACCCCCATGCCGGTTGACCCCTTCTTTCCCACTGACTTCTTTTCTTCCTTCACGTCCGCTGACTCCCCCACGTTGCTTTTGTTTCTGCCTCTGTTTCTGTTGACTCTTAACCTTTGCTGCTGACTTCCTGCTGCACCTCATGTGCTGTTGTTGCTTCTATTCTGCTGCTTCTACCTCTACATTGCTTTGCTGACCACTGACTTTCCCCACTCCCTCACGTTAATGCCGTTGTTGCTGCTTTTGCTGAGCTGCTGCTTCTTCCACTTTCGCTTCTTCCCTTCAGTTCTTGCTTCTGCTTTGCCCCAGCTGCTGCTGCTTCTCCTGTTTCTGCTTCGTTGCTTCTGTTATTGCTTGGCTCCTCCATTCTAGCCCGACCAGCCACTTCGCCCACCTCCGTCAGCCACCGTCTGGCCGCCGTGAGTGCCGCCGCTCGCCATCTAGCCACTGTGAGCTTAGCTCACTGCCGGAGTTGCTTCTATCTCTTCTTCTTGGTTTTTTTAGCTTAGGCTCTCTAGTAAGTGGCTTCCTAACTCTTGACTAGGCTAAAGAGCCACTAATGGACATGTTTAGAGGTGGATTAGGGCTGTGGATAATTGGTTTAGTGGTTATATAAGCTTGATTTACTTAATGGTGCAAGTTTTATGATTCTCCGATTTCTGGTTGTTACTATACCTCTGCGCTTTGTTATTTTTTTGGGTGATCATTGTGGGCCGAGTCTGAGAAAGTGTTCTTCATGGAATTTGTTCCCAACATCTTTAAGTATAACGTACTTTAAATTCAGAATTTTTGGAAGTTGTTTGGGGTCATTCGGAAGTCGCTTTTCAGACCGTCACAAAACTGCCCGATTTACTGTTCACCCGACCTTCTTGTCTTTTCGAATTTTTATAAAATTTTCCATACCTTATTTCAACAAACTTCCTTCACAAAAATTGTTAAATACACTGTGTCTATGATATATAAAAATTTCAGAGCTTTCCAAAGTGATTTGGACACTAAATGAGTTGTATTTTTTATGGTCTGAGGGGCTGTCCGAGCGAACCGGGTTCTATCCGGCTTTGAGTGTCAAAACGAGATGTTTATGGTCGAGTTCTTCACGGAAAATGTTTATCAAGATGTTTTACGCAACATATCCAAATTTCAGAATTTTTGGAGTTGAATTACTATTTATTTCAAATGTATTTATGTCGCTGCTCAACTGCCCAATTTGGATCCGATTTTGTATATTCTCGATTTTTCTCTCTCTCGAAAATTATTCGGTGTTATCGTGGCGTTTTGACGGATTAGTTGATATTGAGTTAATTTATAAAGATAAGAGTTGGTAATGATTGCTGAGGTGTTCCTTACCAAAAAAAAAATGATTGTTGAGGTGTGTATATGGTCATGACACGTTTCGTCTAGGCGGGGGTTCTAGACAATGCCCGACGGGGGTTCGAATGCTGTCTAGGCGGGGGTTCTAGACGTTGCCGATCGCGGTAGAGGCCGGATCAATGCTCTTTTGTGGAATGCCGTCTGGGCGGGGGTTTCAGACTTGCCGTCGCCAAGGTAGCAGGATGACGCCTTGTTACGCCAAAAGACCGACGGGAGTTTAGTGGCTCGAGGGGTCATTAATAATCAGAACTTAATGAGTGCGATTTGCATTGGAGAATGCTTTGTCTGAGTTAATTGATGAGCACGTTTGGATTACTAACCATGTTATGATTGATCATGCCATGAATTGCTTTGCGCATGCTTGATGGGCAATTGGCCATATTATGGCGATATTCTAATGTGTGTGGCTCATGTGTGTGCCGAGGTAAGGTAAGGGCACATGTGATTGTTATGACTTGTTGGATGTTGGTACTGCATGTTTAGAATTGTTCGGAAGTACGCATTGGCATAAGCGAGGCTTAGGTAGTTGCTTATTGAGAAGTATTCTCATGGTTATATAACCAAACTATTTCAGACCTGTGACCGTGATTAATCCGGAGACGCTGCTAGGATACTACGAGGATTGAGGATAGGTCGAGTTACCCCATTTTTTGAGTGCCCCCTTTTGTAGAGAAGTCAAGCTTACCAATCACTCGATTTTTTTTGTTGTGCGTGATTCGTAGATGGTGGCCTCGTAGAAGGCTTGCAAATTTATGTGTTGCAATCGATGTTAGGTTTATAAAAGTGTATTGTTGATGTGTATTCTTTGTCTCTCTACTATCAGGTTATTTATATGTTGTACGGAGATTTCAAGGATGCTTCCGCATGCGTTACTCATTAGTGTTTCGATTGGGTTGGTGACAAGTCTTGGAATGTCGCGTACATTACGACCACGAAGGGATGATCACGCGTTCATAGGGTTTGGGGCGTGACAGTCAGTTTCCTTTAAATTGGATAAGTACATAAAAAAATCACAAACTGGTACATCTCTGACAAATATAGGATAAAACCCAAAATTGATACATCTGTCAACTGCTGTGTGTCATTTAACAAAATAATTTAATTGTAAAATTTAATGAAAACTAACAGATGGTAAATTTGTCACAAGTATACAAGTTTATGGTTTTTGGTGATCAAAAAACTAATTTTGGATAAATTTGTCACAGGTGTACCGGTTTGGGGTTTTTCGTGGTATTAAGTGAAGTATGATTATATTTTTTATATTTGTTGCAACTTCTATCGTAGTATTATGTGGGTTATTGAATGTTTTTTTTTATCTTTTATTTGTTCATCAATCACGTACGCTACTATTCAAAGAACATATTATAAAATTCCTTAATAATTAAAAAGAAAAAACCTTGCAAGGTCGGCTGTTATATTGTCATGTGAGATGGATTATATAAAAGATAATTTCAACTCATAAATTCCCAATCGTTTTTGCTAATTCCTCTGAAATCGAAATCCCGCACCATTCCTTATATCTTTGTGTATTGTTGCCGAATTTTTAAGCATAGTTAACTTTTGAAGGCACTTATAAAAAGAGTTTGTGCCAAAAAAAAATGAAAGAAAAAGAATCAATTGCTTTTCGAGATATTGATAAGAAGGATGATCCGTACATAATATAGAGATTATTAGCTAGTCTTATTTTTTACATTTTGGATGTAAATTTATATTTTGAGATGTAGTCATTTTTCTAATCTAATTGGGAGTGATAATAACCGAATATCCACTCAATTGCAAGTCAAGATCAAATAAAGAAAAGAAAAATCAATTTCTCATAAATTGATTTTGCACCTAAGACCCTTTCTTAGGAGAGAAAAAGGAAATTAAATGCACATACAGACCAGAATAAACAGAACAAAAAAAAAGAGTGAAATATCGTCAACTCAAATATGCCTCCTATCAAGATTTTCAATGATTGTTTTACACACTTATGAACTCAAGGGTGTTAATTCTTGATACAACACCAGTGTTAGAAATCCAAACCGGCATGACTCGAAACTTATTAACCGTTTTTTTAATCAAAAAAGATTTACATTGAAGTATCATGATTGCAACAACAAAGGATAATAATAGTAATAATGTCTTGAGTAAGACTTTAAAAGGCTCAAAGGAGATAGGAAAAGGAACTCATCAGTATAGTGGAGAAATCTCCCTATAAGTTCTTCTTGTATTCCTTCCTCCCAGGGAAGACAAATAATTGAGAGGAATTTAGGGGGCTTTGGATGGGAAAGGTAGACTTCACGTCCGCTTTGACATAGAATGACACAAAAAAGAGACAACATGAGAAGAAAGAGATGGCAATCAAAATCAAAATGATGAGGATGATAGAAGAAACACACATGTGCATATATTCATTTAAAAGATAACTAAGATAATTCTTATTCCACCTAAATCATAATGAATCAGTTGACAACATCATCTCTCTCTCATACGTTCACAAAGGAGGTTTCTCGCCTAATTCTGCAGGAATATTCCATGGAAAACACCATTGCTCTTGTCCGGTGTTGCCTTTGAGCCTACAAGGACCGTTAGGCGAGATCTTCCGAACACACTTGCTGCACTCATCTCTCATAGCCTTATATATATCAAACCACTTCAATTGACCTGGCTACGAAAAGCTGTAGAAAAACAAAATCGTCAACCAGAAATTGGGTCAGAATGAGAATTCCCATTTGCTCGTTATATCATGGAATCCGAGATTGTTGTTCTTGGATTTGCAATGACCTGTTAGAATAGTCCCACCTGGCAAATTGTTATTGATCTCAACATGTGTCTTGCCCCAAATATCTCTTACGCAACTAAGGAGAAATAAAAGATAAATAAATAATAGCTTAGCCGATGAATTCACCATCGTGGCCTGTCATTGCCCCAACATCAGCGTCCTATTTATGGATGAAGTACGGAGGATATGGATACTGCCAGCTTGCGACAACCATATCTCCTTTTTTTTTTTTTTGGGTCTAGACCATATCTCCATTTGTTGTAAGCCAAATCTTTTGCCAGTTGGGAAAGAAGGTGCCATAAGGAAGTCTTCGATTTTGGTCACCTAACTTGCTATGATCATATAACCTTTTATTCATGTTCCTTTCACTCTAGGATGAGAATTCCCATATTACATTTTATATTTTTCTTTGTTACATTGGGATAAGAATTTCCATGTAAGTTGAGCTCCAAATCAAGTTTAATATCTCTTATGCATAGATTAATTCCCATATTACTTTAGGGTCCGTTTGTTTTTCAGAAAATGTACCATTTCCTGGGAAATATAAAGAAAATGACTTCATCTTTTGGTGTTTGCCTAAAACCTAAAGAGCATTTTCCGTCGTTTGGTAATGAAAACATGATGGGGAAAATTATCAGAAAATTCGTATTTTTAATTAATTTTTAATATATATATTTTAATTTTCGTTTTGCTTCTTCCTTGGTCGGTCATCAGCCATGGCGATGGGGTCAATGACTGACCACGGGCAAGCCCTAGCCTCGCCGGCCTTGAGCGAGCTACAGGCTTGCCGCCAAAGGCCGTGAGCTTGCTTGATCTAGCGATGCTTAGGGTCGTCGGCCTTGGGTGAGCTCAAGCCTCATTGCCGAAGGCTACAAGCTTGATTGATCTACTGAGGCCTGAGCTCGCTAGCCATAACATTGGTCGGCGACCAGTGTAGGAAGGAGCAAAAGGAAAAAGGAAGAAAAGAAAAGGAACAATTCAAAATAAGAAAATATAATTTATAAGAACAACTGTCTCATTAACCAAGGACCCGAGCACGAGTGCCGGGGACCTGCAATGGCCTTTGGTGGACTTGGGCCTAAGGGTCGGGAACATAGCTTGAGCGTCGAGGACTTGAGCACAGCTTTTATGGACTCAAGTTCAGGCGCCAGGGCATTTGGTATGGGCACCAGGAGTTTAGGCCTAGTCATGATGGACCCGGGCATGGGCGCTGAGGTCTAGGGCCCAATCGCCGAAGACTTGGTCTTGAACATTGAGACCTAGGAACCAACGTTAAGATTTCCATGCCCAAGCGTAGAGTTTCTGATTCGAACGCTGATACCCAGACATATTTTTAAAAACATTTTCTGATTCTTTCAAATAGGAAATCATTTTATTAAATTCGAGCTTTAGTAGGAAGACCTTTTTCTTTGACTGGGAAACATTTTCTGTTTGACTCAATTTCCTAAACGAATCAAATAGCGAAACTAATGGACCCTTATAACCTCAAATTTGGCCATTTTAGAGTCTGACAAAGTCCAACCAATGATATAGAAAATATTCAAAGAATTTAGCCTATATGGAATAACTTCCATGACATTTGGTAAATCTCTCGTAACCTCACACTTTGACATTACATTAAACTTCAAATAGTTGAAACTATTTTAAGCATTCAAATATTGGCATAGGAAATTGTAATTAACGCATTCACAATTTTTGAAACTTAAATAAACTCTTTTTATTTTCAAAGTTTGGAGGAAACGTTATAAGTAAAAGCCATAAAGTAGTCAATAAGTGCAGGCAAACACGACACTCTCAATTAGTCCGGAATCCGGATCACTTGACATCGAAAGAAGGTCGTCTATCCTCGTTTGTTGTCACCAATTGTACTTCGTTAAGCTCAGTGGTTAATGCATTCGGAAATATTTCCTTAGGCAGCCCAAAAATTAGGGAATAAAAGAAGAAAAAAGAGTTCCTGATGAAATGGAAGGAGGCTCTGTGACACATAGTATGACTAGGTTGTGTAACGAAGTAAAGTCCCAACCAATGTTGCCAAGTAGAGGAACGCTCATCCCTCTTCTTCGCACTTCCTGTCTTTCAGAATTTCCATGGAGTCTCTGCCCTGAAGCTCTTACCTCATTAAATTGATTGACAACAGTTTAAGATCTCCCTGAAAACTTAATGTTGATCTTTGGCAACTCTTCATCATTCATGTATAGTATACTAGCTTATCGATTTCATTATTAATTATGTTTATTTGCAAATGCAGATCTAAACAAACCATTTTCAGTCGCTTGAACCTTACCAACTATCATATCCTAGAATTATGTTTATCACTGATACCATGGTTCATACCTCCTAGATGTCGTCCAGGCACTACTTGTCCACATCGTCTGTTGCTGAACATCACAATCTGGCTCTGCTGGCTTTATGATTCCCACAGCTCAATGCGAAGTTTCCGTTCCTTTCCACTCATTGTTTTGTGCATGTACCAATTTCTATTCTGCTCCCTACCAGGCTGCCCATTGCCCTCAACCATCTGAAACACAGGCATAAACCTGCTTCCTCCCAAAGTGATAAAACTGATTCGCAAACTGAGCACAAAGCATACGGGGGTTCCCAAACCAATGCCAGCATTCAAGAAACGAAGTTGAAATGAATAAGACCCTAACCCATCTTCAACCTTTCTTCCTTGAAGTAATTTTTTAGTTCAAAAGTCCACCAATCAATCTGTTGTATGTTGTGAGATCAGGTATAAAATCCTTGTCTAACATCTCATCTACCAGAATCTGGCCCTCCTTTCTCTTTCTCTCTCTCTTAAAACCAGATACCAGAACCCTGTACGTCAGGCCATCAGGTTCCAAACCCTTGCTTTGCACCAACAACCTCAATTTGTTTGCTTCCACAGTCTTCCCCAAATCAGAAAGATCCTCAAGCAAACAATTGAATGTCACAATGTCCTGTACAATACCTTCTTTAAGCATATTTTCCATCAAAGCAAGTGCTTCTTCCCTTTTCTTTTGCTTCCTCAAACCTTCCACCAAAGTAGTACAAGCAATCAAGCTTGGCAAATTCCCTCTCTTCCACAGATCAGTAACAACATCAAGTGCTCTATAAGAATTGCCTGAACCGCAAAAAGCTTCCACAAGCCCAAAATAATCGTACTACTCAGGCAACACTCTCTTACTTGAAAAACCAATCAGCAATTCACATGCCTCAGCCACTTTACCTTCCCTACAGAAACCATCAACCAGAATCTCACAAGTAGCACTTGACAACTGGCACCCCAGTTCGATCATCTCGTAAGCCATTGCAATCGCATCCTCAAACTTCCTCTCCCGAAAAAACCCCTTGATCAAAGTATTAAAACTGACCACATCGGGGCTGCAACCCTTCTCCTTCATCTCCTTAAACAATTCCAAAGCCAATCCAAACTGTAAATTTCTACAATAACTACTAATCAAGATATTAAAGGTGATCACATTAGGCTTGACTCTGTTCCTTATCATTCTATCATAGAAAGCCAAATCCCTGGCATGTTCACCCCATTTCACAAATCCATGAATCAAAGCATTATAACTCACCACACTCGGCTTACCATCAATCATCTTCTCCATACTCTCAAAAGCAATCATTGCTTCCTCCAGTTTCCGAGCTCTGCAATAAGCCTCGATTGAGAATTGAAAGATTGGCTCCGTCCTGGGGCACGAGAAAATTCCATCAGAGCAAGGGCAAGGGCTTGAGGCCATGAACTGGAGAAGCGAATTGAGTGGCTCGAAACGGCTTGAAATAGTGAGAGTGCGAGCCATCCACTCAAATGTTGAGTGGCCATGGCGATAGGAGTCGATGGTGGAGGCCCAACTGAAGATATGAAAGTCATAGAGGGTCAAATTAGGGTTCGGGTGGAGTTTGGACTTGAGGAAGTGGAGGAGACTCTTTGGTGTGAGAGGGAAAGAGAGTTTGGACTTAAGAAAGTTTATCAGATTATCATGATTGGTTGTAGAGAGAGTCAAGGTTGGAAATGGAGATGGAGAGGGCAGCTTGAGGTCCGAGAGAAGAGAGGGAGGTGGCGAAGAAAATGTTTGAAGAGGTCTTAGAGTGGGTTTTGCAATTTGAGGGAGATTCTTCGACGGTGGCTTTACCTGACAGTTGACAAATAGAAACCATTAGGTAAATTACAAGGAAGAAATTCACCTGAGATTGGCAATACAACTCAACTGAATGACATCCAATATCAATCAAAATCCAAACTGGACCTTACTAATGGATTAAGCTGGCTGTCCATGTGATTTGGTGAACGGGAAATTATTGCTACTATCTTCAATGCCATGAAGCTACTAACCAAAGTATGATTATAAGATGTTCTCTCATTTTGGTTTCCAATGCACAATATGAGAAACTCCGGGAACTAATTTTGACATCACCAGAACCCAACTTGTGATTTTATAATTTTATTCCAAAACATTCATCATCCCCAACAAAATGACAAGAACAAGATTAAGTGACCTGCATATATGTCAAAAGAAAAGGCTATGAAGGAAATAAAAGAAAGTAATAGACTACAATAACTTCTCTCAAATCAAATTCCCTATTTTACAAAAACCAAGCGAAATAGGGGACAGGAGGGGTCTTTGAAGCAGTTCCTTCCATTCTTCCACCCCCGCCCCCCCTCCCCACAATCTTGGGAGAAAATTCTTTGTGATCCGTGGAGGGATCTAAATTTTTTTTTAATTTTCCTTCCATTTCTTTTGTCTTTGTACTATTCAAACAAGGAAAGATTTCATTTCCTCAAGTTGCCAAAAGCAGCGACTATAAAACTATTTGGATCCAATAACAGAGAAAGTGAAGTAAAATAATTCAGAATGCACAGTAAATCAATCAGAGTTTGAAGCTAACCAAATAATATGTTTGGCACCAAGAACATAAGACGTAACACACCAATGCATGCTTCTTAAGGATGTCAAGACAGAATGCATAGTTTTCTTAAGGACGTCAAGAAAGAATGTACCCGGGTGCTACCATCCTTTGTGTGCGCATCATCTAGAGACTGCAATGTAGCGGAAAAGGCTCCATGAAAAGCTGAAGAAGAAGAAGAGCTCAAAAGCCTATGGTTCTCTTGAGCGTGAGCAACAATGGATGGAGTTATACGCTTAATCAAGGACATAGACGATGATGTGGACATGTCTTCATTCAGAGCTTGAAACTGAAAACAAGAACCTCACCATCACAACCCTCAAATAATATTCAAATAACTTCTAGTGTAATCTATGCTGTCCAAGGAACCCTGAAATGTCATCATAACCAGATTAGGGCACGGGGATAGACTTATTGCAAGAAAAGGGGTGGAGATTTTGTCATTGTTTGACAATGGGTTTACCACCTTTCATGCAACATATAGAGTTGGACAAAATACCAGTTTGCATCAATAATCAAAAGGTGATCACGTCAAAAGGGTAATGGTGATACACTGCTTCCCACATCACAGAACATCCCTTACAATGTTATTTTCATACGGATTATCTTCGACGCATTTTCACATTTACGAAGTCGAAACGTTCTCAACAGGAAAAGAACAAAACAAATCAACACATCTACTTCAACACCAAGTCAGCCATTCACATCATTTGGACATGTGAACCACGCAACTAATACTACCGTCCTTTAAATATAAAGCGGCGGCGGCGTTCAAAGGGCTGTTAATTTAAATTCCAATCTTAGCTCTCGGAGAAATCCAAAGAAAGGGGCAACCCTCCTCCTTCGCATAAATTGAGCGAAACATTACGACAAACACAAGGTGTGCAGGTACTTACAAGACACCCATTTGTCTATAACCTCGCCAGGTTAGCTTGTTGGCAAGACCAACCCACATGGACTATGACCCAGAAGTGACAAGATATAGAATAACGAAGAACATAATCCAGTGACTCCACAACACATGATTGAACCATCGGCCCCTCACATTGCCCTGCGAAATGCGTGCGAGAGAGAGAGAGAGAGAGAGAGAGAGAGAGAGAGCGAACAATGACCTGCTAAGACCGTGAAGAAGACAGCGGAGGAGGGATTCTACTAGTCCTTGCGACTGGATAGTATAAACATCCTCGTCCTTGAGCTCGAGCTCCAGCTGCGGCGACGGAGCTAGAGAGACAGAGAGAGAAAGAGAGGTTTGGTCAGATTTGGGGCGGGTCGAAAATCGTCCGATCAAATTGACAAATTTAATTTGTCTTGATCAATTTTCATACAATATAAATCTACTGACACATTCCTAACCTGACCAATACCCAACACATTTCCGACCCGGTTGGAACGAGAGAGCTAGAGAGAGAGGGAGAGAAACTTGAGCTGAGCTTTTGCGACGGGCTTCGCTTTTGTAAGGATGACTCCTTAAATGTTTCAAGAAGGGCCGCACAAATTTGACATCAATACTTATCTAGCTCTAGCGGTGGCTACTGCGCCCATCGCTAGAAGCTTTGGATGTGCCCATCCTCGGGATTAGGTTCGGGTCAGGTCGAAAATGGTCCAACCGAAATTGACTCCTTTAATTTAGTTTGATCTATTTTCATACGATACAAATTTAGTGACACATATCCGATCCCAACCCATATTACTAAAATACTTTTATATTTAACCCAATTTCGAAAAACTCGTACAGAAATTGAGGTGAGAACGCGATATCGAGTGAGGGTGAGAAAAAGTGAAAAGAGAGTTATAGAGGCGGGTTAGGTTTCAATAAGTTACTTTAACACCCATTTTATTTTAGGCTTTACTATTTTAAGTCGATTTATGACCCATTTATTTAATATAATTAACCCCTAATAATAACTTTGTCCGTTATATATGGATTAAAAAATAGATCTATGACCCATTTCGACAGGTCAAATTCGAACCCAGATCTTGACAGAGAAGGAGCACACTTACCATTTGAGTAATCCTTAAGGGTGCATTTGTATAATGGAAAGTGTATGATTTGACAAATATATTTCTAAAAACGATCGTTTGTATCGCTTGAAATAATTAGTCAATGAGAAATATTTTTATTATCGATAATAATTTTTGTCTAAATATTTTCGTAGACAATTGATATTTTTCGTTCATTCATTTTTATAAAAATATTTTCTGATTCAATCATTTTTCATGACATAAACGGAGCCTAGATCAGGTATACATTTCGTATTTGGTGATCATCAACAAAACTTAGAGTTTGGTCTTACATTATTGACTTCTCCCACCAAAACTATGGATTCGTACGTCCTGTTGTACTCGGGGAGATCATACTCCATTTCCTTTCTCCTCTTTCCCGCCTAACTAGGAGCTCAGCACAACCGATAGTGACAACCGCAGAAAGCCAATTGTCGGCTCTAACTTCTTGTTGAACACATGGAAATGAGATTGGTTTAGAAGTTGAACCAACAGTTAGACAAAAATCCCACCAAACCATACTTGCAATCTCCCCAATCCCCACGTCCCTCCTCCTCCTCAAAAACCCCCCACCAAGCCATTGCTCAAACACGCCTGCACCTCTTCACTTGAGTTTCATAGCTTCAATTTGCTAGCCAATTGATTCTCCGATGGCGAACTATCATAGGCTTGTGCATCTTTCGGCATTGTTCGTCCTTGCTTTGTCTTTGATGATCGGTGAGAACCCAGTTGAAGCTCGCCGACTTATGGAGGCAACCTTGCCTGAAGTGCCCGAACAGCCTAAGCCAGGGTTGCCGCACCTTCCTGACATCCCGAGCCTGCCGAAGCCCGAATTGCCATCACTGCCGAAAGTCGAATTGCCACCACTTCCCGAACTACCAAAGCCTGAACATCCAACAATACCTAAGCCAGAGTTGCCGAAAGCACCCGAATTGCCATCACTGCCAAAAGTCGAATTGCCGCCACATCCTGAATTGCCAAAGCCTGAACATCCAACAATAACTAAGCCGGAGTTGTCGAAAGTACCCGAATTGCCATCACTACCAAAAGTCGAATTGCCACCACATCCGGAATTGCCAAAGCCTGAACATCCAACAATACCTAAGCTGGAGTTGCCGAAAGTACCCGAATTGCCATCACTGCCAAAAGTCGAATTGCCGTCACATCCCGAATTGCCAAAGCCTGAACATCCAACAATAGCTAAGCCGGAGTTGCCGGAAGCACCTGAATTGCCATCACTGCCAAAAATCGAATTGCCGCCATATCCGGAATTGCCAAAGCCTAAACATCCAACAATACCTAAGCCGGAGTTGCCGGAAGTACCCGAATTGCCATCACTGCCAAAAGTCGAATTGCCGCCACATCCCAAATTGCCAAAGCCTGAACATCCAACAATACCTAAGCCGGAGTTGCCGGAAGTACCCGAATTGCCTCATCTTCCTGATTTCCCTAAGCCAACATTGCCTTTCGTTCCCATAGTGTCAGAGGAAAAATCCGTGGCTGCTACTAGTCCGTAAACCGTTGTGATGTGGCGATGGAGTAGTGATCCAATGTGATGCAATATAGTATTTTATTACATCTATTTCAATGGTCTGAACATGCCTCCGAACATGATTTATTAGTATGACCGTTTGTGATATGAACTGTGGAACTCATTCATAGTTTGTGATGTCCCGTGTAACTTTGCCTTTAGAGTAAGCTATAATTGCTCTTTTTCAATATAGCTACTGCACTTGCCCATGTTTTATATGAGTTTTGTATTCCATAATAGAAGATTTTATGTTTAGTAAAACTCCTTATCTACTTTTGTTCACATTTAACTTATATGGAAATTTAACATTTTAGAGTTATAACAGTAGTAATAATCATTCGATCTAATAATTGAAGAAAAAATCGACAAAAAGAATGTGCCTTTTATTAGATGATGGAGTGAGATAGATTATGTTTGGGTAGATGTGGGTCATGCTGAGTTGGAGCGCCATGACTACTTGGCGTGAACCCACAGAGTCGGATTGGAGAACTCAGGGCCAATCCGAGGTTTTGAAGGGTTGGGGCACACTAATGAGGATACGGTAAATTGGGAGCCCTGGGACAAGTTCACTCCCGACGGTGAGGTATCAGATCCCATTAGTCCTCCGGTGAACCCCAATCCAGTACCGACACCAATTCTTGAGCCTGAACCCGAGCTAGCACCGGAATCCGATCCCGAAGAGGAGCTCGAGCCCAACCCGAAGAGGAGCCCGAGCCCGAGCCCGAAGAGGAGCCCATGGCGGTCGAGCAGGGTTAGGAGGAGGATAACCCAATCGAGATTGACTCAGACTTAGAGTCAGACTCCTTAGAGTCCGATCCTGACTGGCACCGTAGAGACATTTAGGAGTAGGGCCATTTGGTTTTTTTTTTATGGTGTCCCGTTTGTACTGTCAGTAGTCTACCCAGCCACATGTTCCTTTTAATGTCGAAGGTGGATTTAACCATAGTGGCCTAATGTATGAATATTGTGAATTCTAATTTATGTTGTGTGTTTATTAAATTTCATTTGTTCTACCCCTTTGTCATATGTTATTGCTTGGGATATTTTATTTCGTTTCCGCTTGCGTGGTTCGTTTGGGATCGGCGACGCGTCTTGGGACATTGCGTTCATTACGAACGTCGAAGGGGGGTGTCGCGAGCCCATTGGAGTTCAGGGCGTGACATGTCCCCCGTTGATTTGGTATCAGAGCAAGGACAGCTCGATACTAACTAGTCGAAACCTGGAGTGATAAGGAGCGATAACCTTGGGGTTGCCAATTAGGGAGACTAGGATGCTATGCGTACCCTAGACTATTTGATTGTGATTGTTGAGTGATGTATGCTATGACGTGTGAAGTGCAGGTACGTCAGGACCTGAGGTAAGTGTATGAATCGTGGGGGCTAAAACTGATTGATGTGAGTGATTGCCTACCTGCTTGATAGATTGTAGTTTCGAATGATTGCTTAGGGTTTTAAAACTGTGATAGTTGGCCTAGGTTTCTAATTCCTGTGTGGAATTATAGCAGGTGAGTTTATGTGAGATTCAGTAAGATGAGTGGACGAGGCCGAGGTAGAGGTTGAGGTAGAGGCCGAGGTCGAGGTAGAGGTTGTGTAGTTCCACTGGCTGAACTTATGGGAGATCCCAGGATAGATGAGATTTGAAGGGTGCTGGAAGAAGCAGGAATATTGTCGGGACGACAGACGGGAGAAAGGAGCGCTACTGTTGCCGCTGCAGCTGCCAGCGAGGTTGTTGGGAATAACGGGGGCCAAGGGAACAACTTGATGGATGGGAACCCCGGTCTAGAGTGAATGAATGCGACCAAGCCAATGTCCAAACTTGTAGAGCAATTTCTGAGACTGAAGCCCCCGATGTTTAATGGGAAAGGCAACTCTGAAGCCGCGCCAAGATGGATAGAGGAGCTAGAGAAAGCCTTTGAAGTATTGGGTTGCACTGAGGAAGAGAAGGTGACCCTAGCAGTTTATCAGCTTCAGGAAAACGCAAATGATTGGTGGAGAGCCACCAGGAATCAGGTATTCCCCATTGGTGCGGCACTGAACTGGACCGTATTCACCGAGGCTTTCAATAACAAGTATTTTTCGGATAGTGCCCAAAAATAGAAACTGACAGAATTTATGGGACTCCGCAAGGCCAAATGTCGGTAGATCAGTACGAAGCCGAGTTTGCAAGATTGTCCAAATTTGCCCCCAGGATGGTGGAGGACCCCACAGATAAGGCGAGGAGGTTTCGGGATGGGCTGAAACTGGACCTTCGCAGCCAGATGATCTCATTAAACTTAAAGGGGTATCACGAGATTTACGAGAGAGCTCAAGCAATTGACGGGACCAAAAGGATCAGGCCATCGCTTCTAGATTGCGGTATGCCCCGACTAGGGACAACCGCCAGCTCGGGAAAAGACTCATGATGGGAACTAGTCGCTTCGTCCCGCCAACTCGAAGGGATATTGAGAAGCCAAACCGTTATCAGACCGCCCCATGTAGGCTATGTGGAGGAAGACACGGAATTGGACCTTGCCCGAGTAGGGGCGGAACGTGTTTTATATGTGGTGGGAGGGGCCATCAGATGAAGGACTGCCCCAACAATAGACAAGCTGGGTCGCCTGCACCGCTGCCGCCTCGGAATGGAAACCAATTTAGGACTATTCAACCGACAAATCAGAGTAGGCCACCAGCTCAAGGACGGGTGTATGCAATAGCAAGGAGGGAAGCGTAGGACGTGCTGGGCGTGGTCACAGGTACGGTCTCTCTCTATGATCATGCTGCATATGCCTTGTTTGATCCGAGGGCGTCGTATTCTTTTATTTCTGAGCAGTTCGTCGAATTATCTGGGATTGAGCCGAAATCGCTTGATGTGGTGCTGTGTGTTACTACTCCGCTGAATGGTAAAGTGCTGATTGCGTTAGGATGTCCTAATTGTAAGATAGTGATTGGCGATAGATGAGGGAGGATAGATTTGGTGGTATTATGCATGTATAATTTTGATATGATTATCGGTATGGACTGGCTAGGCAAACAGAGAGTTGTTATGGACTGTAGTAATAAGGTGATCTAATTTAATCATGTTGGACAGCCTAAATTTGAGTTTGTGGGAAACCGAGGAGGAAGCTCGATCCCTTGGATTTCGTCACTCGAAGTATCGAAATTGTTAGATGAGGGGTGCCAAGGATTTCTGGCAAATGTAGTTGATTCGACGGCTGGAGAGCCAAGGCTAGAGGACATAGCCGTGGTGTGCAATTTTCCCAATGTCTTTCCGCAGGAATTGCTGGGACTCCCACCTGATAGAGAAGTAGAGTTCGCGATTGAGTTAGCCCCATGGACAGAATCGATCTCGAAAGCACCCTATAGAATGTCACTGTCGAAACTGAAAGAATTAAAGGTCCAAATGCAAGAACTATTGGATAAAGGCTTCATTCGCCTTAGTGCGTCTCCATGGGGAGCACCGGTTTTATTCGTAAGGAAAAAGGATAGATCATTGAAATTGTGCATCGACTACAAACAACTGAATCAGGTGACAATTAAGAATAAGTACCCGCTGCCTAGGATTGATGACCTATTTGACCAGTTGCAAGGAGCGTCGGTGTTTTCTAAGATCGATTTGAGGACTGGCTATCACCAATTGAGAATTAAGAAGGAGGATGTGCCGAAGTTGGCATTTATGACAAGGTATGGGCACTATGAGTTTACGGTGATGCCGTTTGGACTGACAAATGCCCTTGCAGCCTTCATGGATTTAATGAATCGGGTATTCAAGGAATTTTTGGATCAGTTTGTGATTGTGTTTATAGATGATATTTTGGTGTACTCGAAGAGTTCCACCGAGCACGAGGTACATTTGGAGAAGGTTCTATAAACCTTAAGGGAACATGCACTCTACGCTAAGTTCAGCAAGTGTGAATTCTGGTTTCATTGAGTAGCATTCTTAGGACACGTGGTATCCGGAGAAGGAATTGCGGTGGACCCGGCGAAGATTGAAGCCGTCGTGAATTGGTAAATGCCGACAACGGTAACCGAGGTTCGGAGCTTTTTGGGTTTAGCAGGGTATTACAGATGCTTTGTGGAGAAATTTTCAGCTTTAGCGACGCCGTTGACGTAGCTATTAAAGAAGGAGGCGAGGTTTGAATGGACGGATAAGTGCGAAAGGAGTTTCCAAGAATTAAAACAGAGGTTGACAACCGCACCAGTGCTAACGATCCCGTCAGGTCCGGGAGGATTTGAGATTTACAGTAATGCATCGTTAAGGGGATTGGGATGTGCATTAATGCAACATGGGAAAGTAGTGGCATACGCGTCGCGGCAATTGAGACCACATGAGCAGAATTATCCGATGCATGACTTGGAATTGGCCGCGATTATTTTCGCTCTTAAAATTTGGAGGCACTACCTGTGTGGGGAGAAGTTTCAAATTTATATAGACCATCAAAGTCTAAGGTACTTGTTTTCTCAAAAGGAATTGAATATGAGACAGCGCCGTTGGATGGAACTCCTGAAGGATTATGACTGCCATATAATGTACCACCCTGGCAAGGCTAATAAGGTAGCGGATGCACTGAGCCGGAAATCAAGCATTGTGCATATGATGGTCAAGGAGTGGACTCTATTGGAGGGGGTCCAGGACTCGGAATTTAAGTTGGAAGTAAATCAGGTCTTGAGTCTGCTCGCTGCATTGAGGATTGAACCAGAAATACAGACTAAGATTAAGGCTCTACAACTGACAGACCCAGCAATTTAGATGATTTTGAGTATGGATGCCACAAAAAGGAAGTCGGATTTTCAAGTATCCGAGGATGGGATTCTAAAGTTCCGTGGAAGGTTATGTGTACCTAGTGTTGCAAAGTTGAAGGAAAAGATTTTGTCTGAAGCACACCGTAGCACTTACAGTATTCACTCGGGAAGTACGAAAATGTATCAGAATTTACGGCAGTATTATTGGTGGAACCGTATGAAAGTGGACGTGGCCAAGCATGTGGCTAAGTGTTTAACGTGCCAACAAGTGAAGGCGCAACATTACAAGCCGGGTGGGATGTTGCAGCCATTGGAAATACCCAAGTGGAAATGGGAACACATCATGATGGACTTTGTAATAGGATTACCGAGAAGCCAAAGGGGTCATGATTTGATTTAGATGATAGTTGATCGATTAACAAAGTCAACACATTTTCTACCGGTGCGAAAGGATTTCGCCTTGGAAAGATATGCCGATTTGTATGTGCGACATATAGTCCGTCTCCATGGAGTACCAGTGATGATCACATCGGACTGTGATCCTAAATTTACTGCCGCCTTCTGGAAAAGTCTTCATACGGTATTAGGAACGAAGTTGCAGTTTAGCACAGTCTATCATCCCCAGACGGATGACCAATCTGAAAGGACGATTCAGACTTTGGAAGACATGCTGCGAGCATGTGTTTTGGATTTTAAGGGTGGCTGGGGGGAACAGTTGCATTTGATGGAATTTGCATACAATAATAGCTTTCAGTAGAGTATCAGAATGGCACCGTTCGAAGCATTGTACGGCAGAGCCTACAGAACACCGGTTTGTTGGGATGAAGTTGGTGAGAGGAGCATTATGGGGCCAGAATTAGTGCAGCAATCGATTGAGACAGTCAAGGTCATCAGGGACAGACTTAAACCGCGCAGAGCCGTCAAAAGAATTATACAAACCGGAGACGTAGGCCTTTGGAGTTTCAAGTAGGGGACCACGTATTCCTCAGGGTGTCGCCGATGAGAGGACTATCACGTTTTGGTAAGAAAGGAAAATTGAGTCCAATGTATGTGGGTCCATTCGAGGTCTTAGAGAGAGTAGGCATTTTGGCTTATCGTCTTGCGCTGCCGCCAAATCTATCTCATATCTATAATGTGTTCCACGTGTCTATGTTGAGGAAGTACAAACCAGACCCGACCCGCGTGCTGAACTATGAAGAAATAGACGTGAACAACAGGGTATCGTACATGGAAAAGCCAGTTTGGATCGAGGACAGAATAGAAAGAGTGTTGCGGAACAAGAAAATTCCGATGGTCAAGGTAGTTTGGGAACACCATGGGACCGAAGGTGCGATGTGGGAAAGTGAGGAGTTGATGCGACATCAGTACCCCCATTTATTTGGATAGTTGGGTTGGATTGTAAATTTCGATGTCGAAATTTTTGTAAGGGGGGAAGAGTTGTGACATTTCGAATTTCGACCTATTTTTGGGATTTATAAAACGTGTAATTCGTCAGTGCGCTTATAATAGAATCTCGCCCGGGAACTGATCACTCTCGGGTTCTTGTTTTTAAAATAGAGATTTTTCTAGAATCGCACTTGATCGAATTTGGCCGTTATTTAGACCCCGAACTTGGCGGTCGATTTTCGTGAGTTTCGGGACGAAATAAATCGGACGGTGTCGATATTATTGTGGCCAGCGTCAAGGTTATCAGGAATAGTGAGAAAGTGGATTTTGACCGTGTTGACACCTAAATTTTACTAATCATTTAGTCGTAATTTGCATAGAAAATTAGGGATTAATTTTTAACCCCAAAACAAAAATATTTAAATTGCATAACATATAGTTTATGTTCATTTTAATTTAATCGCATTTTGCATCGGACCGGTTATGGCGAACGAGCTTAAATTTCATCGAATGAGACTCGGTTCGCTCGGAAAGGCAAGTGCCGAAAATCACGAGTCAAATAGGTTTGGTCGTTTTAATTTGAGCTTAATTCAGCCCATTATGTTCAATTAAATTAAAACCCAAGTTAATTCAGCCTGCTTAGGAATTAAATAAAATCAGAAATTAGATTAAGGCCTAAGCCCAAGTCTAAACCCATTAGGACTAGAGAGCCCATCTAATTGACCTAGGTTAGTATTATATAAGCATGTTTAGGTCAGAATTTTGAGGGGACAACACATAATTCAGATCTGATTTTTAGAGAAAGGCAAGTGTGAGAGAGAAAGTGACGTCGCGCACCACCACCGGGGGCACGCCGCACGCCGCCGCACCGCCGTCGTCGTGCCTCAACCGCCCGCCGATGTCGCTGCCTTCCGCTAACGCTGCTGCCGATGATGTGATCAGCCGGTTCAAGCGGCTGAACCGACTGATCGGCGACTTCCTCCGGCGATCCAGAACTTGCGGCAACACTCCTTGGCGTTTTCACATCACCGTGGTCGGCCGAGCTTTCCGAGACTTCTCCGTGTTGTTTTTGATCTGAATACGGAGGCCGGATCGCTCGATTTCGTGCCGGAGCATCGTTAAACAAGGTAAGTGCACTTGGACTTTGTTCTGTAAAATCGTGTACATAGAAATCAGTATGCTTGAGATGCCGATTTCAGCTCGTTAGTGTCAAAATCTTGTGAAGTGATGAACTAGAGAATCGTAAAACACGTCTTAAGCTTTGATTTGATATATCATATGCGTCAATCGGACCTGATTTGCTATGTCAAAACTATTTTGGAAGTTAGGATCAGAATCTGGAATATGATGTTGAAGTCTGTTCTGATAATGTTCTGACTGATGTTGTGCTGTTCTGTAATTTTTATGATTTTCTATGATCATATTTTGAAAAAACTTTCTTCACGAAAATTGTAGACCACATCTTTGTCTGTTCACCATAAAATTTTCATAAAATTCCAAGCGGGTTAACATGATACGATCTGCAACGTCATATATGCATGAATCTGATGACAGATCAGTTCCAGATTGACCTTCATGTGTTCTTCAATTTTCATAAATTTGTGTGTTCGAAATCTGAAAAAGTTTTCTTCATGAAAGTTCATACTGAGATCGAGATCTTTCCATTGATACTAATTTCATCAAAATCGGAGGTCATTTGGATTTTCAAAAGGAATTTTCACAATCTGATCAGTATCTGTGTCCAGATCTGATTTTCATTCCTTTAGAATTCAGAAGATGTTTCTCCGAAATTGATAAAGTTGGAGATTATCTGCAAATTAGGTGATTGAATATTATCCTATATTTTTCAGAATATTTAATTTCCTAATTTGCATGTTTTGAATATTTCATGAATATCATGTGGATATTTAGATATCTTAGGATAATGTTCGATATATCCGCAATATTTGAAAATATTCAAAATTAGGAATTGTTCCTAATTTAGCAATGTATCTGGACGACTATCTGACCTTATTCCTAAGGTACGATACGCGGCGATACGGAAAATTATTATCCTATCCATAATCACTTGGATACGATAATGATCTTTATCTGCTTTCCAAATTTAAACGATCAACTTTTCGTCAATATCTATAACCCTATAGATATGACCGATAGTTCGATTTTTGTGCATAATCCGAGTTTGAAACAAATTTGGCGGATCGCGTGGACGATTTGAATGTGGTTGCTATCCTTGTCATTTTTTTATTATTTGCTTTCCTTTAAACAGAAAATTCAAAAAATATCAGTTAGGATTTGAATTTGAGTTTTGCATGTTTAGGGAACCCTAAATGTATCTAGAAGATAGAGTAATTATTTAATTTAAATTAGGACTTGAGATAATCTATTTCCTAGTTTAAATTAAGCAATATTCTAATCTTATTAGATTATTTAGGTTATTTTTTAATTCCGAATTTTCATGAAAACCCCAAAAAAAAGAGAATAAATTGCTTTATGGTAGATTAGGATAGATTGCATTCTTAATTTAAGTAATTTATTATTTCAAATTTTAACAAAAATCCCAAAAATAAGTCATGTTAGGATATGTTAAGTCATCATAGGTTGTATGTTATTTTAGGCATATTTTTATTCCGAATTTCATTAGAAAATACCAAAAATAAATCATTTGCCTGTCATTAGAGTTAGGTCACGTCGTCGCATGACATATAATTTGCATGTTAGGTTGCATTAATTCGCATGTCAATTTTGCACGTCATTGCATGTAGACTAGCCCTCATTTAAATAAGAGAAAATCCAAAAATATTGAGTGAATTGCTTGTTAATTAGAAATCATATTAGGGTTGATTGATGTGATTTTCTAGCTAACAATGCAAATGCTTGTGTTGTTTCCAGGTAAGTAATTCTTCAAATCTTGCAATTTAATATTCAATTATTGAGTGTTAAATTGGTGGTTTGCGCACCCGCATGAACACCTCACTTGTTAGTAATTAAGTTGAAATGGATCCAAACTGCATGCCAAAATATTTTTGAAAAGAAAAGGTACCGAAAGGGCGTTAGACTAGATCTAGCGTAATCAAGTCACCGGGCTTAGAATCTCTGGTTCGTAGGATAAAACATATCTCCCTATGTTTTATTTAGGTTTCTAATCGACCTACCGTAAATTGATTAGTGGCGACTCCAAGCATAAAAATATTTGCATGTTAAAGACTTAAACCCTAAGTTGCGAATTGGTAGGGCTTGGGAGGGCCCGAGTTAAGATTAGTCTTAATAATCCATTAGCCCGAAAAATGAAAACTTTTTAGGTCGCGGCAGACCGGGTGTGGGTTTGGATTAGTAGACCTCCATCGTAGTGTGATTTGAGTTATTTTATTTTGGCTCGTTGTCCTATACTATTGTTTGGGATTTTTTCGGAAACTATTAGATCTTTTTCCGAATTTGAATCGTGATCGCTAGATCGATTTTTTAGTTTGAACCGTGTCCGTTGGATCACGCTTGAGGACAAAAGTTAACTTTTTCTCTCTCTCTCTCTCTCTCTCTCCTCTCTCCTCCGCGCCGCACATACTCCCGTGCAACGTCCATCACGCACGTTTCTCTCTCTCTCTCTTCCTTTTTCTCTTCTTTCTCTTCCGGCCGCGCGCGTCCTTCCTGCATGCACACGTCGCTTTAGCCCATACTCCATGCAGACTGACCCTCTCTCTCTTCCTTCTTATTTTCTTCTTCTTTTTTTTTTTTTTTTTTTATCTTCTTCCTTCTTCTTCTTCTTCTTCTTCTTCTTCTCGCCCGCGTCCGTCCCAGCTGCTGCGTCCACTTCTGCTTCTTCTTCCCGTGCCTGACGCCGCTCACCTGAGCTCGCCTGGCCCTCGTGCGACGCCGTTGCAGCTCGACCGCTGCGTCGCGCTGCTCGACCAGCCGCCTGCAGTCCCGTCAGCCGCCCCCGCCACCTGGTCGCTCTCCCCCTCCCCTTCCCTTGACTTCCGTCCACCTCCGTAGCTCCTCTCCACCCAACGCCGCTCCACCCCGTCTCTGCCCGATGCCACCCCACCAGTCGCCAACGCTGTCGCTTCCCTCACACCTTCGCCGTGCCACCACGCCGCCCGGCAGCTTCGCCCGACGTTGCCTCCATCCCCTTCCGCGCGCACAAGCTCGGCTCGCCGCCACTCGCCGCTACATTCGGCGAGTCCCAGTCGTCGCCCAGTCGTCCGGCCAACTCCCCAACGCCGTCCCGACGCCTGAATGCCACTGTGGTTGCCGTTGCACCCCCCAACCGCCCCAGCCAACTTCTTCTTCTTCCTTCCTTGGCTTCCCGCGGTCCGTTGCTGCGTAGCCGCCGCTCGCCGTCGCCTTAGGCGGCCAGCCCGACGCCACTCGACCCCACCAGCAGTTGCGTCGTGCCGCTTTGTCATCGCCGCTCACCGCCGCCGCATCGACGTTGTCGCCACCACCGGTCGCCGCCCCAGCCAGCCAGCCAACCCCGGCAAGCCAGCCTAGGCCGTGGCCGACTTGTTGCCCACGCGACTAAGCCGCATGCTCATTACCTGCGCCCGCGCCCGTCGTTGTGCCCGCGCCCGCGCCCGTTGCCCATGCCCGGGGCCGACCATAGTGCCTACGTGTGTGCCTGGTTCGCAGTATTCACCCGAGCCATCATAAACCCGAGCCGACTTTTTCCGGGCTAAACTTAGGTAAGTGACTTCCTAAACCCTACCTAGTATTTTGGGTACCTTATTGACTTGTCTCGGATTAAAATGGCTAGGGCGTGCTTTAATTTAATCATATTGTGTTATAATGGTGCTATTTGAATTGGATTTAACATTTTGTATTGATTTGGATAATTGTGCTTGGCCGACTTGAATGTCGGGTTTGTGAATTGAGGTAGCAAAATGTGAATTGGACTGATTTGTGAATATTGGTTGTTTGATGAAATTGGCGTGAAATTGATTGAATTGAATGGCGCGTGCTTGCCTGTTGATTTTAAGCCCGGATCGATTGGAGGGCTACGGACTTGGGACGTGTTAACGGCGGCCCGTGTGAAGGCTAGACTGGCCGGTGTGCCAAATGGATGCGGGCTTGAGACGTGTTGACGGTGGCCCGTTAAAGGTGTGATTGGACCGGGACGTGTTTACGTCGGTCATTGGAATTGATTGAATGGTATGGCTTGGGATGTGTTGATGGCGGCCATTGGAATTGATCGAATTGTGAGGCTTGTGTGCCTGTGAGATTGAACTTGAGGCGCAGTGGCGCGAGTTGTGGGAAAGATGTTCGGACACGCATGCGTTTGGAGTGTGATTGAATTGGCTGGTTGAGCGTGTGACTGAATTGGCTGGTTGAGCATGTGATTTAATTGACTGGTTGAATGTATGGTTGCTTGGCTGGACTGGTTGAAGGTGAGTGAGATTGCGTTTGCCGGGTGACTGTGATGTGATGATGAACTATTCTTGCATTATATGATTTGGACTGATATGCTGGGTTGGCTCGTGATTCGAGATGATGTAAGCTGGTTGTGTGAAATTGATTATGTTGTCTGGTAATTGCACGTTAGACTTGTCTGGGTACGCATTAGCCTAGGTGGGGTATAGGGTGTTGCTTATTGAGACTCGTTCTCACGGTTATTATATAACCATTTTCAGATCCCCGCCCCTGAGTATGACACTTCCTAGGCGTTTTGGGGTCTCCATGCATATGATGCATGAGGACAATGAGTATCCGGGTCTGAACTCGGATGAGGCATATATTAGGCATCGCACTTATGTTTGGGTAGATATGGGTCGTGCTGAGTTGGAGTGCCATGACTACTTGGCGTGGACCCACAGGGTCGGGTTGGAGAACTCAGGGCCAATCCGAGGTTTTGAAGGGTTGAGGCACACTAATGAGGATGCGGTAAATTGGGAGCCCTGGGACAAGTTCGCTCCCGACGGTGAGGTGTCAGATCCCGTTAGTCCTCCGGTGAACCTCAGTCTAGTACCGACACCCATTCCTAAGCCTGAACCTGAGCTAGCACCGGAATCCGAGCCCGAGCCCGAGCTCGAAGAGGAGCCCGAGCCCGAGCCCGAGCCCGAAGAGAAGCCCATGGCGGTCGAGTAGGGTGAGGAGGAGGATAACCTGATCGAGATTAACTCGGACTCAGAGTTAGACTCCTTAGAGTCCGATCCTGACTGGGCACCGTAGAGACATTTAGGAGTAGGGCCAGTAGGTTTTTTTTTATGGTGTCCCGTTTGTACTGTCAGTAGTCTACCCAGCCACCTATTCCTTTTTAATGTCGAAGGTGGATTTAACCCTAGCGGCCTAATGTATGAATATCGTGAATTCTAATTTATGTTGTGTGTTCATTAAATTTCGTTTGTTCTACCCCTTTGTCATATGTTATTGTTTGGGATATTTTATTTCGTTTCTGCTTGCGTGGTTCGTTTGGGGTCGGCAACGCGTCCTGGGACGTCGCGTTCATTACGACCGTCGAAGGGGGGTGTCACGAGCCCATTGGAGTTTGGGGTGTGACAATTTTCTTTCATTTCTTTTGTCTTTGTAATAGTCAAAAAAGGAAAGTTTGCATTCCTCAAGTCACCAAAAGCAGTGAGTATAAAACTATTTGGATCCAATAGCAGAGAAAGTGAAGTAAAATAATTCAGAATGCACAGTAAATCAATCAGAGTTTGAAGCTAACCAAATTATATGTTTGGCACCAAGAACATAAGACGAAACACGCCAATGCATGTTTCTTAAGGATGTCAAGAAAGAATGCATAGTTTTCTTAAGGACGTCAAGAAAGGATGTACCCGTGTGCTGCCATCCTTTGTGTGCGCATCATCTTCAGACCGTGATGTAGCAGAAAAGGCTTCATGAAACGCTGAAGAAGAAGAAGAAGAGCTCAAAAGCCTATGGTTCTCTTGAGCGTGAGCAGCAAAGGATGGAGTTATGCGCTTAATCAACGACATAGATGACGATACGGATGTGTCTTCATTCAGATATTGAAACTGAAAACAACTACTTCTAGTGTAATCTATCCTGTTTAAGGAACCCTGAAATGCCATTACAACCAGATAAGGGCACGAGGATAGACTTGTGGAGAGAAAAGGGGTGGAGATTTTGTCATTGTTTGACAACGGGTTTACCACCTTTCATGCAACATAAGAGTTGAACAAAATACCAGTTCACATCAACAATCAAAAGGTGATCACATCAAAAGGGTAATGGTGATGCACTACTTTCCACATCATAGAACAACCCTTACAATATTCACGAGATTTTTTATCTTCATCACATTTTGACGTTTACGAAGTAGAAACGTTCTCAAAAGGAAAAGAACAATTCAACACATCTACTTCAAACGCCAAGTCAGCCTTTGAATATAAAGCGGCGGCGGTGGTCAAAGGGCTGTTAAATTTAAATTTCAACCTTAGCGCTCGGAGAAATCCAATGTAAGGGACAACCATCTTCCTCCGCATGAATTAAGTGAAACATTACGACAAACACAAGGTGCGCAAGTACTTACAAGACACAGAATCGTCTATAACCTTGCCGGGTTGGCTTATTGGCAAGACCGACCCACATGAGCTATGCCCCAAAAGAAGGCCAAAACGGGATTCTTGGTCCAAACACTGTCGTCGTTGTGCTCGAGCTAGAGCTGGAGCAAGAGAGCGAGAGAGATAGAGAGAGGGAGAGTAACTCGAGCTGAGCTTTTGCGACGGGGCTTCACTTTTTTTTTAAGGGATTAATGTATTGAAAATCTTAAAATTTGTCATCAAAGTGCAACCAAGTCCTAAAACTTTCAAAAAATGTAATTAAGTCCTAAAACTTATCACAAGTGCAATCAAGTCCTAAAATTTGTCAAGTTAGTCCAACTAAGTTCTTCTTTTGATTACACTTTTTAAAAATTTTACAACTCAATTGCACTTTTGCAATAAGTTTTAGGATTCGATTGCACATTTTAAAAGTTTTAGAACTTGATTGCACTTTCATGATAAGTTTTTGAACTTGATTGCACTTTTTGAAAGTTTTAGGACTTAATTGCACTTTCATGACAAGTTTTTGGACTTCTAATGCACTTATCTCTTTTTTTTAATTTTAGGTTGGGCTGTCACGTGAAATTTTCTAGAAGAAGGGCTGCACAAATTTAGTGGCGGCTACTGCGCTCGTCGCGAGAAGCTTTGGATGTGCCCATCCATGGATCAGGCTCGGGTCAAAAATGGTCTTTTCGAAATTGACTTATATAACTCGTTTTAAACCATTTCCGTGCAATATAAATCTAATGGCTCATATCCGACTCAACCCATACCCAACAAATATATGACCTCGATCTATTTTGTTAAAACACTTCCGTATTTAACCAAATTTAGGAAAACTCATACCGAAATTGAAGTGAGAGCGTGGAGTGAGCAAGCGCGAGATCGAGTAAATGTGAGAGAAAGAGAAAAGAGAATCATAAAAGCAGATTGGGTTTAATTAAGTTGTGAACCCAATTAACAGCCATATTATTTTGGGCTTTACCATTCGAAACCCACTTATGACCATTCACGTAATATAATTGACCCATATAACAAATTAATTCATCGAATATATGTTAAAAAATGGGCCTATGACTCATTTTGACAAGTCTAATTCAAACCTAGACCTTGATGGAGAAGGAATACGCTTACCATTTAAGTAATCCTTAAGGGTGCATTTGTTTCATGGAAAGTGTATGATTTGGACAATATTTTCCTAAAGACGATTGTCTATAAACAATTATTCAATGAAAAATATTTTTATTGTCGATAATAATTTATGTCTTAATATTTTTATGGACAATGATAATAGTTTTTTGTTCATTCAATTTTGTAAGAGATAAAAGTGACTATTTTCGAGAAAATATTTTTCAGATCAATTATTTTTCATGAAACAGATGAAACCTAAATCAGGTATACATTTCGTATTCGATGTTCATTGACAAAACTTAGAGTTTGGTCTTACATTATTGACTTGTCGGACCAAAACTATGGACTCGTCCTGTTGTACATAGGGAGATCATACACCATTTCCTTTCTCTTCTCTTTCCCGCCTAGCTAGGAACTCCAGCACAACTGATAGTTACAACCTTAGAAAGCCAATTATCGGCTCTAACTTCTTGTTGAACACATGGAAATGAGTTTGGTTTAGAAGTTGAACCAACACTTGGCCAAAAATCCCACCAAACCATACTTGCAATTTCCCCAATTCCCACGTCCCTCCTCTTTAAAACCCCCCCACCAGGCCATTGCTCAAACGCACCTGCACCTTTTCACTTGAGATCCACAGCTTCTTCACTCGAAAGTTGTTCAATTTGCTAGCCTTGATTCTCCGATGGTGAACTATCACGGGCTCGCGCAACTTTTGGCATTGTTCGTTCTTGCTTTGACTTTGACGATTGGCGAGAACCTAGTTGGAGCTCGCCAACTTTTGGAGGCGACCTTGCCTGAAGTGCCCGAAATGCCTAAGCCAGAATTGCCTCACCTTCCCGACATCCCGAGCTTGCCAAAGCCTGAATTGCCATCACTGCCGAAGTTGGAATTGCCACCACTTCCCGAACTACCAAAGCCTGAGCATCCAACAATACCTATGCCGGAGTTGCCGGAAGTACCTGAATTGCCATCACTATCAAAAGTCGAATTGCCTCCACTTTCCGAACTGCCACATCCTGAATTTCCAACAATACCTAAGCCGGAGTTGCCGTAAGTACCCGAATTGCCTCATCTTCCTGATTTCCCCAAGCCAACATTGCCTTTCGTTCCCACGGTGTCAGAGGACAAATCTGTGGCTGCTACTAGTCCGTGAACCACTGTGATGTGATGATGGAGTTGTGATACCATATGATGCCATATAGTATTTTATTACTTGTATTTCAATGGTCTGAGCATGCCTCAGAACATGATTTATTATTATGACAGTTTGTGATGTGAACTATGGAAGTCGTTCATAGTTGGTGCTGTCCTGTGTAACTTTCTTTGTACAGAGTAAGCTATAATTACTCTTTTTAATATAGCTACTGCACTTGCCCATGTTTTATAGGAGTTTTATAATCTAAAATAGAAGATTTTATGTTTACTAAAACTCCTTATCTACTTTTCTCACATTTAACTTATATGGAAATTTAACACTTAAGAGTTATAACAGTAACGATAACCATTTAATCTAATAATCGAAGAAAAAATCAGTAAAAAAATAATGTGTCTTTTATTTAGGATGGAAGGAGATAGGTTCATTTGTCTTATATACAAATTATAAATTCACTTCATACTCATCAAACATCTGACATATCTTATCTTATAAAAATCGAATTTATCACTTATTACTTTTAATTTGGCACAACTATTTTGTCATTTTTCAAGCAATCATCATTCTTTACTTAAGTAAAATGAACTCTAATGTTTGTACGTCACTACATTTTATATTTGATTGAACCAAATTAATTTTGCACTCTATGTTATAGTATAGATGCATGTTAATTATTATCTATGTTTTCTATCAAATAGTATCTTATGTATATTATAGTCAACTTTACTGTTATGAAATATATATTTTTTTCCATTCTTGAATATTGTTTCGCATATTCTCAATCTATTCTGCTACAAATTCCATTTCAAGTGAAATAGTTGATTTCTCTCTCTATTGTGTAGCTATATTTGCATATTTGTTCTTTATGTCACATAACAAGTCGTGTCTGACGGAATCAATTTTACCTAAATTTTATAAGCATAAACATCTTTTCATTATCATGAAATTAATTATACTACTATTACTTATAATATTCAAAATATATGATATTTTTTACTATGTTGACATTCTAAATATTCTTCTCTCAAAATATTCTTGAAAAAATGAAAAGAATTTTCTATGTACAGAGTCTACTTCACCACACGGAAAAATATCACCTGAATATTTGTATTTAGATTGAGATTCTAAGAGACTTTACTTTAAGTTTTGAAATTTCTTGAAAAAATTATTATCATTCTCTTTGGAAAAGAAAAGAATCTGAGCTTTAAATTGATTGCATTACATGTTTAAAAGTGTATTGGGTTATAATTTTAAGGATTTTTCTTTAAATTTTACTTTTCTTGAATAAACCTAAAAATTCGATTTGGATAAGAAACGAATATTTTTCATGAAATTGAATGTTTTTAATGTCCAGAAGCATCTATAATATATTAGACTAGCTTTCAAACCCGTGTGCTATAGATACATCTATAGTTAATGCTCTACTGCGTATGAAAATATGATAAATTAATACCACGAAAAACTCAAAATTGGTACACTTGTGACAAATTTATCCCAAACTAATTTTTGATCACCAAAAATCCAAACTGATACATCTGTGACAAAAATACTCCAAACCAATTTTTTGACCACCAGAAACTCCAAACTGGTAAGTTTTTGACAAATTTACGCTCCGTTAGTGTGACATTCCGAATTTCAGCCCATTTTTGGAATTTATAAAACGTGTAATTCGTCAATGTGCTTATAGTAAAATTTGGCGGGGGAACTAATTACTCTCAGTTATTGTTTTTAAAATTGAGATTTCGCTAGAATCGCACTCGATCGAATTTGGCTGTTATTTAGGGCCCGGATTTTGGTGTCGAATTTCTGGGAGTTTTAGGACGAATTTAATTGGACGGTCTTGATATTATTGTGGCCAACCTCAATATTGCCCGGGATATGCGAGAAGTGAAATTTTGATCGGGTGTTGATTTGGACTAGTAGACCTCCCTTGTAGTGTGTTTTATTTGATTTCTTTTGGTCCTTTTTCCTAATTTATAATTAGGGTTTTTTGTGGGCCGTTGGATCCTTTTCGGATTTGAACGAGGATCGTTGAATCGCACTCAAGTGCGTTTGACTTTCTCTCTCTCTCTCTCCTCTCCTCGTCCCCGCCGAACCCCCATGCCGGTTGACCCTTCTTTCCCACTGACTTCTTCTCTTCCTTCATGCCCGCTGACTCCCCCACATTGCTTTTGTTTCTGCCTCTATTTCTGTTGACTCTTAACCTTTTCTGCTGACTTCTTGCTGCACCTCACGTGCTGCTACTGCTTTTGTTCTGCTGATTCTGCCTCTACATTGCTTTGCTGACCGTTTACTTTCCCCACTCCCTCGTGTTACTGCCGTTGCTGCTGCTTTTGCTGAGCTGCTGCTTCTTCCACTTCTGCTTCTTCCCTTCGGTTCTTGCTTCTGCTTTGCCCATGCTGCTGCTGCTTCTCCTATTTTTGCTTCATTGCTTCTGTTGTTACCTGGCTCCTCCATTCCAGCTCGACTAGCCGCTTCGCTCGCCTCCCTTAGCCATCGTCTAGCTGCCGTGAGTGCCGCTGCTCGCCGTCCAGCCACTGTGAGCTTAGCTCACCGCCGGAGTTGCTGCTATCTCTTCTTTTTGGTTTTTTAGCTTAGGTTCTCTAATAAGTGGCTTCCTAACTCTTGACTAGGCTAAGGAGGGACTAATGGACATGTTTAGGGGTGGATTAGGGTTGTAGATAATTGGTTTAGTGGTTATATAAGCTTGATTTACTTAATGGTGTAAGTTTAATGATTATCATATTTCTGGTTGTTACTATACCTCTGCGCTTTGTTATTTTTTTTGGTGATCATTTTGGGCCGAGTCTGAGAAAGTGTTCTCTATGGAATTTGTTCCCAACATCTTTAAGTATAACATACTTTAAATTCAGAATTTTTGAAAGTTGTTTGGGGTCATTCGGAAGTCGGTTTTCAGACCGTCACAAAACTGCCCAATTTATTGTTCACCCAACCTTCTTATCTTTTCGAATTTTTATAAAATTTTGCAGACCTTATTTCATCAATCTTCCTTCACAAAAATTGTTAAATACACTTGTGTCTATGACATATAAAAATTTCAGAGCTTTCCAAAGTGATTTGGACACTGAATGAGTTGTATTTTTTATGGTCTAAGGGGCTGTCCGAGCGAACCGGGTTCTGTTCAGCTTTGAGTGTCAAAACAAGATATTTATGGTCGAGTTCTTCACGGAAAATGTTTATCAAGATGTTTTATGCAACATATCCAAATTTCAGAATTTTTGGAGTTAATTTACTATTTATTTGAAATGGATTTTTGTCACTACACAACTGCCTAGTTTGGACCCGATTTTGTATATTCTCGATTTTTCTCTCTCTCGAGAATTATTCGGTATTATCGTGGCGTTTTGATGGATTTAGTTGATATTGAGCTAATTTATAAAGATAAGAGTTGGTAATGATTGCTGAGGTGTGTATATGGTCATGACACGTTCCGTCTAGGCGGGGGTTCTAGACGATGCTCGAAGGTGGTTCGGATGCCGTCTAGGCGGGGGTTCTAGACGTTGCCGATCGCGGTAGAGGCCGGATCGATAGTCCTTTGTGGAATGCCATCTGGGTGAGGGTTTCGGACGTTGCCGTCGTTGAGGTAGCGAGACGATGTCTGGTTACGCCAAAAGACCGACGGGAGTTCGGTGGCCCAAGGGGTCGTTAATAATTAGGACTTAATGAGTGCGATTTGCATTGGAGAATACTTTGTCTGAGTTAATTGATGAGCACGTTTGGATTATTAACCATGTTATGATTGATCATGCCATGAATTGCTTTGCACATGCTTGATGGACAATTGGCCATGTTATGGCGATATTCTAACGTACATGGCTCATGTATGTGTCAAGGTAAGGTAAGGGCGCCTGTGATTGTTATGACATGTTGGATGTTGGTACTGCATGTTTAAAATTGTTCGGAAGTACGCACTGGCATAAGCGAGGCTTAGGTAGTTGCTTATTGAGAAGTATTCTTATGGTTATATAACCAAACCATTTCAGACCCGTGACCATGAATGATCTGGAGATGCTGCCAGGATACTACGAGGATTGAGGATAGGTCGAGTTACCCCATCTTTTGAGTGCCCCCTTTTGTAGAGAAGTCGAGCTTACCAATTACCTGATCTTTTTTGTTGTGCGTGATTCGTAGATGGTGGCCTCGTAGAAGGCTTGCAAGTGTATGTGTTGTAATCGATGTTATGTTTATAAAAGTGTCTTGTTGATGTGTATTCTTTGTCTCTCTACTATCAGGTTATTTATATGTTGTACGGAGATTTCAAGGATGCTTCCGCATGCGTTACTCGTTAGTGTTTCGATTGGGTTGGTGATAAGTTCTGGGATGTCGCATACATTACGACCACGAAGAGATGATCACGCGTTCATAGGGTTTGGGGCGTGACAGTTAGTTTCCTTTAAATTGGATTAGTACATACAAAAATCACAAACTGGTATATCTGTGACAAACAGAGGATAAAACCCAAAATTGATACATCTGCCAACTGCTGTGTGTCATTTAACAAAATAATTTAATTGTAAAATTTAACGAAAACTAACATATGGTAAATTTATCACAAGTATACCAGTTTAGGGTTTTTGGTGATCAAAAAACTAATTTTGGATAAATTTGTCACAGGTGTACCGGTTTGGGATTTTTCGTGGTATTAAGCGAAGTATGATTATATTTTTTATATTTGTTGCAACTTCTATCGTAGTATTATGTGGGTTATTGAATGTTTTTTTTTATCTTTTATTTGTTCATCAATCACGTACACTACTATTCAAAGAACATATTATAAAATTCCTTAATAATTAAAAAGAAAAAACCTTGCAAGGTCGGATATTATATTATCATGTGAGATGGATTATATAAAAGATAATTTCAACTCATAAATTCCCAATCGTTTTTGCTAATTCCTCTAAAATCGAAATCCCGCACCATTCCTTATATCTCTGTGTATTGTTGCCGAATTTTTAAGCATAGTTAACTTTTGAAGGCACTTATAAAAAGAGTTTGTGCCAAAAAAAACGAAAGAAAAAGAATCAATTGCTTTTCGAGATATTGATAAGAAGGATGATTCGTACATAATATAGAGATTATTAGCTAGTCTCATTTTTTACATTTTGGATGTAAATTTATATTTTGAGATGTAGTCATTTTTCTAATCTAATTGGGAGTGATAATAACCGAATATCCACTCAATTGCATGTCAGGATCAAATAAAGAAAAGAAAAATCAATTTCTCATAAATTGATTTTGCACCTAAGACCCCTTTCTTAGGAGAGAAAAAGGAAATTAAATGCACAAACAGATCAGAATAAACAGAACAAAAAAAAAGGGTGAAATATCGTCAACTCAAAAATGCCTCCTATCAAGATTTTCCAATGATTGTTTTACATACTTATGAACTCAAGGGTGTTAATTCTTGATACAACACTAGTGTTAGAAATCCAAACCAGCATGACTTGAAACTTATTAACCTTTTTTTTAATCAAAAAAGATTTACATTGAAGTATCATGATTACAATAATAAAGGATAATAATAATAACAATGTCTTGAGTAAGACTTTAAAAGGCTCAAAGGAGATACGGAAAGGAACTCATCAGTATAGTGGAGAAATCTCCCTATAAGTTCTTCTTGTATTCCTTCCTCCCAGGGAAGACAAATAATTGACAGGAATTTAGGAGGCTTTGGATGGGGAAGGTAGACTTCACGTCCGCTTCGACATAGAACGGCACAAAAAAAGAGACAACATGAGAAGAAAGAGATGGCAATCGAAATCAAAATGATGAGGATGATAGAAGAAACACACATGTGCATATATTCATTTAAAAGATAACTAAGATAATTCTTATTCCACCTAAATCATAATGAATCGGTGGACAACATCATTTCTCTCTCATATGTTCACAAAGGAGGTTTCTCACCTAATTCTGCAGGAATATTCCATGAAAAACACCATTGCTCCTGTTCCGTGTCACCTTTGAGCCTATAAGGACCGTCAGGCGAGATCTTCCAAACACACTTGTTGCAATCATCTCTCATAGCCTTATATATATCAAACCACTTTAATTGACCTGGCTACAAAATGCTGCAAAAGAACAAAATCGTCAACCAAAAATTGGGTCGGAATGAGATTTCTCTTTTGCTCGTTATATCATGGACTCCGAGATCGTTGTTCTTGGATTTGCAATGACCTGTTAGAATAGTTCCACCTGGCAAATTGTTATTGATCTCAACATGTGTCTTGCCCCAAATATCTCTTACGCAACTAAGGAGAAATAAAAGATAAATAAATAATAGCTTAGCCGATGAATTCACCATCGTGGCCTGTCATTGCCCCAACATCAGCGTCCTATTTATGGATGAAGTACGGAGGATATGGATACTGCCAGCTTGCGACAACCATATCTCCTTTTTGTTTTTTTCGGTCTAGACCAGATCTCCTTTTGTTATAAGCCAAATCTTTTGCTAGTTGGAAAAGAAGGTGCCATAAGGAAGTTTTCGATTTTGGTCACCTAACTTGCTATGATCATATAACCTTTTATTCATGTTCCTTTCACTCTAGGATGAGAATTCCCATATTACATTTTATATTTTTTTTATTACATTGGGATAAGAATTTCCATGTAAGTTGAGCTCCAAATCAAGTTTAATATCTCTTATGCATAGATTAATTCCCATATTACTTTAGGGTTCGTTTGCTTTTCAGAAAATGTACCATTTTCTAGGAAATATAAAGAAAATGATTCCATTTTTGGTGTTTGCCTAAAACCTCATGAGCATTTTCTGTCGTTTGGTAATGAAAACATGATGGGGAAAATTATCAGAAAATTCGTATTTTTAATTAATTTTTAATTTTTATATTTATATTTTTTAATTTTCGTTTTGCTTCTTCCTTGGCCAATCGTCAGCCATGGCGATGGGGTCAACGACTGACCACGGGCAAGCCCTAGCCTCACCGGCCTTGAGCGAGCTACAAGCTTGCCGCCAAAGGCCGTGAGCTTGCTTGATCTAGCGATGCTTAGGGTCATCGGCCTTGGGTGAGCTTGAGCCTCATTGCCAAAAGCTACAAGCTTGATCGATCTACCAAGGCCTGAGCTCGCTAGCCATAACAAAGGTCGGCGACCAGTCTAGGAAGGAGCAAAAAGAAAAAAGGAAGAAAAGAAAAGGAACAATTCAAAATTAGAAAATATAATTTATAAGAACAACTGTCTCATTAACCAAGGACCCAAGCACAAGTGCCGGGGACTTGCAATGGCCTTTTGTGGACACGAGCCTAAGGGTCAGGACCATAGCTCGAGCGTCAAGGACTCGAGCGCAGCTTTTATGGACTCAAGTCAGGTGCCAAGGCATTTGGTATGGGCACCGGGAGTTTAGGCCCAGTCTTGATGGACCCGGGCAATGGCGCTAAGGTCTTGGGCCCAATCGCCGAAGACTTGGTCTTGAACATTGAGACCTAGGAACCAACGTTGAGATTTCCATGCCCAAGCGTAGAGTTTCTGATTCGAACGCTGATACCCAGTCATATTTTTAAAAACGTTTTCTCATTCTTTCATATAAGAAATCATTTTCTTAAATTCGAGCATTAGTAGGAAGACCTTTTTCTTTGACTGGGAAACATTTTCCGTCGACTCATTTTCCTAAACGAATCAAACAGCGAAACTAATGGACCCTTATAACCTCAAATTTGGCCAATTTAGAGTTTGACAAAGTCCAACCAATGATATAGAAAATATTCAAAGAATTTAGCCTATATGGAATAACTTCCATGACATTTGGTAAATCTCTTGTAACCTCACACTTGGACATTACATTAAACTTCAAATAGTTGAAACTATTTTAAGCATTCAAATATTAGCATATGAAATTGTAATTAACACATTCACAAATTTTGAAACTTAAATAAACTCTTTTTATTTTCAAAGTTTGGAGGAAACGTTATAAGTAAAAGCCATAAAGTAGTCAATAAGTGCAGGCAAACACGACACTCTCAATTAGTCCGGAATCCGGATCACTTGACATCAAAAGAAGGTCGTCTATCCTCGTTTCTTGTCACCAATAGTACTTCGATAATCTCAGTGGTTAATGCATTCGGAAATATTTCCTTAGGCAGCCCAAAAATTAGGGAATAAAAGAAGAAAAAAGAGTTCCTGATGAAATGGAAGGAGGCTCTGTGACACATAGTATGACTAGGTTGTGTAACGAAGTAAAGTCCCAACCAATGTCGCCAAGTAGAGGAACGCTCATCCCTCTTTTTCGCACTTCCTGTCTTTCGGAATTTCCATGGAGTCTCTGCCCTGAAGCTCTTACCTCATTAAAATGATTGACAACAGTTTGAGATCTCCCTGAAAACTTAATGTGGATCTTCTGCAACTCTTCATCATTCGTGTACAGTATACTAGCTTATCGATTTCATTATTAATTATGTTTACTTGCAAATGTAGATCTAAACAAACTATTTTCAGCCGCTTGAACCTTACCAACTATCATATCCTAGAATTATGTTTCACTGATACCATGGTTCATACCTCCTAGATGTCGTCCAGGCACTACTTGTCCACATCATCTGTTGCTGAACATCACAATCTGGCTCTGCTGGCTTTATGATTCCCACAGCTCAATGCGAAGTTTCCGTTCCTTTCCACTCATTGTTTTGTGCATGTACCAATTTCTATTCTGCTCCCTTCCAGGCTGCCCATTGCCCTCAACCATCTGAAACACAGGCATAAACCTGCTTCCTCCCAAAGTGATAAAACTGATTCGCAAACCGATCATAAAGCATACGGGGGTTCCCAAACCAATGCCAGCATTCAAGATACGAAGTTGAAATGAATAAGACCCTAACCCATCTTCAACCTTTCTTCCTTGAAGTAATTTTTTAGTTCAAAAGTCCACCAATCAATCTGTTGTATGTTGTGAGATCAGGTATAAAATCCTTGTCTAACATCTCATCTACCAGAATCTGGCCCTCCTTTCTCTTTCTTTCTCTCGTAAAACCAGATACCAGAACCCTATACGTCAGGCCATCTGGTTCCAAACCCTTGCTTTGCGCCAACAACCTCAATTTGTTCGCTTCCACAGTCTTCCCCATATCAGAAAGATCCTCAAGCAAACAATTGAATGTCACAATGTCCGGTACAATACCTTCTTTAAGCATATTTTCCATCAAAGCAAGTGCTTCTTCCCTTTTCTTTTGCTTCCTCAAACCTTCCACCAAAGTAGTACAAGCAATCAAGCTTGGCAAATTCCCTCTCTTCCACAGATCAGTAACAACATCAAGTGCTCTATAAGAATTGCCTGAACCGCACAAAGCTTCCACAAGCCCAAAATAATCGTACTTCTCAGGCAACACTCTCTTACTTGAAAAACCAATCAGCAATTCACATGCCTCAGCCACTTTACCTTCCCTACAGAGACCATCAACAAGAATCTCACAAGTAGCACTTGACAACTGGCACCCTAGTTCGATCATCTCGTAAGCCATTGCAATCGCATCCTCAAACTTCCTCTCCCGAAAAAACCCCGTGATCAAAGTATTAAAACTGACCACATCGGGGCTGCAACCCTTCTCCTTCATCTCCTTAAACAATTCCAAAGCCAATCCAAACTGTAAATTTCTACAATAACTACTAATCAAGATATTAAAGGTGATCACATTAGGCTTGACTCTGTTCCTTATCATTCTATCATAGAAAGCCAAAGCCCTGGCATGTTCACCCCATTTCACAAATCCATGAATCAAAGCATTATAACTCACCACACTCGGCTTACCATCAATCATCTTCTCCATACTCTCAAAAGCAATCATTGCTTCCTCCAGTTTCCGAGCTCTGCAATAAGCCTCGACTGAGAATTGAAAGATTGGCTCCGTCCTGGGGCACGAGAAAATTCCATCAGAGCAAGGGCAAGGGTTTGAGGCCATGAACTGGAGAAGCGAATTGAGTTGCTCGAAACGGCTTGAAATAGCGAGAGCGCGAGCCATCCACTCAAATGTTGAGTGGTCATGGCGATAGGAGTCGATCGTGGAGGCCCAACTGAAGATATGAAAGTCATAGAGGGTCAAATTAGGGTTCGGGTGGAGTTTGGACTTGAGGAAGTGGAGGAGACTCTTTGGTGTGAGAGGGAAAGAGAGTTTGGACTTAAGAAAGTTTATCAGATTATCATGATTGGTTGTAGAGAGAGTCAAGATTGGTAATGGAGATGGAGAAGGCAGCTTGAGGTCCGAGAGAAGAGAGGGAGGTGGCGAAGAAAATGTTTGAAGAGGTCTTAGAGTGGGTTTTGCAATTTGAGGGAGATTCTTCGACGGTGGCTTTACCTGACAGTTGACAAATAGAAACCATTAGGTAAATTACAAGGAAGAAATTCACCTGAGATTGGCAATACAACTCAACCCAATGAGATCCAATATCAATCAAATGCCAAACTGGACCTTACTAATGGATTAAGCTGGCTGTCCATGTGATTTGGTGAATGGGAAATTATTGCTACTATATTCATTGCCATGAAGCTACTAACCAAAGTATGATTATAAGATATTCTCTCATTTTGGTTTCCAAAGCACAATATGAGAAACTCCTGGAACTAATTTTGACATCACCAGAACCCAACTTGTGATTTTATAATTTTATTCCAAAACATTCATCATCCCCAACAAAATGACAAGAACAAGATTAAGTGACCTGCATATATGTCAAAAGAAAAGGCTATGAAGGAAATAAAAGAAATTAATAGACTACAATAACTTTTCTCAAATCAAATTCCCTATTTTACAAAAACCAAGCGCAATAGGGGACAGGAGGGGTCTTTGAAGCAGTTCCTTCCATTCCTCCACCCCCGCCCCCCCTCCCCACAATCTTGGGAGAAAATGTTTTGTGATCCGTGGAGGGATCTATATTTTTTTTTAATTTTCCTTCCATTTCTTTTGTCTTTGTACTATTCAAACAAGGAAAGATTTCATTTCCTCAAGTTACCAAAAGCAGCGACTATAAAACTATTTGGATCCACTAACAGAGAAAGTGAAGTAAAATAATTCAGAATGCACAGTAAATCAATCAGAGTTTGAAGCTAACCAAATAATATGTTTGGCACCAAGAACATAAGACGTAACACACCAATGCATGCTTCTTAAGGATGTCAAGACAGAATGCATAGTTTTCTTAAGGACATCAAGAAAGAATGTACCCAGGTGCTACCATCCTTTGTGTGCGCATCATCTAGAGACCGTGATGTAGTGGAAAAGGCTTCATGAAAGGCTGAAGAAGAAGAAGAGCTCAAAAGCCTATGGTTCTCTTGAGCGTCAGCAGCAATGGATGGAGTTATGCGCTTAATCAAAGACATAGAGGATGATGTGGACATGTCTTCATTCAGAGCTTGAAGCTGAAAACAAGAACCTCACCATCACAACCCTCAAATAATATTCAAATAACTTCTAGTGTAATCTATGCTGTCCAAGGAACCCTGAAATGTCATCATAACCAGATGAGGGCACGAGGATAGACTTATTGAGAGAAAAGGGGTGGAGATTTTGTCATTGTTTGATAATGGGTTTACCACCTTTCATGCAACATATAGAGTTGAACAAAATACCAGTTCACATCAATAATCAAAAGGCGTCAAAAGGGTAATGGTGATACACTGCTTTCCACATCATAGAACATCCCTTACAATGTTATTTTCATACGGATTATCTTCGACGCATTTTCACGTTTACGAAGTCGAAACGTTCTCAACAGGAAAAGAGCAAAACAAATCAACACATCTACTTCAACACCAAGTCAGCCATTCACATCATTTGGACATGTGAACCACGCAACTAATACTACCGTCCTTTAAATATAAAGCGGCGGCGGCGTTCAAAGGGCTGTTAATTTAAATTCCAATCTTAGCTCTCGGAGAAATCCAAAGAAAGGGGCAACCCTCCTCCTTCGCATAAATTGAGCGAAACATTACGACAAACACAAGGTGTGCAGGTACTTACAAGACACCCATTCGTCTATAACCTCGCCAGGTTAGCTTGTTGGCAAGACCAACCCACATGGACTATGACCCAGAAGTGACAAGATATAGAATAACGAAGAACATAATCCAGTGACTCCACAACACATGATTGAACCATCGGCCCCTCACATTGCCCTGCGAAATGCGTGCGAGAGAGAAAGAGAGAGAGAGAGAGCGAACAATGACCTGCTAAGACCGTGAAGAAGACAGCGGAGGAGGGATTCTACTAGTCCTTGCGACTTGATAGTATAAACACCCTCGTCCTTGAGCTCGAGCTGCGGCGACGGAGCTATAGAGAGAGAGAGAGAGAGAGAGAGAGAGGGAGAGAAACTCGAGCTGAGCTTTTGCGACGGGCTTCGCTTTTTCTAAGGACGGCCCCTTAACTGTTTCAAGGATGGCCGCACCAATTTGACAGTAGTACTTATCTAGCTCTTGCGACGCTTTGGATGTGCCCATCCTCAGGGTCAAGTTTGGTCAGGTTTGGGGTGGGTCAAAAATCGTCCGATCAAATTGACAAATTTAATTTGTCTTGACCAATTTTCATACAATTTAAATCTACTGACACATTCCTAACCTGACCCATACCCAACACATTTCCGACCCGACTGGAACGAGACAGCCAGAGAGAGAGGGAGACAAACTCGAGCTAAGCTTTTGCGACGGGCTTCGCTTTTGTAAGGATGGCCCCTTAAATGTTTCATGAAGGGCCGCACAAATTTGACAACAATACTTATCTAGCTCTAGCGGTGGCTACTGCGCCCATCGCTAGAAGCTTTGGATGTGCCCATCCTCGGGATTAGGTTCGGGTCAGGTCGAAAATGGTCCAATCGAAATTGACTCCTTTAATTTAGTTTGATCTATTTTCACACGATACAAATCTAGTGACACATATCCGATTCCAACCCATATTACTAAAATACTTTTATATTTAACCAAATTTCGAAAAACTCGTACAGAAACTGAGGTGAGAACGCGATATCGAGTGATGGTGAGAAAAAGTGAAAAGAGAGTTATAGAGGCGGGTTAGGTTTCAATAAGTTACTTTAACACCCATTTTATTTTAGGCTTTACTATTTTAAGTCCATTTATGACCCATTTTTTATGACCCATTTTATTTTAGGCTTTACTTTAACACCCATTTATGACCCATTTATTTAATATAATTAACCCCTAATAATAACTTTGTCCGTTATATATAGATTAAAAAATAGATCTATAACCTATTTCGACAGGTCAAATTCGAACCCAGATCTTGACAGAGAAGGAGCACGCTTACCATTTGAGTAATCCTTAAGGGTGCATTTGTATAACGGAAAGTGTATGATTTGACAAATATATTCCTAAAAACGATCGTTTGTATCATTTGAAATAATTAGTCAATGAAAAATATTTTCATTATTGATAATAATTTTTGTCTAAATATTTTCGTAGATATTTGATGTTTTTCATTCATTCATTTTTATAAAAATATTTTCTGATTCAATCATTTTTCATGACATAGACGGAGCCTAGATCAGGTATACATTTCGTATTTGGTGATCATCAACAAAACTTAGAGTTTGGTCTTACATTATTGACTTCTCCCACCAAAACTATGGATTCGTACGTCCTGTTGTACTCGGGGAGATCATACTCCATTTCCTGTCTCTTCTTTCCCGCCTAACTAGGAACTCAGCACAACTGATAGTGACAACCGCAGAAAGCCAATTGTCGGCTCTAACTTCTTGTTGAACACATGGAAATGAGATTGGTTTAGAAGTTGAACCAACAATTAGACAAAAATCCCACCAAACCATACTTGCAATCTCCCCAATCCCCACGTCCCTCCTCCTTAAAAACCCCCCACCAAGCCATTGCTCAAACACGCCTGCACCTCTTCACTTGAGTTTCATAGCTTCAATTTGCTAGCCAATTGATTCTCCGATGGCGAACTATCATAGGCTCGTGCATCTTTCGGCATTGTTCATCCTTGCTTTGTCTTTGATGATCGGTGAGAACCCGGTCGAAGCTCGTCGACTTATGGAGGCGACCTTGCCTGAAGTGCCCGAACTGCCTAAGCCAGGATTGCCGCACCTTCCCGACATCCCGAGCCTGCCGAAGCCCGAATTGCCATCACTGCCGAAAGTCGAATTGCCGCCACTTCCCGAACTGCCAAAGCCTGAACATCCAACAATACTTAAGCCAGAGTTGCCGGAAATACCCGAATTGCCATCATTGCCAAAAGTCGAATTGCCATCACTTCCCGAACTGCCAAAGCCTGAACATCCAACAATACCTAAGCCAGAGTTGCCGGAAGTACCCGAATTGCCATCACTGCCAAAGGTCGAATTGCCGCCACATCCGAAAGTGCCAAAGCCTAAACATCCAACAATACCTAAGCCGGAGTTGCCGGAAGTACCCGAATTGCCATCATTGCCAAAAGTCGAATTGCCGCCACATTCAAAATTGCCAAAGCCTGAACATCCAACAATCCTTAAGCCGGAGTTGCCGGAAGTACCCGAATTGCCGTCATTGCCAAAAGTCGAATTGCCGCCACATTCGAAATTGCCAAAGCCTGAACATCCAATAATCCCTAAGCCGGAGTTGCCGGAAGTACCTGAATTGCCGTCATTGCCAAAAGTCGAATTGCCGCCACATCCGGAATTGCCAAAGCCTGAACATCCAACAATACCTAAGCCGGAGTTGCCGGAAGTGCCCGAATTGCCATCACTGCCAAAAGTCGAATTGCCACCACATCCGGAATTGCCGAAGCCTGAACATCTAACAATACCTAAGCCGGAGTTGCCGGAAGTACCTGAATTGCCATCAAATCCAAAAGTCGAATTGCCGCCACATCCCAAATTGCCAAAGCCTGAACATCCAACAATACCTAAGCCGGAGTTGCCGGAAGTACCCGAATTGCCTCATCTTCCTGATTTCCCTAAGCCAACATTGCCTTTCGTTCCCACAGTGTCAGAGGACAAATCCGTGACTGCTACTAGTCCGTAAACCGCTGTGATGTGTGGCGATGGAGTAGTGATCCAATGTAATGCAATATAGTATTTTATTGCATCTATTTCAGTGGTCTGAACATGCCTCAGATCATGATTTATTAGTATGACTCTTTGTGATATGAACTGTGGAACTCGTTCATAGTTTGTGATGTCCCGTGTGACTTTGCTTTTAGAGTAAGCTATAATTGCTCTTTTTCAATATAGCTACTGCACTTGCCCATGTTTTATATGAGTTTTGTATTCCATAATAGAAGATTTTATGTTTACTAAAACTCCTTATCTACTTTTGTTCACGTTTAACTTATATGGAAATTTAACATTTTAGAGTTATAACAGTAGTAATAATCATTCGATCTAATAATCAAAGAAAAAATCGGCAAAAAGAATGTGCCTTTTATTAGATGATGGAATGAGATAGATTATTTGTCTTACATACAAATTATAAATTCACTTCCTACTCATCAAACATCTGACATATCATATTTTACTAAAATTGAATTTATCATGGATTACTTTTCCTTTTAATTTTTTTGGTCGATCTTTTCCGTTTAATTTGGCACAATTATTTTGTCATTTTTCAAGCAATCATCATTCTTTAGTTAAGTAAAATTAACTCTAATGTTGGTACCTTGTATTTGATTGAACAAAAGTAATTTTGCGCTTTATGTTATTGTATTGATGCATGTTGCTTATTATTTATGTTTTCTATCAAATAGAATATTATGTATATCATAGTCAACTTTACTGTTATAAAATCTTTTTTTTTTCCATTCTCGAATATTGTTTCGCATATTCAATCAAATACAATTTTCTTCCATTTCTTTTGTCTTTGTAATAGTCAAAAAAGGAAAGTTTGCATTCCTCAAGTCACCAAAAGCAGTGAGTATAAAACTATTTGGATCCAATAGCAGAGAAAGTGAAGTAAAATAATTCAAAATGCACAGTAAATCAATCAGAGTTTGAAGCTAACCAAATTATATGTTCAGCACCAAGAACATAGGACGAAACACGCCAATGCATGTTTCTTAAGGATGTCAAGAAAGAATGCATAGTTTTCTTAAGGACGTCAAGAAAGGATGTACCCGTGTGCTGCCATCCTTTGTGTGCGCATCATCTCGAGACCGTGATGTAGCAGAAAAGGCTTCATGAAACGCTGAAGAAGAAGAAGAAGAGCTCAAAAGCCTATGGTTCTCTTGAGCGTGAGCAGCAAAGGATGGAGTTATGCGCTTAATCAACGACATAAATGACGATACGGATGTGTCTTCATTCAGATTTTGAAACTGAAAACAACTACTTCTAGTGTAATCTATCCTGTTTAAGGAACCCTGAAATGCCATTACAACCAGATGAGGGCACGAGGATAGACTTGTGGAGAGAAAAGGGGTGGAGATTTCGTCATTGTTTGACAACGGGTTTACCACCTTTCATGCAACATAAGAGTTGAACAAAATACCAGTTCACATCAATAATCAAAAGGTGATCACGTCAAAGGGGTAATGGTGATGCACTACTTTCCACATCATAGAACAACCCTTACAATATTCACGAAATTTTTTATCTTCATCACATTTTGACGTTTACGAAGTAGAAACGTTTTCAACAGGAAAAGAACAATTCAACACATCTACTTCAAACACCGAGTCAGCCATTTCCCATCATTCGGACATGCTAACCACGCAACTAACACTACCGTCCTTTGAATATAAAGCGGCGGCGGTGGTCAAAGGGCTGTTAAATTTAAATTTCAACCTTAGCGCTCGGAGAAATCCAATGTAAGGGACAACCATCTTCCTCCGCACGAATTAAGTGAAACATTACGACAAACACAAGGTGTGCAAGTACTTACAAGACACAGAATCGTCTATAACCTTGCCGGGTTGGATTATTGGCAAGACCGACCCACATGAGCTATGCCCCAAAAGAAGGCCGAAAGGGGAATCTTGGTCTAAACACTGTCGTCGTTGTGCTTGAGCTAGAGCTGAAGCAAGAGAGTGAGAGAGATAGAGAGAGGGAGAGTAACTCGAGCTGAGCTTTTGCGACGGGGCTTCACTTTTTTTTTAAGGGATTAATGCATTGAAAATTTTAAAATTCGTCATCGAAGTGCAACTGAGTTTTAAAACTTTCAAAAAATACAGTTAAGCCCTAAAACTTATCATAAGTGCAATCAAGTTTTAAAACTTATCAAATTAGTCCAACTAAGTTCTTCTTTTGATTACACTTTTAAAAATTTTATGACTCAATTGCACTTTTGCAATAAGTTTTAAGATTCGATTGCACTTTTTAAAAGTTTTAGGATTTGATTGCACTTTCATGACAAGATTTTGGACTTGATTGCTCTTTTTGAATGTTTTAGGACTTAATTGCACTTTGATGATAAGTTTTAGGACTTCTAATGTACTTATCATTTTTTTTAATTTTAGGTTGGGCTGTCACGTGAAATTTTCAAGAAGAAGGGCCGCACAAATTTAGTGGCGGCTACTGCGCCCGTCGCGAGAAGCTTTGGATGTGCCCATCCGTGGGTCAAGGTCAGGTCGAAAATGGTCTTATCGAAATTGACTTATATAACTCGTTTTGAACCATTTCTGTGCAATATAAATCTAATGGCTCATATCCAACTCAACCCATACCCAACAAATATATGACCTCGATTTATTTTGTTAAAACACTTCCGTATTTAACCAAATTTAGGAAAACTCATACCGAAATTGAAGTGAGAGCGTGGAGTGAGCAAGCGCGAGATCGAGTAAATGTGAGAGAAAGTGAAAAGAGAGTCATACAAGTGGATTGTGTTTAATTTAGTTGTGAACCCATTTAACAGCCATATTATTTTGGGTTTTACCATTCGGAACCCACTTATGACCCATTCACATAATATAATTGACCCATATAACAAATTAGTTCATCGAATACATGTTAAAAAATGGGCCTATGATCCATTTTGACAAGTCTAATTCAAACCCAGACCTTGATGGAGAAGGAACACGCTTACCATTTATGTAATCCTTAAGGGTGCATTTGTTTCATGGAAAGTGTATGATTTGGACAATATTTTCCTAAAAAAGATTGCCTATAAATAATTATTCAATGAAAAATGTTTTTATTATTGATAATAATTTATGTCTTAATATTTTTATGGACAATGAAAATAGTTTTTTGTTCATTCAATTTTGTAAGAGATAAAAGTGACTATTTTCAAGAAAATATTTTTCAGATCAATTATTTTTCACAAAACAGATGAAACCTAAATCAGGTATACATTTCGTATTTGATGTTCACCGACAAAACTTAGAGTTTGGTCTTACATTATTGACTTGTCGGACCAAAACTATGGACTCGTCCTGTTGTACATAGGGAAATCATACACCATTTCCTTTCTCTTCTCTTTCCCGCCTAGCTAGGATCTCCAGCACAACTGATAGTTACAACCTTAGAAAGCCAATTATCGGCTCTAACTTCTTGTTGAACACATGGAAATGAGATTGGTTTAGAAGTTGAACCAACACTTGGCCAAAAATCCCACCAAACCATACTTGCAATTTCCCCAATTCCCACGTCCCTCCTCTTTAAAACCCCCCCACCAGGCCATTGCTCAAACGCACCTGCACCTTTTCACTTGAGATCCACAGCTTCTTCACTCGAAAGTTGTTCAATTTGCTAGCCTTGATTCTCCGATGGTGAACTATCACGGGCTCGCGCAACTTTTGGCGTTGTTTGTTCTTGCTTTGTCTTTGACGATTGGCGAGAACCCAGCTGAAGCTCGCCAACTTTTGGAGGTGACCTTGCCTGAAGTGCCTGAAATGCCTAAGCCAGAATTACCTCACCTTCCCGACATCCCGAGCTTGCCAAAGCCTGAATTGCCATCACTGCCGAAGGTCGAACTGCCGCCACTTCCCGAACTACCAAAGCCTGAACATCCAACAATACCTAAGCCGGATTTGCCGGAAGTACCCGAATTGCCATCACTACCAAAAGTCGAATTGCCTCCACTTGCCGAACTGCCAAAGCCTGAATTTCCAACAATACCTAAGCCGGAGTTGTCGGAAGTACACGAATTGCCTCATCTTCCTGATTTCCCCAAGCCAACATTGCCTTTCGTTCCCACGGTGCCAGAGGACAAATCTGTGGCTGCTACTAGTCCGTGAACCACTGTGATGTGATGATGGAGTTGTGATACCATATGATGCCATATAGTATTTTATTACTTGTATTTCAATGGTCTGAGCATGCCTCAGAACATGATTTATTATTATGACAGTTTGTGATGTGAACTATGGAAGTCGTTCATAGTTGGTGCTGTCCTGTGTAACTTTCTTTGTACAGAGTAAGCTATAATTACTCTTTTTAATATAGCTACTGCACTTGCCCATGTTTTATAGGAGTTTTATAATCTAAAATAGAAGATTTTATGTTTACTAAAACTCCTTATCTACTTTTCTTACATTTAACTTATATGGAAATTTAACACTTAAGAGTTATAACAGTAACGATAACCATTTAATCTAATAATCGAAGAAAAAATCAGTAAAAAAATAATGTGTCTTTTATTTAGGATGGAAGGAGATAGGTTCATTTGTCTTATATACAAATTATAAATTCACTTCATACTCATCAAACATCTGACATATCTTATCTTATAAAAATCGAATTTATCACAGATTGCTTTTAATTTGGCACAACTATTTTGTCATTTTTCAAGCAATCATCATTCTTTACTTAAGTAAAATGAACTCTAATGTTTGTACGTCACTACATTTTATATTTGATTGAACCAAATTAATTTTGCACTCTATGTTATAGTATAGATGCATGTTAATTATTATCTATGTTTTCTATCAAATAGTATCTTATGTATATTATAGTCAACTTTACTGTTATGAAATATACTTTTTTTCCATTCTTGAATATTGTTTCGGATATTCTCAATTTTTTATGCTACAAATTCCATTTCAAGTGAAATAGTCGATTTCTCTCTCTATTGTGTAGCTATATTTGCATATTTGTTCTTTATGTCACATAACAAGTCGTGTCTGACGGAATCAATTTTACCTAAATTTTATAAGCATAAACATCTTTTCATTATCATGAGATTAATTATACCACTATTTCTTATAATATTCAAAATATATGATATTTTTTACTATGTTGACATTCTAAATATTCTTCTCTCAAAATATTCTTGAAAAAATAAAAAGAATTTTCTATGTACGGAGTCTACTTCACCACACGGAAAAATATCACCTGAATATTTGTATTTAGATTGAAATTCTAAGAGACTTTATGTGACATCCCGAATTTCGGCCCATTTTTGGGATTTATAAAACGTGTAATTCGTCAATGCGCTTATAATAGAATCTCGCCCGAGAATTGATCACTCTCGGGTTTTTGTTTTTAAAAATAGAGATTTCGTTAAAATCGCGCTCGATTGAATTTGACCTATATTTAGACCCCGGACTTGGCAGTCGATTTTCGGGAGTGTCAGGACAAAATAAAATGGACGGTGTCAATATTATGGTAGCCAGCATTGAGATTGTCAGGAATGGTGGAAAAATGAGAGTTTTTAACCAAGTACGAATTTGGACTAGTAGACCTCACTCGTTATAGTTGGTTTAATTAATTTGACCTTTGTCCCTTATTATATTCGAGGACTAATTTAGACCGTTAGGGTGTAGTCGGTTTTAATTTTGGGCTTTTATATTGCGTTTAATATTAGATTGAAATTTTGAAATTTCATCTCTCTCTCTCTCTCTCTCTCTCTCTCTCTCTCTCTCTCTCTCTCTCTCCTTTTCCCCTCTGACCGCGCGCACGTCTTCCCCTGTAGCGTCGCCTCAGCCCATACCAAGGAGACCAACCCCCTGACATTTTCTCTCTCTCCTCTTCCTTCTTTCTTTCATTTTTTTTCTTTTCTCTTTCTTCTTCCTTTTCTTCTCTTCTGGTCTTCTTCTTCAGTCTTCTTCTTTCCCCGAACTCGCCGAGTTCTGGTTCTGCTTCGTTCCTGGTCAGCTCCGCCCGGCATCGCCTAGCTGACGCCGCCCGGACCTCTGACCGACGCACGCCGCCGCCGTCGCCAGCCAGCTCGACCGCCGCGTCGCGACATCCGCCAGTCACCGCCCCTGATCGACTGGTCTTTTCCTCTGTGCACACAGCGGTGAGCTCGCCGCCGCGTTCGATGGGACCCAGCCGTCGCCCAGTCGTCCGGCCGGCTACCCAGTGCCGTCCCGACGCCTGAGCGTCGTTGTCGCCGCCGCCGAGCGCCCCCCAGCCGCACCACCCGCCTCCGCCCACTTCCTCTTCTTCCCATTGGCTTCCGCAGATCGCCGGCTCGCCGCGTCGCCCCGTCGTCGCCGCGAGGTAGCTGGTGCCGTCGCCGCCCTCCGCCGTTCGCCCCCTCACCCCAGCTGACCACCAGCCCTCCACCGACAGCCATCTCTTTCTTTCTCTTCCTCTTCCTCCTGGTTTTGGCCGAGGAGAGCCCTTCGTCGGAGGAACTTCGCCGTCGCCGCCAGAGATGTTCCGCCACTACCACCGCCTCGCCCAGCCTTGTCCAGCCATCCCACGCTCCCCGGCTGTGGTCCTTTTTCCCCTCTCTAGGCCGCGGAATCATCTAGCTCGTCGCCGCCGTTCGCGCCGCTCGCCGGAACCATCGCCGCTGTTACTGTTCCGGCGAGGGACCGCCGCTGCCCAGCCCCTTTTCGTCACATGTTCAGCCCGTTTCAAGCTTAGGACATCCGGTGAGTTTGACCCTAAACCCTAATTAGGATAATTTGCATTTCTAGACGGGTTTTAGGGGTTAATTAGGGTAATTTAGGGGTTAAATCGTGAAGATTATTAGAGAGGGATATCGTGGCTGATTTCGAGGCTTAATGTGAAAATATTAATAGAGGTTTAGTGGTCCGAGAGGCACTAAATATTGGCTGGACGGATTGGATCGGAATAGCCCAAGTTCGGGAGAGCTCGGGCTTAAATCGTGAATGTTAGGGCGCGTCTTATTTAGCTTGGTGGTGGCTGATTTGAGTGGCGTTTCAAAGTATTAATGGATCATTTTGAGGATGATTAATGGCCTAGAATTAGTGGACTAGTTACTGTCTATGGCTGGATCGTGTTGGAACGGGGCGCGACTGATTCGAGGTTTAGTGGTGTAATTGGCGGAGTTGTCGGATAGACCGAGTTAGCGATTAAATTATCCTTGATTGGGGGTGATTTGGCGATGTCGTGACGTATTTAGCGTGGCTAAGAGTGGAATAGCTTGGCGGGCCTATAACGCTCGGAATTTTGTTGACCCGGTTGTGTAATTCTGTACATAAATTGCGTGTTAAGCTTGTACCACGGTTGTTTAATTAATTGTCGGTTTGGGCATGTTGATTTATGAGATTGAAATCGTGTGGTTCAAGTGAATGCCAAGATGTGAACGTTATGGCTCGGGATGCACATCATGAGCATTGGCACGGCATGTGCATTTACAAGTGTGCCCGAGTGATATGTGCATTGTGATCACCTAAGATGCCCTGATGCGTTTTACGCGGGGTTCAGATAAAAATTGGTGCTTGTGAATGTGTGATCACAATAAACCCTGATGCGTATTACGCGGGGTAGTGAACCCGTCCTGAGGCGTGTTACGCGGGACGATGCCCGGTTTACCGGAAGATGACCAACCTGATGCGTTTTACGCGGGTTATGTGTCATGAGCCTGATGCGTTTAACGCGGGCCAGAGATCGATCTCGAAGTGATAGACCTGATGCGTTTAACGTGGGTCGGAGGAGAAATTGGTAAATGGCAGTGTGCTAGTATGCGAGTGTGCGTTACTGCATTATCGAGACATGACATGAATGCGAACATGAGCACGTGCATTGCATACATCGGGATTAAGCGATATGTGTATTTGTACTGCGATCTAACTGCTATCGTACTGTTGTGCTTATATTTATAGGATGCCTAACCTGCAGAGTCAAGTGAAATTTTACATTTAGGCCCGAGGGCCTGAGTCAGATACGTTTGAATTGTGTGTCGTTTCGTACTTGTCAGGAGGTGCACGTTAACCTAGTTTAGGTTTAGGGAATTACTCACTGAGATTATTCTCACTGTTGTATAAAACCACTTTTCAGACCCCTAGCGTTAAGATGCCTGAGATTTCGGTTCGTTTTGGGATTCCGCTCCTAGTAGAGCGGACGAGGACGATACACCCCGTAGGGAACGGGGAATCGTATGTTAGGTATCATTCCATTGTTTGGGTGGGGGTGGGGGCGGCGTATTACCAGACCCACGAGAACGTGGCGTGGTGCTTCAGGGATGGCTTCGGAGAGCATGACCCTCTCCGGACTTTTGATGTTCCGTTTACCGGGATGGGCACGAGATATCCTCGATGCCCCGATGGTGAGGTGACGGACCCTGGTTCCTCATCCGAGGAAGGCATGAGTTCCGACGGAGTTCCAGTCAAGTACGAGATGGATGAGTTCGAGCCGGTGGATATGGACGTGGACGACGGAGAGCCGGAGCCGATCGAGGAGGATCCTGTTCCGGAGGCCGAGCCGGAGGATATGGCCTTAGAGGAGGAGGCTGCTGAGGTCGAGTCAGAGTCGGACTCATCAGGGTCCGAGGAGGAGATGCCTGACAGCTCTTCATCTTCGGAGTCTTCTGATTCCGACCTAGACTGGGCACCGTAGGGCTTAGTGTTCACCTTAGATTTGGTAGGGCCAGCACCTTTTTAACCAATGCCCCACCATTAGTAGTAGACTGACCCCTAAGCCACTTACCCCTTTTTGTCAGTAGTGGCCTTGACCCGCTTTTGATTTTTGATGTTCGGGATGTATAAGGATATTGTATATGATTTCCAGTACTAGTACAAGTGTTGATTTTTGTAGCTATCCTCGGTTGTGTGTTTATTTCTGTACGGGTGTTGATTTGCTTCCGCATGTACTTTAAGTCTCTGTGTTGGGAATTAGGGTCGGCGACGCGTCCTGGGACGTCGCACTCATATCGACCATGGCAGGGATGCTCGCGCGCCGTAGGGTTTGGGGCGTGACACTTTACTTTAAGTTTTGAAATTTCTTGAAAAAATTATTATCATTCTCTTTGGAAAAGAAAAGAATCTGAGCATTAAATTGAATGCATTACATGTTTAAAAGTGTATTGGGTTATAATTTTAAGGATTTTTCTTTAAATTTTACTTTTCTTGAAAAAACCTAAAAATTCGATTTGGATAAGAAACGAATATTTTTCATGAAATTGAATGTTTTTAATGTCCATAAGCATCTATAATATGTTATACCAGCTTTCAAACCCGTGTGCTATAGATACATCTATAGTTAATGCTCTACTGCGTACGAAAATATGATAGATTAATACCACGAAAACTCAAAATTGGTACACTTGTGACAAATTTATCCCAAACTAATTTTTGACCACCAAAAATCCAAACTGATACACCTATGACAAAAATACTCCAAATTAATTTTTTGACCATCAGAAACTCCAAACTGGTAAATTTTTGACAAATTTACGCTTCGTTAGTGTGACATTCCGAATTTCGGCTAATTTTTTAGATTTATAAAATGTGTAATTGGTCAATGTGCTTATAGTAAAATCTCGTCCGGAAACTGATTACTCTTAGTTATTATTTTTAAAATTGAGATTTCACTAGAATCGCACTCGATCGAATTTGGCCGTTATTTAGAGCCCGGACTTTGGTATCGAATTTCTGAGAGTTCTAGGACGAATTTAATTGGACGGTGTTGATATTATTGTGGCCAGCCTCGATATTGCCCGGGATATGCGAAAAGTGAAATTTTGATCGGGTGCGAATTTAGACTAGTAGACCTCCCTCATGGTGTGTTTTATTTGATTTCTTTTGGTCATTTTTCCTAATTTATAATCAGGGTTTTTTGTGGGTCGTTGGATCATTTTCAGATTTGAACGAGGATCATCGGATCGCACTCAAGTGCATTTAACTTTCTCTCTGTCTCCTCTCCTCCCCCGCCGAACCCCCATGCCAGCTGACCTTTCTTTCCCATTGACTTCTTCTCTTCCTTCACGCCCGTTGACTCCCCCACGTTGCTTTTGTTTCTGCCTCTGTTTCTGTTGACTCTTAACCTTTGCTGCTGACTTCCTACTGCACCTCAGGTGTTGCTGTTGCTTCTGTTCTGCTGCTTCTGCATCTATATTGCTTTGCTGACCGCTGACTTTGCCCACTCCCTCATGTTACTATCGTTACTGCTGCTTTTGCTGAGCTGCTGCTTCTTCCCTTCGATTCTTGCTTCTGCTTTGCCCCTGCTGCTGCTTCTTATGTTTCTACTTCGTTGCTTCTATTGTTGCTTGGCTCCTCCATTCCAGCTTGATCAGCAGCTTCGCCCGCCTCCCTCAGCCACCGTCCAACCGCCGTGAGTGCCGCCACTCGCCCTCCAGCCACTGTGAGCTCAACTCACCGTCGGAGTTGCTGCTACCTTTTCTTCTTGGTTTTCTAGCTTAGGCTCTCTAGTAAGTGGTTTCCTAACTCTTGACCAGGCTAAGGGGTGACTAATGGACATGTTTAGGGGTGGATTAGGGCTTTGAATAATTGGTTTAATGGTTATATAAGCTTGATTTGGTTAATGGTGCAAGTGTAATGATTCTCAGATTTTTTGTTGTTACTGTACCTCTGCATTTTGTTATTTTTTTTGGTGATCATTGTGGGCCAAATCTGAGAAAGTGTTCTTCATGGAATTTGTTCCAACATCTTTAAATATAACATACTTTAAATTCAGAATTTTTGGAAGTTGTTTGGGGTCATTCGGAAGTCGGTTTTCAGACCGTCACAAAACTGCCCGATTTACTGTTCACCGGACTTTCTTGTCTTTTCAAATTTTTATAAAATTTTCCAGACCTTAGTTCAACAAACTTCCTTCACAAAAATTGTTAAATACACTTGTGTATATGACATGTAAAAATTTCAAAGCTTTCCAAAGCGATTTGGACACTGAATGAGTTGTATTTTTTATGGTCTGAGGGGCTGTCCGAGCGAACAGGGTTTTGTCCGGTTTTGAGTGTCAAAACGAGATGTTTACAGTTGGAACTGATTTCGAGTTCTTCACAGAAAATGTTTATCAAGATATTTTATGCAACATATCCAAATTTTAGAATTTTTGGAGTTGATTTACTATTTATTTCAAATGTATTTCTATCAATGCCCAACTGCCCAGTTTGGACCCGATTTTGTATATTCTCGGTTTTTCTCTCTCTCGAGAATTATTCAGTGTTATCGTGGCGTTTTGACGGATTTAGTTGATATTGAGCTAATTTATAAATATAAGAATTGATAATGATTGCTCAGGTGTGTGCATGGTCACGACACGTTTCGTCTAAGTGGGGGTTCTAGATGATGCCTGACGGGGGTTCGAATGCCATCTAGGCGGGGGTTCTAGACGTTGTCGATCGCGATAGAGGTTGGATCGATGCTCCTTTGTGGAATGCTGTTTGGGCGGGGGTTCCGGACGTTGCTATCACCGAAGTAGCAGGACGATGCCTGGTTACGCCAGATGTGACATCCCGAATTTCGGCCCATTTTTGGGATTTATAAAACGTGTAATTCGTCAGTGCGCTTATAATAGAATCTCGCCCGAGAACTGATCATTCTCGGATTTTTGTTTTTAAAAATAGAGATTTCGTTAGATTCGCACTCGATCGAATTTGGCCGTTATATAGACCCCGGACTTGACAGTCGATTTTCGAGAGTGTCGGGACGAAATAAATTGGACGGTGTCAATATTATAGTAGCCAGCATCGAGTTTGTCAGGAATGATGGAAAAATGAGAGTTTTTGATCAGGTGCAAATTTGGACTAGTAGACCTCCCTCGTTATAGTTTGGTTCAATTAATTTGGCCTTTGTCCCTTTTTATATACGAGGCTTATTTTGGACCAATAGATTGTTTTCGGTTTTGAATTTGGGCCATCGGATCGCGTTTAATATTTGAATGAAGTTTATTTTGTTTATTTATTTCTTTCTCTCTCTTTTTCTCTCTCTCCTTTCTTTTCTCTCTCTCTCCTCCCTAATTTTCCGCCGGCTTGCCCATCTTGCATCTGACTCCCCCCACCCACTCCTTCTCTCTCTCCTTTCTTTTCCCCTTTTTCTTTTCTTTTTTCTTCCCTTTTTCTTTCTCCCTTTTCTTCTTCTCCTTCGCTGGCCTGCCCTCCCGAACGGCGACTGTTCTGCTGCTCCTTCTTACTGCCCGATCGACGCCGGCTTGTCCTCGCCGGCCCAGCCACCGCCGCCTCGCGTCGTCGCGCCACCCCAGCTCCTCCCTGACCGAGCCGTGATCGCCTTCGTCGGCGTGAGCTCTCGCCACCCCCTCAGCTCCCTCTCTCTCTCTCTCCACCACCACCGCTCTGGCTGACGCCCCCTCTCTCCCCTCCGCGCGTCGCCGCCTCCGGTGCCGCCAGTCACCGCCGTGTCTCACCCCAAGTAGCCGGTAACCCTTTTTTCTCCTTCTCTCTCTCTCTCTCTGTTTGGCTGTGAGAGGCCTTGAGCCGGAGGAGCTCCGCCGCCGCCGTCACTGTTCCGGCGCGGATCCGTCACCTCGTCCATGCCGTCCAGCCGTTCCATTTCTCTCTCTCTCTCTCTGACCGTGCTCCTCTCTCCCTCCCTAGGCCGTGGATTAGCTTAGACCATCGCTGCCGCTCGCGCCGTTCGCTGGAACCGCTGCCGCCGTTACTGTTCCGGCTAGGGACCGCCGCTGCCCAGCCCCTTTTCGTCGCGTGTTCGGCCCCTTTCAAGCTTAGGACATTCGGTGAGTTTGACCCTAAACCCTAATTAGGATAATTTGCATTTCTAGACGGGTTTTAGGGGTTAATTAGGGTAATTTGGGGTTAAATTGTGAAGGTGACTCGGGGTTGTGATTGTGGTCGATTCGGTGAATTAGTATATGAATTGATGGAGAATTAGTGGCCCAAGAGGCGCGATACATGGGCTGGACAGATTTGGATCGGAACGGCTCAAGTTCGGTCGAGTTCGGGCTTAAATCGTGGAGATTGTTAGGGGCTGATATTGCGGCTGATTTGGTGATTTAGCATGATCATTTTATCGAGGTTTAGTGGCCTAGGGCGTGCTGTGCAATGGTTGGTAGCGTTGAAGTGAATCGACCCGAGTTCGAGTCAAATTCGGGTTCAATGGTGAATTATAGAACGCGCCTAGTTTGGCTCTCATGGTGGCTGATTTGGATGATATTTTGTGGAGTCAATGGAGCATTTTGAGGATATTTAGTGGCCTAGAGTGACCGGTGTGGGGGCTGTCCATATCGGGTTTGAATCGGACAAGGCACGATCAATTTAGGGGTTAAATGGTGGAGGCTGTTAAGGGCTGATTTTGTGGCATTTTTTGGTGACCAAGGATGATGATTTGGTCGAGGTTTAGTGGCCCGTATAGTACCGTGATGTGGCGAAGCATAGGTGCCGAGATGTGGACAAATGGTGGACTTAGGGGATAGAATTAATAGACCGGGAGGTGGCTGTTTTTATGGCTATTGTACGGGCTTAGTGTGATAGATTAATGGAGGTTTAGTAGCCCAAGAAGCACTATTCAATGGCTGGACAGATTGGATTGGAATGGCCCAAGTTTGGAGTAAGTTCGGGCCTTAAACATGAACTTTAATGCGCGCCTCAATTGGTCTTGTAGTGGCCGATTAGAAGGACGTTTTGGGGAGTTTAACGGAGCATTTTGAAGATGATAATTGGCCTAGACATTGCGGTATAGTGGCTGCCTGCGACGGGATTTAATTTGGGCAAGGCGCGATCAATTGAGGTCTAATTGTGCAATTACCGGGAATGATCGCATTGATCAATTGACTAGCTAAATGAGCCTTGTTGTGAATGATTTTAGGATGCCATGTTGCTTGTTTAGCGGGACTAGGATTGGAATGGCTTGGCGGGCCTTGAATGCGCAAGTTCTTGTTGACCCGGTTGTGTGAATTTTGTGCATGAATTGCGTGTTAAGTTGATGCCATGGTTGAATTGAATTGAGTGTCTGATTGGGCATGTTGATTTATGGAACCGAAGATGCGCGGTGCAAGTTGAACATGTTACATTTTGATTCGCGCATGTGAATGCCCAAATGTGAATGTATAACCATGAATGTGCATCTCACGCATTGACACGCCATGTGCATATACGAGCGTGCCCGAATGACATGTGCATTGTGACCACCTAAAATGCCCTGATGAGTTTTACGCGGGGTTCAGATAAAATTGGTGCCTGTGAATGTGTGATCACAATAAACCCTGATGCGTTTACGCGGGGTAATGAACCCGTCCTGAGGCGTGTTACGCGGGACGATGCCCGGTTTACCGGAAGATGACCAACCTGAGGCGTTTTACGCGGGTAATGTGTCATGAGCCTGATGCGTTTTACGCGGGCCAGAGATCGATCTCGAAGTAATAGACCTTATGCGTTTTACGCGGGTCGGACCTGATGCGTTTAACGCGGGTCGGAGGAGAAATTGGTAAATGGCAGAATGCTAGCATGCAAGTGTGCGTTACTGCATTATTGAGGCATGAACATGAATGCGAGCACGAGCATATGCATTACATGAGTCGAGACCGAGTGATATGCGTATACGTGCCGCAATCTAATTCCTTTGGTGCTGTTGTGATTGTATATATATGAAATGCCTAACCTGCAGGGTCCAGTATGAATTAGATTTAGGCCCGAGGGCCTGAGTCAGTTACGTTCTGATTTATGCTTCGTTTAGTACTCATCAGGAGGTGCACTTTAGCCTAAATTAGGTTTAGAGAATTACTCGCTGAGATTTATTCTCACGGTTGTATAAAACTACTTTTCAGACCCCCAACCTTGAGGATGGCAGGCATACCGACGCATTTTTGGGAGAAGCCCCGACTAGTAGTAGTGCTTGACCGCTGAGCCACGTACCCCCCCTTTTACGTTGGTTGCCGTTGAGTCGCTTTTGATTTTTTAGCGTGGGTTGTACATGAATATTGTTTATGATTCTCGATTTCAAAGCAAGTGTATAATTATCCATGCTGGTTGTTGAATGGCTATCATTGGTTATGTGCATTTTAATGTACGGGTGATTTTAATTACTTCCGCATGTGTTTTAAATCTCTGTGTTGGGCGCTGGGTCGGCGACGTGTCCTGGGGCGTCGCACTCAAATCGACCATGGCAGGGATGTTCGTGCGCCGTAGGGTTCGGGGCGTGACACCAGAAGATCGGCGGGAGTTTGGTGGCCCAATGGGTCGTTAATAATCTGGACTTAATGAGTGCGATTTGCATTGGGGAATGCTTTGTTTGAGTTAATTGATGAGCACGTTTGGATTATTAACCATGTTATGATTGATCATGCCATGAATTGCTTTGTGCATGCTTGATGGGCAATTGGCCATATTATAGCGATATTCTAATGTGCAGGGCTCATGTATGTGCCGAGGTAAGGTAAGGGCGTCTGTGATTGTTATGACATGTTGGATGTTGGTACTGCATGTTTAGAATTGTTCGGAAATACGCTTTGGCCTAAGCGAGGCTTAGGTAATTGCTTATTGAGAAGTATTCTCATGATTGTATAATCAAACCATTTCAAACTCACGACCATGATTGATCCGGAGATGTTGCCAGGATACTACGAGGATTGAGGATAGGTCAAGTTACGCCGCCTTTTGAGTGCCCCTTTTGTAGAGGAGTTAAGCTTACCAATCACTCGAACCTTTTTGTTGTACGTGGTTCGTAGATAGTGGCCTCATAGAAGGCTTGCAAATGTTTATGTTGTAATCGATGTTATGTTTATAAAAGTGTCTTGTTGATATGTATTCTTTATCTCTCTACTATCCTATTGTTTATATGTTGTACGGAGAGTTCAAGGTTTCTTCCGCATGCGTTACTCATTAGTGTTTCGATTGGGTTAGTGACAAGTCCTGAGATATCGCGTACATTATGACCAAGAAGGGATGATCGCGCACTCGTAGGGTTTGGGGCGTGACAGTTAGTTTCCTTTAAATTGGATTAATACATAAAAAAATCACAAACCGATACATTTATGACAAACAGAGGATAAAACCCAAAATTGATATATCTGTCAACTGCCGTATGTCATTTAACAAAAAAATTTAATTGTAAAATTTAACGAAAACTAATAGATGGTAAATTTGTATAAATTTGTCACAGGTGTATCGGTTTGGGATTTTTCGTGGTATTAACAGAAATATGATTATATTTTTTTATATTTGTTGCAACTTCTATCGTAGTATTATGTGGGTTATTGAATGTTTTTTTTTTATCTTTTATTTGTTCATCAATCACGTACACTACTATTCAGAGAACATATTATAAAATTCCTTAATAATTAAAAAAAAAAACCTTGCAAGGTCGGCTATTATATTATCATGTGAGATGGATTATATAAAAGATAATTTCAACTCATAAGTTCCCAATCGTTTTTGCTAATTCCTTTGAAATCGAAATCCCTCACCATTCCTTATATCTTTGTGTATTGTTGCCGAATTTTTAAGCATAGTTAACTTTTGAAGCCACTTGTAAAAAGAGTTTGTGCCAAAAAAAAGAAAGAAAAAGAATCAATTGCTTTTCGAGATATTGATAAGAAGGATGATCCGTACATAATATATAGATTATTAGCTAGTCTCTTTTTTTACATTTTGGATGTAATTTTATATTTTGAGATGTAGTCATTTTTCTAATCTAATTGGGAGTGATAATAACCGAATATCCACTCAATTGCAAGTCAAGATCAAATAAAGAAAAGAAAAATCAATTTCTCATAAATTGATTTTGCACCTAAGACCCCTTTCTTAGGAGAGAAAAAGGAAATTAAATGCACATACAGACCAGAATAAAGGGAACCGAAAAAAAGGGTGAAACAATGGTAGTTATACAAAAAAAATTGAAATTTAAGTGACAATCATCTTCAACTCTAGCATGCGAAAAGAGAAAATGACAAGTATTGAGTGCACGTGAATGGAAAACATAGAGAAGGTTAATAAATTTATTAAATGCCTTTAATAGTTCTAGACTAGTTTTAGATAAGCATACATTTCATGTCCAATGATCACCGACAAAACTGAGATTTTTTCCTTAAATTATTGAATTGGCCGACCAAAACTGTGGACTCGTCCTGTTGTACTTAGTGAGAGATCATATACCATTTCCTTTCTTTTCTCTTCGCCTAACTAAGAAATCCAGCACCAGAGATAGTTACAACCTTAGAAAGCCAATTATCGGTTCTATCTTGTTGTTGAACATATATGGAAATGACAATGGTTTAGAAGTTGAACCAACGCTTGGACAAAATTCCCACCAAACCATACTTGCAATCTCCCCAATCCCCACGTCCCTCCTCTTGAAAAGCCCCCCCACAAAGCCATTGCCCAAACACACCTGCACCTCTTCACTTGAGATTCACAGCTTCTTCACTCGAAAGTCCTTCAATTTGCTAGCTGATTGATTTCTCCGATGGCGAAGTATCACTGACTCACGCATCTTTTAGCATTGTTCGTCCTTGCTCTGTCTTTGACATTCGACGAGAACCCGGTCGGAGCTCGCCGACTTCTGGAGGCGACCTTGCCCGAAGTGCCCGAACTGCCTAAGCCAGAATTACCTCACCTTCCCGACATCTCGAGCTTGCCGAAGCCAGAATTCCCATCATTGTTGAAAGTCGAATTGCCGCCGCTTCCTGAACTGCTGAAGCCTGAATTTCCAACGATACCGAAGCTAGAATTGCCAGAAGTGCCCGAATTGCCTCATCTTCTTGATTTCCCTAGGTCAACATTGCCTTTCGTTCCCACGGTGCCAGAGGAGAAATCTGTGGTTGCTACTATTCCATGAACCGCAATGATGTGACGATGGAGTAGTGATACAATATGATGCAATATAGTATATTATTACTTCTATTTCAATGATCTGAGCATGCCTCAGAGCAGGATTTATTAGTATGACAGTTTGTGATGTGAATTATGGAACTCGTTCATAGTTTGTGATGTCTCGTGTAACTTTCTTTATACGGAGTAGCTTTAATTGCTCTTTCTAATATAGCTACTGCACATTTTATACGAGTTTTATATTCCAAAATAGAAGATTTTACATTTACTAAAACTCCTTATCTACTTTTTCACATTTAACTTATGCAGAAATTTAACATTTTAGAGTTATAACAGTAACAATAACCGTTCAATCTAATAATCGAAGAAAAAATCAACAAAAAAAAAAGAATGTGTCATTTATTAAATGATGGAATGAGATAGGTTCATTTGTCCTATTTGAGGTTTTACCCCTCCGTTTGTCACAAATTTACCAATTTGTAATTTTTTGTGGTATTAATCTAATTTAAATGAACACAAATTTGTCACAAGTGTACAAATTTATAATTTTTGGTGGTAAAAAAAAATTAGTTTTCAGTAAATTTGTCACAAATGTACCAATTTAGGATTTTTGATAGTTAAAAAATTAGTTCATGATAAATTTATTATATGTGTACTGATTTAAGATTTTTCGTGATATTACCCCAAAAAAGAATCATTTGCTTTTTGAGATACTAGCAAGAAGGATGATCATACATAAAAAAATAGATTATGACCTAGTCTCATTTTTTACATTTTGGATGTAAATTTATACGTTGAGATGTAGTCATTTTTCTTATCTAATTGGGAGTGATAATAACCGAATATCCATTCAATATCAAGTCAAGATCAAATAAAGAAAAGAAAAATCAATTTCTCATTAGTTGATTTGCACCCAAGACCCCATTCTGAGGAAAAAAAAAAGGAGATTAAATGCACAGAAAGACCAGAATAGCAAATATTCTACCCTCTTAAGGGTGAAAAAGGGGTAGGAATACAAAAAAAAAATTGAAAAGTAAGTGACAATCATCCTTAACTCCAGCATGCGAAAAGAGAAAATGAAAAGTATTGAGTGCTCGTCAATGGAAAAATAGAGAAAGAGAATGGAAAGCTTAGGCTCAGCTTATTTCACGGAAAACGTGACGTTTTTGGGAAATGTTTTTCAAGAAGCTATTTTCCAAGAAAATGACAACATTTTTCTGTGTTCGGCTGAAACTTGAAAATGAACTAACAAATATTTTCCGCTATTTGGCATTTGATTTGATTTTTTCTACACAATTACCAAAAAATTCAAAATTTTTAATTATTTTTATTTTTAATTGTTGTTGTATTAAAATTATTTTTATTTATTTTCTTCTTTTTCCTTATGCTTCTTCCTCGGCTGTTCGCTAGCCAAGGCAACAGCCGGCGACTGGTTATAGGCAAGCTTGAGCCTCACCACAGGCCAGCCCAAGCTCGCTCGAGGTTGCCAGACGTTAGTGAGGCTTTGGCGACCTCGAGCAGGCTCGAGCTCGCTTGTGGCCAGTTGCCAGCTGCTGCCATGGCCAGTAATCGTTCGAGAAAGAAGAAAAAAGAAAAAGAAAGAAAGGAAAAAAAATAAAAAATAATTAAAAACTTGATTTTAAAATTTTTTTATAAAAAACAATAAAAAATGAAAATGTGTTAAAGAAAGTGAGGTGAAAAAAAATATATGAAAAATGTTTAGAAAGTTTACTGCTAAACATTTTCCCTAGGTGTTTTTTCCATTGGCAGAAAATGTTTTCCTTGATTAGTTTATTTTTTGTGAACCGAACATCAGAAAGTTCGGGAAAATATTTTCCTAGAAGTTGTTTTCCGTGAGACGAATGGAGCCTTAGAGAAGGTTAATAAATTTATGTAGTGCACTTAATAAATTACACTAGTTTTAGATAAGTATACATATCATGTACAATGATCACTGACAAAACTTAGATTTTTTTTCCTTAAATTATTGACTTCACCAACCAAAACTCTGAACTTCCTCGTGTTGCACATTGTCATATCAGAAACCATTTCCTTTCTTCACTTTCCCGCCTAGCTAAGAAATCCAGAACAGCTGATAGTTACAGGCTTAGAAAGCCCATAATTGGCACGATCCTTTTTGGATCATCTGCTCCATCTTGTTGTTGAACATACGGAAATGAAAATGGTTTAGAAGTTGAACAACACTTGGATTGTTTTCCCACCAAACAATACTTGCAGTCTCCCCAATCCCCACGTCCGTCCTCTGTAAAAGCACCCCACGCCCCACCACCCGCGGCCCCCCCCCCCCCCCAATCAAGCCAATTGCCCAAACACACCTGTACTTCTTCACTTGAGATTCACAGCTTCTTCACTCGAAAGTCCTTAGATTTGCTAGCCGATTGATTCTCTGATCGCAAAGTGTCATGGATTCGCGCATCTTTTGGCATTGTTCGCCCTTGCTCTGTCTTTGACAATTGGCCAGAACCCGGTCGGAGCTCGCCAACTTTTGGAGGCAACCTTGCCCGAAGTGCCTGAAGTGCCTAAGCCAGAATTGCCTCACCTTCCTGACATCCCAAGCCTACCAAAGCCCGAATTGCCATCATTGCCGAAAGTCGAATTGCCGCCACTTCCTGAACTGCCAAAGCCTGAATTTCCCACAATACCAAAGCCAGAATTGTCAGAAGTGCCCGAATTTCCTCATCACCCTGATTTCCCTAAGCCAACGTTGCCTTTCGTTCCGGAGGACATGTCTGTCCCTGCTACTAGTCCTTGAACTGCTATGATGTGAATTTGGAGTCGGGAAACAATATGCTGCGATTTAGTATTTTGTTTCTTCTATTGTAATGATCTGGTCTATGTATGCCTTAGAATGGCATATGCCATATGCACTTGTTTGTATGACAGTTCGTGATATCCTGTGTAACTTTTCTTTATGCCAATAGCCTATGTTATAATCACTCTTTCTTAACGGCAAAAGAATACCAGAAGTGCCATAAGTTGTGTACGGAGGGCATTTTGGTGCTATAACTTTTTTTCAAATTACTTTGGTGCTAAGTCGGAGGAAAAGAAATCACTTAAGTGTCAATTTAGCCGGAAATCCGACGTGGCTCGCTGGAGGATGAGTTAGCATATACAGTTAATATTTTTTATTTTAAATAAATTTTTTTTTTCCTCTTCTTTCCTTTTTCTTTTCTCCCCTTGCCGGCTGGTTGCCGGTGACCGCCGGCCACTAGCGAAGCCCGGGAAGGGTTGAGCGAGAGCGGTCTTGCCCATGGCTGGCGAGGGGCAGCCTTGCCAAATCTAGGCAAGGCAACACTCGCCGGCGACTGGCGAGGCAGCTCCTCGTCGGCGGCGACTGGCGAGGCAGCTCCTCGTCGGCCATCGGCGAGGGGCTACCTCTCCAGTCGCCGGCGAGAGTCACCTTGCCCATGGCCAACGAGGGGCGGCATTGCCAGATCTGGGCAAGGTGACCCTTGCAGGCAACAGGCGAGGCCACCCCTCGCCGGCCATGGGCGAGGGTCACCTCGCCTGTCGCTGGCGAGAATCACCTTGCCCAGATCTAGCTAGGTCACCCCTTGCCGGCCATGGGCAAGGTCACCCTCGCTCAGCCCTTCCTAATCTTCGCCGGTGGCCGAGCCGGCCACCGGCAACTGACCGATAAGGAGAAAAAAGAAAAAAAAGAAAAGAAAGGAAAGAAGAGGAAAAAAAGAAAAAAAAGGAAAAAATTATTTAAAATAAAAAATGCTAACTATACACATTAACTCATCCTCTGGCAAGCCACGTCGGTGTCAGAAATTAATAAAAAATGCTATGTCGGATTTCCGATCAAATTGGTATATAAGTGATCTCTTTTTCTCTGATTTAGTACCAAAGTGATCCGAAAAAAAGTTATGACACCAAAGTGTCCTCCGTACACAACCTATGGCACTTTTGGTATCCTTTTGCCCTTTCTTAACCAGCTAGTGCACTTTCCCATGCTTCGCATGAGTTTATATTCTAAAATATATCGAAATTTATATTTACTAAAACTCATAATCTACTTTATTCACATATAACTTAAATGAAAAAAATTAATACATTTTTTTAGAATTATAGCAGTGATAATAATTATAGCATTTAAATAATAGAAGAAAAAATTAACAAAATTAAATGTGTCGTTTGTTATATGATTGAATGATATGGGTTCATTTTTCTTATATATAAATTATAAATCCACTTACTGAAATTGAACTTATTATAGACTATTTTCCCTTTTAATTTGACACAACTATTTTGTCATTTTTCAAGCAATTATAATTCTTTGATTAAGTAAAATTAGCTCTAAATTTTGTTTTTATTATATTTTGTATTGAATTGAACAAAGTAATTTTATGCTCTATGTTATAGTACCTATGTATGTTAAATATTATCGATGTTTTCTATAACATGACATACATTTTATTGTATAGAAAATTTTACTGTTATATATCTTTTTTTCTATTTATTGATATATTGTTTCACATAACGTCATTCTATTTGGCTCCAATTTCTAATTCGAGTGAAAAAGTTAATTTCTCTCTCTCTTGTATAGATATATTTGCACAATTTATTCTTTATATCACATAATATATCCTACCAAATAGAGTCAATTTAAACTTAGATTTGTAAGCATAAACATCTTCTCATTCCCATGAAGTTAATTTCACTGCCTATTACATTAAATACCATTTGATATGCATGTTACTCTAAAATATTCTTCTCTCCCAAAATTCCTTGAAAAAATATAAAGACTTCTCTAAATACATAGTTACGTTACTACTCAAAATATATATAACCTAATTATATTTATATTGAGACTTAAAAGTCTTTCCTTTAAATTGTTACTTTTTGTGAAAAATCTTATCATTCTTTTTGGAAAAGAAAAGAGACTTTCTCATTAAATTGACTGGATTTAATGTTCACAAATGTATTTTGGTTAAGATTTTTTGAGAGTTTCCTTTATATTTTTACTCTCCTCGAAAAATTGTCAAGATAAGAGTCTTTTCTCATTAATTTGAATGTACTTAACCAACATGGTTAAGCATACACTCATTCTATAAGAACGGATCTGTTAAGCAAAATAATCGGCATACGATCACTCGTTCTTGTATCAATGTCAATGATGAGTATAAGTCGGAAATTCCTTCTCTAAAAAGTACAATGTTGCCAATTAGCATTGTGCGCTTAGATTCACCTTCCTCTACACTCATACGAAAACAACTAAAATAGTTTGAATAAACACATATGTAACTTTTGGAAGAGCAAATCTTTATAGTTTAGTGAAATGCTAGAACTCTTACGTTCACCATCGAAATTGGATGTAGAGGACCCATACACGAATAGAGCACGAGATATCGAATCCCTGAAAGATTATTTAACTCCCATATTTAAATCGGGAGAGAATAACTCCTTAATCTAGAATTAGACCGGGAGAGTTCAAATTCTCAGATCTAGAACTAGACCGGGAGAAGAAAACTCCCAGATCTATATGGAGATAAGAAAAAAAAGAAAATAACAAGAAAACTCAAACAAAATCAAATAGAGAGAGAGAGGGGACCGTGAGACTAGCTCAAGCCCTCCCCATGGCTGAAGGTTGAAGATGACGATGGAGAGAGGAGAGAGGGAGAGAACAATACTTTTAATGGACTTAATGTTCACTAGTGTATTTTGGTTAAGATTTTTTGAGATTTTCCTTTATATATTTACTTTCCTTAAAAAGTTCTCAAGATTCAATTTGGGTAAGGAATGAAGGCTTTCATCTGAACTGAATGCATTTAAAGTTCAAATGTCATTATAATACAGTAGACCAATTTTCAAACCAGTCCGTCAAAGATACATATATACTTAATATTCTACTCGATAAAAACATATGATTATATCATATTTGAGACTTCTATGGTAGTACCGCGTTGATTATCAAATATTCGTTGATCTTTCGTCCGTTCGTCACTCGCGTACACTACTAGCCAAAGAACATAATATAAAATTTCTTAAATAATTGAAACACCTTGCAAGCTTGGCTATTATACTATCATATGAGATGGATTGCATAAACGATATTTCAAGACGTAAGTTCTAAATAGTTTTGCTACTTCCTATGAAATTAAAGTCCCTCACCAATACTTTTACCTCGTTGTATTTCTTCCGAATTTTAAAGTATAGTTAATTTTTGCAGCCTTGAATTAATAAAAAAAAGTATATGCCAAAAGAAAAATCAATCGCTTTTCGTGATACTGATAAGAAGGACAATCCATACATCATAAGCAGATTATTACCTAGTTTCATTTTTTTTTTTATTTCGAACCTAAAACAGCTATATTGTGATGTTCCGACCAAATATATATATATATATATTGGGATGTAGTCATTTTTAGGATATTATTTATAATGACAGTAGTTCATGATAGTAGTACGGTAACCAATTAACGATTTAGGAAAAAAAGCAAAACAAAAGCTATATAAAACCAGCACGACTTATAGGTACAAGCTTAAAAGGCCAAGAAATGGCAAGATCCTTTCTGGAATTATCGGGTCATCCTGTTGTTGAACGCATGGAAGTGAGATTGGTTGAGAAGTTGAACTAACACTTCGACAAAAATCCCACCAAACCATACTTGCAATCTCCCCAATCCCCACGTCCCTCCTCTTTATAAACCCTCCATTAAGCCATTGCTCAAACACACCTGCAACTTTTCACTTGAGATTCACAGCTTCTTCACACGAAAGTTCTTCAATTTGCTAGCCGATCGATTCTCCAGTGGCGCACTATCACGTACTCACGCATCTTTTGGCATTGTTGGTCCTTGCTCTGTCTTTGACAATTGGTGAGAACCCAGTCGGAGCTTGCCAACTTTTGGAGGCGACTTTGCCCGAACTGTCCGAACTGCCTCAGCCAAAATTGCCTCAACTTCCTGACATCCCAAGCTTGCCGAAGCTCGAATTGCCATCACTACCAAAAGTCGAATTGCTGCCACTTCCCGAACTGCCAAAGCCCAAATCTCCAACAATACTGGAGCCAGAGTTGCCGGAAGTACCCGAATTACCTTTGTTGACACCTAAATTTTACTAATCATTTAGTCGTAATTTGCATAGAAAATTAGGGATTAATTTTTAACCCCTAAACAAAAATATTTAAATTACATAACATATAGTTTATGTTCATTTTAATTTAATCGCATTTTGCATCGAACCGGTGATGGCGAACGAGCTTAAATTTCATCGAATGGGACTCGGTTCACTCGGAAAGGCAATGGCCGAAAATCACGAGTCAAATAGGTTTGGTCGCTTTAATTTGAGCTTAATTCAGCCCATTATGTTCAATTAAATTAAAACCCAAGTTAATTCAGCCCGCTTAGGAATTAAATAAAATCAGAAATTAGATTAAGGCCTAAACCCAAGTCTAAGCCCATTAGGACTAGAGAGCCCATCTAATTGACCTAGGTTAGTATTATATAAGCATGTTTAGGTCAGAATTTTGAGGGGACAACACATAATTCAGATCTGATTTTTAGAGAAAGGCAAGTGTGAGAGAGAAAGTGACGTCGCGCACCACCACCGGGGGCACGCCGCACGCCGCCGCACCGCCGTCGTCGCGCCTCAACCGCCCGCCGACGTCGCTGCCTTCCGCTAACGCTGCTGCCGATGATGTGATCAGCCGGTTCAAGCGGCTGAACCGACTGATCGGCGACTTCCTCCGGCGATCCAGAACTTGCGGCAACACTCCTTGGCGTTTTCACATCACTGTGGTCGGCCGAGCTTTCCGAAACTTCTCCGTGTTGTTTTTGATCTGAATACGGAGGCCGGATCGCTCGATTTCGTGCCGGAGCATCGTTAAACAAGGTAAGTGCACTTGGACTTTGTTCTGTAAAATCGTGTACATAGAAACCAGTATGCTTGAGATGCCGATTTCAGCTCGTTAATGTCAAAATCTTGTGAAGTGATGAACTAGAGAATCGTAAAGCACGTCTTAAGCTTTGATTTGATATATCATATGCCTCAATCGGACCTGATTTGCTATGTCAAAACTATTTCGGAAGTTAGGATCAAAATCTGGAATATGATGTTGAAGTCTGTTCTGATAATGTTCTGACTGATGTTGTGCTGTTCCGTGATTTTTATGATTTTCTATGATCATTTTTTGAGAAAACTTTCTTCACGAAAATTGTAGATCACATCTTTGTCTGTTCACCATAAAATTTTCATAAAATTCCAAGCTTGTTAGCATAATACGATCTGCAACGTTATATATGCATGAATCTGATGACAGATCAGTTCTAGATTGACCTTCGTGTGTTCTTCAATTTTCATAAATTTGTGTGTTCGAAATCTAAAAAAGTTTTCTTCATGAAAGTTCATATTGAGATCGAGATCTTTCCATTGATACTAATTTCATCAAAATCGGAAGTCATTTGAATTTTCAAAAGGAATTTTCACAATCTGATCAGTATTTGTGTCCAGATCTGATTTTCATTCCTTTAGAATTCAGAAGATGTTTCTCCGAAATTGATAAAGTTGGAGATTATCTGCAAATTAGGTGATTGAACATTATCCTATATTTTTCAGAATATTTAATTTCTTAATTTGCATGTTTTGAATATTTCATGAATATCATGTGGATATTTAGATATCTTAGGATAATGCTTGATATATCCGCAATATTTGAAAATATTCAAAATTAGGAATCGTTCCTAATTTAGCAACGTATCTGGACGACTATCTGACCTTATTCCTAAGGTACGATACGCGGCGATACGGAAAATTATTATCCTATCCATAATCACTTGAATACGATAATGATCTTTATCTGCTTTCCAAATTTAAACGATCAACTTTCCATCAATATCTATAACCCTATAGATATGACCGATCGTTCGATTTTTGTGCCTAATCCGAGTTTGAAACCAATTTGGTGGATCGCGTGGACGATTTGAATGTGGTTGCTATCCTTGTCTTTTTTTTATTATTTGCTTTCCTTTAAACAGAAAATTTAAAAAATATCAGTTAGGATTTGAATTTGAGTTTTGCATGTTTAGGGAACCCTAAATGTATCTAGAAGATAGAGTAATTATTTAATTTAAATTAGGACTTGAGATAATCTATTTCCTAGTTTAAATTAAGCAATATTCTAATCTTATTAGATTATTTAGGTTATTTTTTAATTCCGAATTTTCATGAAAACCCCAAAAAAAGAATGAATTGCTTTATGGTAGATTAGGATAGATTGCATTCTTAATTTAAGTAATTTATTATTTCGAATTTTTACAAAAATCTCAAAAATAAGTCATGTTAGGATATGTTAAGTCATCATAAGTTGCATGTTATTTTAGGCATATTTTTATTCCGAATTTCATTAGAAAATACCAAAAATAAATCATTTGCCTATCATTAGAATTAGGTCACGTCGTCGCATGACATATAGTTTACATGCTATGTTGCATTAATTGCATGTCATTTTTGCACGTCATTGCATATAGATTAGATTTCATTTAAATAAGTGAAAATCAAAAGAGAAATTGAGTGAATTGCTTGTTAATTAGAAATCATATTAGGATGTTAATGTGATTTTCTAGCTAACAATGCGGATGCTTGCGTTGCTTCCAGGTAAGTAATTCTCCCAAACTTGCAATTTATTTAATGCTTTCCTGGGTGTTAAATTGGTGGTTTGCGCACCCGGATGAACACCTCACATGTTAGTAATTAAGTTGAAATGGATCCAAACTGCATGCCAAAATATTTTTGAAGAGAAAAGGTACCGAAAGGGCGTTAGACTAGATCTAGCGTAATCAAGTCCCCGAGCTTAGAATCTCTGGTTCGTAGGAATAAAACATATCTCTCTATGTTTTATTTAGGTTTCTAATCGACCTACCGTAAATTGATTAGTGGCGACTCTAAGTATAAAAATATTTGCATGTTAAAGACTTAAACCCTAAGTTACGAATTGGTAGGGCTTGGGAGGGCCCGAGTTAAGATTAGTCTTAATAATCCATTAACCCGAAAAATGAAAATTTTTTAGGTCGCGACAACCTTATCTTCCTAATTTCCCCAAGCCAACATTGCCTTTCATTCCCACGGTGCCAGAGGACAAATTTGCAGCTTCTACTAGTCCTTGAACCGCTATAATGTGATGATGGAGTGGTGATACAATATGATGCAATACGGTATGTTATTGCTTTCTATTTCAATGGTCTGAGCATGCCTCAGAACACTGCATGGTACTTGTTTATATGACAGTGCTATATGAATTGTGGAACTCATTTGTATGACGGTTTGTGATATCTTGTGTAACCTTTTCTTTTACACCCGACAAAGTATGCTATAATTACTCTTTCTTAAATAGCTAGTGCACTTGTCCATTCTTTGCTTTAGTTTTATATTTTATAAATAGATTAAAATTTATGTTTGCTAAAACCCCTCATCTACTTCCTTTCACATGTAACTTATATAAAAATTTTTAATATCTTTTCAGAGTTATAACAGCGACAATAATCATGGAATTTTTTTTTTTTGGTAAAGACAATAATCATGGAATTTAAATTGTGGAAATCAGCAAATGTAAAAGGTGTCGTTTATCATGCGATCGAGTGGTGTAGGATCATTTGTAATATATATAAAGTTTAAATTCACTGTATATATATTTTTCATATTTTGCGAAAGTTGAATTTGACACAACTAGTTTGTCATTTTAAGCAATCATCATTCTTTAATTAGGTAAAATTGCCTCTAATATTTGCTTTTACCACATCTTGCATTGGATTGAACCAAAATAATTTTAGGCTCCGTGTTATAGTATTTATGCATGTTAATTATTACCTATGTTTTTCTGTATTACATAATATATTATGTATACGATCTTCAATATTACATTTTATGGATTTTCTTTCTATTCTTGATATATTGTTTCACATACTAGCAGTCTAATCTGCTACAAGCTCTATTTCAAGCAAAAAAGTCAATTCCTCTCTCCATTCTATAGATATATAAGCATGAAGATCTTTTCATTCACATGAAGTTAGTTTTACTTCTTATTACATTAGATAGTATCTGATATATATGACATTGATGAATATGTTAACATTATAAAATATTCTTCTCTCAAACTTTTCTTGAAAAAATAAAATGACTTCTCTGTAGACACAGTCTACCTTATTACACATAAAGTCATAAACAATATCATCTAAATATTGGTACCCAGATAGAGATTTTAAAGACTTCAATTTTTTAGGGATAATTGCACTGAAAGTCCTAAAACTTATCAAGAAGTGTAATTGAGTCCTAAAACTTTTGAAAAGTGCAATTAAGTCTTAAAACTTGTCAAGTTTGTGTAATCAAATCATTCCATTAACTCCATCTAACTTAACAAATGGAAAATACTAACGAATTTTAAGATTTAATTCACCAACTTGACAAGTTTTAATACTTGATTGCATTTTTTGAAAGTTTTAGGACTTAAGTGCATTTTGGTGACAAGTTTTAAAATTTGATTGCACTTTTTGAAAGTTTTAGGACTCAATTACACTTTCGTAATAAGTTTTATAGCTTCCAGTGCACTTATCCCAATTTTTTACTTTTCTTGAAATTACACCATCATTCTATTTGGAAAGGAAAAGGATCTTTCTCATTAGATTGAATGCATTTCGCGTTCAAAAGGCAAATCAGAATAGCTTTCAAACCCGTGTTACTGATACATCTGGACTGAATATTCCCCTACATAAAAAGGATATGGATCATATCATGTTTGAAATATGCTGTCGAAACTTCTGTGGTTGTATTGCATCGGTTATTAATGAAGTTCCAAGTACTTGGTACAGAGGGTACAGAGCTAATGCAGACGAACAGAAGAAGAGAAAACGCAGATTGGCATTGGCATTGAAGTAGAGTTCAGTATCTGCACTTCACCCCCATCCTGCCTTTGGCGAAAACTTGTCAGTTGATGTTCAAAGTTATGATGGGCAGCCAAAGTAGGTATGTGTTGTGAAAACGCAGATTGGCATTGGCATTGAAGTAGAATTCAGTATCTGCACTTCACCCCCATCCTGCCTTTGGCGAAAACTTGTCAGTTAATGTTCAAAGTTATGATGGGCAGCCAAAGTAGGTATGTGTTGTGTGGGGATGTCTCTGCTTTTACTCTCTCTCTCTCTCTCTCTCTCTCTCTCTCTCTCTCTCTCTCTCTCTCTCTCTACATATCCAAAGATTGTGCATCAATTAAACTTGCACTTGACACATTGGACGCTCATGTTATATTACCGTAACGATCCGGTCCGACGAGGGTGGGGAGTCATTGCTGGGGCTAGAGGGCCTTGATAAGGAGTGGCTCCCAAAAAGCTTTTAGGATGGCAAAGGGGGCATGAATAAACTGAACTGTGCACCAAACAAGGGAGGACGATTATGATATATATATGTGAAAATCATGCGCTTTTTGACGTAATAATGAGTTTTGTTTGGACACTTCGAAAGACAAACTTGAGATTTAGTCAAAGCGGAGAATACCTCGAGTGAGTTAATCTAGAGATGCAGCAATTATTCACATATCTAGAAGCTAACATCTTGGATTCTATCACGCGAGATTCAGTAAAATGTTGCAATGCCATCTTATCTTGGAACCTGTCTTGTTTCGGTGTAGTAAATGCTATGGCTCGACGACATGCTGCGCGTTCGTTTTGAAGCAGAGGAGGTACTCGATGCTGTTTAGAATGACTGCGGCGGTGAGGAAGAGAAGATACTCAGATCTTGGGGGAAGTACATAGAGGAAAAGGACCAAGAAGGTGAAAAGTGCCCAGCATGACCCCACCTCCAATAAAGACCTTGGTCCTAGCCATTAAAACGATATTTACAAATCCTGACCGACGCAATCCTTCCAACCCCCACAAGCCATACTTCCAGCTCTTCTTATAACACAAGTGCAGGGCTGGCATCACAATCTGGATTATTTCACATCCTACAGTGTAATGGCTTCTCGCTGTTGCATTTTCTTGGGTCTGTACCTTGGTTTGGTCTTTGGGAGAACCCATGTGACGACCATGGAGGCGCGGTCACTCCCCAATGCCGGCAAGGAATCGCTGTCGGCGCCAGAAGTGAAGGTGGTGCTGCCATTGCCTCGGCCTAAGTTGCTACCTTTGCCTCCTTTAACTGGTTCACCGCCTCTTTTGAAATCGCCAGCACCAAAGTTGTCACCGTTGCCACCCTCGGAGTCTTCACAGACTCCACCTAGTATCATTTTGCCATCACCAGCGCCTAAATCAGCGCCGTCACCGCCGAGTCTCAATGCACCCACGCCTAAATCCCCATCACTGCCATCGAAATCAACCCAACCTCCAAAATCATCTCCATTGCCCCCTAAGTCGCCCAGTCTCAAGCCACCGGTCCCTAAACAATTGCCATCGCCGCCATCGAAGTCTGCTCATCCGCCCCCTTCGGTCAATTCACCATCGCCAAAATCACCACCTGTGCCACCATCAAAATCGACCCAATCACCACCTAATCCCACTCCTCCAATGCCAAAATTGCCACCATCAACGCCTACTGCACCTCCCCCTGATTTATCAGCGCACAATTCGTCACATTCGCCACCATCAAAATCAAGCCAACCACCACCTCGAACCAATTCGCCCTCTCCAAAGTCACCATCTGTACCGCCATCAAAATCGACCCGATCACCACCTAATCCCACTCCTCCGATGCCAAAATCGCCACCACCATCGCCTAATGCACCTCCCCCCGATTTATCAGCGCACAATTCGTCACATCCGCCACCATCAAAACCAAGCCTGCCACCACCTCAAACCAATGCACCCTCGCCAAAATCACCACCATCGCCACACAAATCACCGCGTCCTATCTCACCTCCTAAATCGACCCCATCACAGCCATCACCTTCGACACAAATTCCGCCTGGATCCCTTGCACCATCTCCCGAATCACCTCCATCACCACCTAGCTCACCCAGCGTCGACCCACCGACGCCTAAGAAATCACCATCACCACGATCAAAGTCCATGAAATCTCCTCCTAATCCACCAACTCCTAAATCATCACCACCACCTACTTCTCCCCAGCCAGCCCCAAAATTGTCACCACCATCACCAAGCCTGCCAAGTTCCGCTTTACCGTCACCTATACCGCCGGCACCATCCCCACCAATGCCAAATCCATTGCCACCTGTATGCAATTCACCAGTGCCCAAACCATCGCCATTACCGCTGAAAACAACTTCCCCCCCACCCAACTTATCAGAGCCACCACCGACCTCCTCTGCACAAGCTCCAGCCTTACCACCGTTGCCTTCAAAAGGAGAATTTGCTTCACCATCAGTAGCACCGCTGCCTTATACACCACCAGCATCTTATGAACACACAATGCCTCCACCGCCGCCGCCGCCGCCGCCGTCCTATCCGACACCTACATTGCCTGCATTTCCGACACTTCCGAATATGACATGGCCTCCATATCCTTTCATCCCCAAGATTCCTGGGATCCCAAGGACTAATTCGACCACTTCCTCTCCTCCATCTCCTTCATCTGCAAGAGCCTGAGCACTTTCACTTGTGTTGTCAGTTTTAGCATATAAGTCACTTTGATCTTCTTCACCTATTGCCCCTTAATGTTTGTTCTTTCACTGGTCTCCGAGCAAAGCAAATGCTCAACTGCCTTCTTTTTTTAATGATTTGCAAGTGAAAAACAGTGTTCTGTTCATTGAAGCTGTCAAGATCACGTCTCGGTTTTGTATGATCTGGTCACTCACGCTTCTGCAATTCTGCCAAGATTAAGTGGGTTTACCTGCAATAGAGTCGTGCCTCCAATATGAATGATCATGGCAGACTCAGAGAGCATGCAGAGCAAACGGGACTCTTCTTTAACATTGAAGCCATCAACTTCATTGGTGGATGAGGGAGAAAATTTAATGCTATCTTATCGTTGAGGGTGATAAAATCCCAACTGCTAGACTCTCATTAAAACTTGTTGGGCATCCAGTACAAACCAATCTTGATTTAGTGTGGGTGCATGACATCGATAGTGCTGTTTAGGCGCAAGCTGACAAAACAATGGATTTGGAGCAATGAATCCGTCTAATAGTCAAGTGATTGGATAGTTGCGATCGAGACTGCGAACCACTGCTATTCAGTCGTTGACGAGCGCGTGCGCAAATGATTAAGGAGGTTACACAATGTACGGACTAAGGAACATGTAGTAATCATTGACCGAAACAGTAACTGCCGGGAACATTGATTCAAGGTGGCCAAGTTCGAGGGAAAAGAATACTCTCATCTTAAATTGGATTTATCTTTCTGAGACAGAAACGTTATTTTTGCATCTTTCGTTTTAGATAGTTTGAAACAATAATAAGAAAATGGTTATTGTATTACTTTAGTATTTACACCAAGCAATATGTATAGGAGATGAAGTAATCTAATCTAACAAGGAAACTATCTATTTCACAATTTCGGAATATTTTGACAGTATTTTTAACATCCCTCAAACTTAAAGGTGGTTCCGAGGAAACCAACTGAGTTCGGAGAAGAAACTAGAAAATTGAGCAAGACGAGGAGCCTCCCTTAGACCATCAATTGTTTGATTAGTAGAAGATGTTAGAATGCACATGTGAGCCGTGTTAAAGAAATCCCCACATTGGAGAATTAATGTGGTGTAGAGCAGTTAATATATCCTAGTTGGCCCATAACTTACTAGCTTAAACTTTTAGAACAGTTGATAGTAGTCCCACCAAATTTCACATGGTATCAGAGAAGGAGGTTCTGAGTTCAAATCTTTTCAGGCCTCATTTATTTTCCTAATTAAATATGTCTAAGTTTAGTACTAGGTAAAAATACCAAACTAAGGGTGAGGGAGAGTTAAGTTTTTTTAGTAAATGCAGGTCTAACTAGATGTATTAACAGACTCTAACTTAGGCTCTCTTTCAGTGATCTCCCAAGGCAAAAGATATTGGGCTTCTGCTATGTTTCCGTAACAAATCTGATATCATGTGAGATTTTGTGGGACCACTATCAATTGTTTTAAAAGATTAAGTTTGTGAGTTATGAGCCAACTAAGATATATTAACTGCTTTACACCATATTAATTCTCCGATGTGGGGATTTCTTTAACACGGTTCACACATGTATTCTAATAATCTCCTCCTCACGTGTGAGCTCCCCCTTAATTTAGGTATCCTTCTGCAGTAAGATGTGAAGTATGCCACTGGGCTTACATTATTACACCACAATGCCCACTACTCAGAAATTTTGCCTAACCTCACCCACCAAACACCGGAACATTCCATCGGCGTTAATATCAATTTATTATGGAAATATAGCAAAAGCTTGATACCTTTTGCCTGGGGAGATCATTGTGAGAGAGCCCAAGTTCGAGTCTGTTAATACATCTAGTTGGATCCATATTTATTCAAAAACTTAAGCTATTAGATAAAAATGTGATCTATTATTTAAATATTCCAACAAAAGAGACGTGGGACAAGAGCGATGATTCCTTGCAGAAGATGTGTCACGCCCCGAACCCCCTTCGAGCCCGCGTCATCCCGCCTCCAGTCGAATAGTTGCGACGTCCCAGGTTGTCCCTGACCTCAGCTAAACACTTCAGAGTTTTAATCGCGACAACGAAAATCAGAAAACTCCCTGACAAAATAAACTGGGGAAACATTGGGAGAATATACATTGCATTCTCAAAGAAACTTGTTCCAAACTATATACAATATTACAAACCTTAATCTACCAGTGCACATTTTACTGAAACTATCGAAACCAAAAAGGAATCGATGACCTATCATTCGTCCTCAAAATTGGTTCTCATCAAAAGCTTGGCCTTCCAATCGACACCCATCGGAAACTTTGCTACTTCGTACTCCGTGTGCACTGGCAATCCAAAACGTACTGGGGTGGTGGCGGTGGAGGATTCATGTCTCAGGTCTGAGTTCTGAAAATTGTTTGGTTTACACAATCATGAGAATAAATCTCAGCAAGTACACCCCTAAACCCAACCTAGGCTATCACGTACCTCCAAATAATTACACAATCACACATATTCACGTGTACCAATATCACAAAACAGGCATATCAATTAAGACTGTCAGGCTCAATAATGCACACATTCACACTCAGTCACGATCTCGTCGTATGCAACATGCGTATGTGCCAATTCTCATCCCACTCTTCCTTCCATTCTCATTTTCCACTTTCTTAATCCTCGCCAGTGGCCTGCATTGTAGTATACGCCTCAGGCACACTGCGATCATTCATTACTTCAATTCCAGCCCGTATACTCGTTCACGCCTCAGGCCCCGATCGCGACCTGAGCATCACACGCCCCAGGCCCGATCCCAACTCAGCCTACGCAACTTGCGACAGGCCTACGTGATTGAAATCCAACTCAGCCTACGTAAATTGCGATAGGCCTACATGATTGAGACCCAACTCAGCCCACGCCAAATGCGACAGGCCTACATGATTGGAATCCGAGCTTATGATGCCTCGGTCCAATCCCGATCTCACCCGAGCTGATCGTGCCTCGGACCGATTCTCATACATGCTTTTTCAAGCCTCAGCCTGTGCCAAATGCAACAGACCTACGTGATCGCTGCCCGAGTTTACGATACTCGGCCCGATCCCATTCTCATTCTATCACACCTTCACATACTTTTCCCACAATCACTTGTCACACCACACTTCTCCTTACTCATGCACATGCTCGATATGCATTTACCACACGTGACTAGCCCATCACACGCGATCCATGTACGCATCGAGTCACACACAGACATAGCGCACTCAACAATTCACATGGGCAATGTCAACAATTAATTCAATCAACTCACGTGTGTACCCAACAAGTATGTATAGACACTCAATTGCACCATAACACACTCAATTAAATCACCACAATTTATAAATAAATCAGACACGTCTCAAATACGGCAATTGCCATTTTTCTCCAACCAAATGGCGTCGGATTAATTCCGATCCTTCACCGGACTTTCTCGCTATTAAATACCGGTTCTAAAAATCCAACTTGCGTCCCCAACCGAGCATCACAGCCTCGTGAACAGTGAATCACAGCTCGTGAACAGTGATTCGATGCATATGAACAGTATTTCGCAGCCCCTAATTTTCTGAATTTCCAATAAATATTACCCGAACTAATTCCTAAGGCCCGCCATAAAATTTCCACTACCAATTCATACAATTCCGCACCTAACTCCATACTGATTTCGCCCAAAATCGCCCGTCGATACCCGAAGTCCTAAGTTGGGCTTAATTTCCATACGCACATTAAACACAGAAATCGCTATTTTTCTCCCACCAAACGATGCCAAATCGATTCCGGTCCTCCACGGGACTTTCTCGCCTTACTTTCTAGGTTCCAAAAATTCAGTTGGCATCTCGATCGGACCCTCACAGCTCGGTGAACAGTAATCCACAGCCAATGAACAGTGATTCACAGTTTCAATTTCACCTCAAATTGTTCTCCAAAAATTCCCAAACTAATCCTCAAGGCCCGCCACACATTCCCGACCTAAAACCCCAACGTTCCTCGCCCAAACAACTCCGATTTCAACCCCAAAAATTCAATTATCCGGCAATACCCAATTTCCTAAATCGGGATTAGAGGACGACTTACAAAGTTCTAGACTTAATCGGCTAGAACGGGAAGCGGCGGCGCTCTACGGCGAAGGCGAACGACTCACGGTGGCTTCCGGCTTGCACGGCGGCGGTCCGGCGACGACGTGGTCTTGCACGGCGGGGAAACGGTTCATGGGAGAGAGAGAAAGAGAGGGGAACGGTGGCTGGTGGTGGCGGTTTGTGGCTGGTACGGCGGCTAGGCGATGGCGAGAGGGCGGTCCGGCGGTGCGGCAAACGGCGGCGCCGGCGAGGAAGCTCACGGCCAAAGAAGAAAAGAAAAGAAAATCTAAGGGGGAGGGGGGGGCTGATCGTGAAAAATGGAGGAGAGAGAGGGAGTGGCCGAAGGTGATGATGTGAGAATGAGGAGAGAGAGAGTGGAAAGTTGACTTTCTAGTCCAATTTTCCAAAAATGACCAAATTGCCCTTTAATACTTGGTTCACATTTCTCCTTATCCAATAATTGAGGGGTATTTTGGTAATTCACTAGGCTGCATTATTGGGCTGATATTATCCATCAAATATCCCCAAAATTCGGAACAAAAAATGGCCCAGGGGCAAAACCGTCATTTTTCCGGTCCCGGGGCGAAATTCCAATTTTCGCACTTATCAACCCTCCATATGCGTGGCCAACATAATGTGGTGTCGGAATCGTGAAAATAGCTTCTTAAGCCCTCGAAAATCGGCTGCGAAGTTTCGGGAATAAAATAATATTATTTTCCAAATTTTTATCGAAATTCCAATTTTTGGTCAAAACCCTTCCTGGCATGTGTGGCCACCCAAAAACGGCGTCGGCCTCGAAAAATATCCTCATTTGACCTCGAAAAGCGATGCCAGAGTCCAGAGGGGCAAAATCGTAATTTTTCACCCCTAGACCAAAATTTCAAATTTTTAGTTATACTAACTCTAAACGTGTGTGGCCAGCATAATATGACGTCAGATTCCCAACTTTGTCTCTTAAACCTTCAGAAATCGACATCGAAATCTGGGCTGTTACAAGATGCTGTCGAGTAAATTGACAGTTGTTCTCAATAAGTTTAGTGCGTTCGCGAAAAACTGCATTTCTCGTGATCTGAATGGCGAATTTGCTACAGCACCGACTGATAGTGGGTGATTTCAGAAAGCCAACGGCGCCAAACAAGTTCAGCACTAGTATCAGCCAACGTGTGACGCTCAGATTCAACGCTAGACCGTGAGTTGATACTAAAGCACTGTGCGATATTTTCTCATCAGATGCCTTGCTGCAAACGCGACACCATATTTTCTCTGTGCGGAAGGATGTTAATGGATGCTCGTGGGCAAAACAATCAATGACCTCTATCTGGTTTTCAAGAGATAGAAATTACAGTCTGCGTCGAGGTAGAAATTACATTTATCACAGTGATAGCCCTTCTTATAGAAGATTCCATACTCACAGGCTTAATTTTGTATTTTGTCAAAATCATCAGAGGAGACGGCTTACTGAAGCATGGTTTTCAATATGAACAAAGACAACATAACCAATTGACCAACAAATATTTTTGCAGTAAAATGGTACGATTTTACATTTTATCATAAGAGTTGCGCTTTTACCCAAAACATAGAATTGGAAACCGGGTCAAAACAGGGAACCAGCGGTTTCAGAACTGACTGGTTCTGTTCTTGGTTCGAATCTTTTGGAACTGGATGTCTGGAAACCGACCTGTCCGAGAACCAATGATCCCTACGTGGAGCCACGGATACTACATTGGTGCAAGCATCGCAATCAAGCGACGAAGTCAAATATCCGTTCAACTCGCGCAGGATCAAGACATGAAAATGGCCGGAAAGTCAAAGGAACATCTCAGATAGACTGAAAGGGAAGACAAGAAGCAGGGCAGAGACAGAGAGGGACTTCCCCCTTACAGTTTTACTTCTCACTGATGGGCATGGCCGCTCTGCTCTCAATTCTTAAGCATGTGACATAAGTATATGTACATGATCTAAAGTATTAAGAACATATACAAATTACTTTTAACAAGACAGCAGAAACAAGAATTTTCAATTCCTAACAAATCTTGTTTGTCTCTGCAAAATAAAAAATGAAAAATAAGAGTCTCCAGTTAGATGCCAGTTAATTTAAGTGTATTTCCGCAATTCGCTTTGGATGACATTGAAATGCTTCAATTTTTTATCATTTGCCGTGCTGCCAGTCTTTCACCTAACATCTCTGTTGAAAAACAAAGAACAATAAGGCAAGAATTTAACGAGGTTTGGCAATGTGCCTACATCCTCGGACAAAACTCGCGCACTCTTCTTTTTCTTGTGTCGTGAGAGATGATGTGCCATTATTCTCTAGATGTACATAAAAAGGTTGCTACAACCAAGGAAACAAGCAACCATAAAAGGAAAAATATCCTTGAAATCAAGCTACAGAAAAAGGAAATACAACATTCACATCTCCTTTCCAAGAATAGGAGCACGAATTCCGCCAACACTCCCCCTCAAGTTGGACCAAAGAGATCATCGCAGGTCAACTTGTTCACTATCTTGAAACATTCCTTTAGACAGAGCCTTGGTAAAGACATACGCTAACTGATCTTCACTGCGACTGTACGGGGTCTTAATAGTCTTATCTTGCACCTTTTCTCTCACAAAGTGACAGTCCACCTCTATGTGGTTAGTTCTCTCATGGAATACAGGATTCAAAGCAATATTAACAGCAGCCTGATTATCATAGAATAGTTTCGTTGGTTTGGTTATAGAGTTGCAACCTAACTCTTGAAGCAACAATCTCAACCACACTATTTCACTTGTAGCCATAGCTATAGCTTGATATTCTACCTCTGCACTAGATCGTGCAACAACCGCTTGTTTCTTGCTCTTCCAAGTGACAAGATTTCCTCCCACAAAGGTGCAAAAACCTATAGTAGATTTTATATCAACCGGTTTCTAGGCCAATCCGCATCCACATAACCAATGATGTCTGTGTGACCATTATTCTTCATTAGAATTCCCTTTCCTAGAGAGGCCTTTAAGTACCGAACCAAGTGACTTATCAGTTCCATGTGCCCCTTTGTTGGTTTCTGTATGAATTGATTTACATAGCTAATAGCGTATGCTGTATCAGGTCGAGTAATAGTTAGATAGATCAATCGTCCAACAAGGCGCTGAAATTGCCCAACATCATGCAACAATGTATTATAAAAAATAAACTTACTATTGTAATCAATGGGGGTGCTCGCTGGCGTTACTCCTAACTTACTAGTCTCCTTCAGCAAATCAAGAACATACTTTCGCTGAGATAAGAACAATCCTTTCCGAGATCTAGCAACCTCAATCCCAAGAAAATACCTCAAATTACCAAGGTCTTTGATGTCAAATTCTTTAATTAAATGCTGCTTGAGAGCTTCGAACCCGAACTAATCACTGCTTGTAATCACAAGATCATCTACATATACTAAGACAACAACAATTCCTCTGTCTGTGACTTTAGTAAACATTGAGGAATCTAATGCACTTCGCTTGGATCCAACCTTGACAAGTGCGGTGCTAAGTCTACCGTACCGTGCTCTAGGGGATTGTTTAAGACGATAGGTAGCTTTCTTCAGTCAGCACACGACTCCATCTTCATTCTGTAAGGGATGCCCAGGTGGAAGAGCCATGTAGACTTCTTCCTCAAGATCTCCATGAAGAAATGGATTCTTCATTTGGAACAGTGGCCACTCATAATTAACTGCTACAAACATAAGGGTACGCACCGTATTCATCTTGACTATCGAAACAAATGTTTCTTTGTAGTCTATACCATAAGTTTGCATGTATCCCTTTGCAACAAGTCTTGCTTTGTGTCTTTCAACTGACCCATTATTATTGTACTTGATCTTGTAAGTCCATCGACATCCTACAGTCTTCTTCTCTTTTGGTAGCTATACCAATTCCCAAGTATGATTTCAATCAAGAGCATGAAGTTCATCCTTCATGGCATTAACCCACACATTCTTCTTACTTGCTTCCACAAAGCTACTGGGTTCCTGTTCTTCAATGGCAGATAAGAAACTCCAAAACTTGGGAGAGATTTTGTCATTCCTTATATATTCTTGGATAGGATGCTAAGCAAAATAATATGTGGCAAAGTCCCGAAGGCAAGTTGAAGGTCTCGGAATGCAGGATGACCTTTGTGGCTGAACTGGTGCAACTGATATGTTTTCAGTTCCCCCTTCTACTTCGAATATGTCAATAGTCCCTCTTTCGGCTTTAGTCGCAACTTCAATTGGTGCCGTAGCTAACCTATCATCAATCCCCCTTTCAGCTTCAATTGTTTGTTCTATTGTTGGCATGACAGTGCTTTGTTGTCCTTCAATTTCGTAGCCCACTTGTGTGTTTTCTTGCCCCATAAAGTCTTGACCAATGAACACTCTTTCAATGTGCGTAGTGTTAGCATTCATCGAGACAGGAGCTAAGTCAAAAGAGAATTCGCTGTAATCATCTTGCTCCTCCTGAATTTGAGTCCTGTCACAATAAAACATGTGAGCTTCATCAAAATTAACATCTCGAGAAATATAGACACATTGTGTGCTAGGATCATAGCACTTGTATTCTTTCTTGGTAGAAGAATATCCAACGAACACACACTTGCGAGCACAAGGATCCAACTTGCCCCCATTTTGAGAATGGACATAGCAAATGCACCCAAAGATTCTTAAATGGGAGAGATCAAACTTGCAACCGTGCAACACTTCCATAGGGCTTATATAATTCAAAATGCAACTAGATAGTTGATTTATCAAATAGCAACTAGTAAGCACATCATCTGCCCAATAAGTTTTGGGCAAATGTCCAGAGAATAGCAAGGCCCGAGTGACTTCCAATAGGTGACGGTTTTTCCTCTTTGCTACTCTATTTTGTTGAGGAGTACCGACACACGATGTCTGGTGAGATATGCCCATGCGCCGTAACACAGCCTGGAACGCCTGATTGGTATACTCGGTACCAATGTCTATTCAAATAACTTTCACCATAGTGTTGAACTAATTTTTCACCATGCTGTAAAATTCTTGAAAGACAATAAGAACTTCACTTTTGGACTTAACAAGGTAAAGCCAAGTTGCACGGGATTTATCATCAATAAAAGTAACAAAGTACTTAAATCCACATCTTACCTTACCAAAAAAAAAAAAAAGGTACTTAAATCCTTCTTTAGAATCAATAGGAGAATTTTCCCAAACATCAGAATTTACCACATCAAACAACTTAGTTGACTTATTGAAATGTTGAGGAAAGGGCAACCTATATTACTTAGCAAAATGACATGGATCACAACTACTAGAATCATGTGTCAATGACAAGTCTAAAGCTTGTAACACCCGATCAGAAGGATGTCCCATTCGCCAATGCCATAGTTGAGAAGCCGTAGAAGTTTGTTTTGTTGCCACTAGAGTTGCGCCACCAAGATCCAAAGTGTACAACCCGTCTCGTAGTTGTCCCTCACCAATCATCCTCCTAGTAATACGATCCTGAAAAATCACCTTTTAAGGAGTGAAGATGACATTGCAATTCCACCATTTAGCACATTTGCTGACCAACAACAAATTAGATTTCAACCCTGGAACTATCAAAGCTTCGGATTTTTTTGAAAAAATATTTACTTGACCCATACCTTAAGTTGGGACTTGAACTCCATTCGCAATAGTTATAGGAAGGTATAAAGTGCTAGAAACAGTATTAGATAACATATGTGAAGAGCCACACATATGGTCTATAGCCCCAGAACCAACAATAATTCGGAAATTTAACTTAGTAGAGAGAGCATGGATATTACCAGAGGTCTTGGCCATATTTTCGAATTCAGTGTCTGTAGTACCTGATCCCTATCCATGAGTTTGAAGCAACTACTGAATCTATTGAGTTAAAAATTCTAGCTTAGACTGAAACTGTCACACCCCGATACTTACCAGGATAGGGGATGACACGGCCGTCTTTTCATTCGAAAGATGCAGCCTCAAACCATCCAAAACTCCCCACGATATTGCTTTCGCTCTATTGGCTACTAACCAAAGAACTTGAAAAGATTGGGGAAAGAAATGAGTGAGCAACCACAGCTCAGTAAGCAGTGTGTATCTCTTCTAAGCAGATCGAGCAACCACTATACATGTATACATAAAGCCATATCAGAAATTCCAGAAGTCAAACTCAAGATATAAAATACATATCGAGTCACATAAGAGTTATTTCATTTCATCAAAGTTTTATACAATTTAGAAAATACTCATTTTAAATCATCATAAACATCAACGGTCAAGTCCTTACCAAAAAAAAAACATCAACGGTCAAGTCCATTGATCAATCTCTATTAAAAACGACGTCAATGGTCAGTTCCATTAATTAATCTCAAATCACACATCAATGATCTATTCCATTAATGAATCCCATCAAAAGCACATGCCGATAGTCTATTCCATTGGCTAATCTCAAATCACATCACACATCGATAGTCCATTCCATCAATCAATCTATTGCTCAATATCTAATCATGGTCACGACATAAAGCTTTGTGACAAGGCTACTAAGATTCCTCCCTTGGCAAGGTCTCCACCTACAAAGCTGGTGGCTCAGCTCAAAAGGATATTCTAAACTCGGTATGTATACCCCCAAAGCCCCTCATTGGGCTCACAGCAATATTGAGCATTAAACAATCATCATTCAATATCAGAAATCTAATAATCCACAATACATTTCACAAACCAATCATACAAACTTTCGTAACTCAGTTCATCCGATAGAAATACTTTTTCGTAAAGCATTTCTCGTATTATTTCATAAACCGAATTCATAAATCAATAAGTATAACCTTTTATAACGTTTTTCATAAAACGTTTCTCAAATCATCTTTGAACTCATTCCATAAACCAGTTCACAAAGTAACACACACACACACACACACACATCATTTCACAATACATTTCATAAAATCATTCTTAAACCATCCTCAAATATTAAAAGGTAGTAATTGCCTAATCCGAGCTTTTATGCAACAAACATACTTTAATAACTCATACGATACTCAAATCATTATCACTTTCAAAACATGAGTATATAAACTCAAAGAAGAGATAGCACCACTCACCTGAAATCCCCAAAATCAAATAACAACGCTCACTTGAACCGAAGATCTCGTAATCCTAACAATTAAATGAGAATCGACGTCAAAATCAAATAAAATACTATGACAATTACGAAACGGCTAAACTACGCTTAAACACTAACAAGACAACTCAAAGGCACCCACAAATCGCTTCTCCAAAGCAATTATCCAAACTGTTCGCAACGCGTAGTTTGAATGTGAAACTTGATCGCACTATAAATTCCTCCACTGAAATCTGTTTCAAGCGAGCTTATAGTCAATAGAAAGCTTACTCAGAGCACTAACCCCAATTTGGCCATCCCAAAATCGAGCCGAAAACCAACAAAAATTAGCCTAAAAGTCGCTGGTCGCGCATTGTTCACCGTGCACGGCTAACTTCAAAAATTCATATTAGACAAACGCAAGTCCAAATCAAGATCCGTAAAATCTCACGGCTTCACAACATCCTAAATTACTAATTCTATAAACATTCGCAGCTTAATGACTCAAAAATCATACTTCGTAGCTTTAATTTCCCAAAATTCCAAATTTAAACCCTAACTTTGAAAACTTCTCCAATCGGATGAACGAGGGACGCGAATGCTTACCGGGCATTGCAATACAAAGTTGATTCAAGCTGGTGAGGCTCCGGTGACGTGAGCCTTTCCTCTTTCTTCTTCTTCCTTTTCTTTCCCTTTCTTTCTTTTTCTTTCTTCTCTTCTCTTCTCTTCCCTACTATGCTCAAGCTCTCGGTTAAAAAGAAGCGCCAAGCGTCCACTATACATACTTTTTGACTTTTTGACTTTGTTTTTTACCAAATATTACAGACGCTGTGGCATCCCCTGGAATTGCTAACTTCGCATCAGGACCTTTATCTTTGCCTGGTCGCAACTGCAAATGAAGAACCCAACATTGTTCCTTGGAATGCCCATCACGATTACAATGATCACAGTGAAATCATATGGGTTTCTTTCCCTTTCCTTTTGCCCACCGACTGCTAACATCACCTTGCTTGAAATTAGACATAGTAGAATGGGCTGAATTTTCTAGTGAATCAACAGATGCCTTCACCTTTGAATCTACCACCATAACTCTTTTCCGTGTTTCCTCATTCTGTATGATGGAACACGTAGTATTGAAGGACGGCAGCTCAGGTCACACAAGAATATCTCTTTTGGTCTCCTCCAATTCAAGCTTAAGACTAGCCAAGAGTTAAAAAATCATGTCTTGTGCTTCTCGTTGAACAGAGTTGTAAACATTTGGAGTAACAGGTCTGTACCGTCGAAGTTCTTCCCACTGTTTCTTCATTTTTCCCAGATGCTCTGTGAATGACTGATTCATCCCTTGCTTGGAACTAGCAAGACCTTGCTGAAGCTCATACACTCGAGATGCATTATTGGCTTGTCAGTACAATCATATAAGGAATCCCACAAATCCTTAGCAATATCTAAATAGGCGAATATCTCATATATTTGAGGCTCCATAGAGTTGAAAATCCATGACATAACATTATGGTCATTGGCTTGCCATTTGTCAAACTTGGGATCGGTCTCAGCAGGAGCTTTGGTCCGTCCCGTAACATGACCCAGTCTGGATCTCCCTCCAAGAGCAATTGTGACTGCCCGAGACCATGGAAGATAAGTCACTCCATTCAACAGTAGCTTTGTAAGCCGTTGGTTGTTTGTGTCTTGCACAACACCCTTTTCAGAGCTAGATTCGGCCATGGAGCAGCAGCAACTTGCAGCACGAATGACCAAAATACAACAAGAACGTGGATCGGGAATAAGAAATAGGAACAAGTCGATTCATTCCCGCTCTGACACCGTGTTGAAAAACAAAGAACAAATGAAGGCAAGAATTTAACGGGGTTCGGCAATGTGCCTACGTTCTCCAACAAAACTCTCATACTCTTCTTTTTCTTTTGTGTCGTGAGAGATGATCTGCCATTATTCTCCATATGAACAGAACAAGGTTGCTACAACCAAGGAAACAAGCAACCATAAAAGGAAAAAAAATCCCTGAAATGAAGCTACAGAAAAAGGAAATACAATATTCATATCTTCTTTCCAAGAATAGGAGCACGAGTTCCGCCAACTGTCGCTTTTGCCAGTTCCCTCTGGATGGTGTTGAATTCAATCACATGCATGTACAGGGAGAATTCTTCCCTCTCTCAGATAGTGTATGCACCATATATGCAGGGGTAGGAGTATGGTGCTGTTTGGTTGGTAACACATTGAGATTAGAGTGGGATGCTCTTTGTAGATTGAAACATGGTAGAAATTTATCGTACAACTTAAGGTTCAGAAACTGATAAATATTCACTTTAAGGCTCGCCAAAGAAAGAAAGAGAGAAGATATTTTATGTTCCCGTATAGGAAGATACGGACCGGTCCTGCGCCCCTAATCTAAGGGATAAAGAATGGAACATTTAATGAACACCAAACCTCCGGTAAAATGCCTGTCCATAACGTAAAATTACTGCACAAATCGAACTATGGTTATCGGATATATGCTCGGGATAATCCAATTTCGAAAGACGTTGCTATAATCATAATGCATCGACATAACATGAGTCCCAAAAAGCAAAGTATAGAGTTTCTTATGGAAATATGAGACCATTTGCAACTCAGATGTTGCCTCCTTTTATCGACAGGACATAATTGCTTCAATTTCTTTTGCCAGTGCCTCCAGTTTTCTCTCCTTTTCCTTCAAATCTGATATCTTCGTATTTACTTCCTTCAAACGTTGACAATCTTCAAATAGTTTTGTAAGGGCAGGGCCTACAGGGTCTTTCTTATTTCTCCAATTTCACTTGAAAATTTTGGTTAGATTGTGTTGACACTAGCTAGAATTTTCTTTATATATGCTAAAACTAGCATCACCTTGACTGGAAACTATTTGAATAAAAAATGCGAGTTTTATAAGTTCATTGTGAAGACCAAAGCAGATACAAAAGGAGGCGTCTGTTTATTGCTACAGTAGTTATCAACTTTGTGCGATAAGCTTATTGCTTTCAACTGGTCTCATTATGTAAAATATTAGCGGCACAACATATTCAATGGCCAGCCTTCCCGGTAGTGCTCCCACAGCATTCCAGGCCATCACATATTCAATGGCCAGCCATCCTGGTAGTGCTCATACTAGGATGGATGACCTTCTCGGAAAATGCATAGTGCGCTCATGAAAAACTGCATTCCAGGCGATCTAATGACAGCTTTGCTATCGCGCCAAATAATAGCAGGTGACTTTTGAGGAACCCCCTTGTTGTTCAAAAGCCAACGCAGCCAAACAAGTTCAGCATAGTATCAGCCAACATGCGAGTTACTCAGATACAACGCTAGACCGTGAGTTAATAATTTGCTTCTCACTCCGAAAAAAGAATAGATAACCACCACAAAAGACACAAAAACCTTGGGTAGAAATGTTGGGAAAAATGTTCACGTGAAACAGAACGGGAAGAAAATGGAATCAGACTTTGAGGCTTGATAACATTATCTTTAAGGAATTGTTTGCCTCATAACCTTACTAATAGTTACCGCCAAAAATCCTTCAGGATACAACAAAGTCTCGAATGAGAATACCAGATAGCAATTCTAATATTTCTCCAAGGTTTCTCAAGGGAAACAATTGGCAAACATAGCCGTATTGTTTTGAGAAAGTAGTATCAAAAGTAAGTGAAAATAGACCGAAAAATATGAATATATATTGCAGCCTTTTTTAACCGAATGCAACCTTTTGGGAGAAGCTACATTGTCAAAAATGCCATCACAAAAGACATAATAAAATTCGGATTAAAATGCTAACAAAATAAAAATATATATTATTTATTTACTTATTTATTTATTATTATTCCGAAATTTATAAATTCTGAAAAAAAAAGATTTTTTAACAAATACAACCTTTCAAAGATAAAGGAGCTATGTCCGAAAAGAATAGTCACACTGTTTCAATAGAATAAAATCGTTATTTTGTAATAATAAAATAGAAATTTAATAAATAATAATAATAATAAACGAGAATTAGTGCTAACTATCGCTCCAAAAATGCACACCCACACGTGGGTATTGTACGATCTAGCCACAGCCCATCATCTTCAATTGAACAAATTAGAAGACATACACACTAATATAATGATCCACACAATTAAAACTTTCCTATGTGAGACAAGGAAAAACATTATTTTGTTTGTTTTACAAACAAATAACCAACAAGAAAATGCGGCCACATTCCTGGCATGGTCCGAAGCTTCCCCGGATAGTTATGATCACTACGTCAGATACTTTAATCCCTTGAGCCATTGTTACGGGCATAGCATGTGCAACACTGCCTCGTCAGGGTTGGATTGTACTTGGCGCATAAGTTATGCAACATCCATCATTTATGTAGTATAAATGCGTCCAAAACCATTGCAGGACAAGATGCGAGGATTACGATTTTAGAGGATGGTTCAGTTACTGCAATGTGCAGATATTGGAAAAAGTGTCAAAAAAGTCATGAAACTTTTGCAATAGTATCAATTTAATCTTAAACAATTTTTTTGTGCCAATTTAGTCTTGAACCTTTTACGTTAGTGTCAATTTAGTCATAAACATTTTAGTCTTTGTGCCAATCCAGTCCTTCCGGCCAATTTTGACTGGATTTTGCTGACGTGGACGTCGATTGGCCGGCAGCCGGTCACCGGCGCTGACGTGGACAACTTTAATAATATTTTTAATATTTTTTTATTCTTTTATTCTTTTTCTTTTCTTTTTTTCCCTCCCCTCCCTCCTTCCTCCAGCCGGTCGCCAAACTGGCGACCCGCTAGAGTCCAGAGGCCGGAGAGGTCGACCTTGTTGGCCATTGGCGAGGGCTCGAGCCTTGCCAGCGGCTGCACGAGGCCCAACCTCGCCGAATCTAGTGAGGTCGTGCCTCGCCAGCGGCTGGGCAAGGCACGACCTCACCGGCCTTTGGCCGATCGCCGAATTGTTGACTGACTGGAGGAAGAAGGGAGGGGAGGGAAAAAAAAAAGAAAATAAAATAATTTAAAAAATACACAATTCAAAAAAATATTAAAATATTATTAAAGTTATCTACGTTAATACCGGTGACTAGTTGCCGGCCGACTCGCATCCACATCAGCAAAATATGGCCAAAATTGACCGAAATGATTAAATTGGCACAAAGACAAAAATGTTTATGATTAACTTGGCATTAATACAAAATGTTTAAGACTGAATTGGTATCCAAAAAAATGTTTAAAACTAAATTGGTACAAATGCAAAAGATTTAGAACTGAATTGGCACCAAAAAAATGTTTATGACTAAATTAGTACCAATATCAAAGATTTATAACTTTTTTGACACTTTTCCCCACATATATCAAAGCTCCTACGAGAGATACGAGTTCATAGGCATTCGCACTCATGTTTTTGCATGTTTGGCAAGTCGTGGCACGTCTTCCATGTACTTGCAACACCGTATCATCTACCAACTTTCTCTATGGAAGGCAATACATATAATATGACATGCCAGAGTGAACCAAATTTCTTACAAATTAATAGCACTTTACATTATCTTACATATTAATTCAAGGCTTTCTCCTTTTACATGCGGGCTATCTTTAGTAATATGACAGCAAAATAAATAGTTCTTAATTGCCTATAAAGCAATATACATATAGTGTAACCTAATGTTTTATATTTTCCTCTATCTTTTATTGGAAGAAAGTATAGCTCTTTACTTTGATCTCCTCTGATAACGAAAGTGAAATGAAGAGAACTATAGTACTAGACGTAGTCACTTTCTAGTGAGTGTTAATCAAAAACGAAAATAGTAACCGCGAAGTTCATCCAAAAACCGCCGACAATGATGACACAGAAAACAAGAAAGTTCAGATACCGGAAACAATGAAAGGATGGTAACAACAGAACTGTACAATGATCACCAAAGTACGCTCGCAATTTATGCTATCTCATCTAGATTCACAGTCAAAAGTTAAATCTAGAAATTTAAAACCTTGACATTTAATTGCTGGTACGATGCTCGTCTAACCATTTCTATGGATAGGAGATTGACAACATCGTACTTTGCTTCGCATCTCGACAATACTAAGACCAAGTTAGAAAATGCAAGACCAGGGCACCCATCTAGGTGTTGACTTGCGGTCGGAGCGAGGAGTTTCATGTGAACTCAATAGCATTGCCCTTGTTGACCAGTATCTTTCAAACCGCTGCCTTGAATATTCCATATAGTCAAAGTCGATTTCGTTCACGTGCTCCTGAAAGCCAAATAGAAAAGGGGGCAAGATCAATGATAAGATTGAAGCTTTCAATCACCTTCAAGCTGTTTTCCGTTGTGAAATGAGAATGGTACAAAAATAAACCCTCTCTGACATTGTACTAATCGAACAACGGCAGTGTGAGATGCTACGCAACTTCAAGCACCAGCATATATTGTATAGATTTCACATGGCAATACAAATTTCTACCTGGAACGGTCGTGCAAAAGAGAGAGCTACTTAATTAGAAACAAAGCATATGGGTATATATGTACATACTGATATTATTCCCCATAGTCCCCAGAATAGATGACTTGCCAAAGTATACTTCTCAACATCTTGGAGCAGCTGCTCTACCTCAACATCAATAGGTGCATCACCTGCATAGAGGTTTGACATTCCAGATTGCATCATAAAAGACTATAAAGATAAAGACAACAAGAATATATACAATGCCTGACTAGCTAGTTCATAGTTCTTCAAATGTGGCTCAAAATGCTTCTAGATGTTTTGAAGAAAATGGCTATTGGATTTGCTCTGCACAAATCCATTCAAGCATGCACAGAAATTAGAAAATTTGACTGGGAATGAGGTTCAAATGCCTATCTTGCAGTTCTGAATTTCACTGTCAAAGGTCTTAAAGATTATTTTAATGAGGAATGCAAATCACATGCAGAACCATATTTTGTCAGTGTGTTGGACACTAAACTTCTTTGAATTTTTGGTCGCTAGGGACAGTTTCTTGGTTGCCAGAAACTACCCAAAAGTTTTCTGGTCTTTCCGGTGAGCAAATATTTTGGTCGCTAAAAGCTGTCTCTGGCAACCAATTCAAAATTTGGTTCTGGCAACCATTTTTAAGCGACTGATTTCTCGCAAGAGAGCTGTGTTTTGTGGTGATTTGCCTATGCACGTCATAGTAAGTTGGCCCGTGAAAATGGACTGACCAAAAGTAAATTAGAGCAACAAAGCAAAACCCATGCCATTTGTATCTTATAATTCTTCACACATAAAAGAAAACGAAAAACATAAAAAGAATTCTACCTGAAGTACTCAAATAAGTCTGCACAAATCTTCGTCGCTCCTCTAAACCTGTTGAAATCACAGTTTTAAAGCAAAGCATTTCTATTTGCCACTCAGAGGTAGATAAAAGCAAGGAGGAAGTGGAAACAAACAAAACAACATGGTAAAATAATTGCGCACTTGGATATTTTCCATAGTCCAAAACATGTGGAGTCTCGGTATGATAGTCGGCAGCCATCTCGCAGAAGTGATTTGCAATATCAAAAGCAATTGGATTGTAACTGGAATATTCGTAGTCCTGATGAGGTAGAAGAGAGAGAATTTGAGAAACAATAGCACTAATTGACATCTTCATCTGTTAAGCTACCGTTATTAATACATAAAGAAAGCATTAACAAGGAAATTTAACAATTGCATAGACAAGGGCAATCTTCTAAGGAAAGGAAAAGCACATGAAGAGTGGAATTGACAATAATCTTTCTCTACACAATTTGCACTAGTTTTCTTTAATAAGTCTGGGCAATAAACCCAGTATGTGAACAGCAGCCACAACGATCCTGTATATCAGTTGAATCAAGTCTATAAACTTATAGGAGATGAATATGGAACTAATACGACTATTCTTAAGCTTCATGAATGAAATTCATGGCGACATTATCACTGGCAGTACAACAAAATGAAGAAGATGAATTATCCAAATAGTGTCCCAAAATGGTGAAATCAGAGATCATCACAAGAAAATTTCGATATATGAACGTCTGCTGAAAAAATTATATGCAAGAAGGGGCAGACACAAAACTCTGCCATCCAAAGAAAGAGTAAGTGAGATGTTGTCTGCAAAGTTTACATCAAAACCTTGCAAAGAAATTCAACTTTGGATGGAAACTTTGCAGAGGACATTGCACTTGTGATTGGACGGAGCAACTTTCTGTTTTTCTCCCTCCCAACTACAAAATTTTCATTTGCAGCATATCTCACAATATTTAACTCCCATCTCGACCAGTAAATCTTATCATTCTGTCTCCTTGTGGCTTTCTGGTTTCTGCACCATGAAATTAGTTTTCTACGAGAACTGTAATACAAACTTTCTGAGATATCCCTTTACCCAAAAAAAAAACTTTCTGAGATATCCTATCTCTACTGCTCTGAAGTAATAAAATCCTCAATGGGTATTTTTAGGTATGATGAGTTGGAACAATATGTAGAGCACTCCCTAGGGGCATGAAATGGGCTTATTCAATGCTGACCATCTCATTAAATCAAACTTGACCATCTCATTAAATCAAACTTAAAAGGTTGCACTCACAAACCGCACGTACTAGCAAAAAAAAGGAGCAAAACAACATAATTCACTTGTGACGGATCTTACGATGATGGTTATTGCTTTAGTGTCTTCATGTATCATTATGTTACCATACTGTATATCATTGTGGCAAAATCCAATACGTTGATCCCCTGCAAGTTCGCTTTGCAAGACAAGAATTTCGTTTTTGATGGCATTCAAGTGGACAACCTGGGCTTCTTGCGGAGTAGCCATACGCTTGGCCATTCCCAGCCACTTTCTGGAAAATTTGCAAAGAAATAAACATTCGTACACATCTTTGTATAGAAGTACTGCTTGTGCTATATTCAAGAAAAATGTGACATCAGCAATACATGTAACACTATTATATTTCCTCGTACACCAGAGAAAGTAGGAATAATGACTAGGAAGAAACAAAATCCATACCTTAGTCTATCCCAGAGAACAACATCCTTTGAACCCGGCATATCAAGGTCATGAAACTCTCTCATTTTAGTTGCTATACAAGCAGAAATGTCAGGGTTCCTAAGATCAGAAGCCGAAAGTGTCTGCATCATCATCCCACACAGTCAGATGAGCTTCGCTAGCCGTCAATTACAGGTGACAGATAAAATAATAAAAGAAATGATTCTGTACTCATCCTCTAGTCATTCGACTTTTCGAAAAGCAAACAAAAAAAGTTGGCAAACAATTGCAGGCTTAAACTCGAAAATTGGTTTTGCAGGAATCGCCCAATTATTGCTGCAAAATGCTTACATTGTTTAAACAACCAATGACTACAGTGTTAATCTTCCTTTTCTTCCCTTTCTTTTTAATGCTAAGAAAGACTGACAACGCAGCCACATCAACCTCATTTCGAATCTCTGTGTATTTTGATTTGTTCATTATTTTAGTGAGAACTTTAAATTTAAGTTTACACCAAGATAAGGAGAAGTACCCGTGCATGAATGAACTCTTCCACTCTCCCGTTAGAGAATCTCCCTAAAAGACGAGGCCCTTGCCCATTCTTGGAGATGAACTCGAACGTCCGAATCTCGTTGTCCCTGTCAAAGAACACCTCCACACCCTCCCCATAAATCCGGACCAAAACCTCCCTCGAGATGTGATCTTTCGTGGTCGGCCAATTTATTTGGAAGACTTCATTTGTCATCGCGCCCTTGAGTGGGATCACCTGTAATGCGGTTGAATCAACCACGTCTTCCCACTCGGACGCCAATGAATGCAAGATCTTCTTCGTTTCCATAGCTAAACAGTCTTTGCCGCCCATCGGATGCTCAATGGCAACCATCGTAGATCTGGTAATTTTTATCCAAATAACCACTTGAGTTAATGGTGCTCCATAAAATCTGGTAGCTTCAGATGAGAAAAAGCTTTGAGGACCAAAAATGGAATTCTGACATGAATATAACGACCTCCCTTTCTATGTTAAGAACGTCTCCCCTTCAATCATGTTAAACTGTCCTTGTGAGTTGACTAAATAAAGTATTTGCTACATCAGCAACAACAAGAATAACATATAGATCCCGACTTCTTCTCGTCATGAATTCAACGCCCGGATGAATGATAATCAACAAAGGAAGAAGCTACGATGTCGTTACCATAACCACTTTCAGTAAAGGAAAATAACAGACCAACGCCACGAAAACGATGGACGAGAATTCAACATGAAATTGAAGCCTCGTCAGCTCATGAACCGGATATGGACGTGTCGACAAACTCGACAAGTTGCGCAACATTCCACGACACGAAATCCAGACAACAAAACCCATCATGTACTTACCCATGGCTATTCATATACAAGTAAAATTCTAATTAAGTCGCGTTCCCTGCGCACAACTTACAGGCCTTTTCCCCACATCAAAAGCCGCTTGCAACATCATATTCGAAGACGAGCGCCACCGGGATTCTGAGCATCGGCATGAATTGAAGTTTCAAATTCATTCACGCGTAATTTCTCTCCGCAGGGCAAAACACCATTAAAGCACAAACAAGAAAAGAGGAAAAGGAGAATGCAGATCACGGGGAATCTTGGCCAATCGTCGATAACCTCTGTAACTCGGATCGATCACGATGAGTCATAGAAAGTAGCTCTATCCGAGCGCGTGTACAGATACGGAGAACTGCGGGAGAACCAACTCACCGGAGAGGATCAGCTCCGGCGATCAATCGACGGAGAGGGGTCGCGGGGTAACGAAAGCCTCGAGAGCTCGGGGGGAGGAAGAAGATCGAGAGCTCTCGTTGCGAAGGAGTTCGGAACGAGAAAATCTGTTTCTCTTTCTGTTTTGGCAACGGACATCGCGGGACAAATGGAGAAGAAGTTGGCCGCCATCCGAATTTTATAAGGTTCCTCGCGAGCCTTGCACGGCCGGGGGATCGTGTAACGACATTAACGGTCGGACCTCGGAACTTGGAAGGGTGGAGAGGTCTTAAAGCTTGGCCATTCCAATTTAACGTTTTTATTTTATGCTGGCCTAAAAAGTATTTCGACCGGGATGGGACCCACCTCACCCGCCAATGAAATAGACAATTCAGACCTGTCAAATGGGTAGGGTCTGGTCGGGCGGGTTTAAAATGGTTCGATCCCAACAGACTCATTTATCATCTCTCAATTCCGTGTTCACTTACTCACTTTACATTCTCACCTAAATTTAAGTATAAGTTTTTCTAAATTTGGTGAAATATATAAACATTTTAGCAATATGGATCGAGTTGGGTATGTATTTGGTGTACTTTATTAGATTTGCAATGCATAAAAACGAGTTAAAATAGGACCACAATTTAATGCGTCAACGATTTATATACATTGAGACAGGCTATGCCTGCAAACCGAAATCGTAAGAATCGAGTCCATTGACTCAATCTCACGCTGGAGAGAAGCTAGTGTTGGATTTCGTTACAATATACTGTGACTTAACACAGAACCCAATCGTCGAATCTTGTACTATACATATAAAACTTCCGTAGAGGAAAATCAATTGACGCGCAATTGAAATATTTCTCCTTTTTTTAGGGTAAAAGATTACTTTCAACTTCATCTCCATGTTTTTATTAACTCACATGCCCCTGAAAGGTTTTATTGATTCACTGGATTTATGAAAGAACGTAATGTTTTCGATCATGGATTTTCTCCTAAAAGAAGAGACGCTTTACATTTTCTTCGAATTTGGAATAGTGTTAGATATTCAAGAAATCGCCCTATTGTTATCTTGACTACTTTTAAATTCGCATTGTGTCCCTTAATTAATGATTCACATTATGATTCATTATATTTGGTGCCCTAATGAAATCTACCGGTAAAAAGATTTGAGCATTAGGATTACGATATTGAGGTAGGTGACCCAACTTTACATATTTGTTTGAAGTGGCTCATACTTTGTATTATCTTTACTCTTATTTTTTGAAATTTCGTGGTGAAAAATGAGCTTCGACTGACTTGCAAATTCATATAAAACTCTTTTCATAATTTTTCAAAATTTGAATAATACTTTCAATTTTGACTAGATTAAAAAAATGGTTAATATCACAAAAAACTCCAAATTGGTACACATGTAATAAATTTACCCAAAACTAATTTTTTGACCATCAAAATTTCCAAACTTGTACACTTGCGACAATTTTACTTTCCGTTAGTTTCCGTTAAATTTTTCCGTCAAATTTATGAGTTGGATGACATGTGGTAATTGATGGGTGTACAATTTTGGGATTTTACTCTCCATTTGTCATAGGCGTACAAATTTGTAGTTTTTTGTGATATTAATTCAATATAATAGAAAGGAAATTTATCACAAATATACTAGTTTAGGATTTTTTGTGATAAAAAAATTAGTTTGGAGTAAAATTATCACAGATGTAACAGTTTAGGATTTTTGGTGATCAAAAAATTAATTTTAGATAAATTTATCATAAATATATCAGTTTGAAATTTTCCGTGTTATTAGCCCTAAAAAAAAAAGTGGCAGGTCATTTCAAACTTTTCTCTAAGCCAAACAAACCTACAGGATGATCCGCATCAGACACGAGTGGCAGTGGTGTGATTTCATGCAATCCGAAGGGCATTTACTTATTGTGCATAGTCCGAATCGGAATCTATCCGGCTTGAGTTTTTCGGAATGAACATCTGTTCCTACTTCTTAACCTTCCCATTCCCCACTAAATGTCAAAGAAAGAAATGGCTAAACTTCAAGAAATCATCAGGGAATTGCCAACAAGAACAACTTTAGTCCTCTTCTTAACTCTTTCGCCTCGAAAAATATAGGTAAAAAAAATGTGGATTAAGCCATCCTAAATTCGTTCTAGAAAAACAAAATTGACACACACACATTTTTGGGTTTGACAAAGCTGATCTAAAACATTCGAATCATCTAACTGAATAAAGAATGACATAATGTCCAATTCAAAAGCTTAACTCCTGGATAAAAGATGTAGAATTCTTTAACACCATTCTCATGTACAAGTCGGATTAAGAAAGGTTGCTCACACGAAATAAATTGCGCAAAACCTGACTTTGATATCATCATGGAATGTCCAATCTTAAACTGATGGGCGGATAGAAATAACATAGAAACATGAGATTTAACATAAAAGAATAACCGAAAAAGCGGAAAGCTCACTCTCAGCAGACAAATTCTTTTGTTTTGTTTTTTTCTTTATAGCCCAGTTATGGTTTCCCAAGTTCTTGTAACACCTACCAAAATGAATCAACTTTGTAACCCAGAAACCAAATTGAGAAGAACAAAAAAGTATTTTCCTTCCATGAAAACTAATTCTTTTTTTCCTTTCATCACTTCACTTTTATTTCCCCAAATCTCCTCAGGAAATTGAGTTTCTCCACCTCCTAGGAGTCTTCCTGGTTTGATCTGCACCTGGCACCTGAGGCCCAATGTCCTGGCTCTCCAAGTTGTTCATCTTGGTGAGCTTGCTCAGCTTCTTCCACCCGCTGCTCCAAGCTGACCCTTGCTTCGGCTTTGCCATCTTGTCGAACTGCCTCTGCAGATTCTCCATGTCGTTTTGCAGCTCGAGGTACTTGGCCTTCATGCTTTCGAGCTCGAACTTGAGGGTGTTTATGTCCTTTTTCGCGGCTGCCCAACCTTCCTGGAATGACTGCGGGGTACCTTCCAGGAGGGTCTTCCGGTTTGGTATCATCGGCTGGTAGCGCGCATCACCTCCGGTTTCCTTGAGCGAGCTGCTGGCTAGCGCGTTGCTTATCTTCACTTGCTCTGAGAAGAGGACTTGGACAACCACCCTCAAGGGGAGCCGCTCGTTCTGTGCAGCATGCATGCACGCGTCGATCGAGAGCTTCTGACAATCCATCACCCGGCACAGCCGCTTCCTCTCATGCTCGGTGAGCGTTGGATGTGCCTGTCAATTTGTTAATATCAATCTAACAGCAGAGGATGTCAAATTTTGCATCAAAATCAGATCCATGAGGTAAACTTTCCTGTCATTCACAAGATATCAAATTCATGATATAATTATTGGAAGAAAGGCAAAAGTCACGACTAATATATAGGTTGTGAAACGATATTATGTTCAAATTGATTGGTGAACCATTATTTGCACAAAATTCAAGAAATTAGTTTGGTGTGGAATCAAGAACATAATGGCCCGGCAAGATTTTCGGTTTGGTATGGAATCAAGAATGATTTTGTTTGTCACACCAAGGAACAGATAATCCCATTGTTGAGAAAATGGTATCCCCTGTCAAATTTGATGCAGAGATCCTCAGTGAGCAGATAAAATTTAGGTTTGAGATCCTCAAGAGATTACAAGCAACACAATCCACCCTAATCCAATTGTAAGGCTACTTTGCAATCACAAAGTTTCCGCTATTGTTTTGCTGGTACTATCATCAAACGTTGAGCAGAAAAAATTTTAGAGGTGATTAAAGAGACCGAGAGCAAAGAGTCATTTACCTTGAGATACGAGTCGACTGCTCGGTAAAGTCCATCATCACAAGTCCTTGCAGACTCAGGCAATGCCTCGGCCAGCACTTGAAACTTTGTCAATGAGAGGTTTCTGTCTCGGGACACCTCGGTGAGATAACTGTCTACTAGCCTAGCCACTCTCATCTTTGCATTTTGCCCGTTAACTCGTTGAGCACCATCATAGCCATGCTTCTCTGATAACGACTGCCTGCTTGGGCTCGAGCCCTCCATCTGTTCCTGAACAAGAAAATGCTCCAGAAGCCTCTGAACTAGATCAACGTCATACGAAGTCTCACTCTTATTGTACGAAGGGATAAGGAGATCGGCCAAGGTGGCCTGTTCGAATTGCATGCCAACCCGTTTCTCTAACTCGGTGACTAATGCAGGAGCCACTTTCAACATGTTTGCCATTCGTAAAAGCCGAAGAAGGAAGCTACACGTGACGCTGTCCTTCTGCGGAGGAATTATACTGATAAGGCTCTCTGTTATCATCCTCCGGTCTTTGGCCTGAACCGTGGAAGGTTCATCCTTAGTTCCGGCCACGACCATGTGGAGCCCGCCTTTCCAATTACTGCTTCCACTGCTGCTATTGCTGTTCCCACTGTTGCTTCCTTCATCTCCTGCTCCATCTCTTATCAAACCTGGAAGCCACTTCGCAGCATACTGCATAATTGCCGCGCCGATCAATTCGAACCTCATGCCTTTCACTTTGATAGCAGTGACGACCCTCACAAAGTGATCAATCCTCAGAATTGAGACATCTTCGAACCACCAATCGGGAGGAGCCTGGTGAGCCCTGCTCGGGCTCGACTCCTTCATATCGTTCCATTTTGGGCTCGAGACTTTCGGCGGTTTCCCCGTGTAAGCCCATCTTATCCCTTTCGGGTTCGCACAAGCCTTCCAAGCTATTGACTCGCTGCATCTTCGTACAATTTGCAGATTCTCCGCCCATGGTGAGAGCTTCTCACAGCTTTTAAGCACTAATATTGAATCTCGCCACGAAGATAAGACCACATAGCTCAGAAAGGCTTCGGTTTTGAATATAAGATTGCCTTCCTCCAAGTCCTCGGTCATCTCCAAGTACTCAGCCGCGCACCGCAGGCCGGAAATATTGGCTGCTGTCAGATCGACGGCGACACCATAGCAGAACTTTGCGGCCAGCTCAAAAGCCTCAGGCCCACCGGGAAGATCATCCAAAACGACCTTGCTTAAATTGGGGTCACGTGATTCATATATGATCCTGTTGAACTTCCCACTCCTAGAGAGCAGGGGATACTTCAACAAGACATAAAAGGCTATGTCAAAAATTTGATAATATTTTGCTGTAACTTATCCAAAACTTTCCTCTGAATCTAGAGAAGATGAAGTGGTTTGAAAGAAATGATGGTTCTACCTTGTGTAAGTGGAAATCAACTTCTCCAACATGAACAAGAAGGTCACTTGGAATGTCAGTAGCAACATGCCTGTGTGCGTTTGCAAAAATTTGCCGTTAGCCCATCAACTACATCATGAAGCGAGCTCACTTTAACCAAGTTCTCTGTTGTTTTTCCCTGATCCAAAAATATTTCTACTACCACAAAAAGGAGCAAAAAAAAACCCTTCTTTTTCCATAAAATTCAGAGCACATCACTACCAAATCCATTCGTTTTCAAGCAGAAACTCGCTTTTTCCTCAGACTTAAAAATGAAAAAGAAAAGAAAAGCAAAGAAACGAGAAACAGAGAACACGGAGTCTGCACTCACCATGACTGATCTCTGAGCTCAAACCCTTCTGTTTTAACCCCTTGTTTGGTGGAGCTGAGCACACCATTGCCATAATCTCTCCCAGCGATGGACTCATTTTCAGAATCCCACATGGTTGAAACCTGGGAAAGCACTTGTCGGGGCTCTCTCTTTCAGCTAAAGCGACTCTCTTTCAGCAGCAACCAAAAGCAGAGAAAAAGAAAAACGAGAACAAGAGCAAAGAACCAGTGGAACAGAAGCTCATGGGAAGAAAAAGGGGAAGTCCCACATGGGGATGCTTGGAACCATCTTGAATTGTCGTCTTCCTCGGAAGATTTCGCAAAGCCACGCTTAACAGACTCTCACAGGCCGTGAAGTAATGGGTGGCGTCTTTGAGTGTACTGTTCTTGTCTTGGATTATCCGGAAACTTTTTTTGCTATCGAAAAAGGCTCAACAGATTCAGTGCCTTTCTCGGTGCTGTCACTTGGAATTTCTTTCAGCTGCTGCAAACTTTCTAATAATTGAGCATTTGTTCTGATCCCAGGGCCATGGCAAAAGAGATTTTCTTTGATGCAGACACTGTAAACAATATGAAATGAACAGTGACTTTGCCACTGGGATTCAACTTGTGAAAGGAAAGTAAGTTGTTTTGGGAAAATTTTGTCTAGTTCGTGACAATTATTTTTTTAAAAAGAAAAAAAAAAGGATGAAAGCTTTAATTTCTTCTAGTTATTGGGTCCATGTCCAAAATCAAATGATTGGCAGTAAATTTTTTTTTATCTTAGGAGACAACGGTTTAGAGAGCATTTCTCGTATGAGACGATGGAGACTTGACTTGGCAATTTAATCGTGCAAAGCGTCACGACTCCCTAGAAACACCCTTAGTTATTATTAAGTTTAGCTAGGTCCACTAAATGTGCAAAACGATTTGACAAAATAACTGTCGTGTTAGTTATGTAATCAAATTATTTATATAACAATCATCCCACGGTAGCCTTATGTATTACTTGCTACGTATCATATGAACCTAATTAAAATGTACTTAGAGACACCATGCTATAAAATGAAGATATAAATTTAAACTTTAAACAACTTCAAATAGGATGGCTGCGTTTGGGAAAACTCTGGGGGGAAATGCAAAGGACTTAGTTGAAAGAGTTTTCCAAAATGCAAATTGTGTTTGGTAAGTTGTAACTTAAAAGTTCATTGCAAAGCAACTTTGGGTAAAATAACATTTGGAAAAATTATACTTGCAAAGCACTTTTTTTTATTTTTTATTAAATAAAAGTTGAAACCCTTCACTGGAGCCGGCGAAGGGCAGGCGGCCGCCGGCAACCTCGATCTGGCGCCACACGGCCGTTGTCTGAGGCCAAATGAGCTCAGGCACGATGGCTGCGCGGCATCAGATTTGGGTCATCGGCGGCCCTCGCCTGGGTTTCATGACCCTCATCGAGGGTCGCTCGACCTCAGGCGGCCCTCGTTGGCGGTCGCCAAGGGCTGCTTGAGGTCGTTCAACCTCAGACGATGGCCGCACGCCTCCAGATCTAGGTCTCTAGTGGCCCTTGAACATCGTCTAAGTAGCCTGACCTCAAGCAGTCATGTGACCCCATCGCTCAACCGGGGGCAACCTGAGGTTGTTCGACCTTAGACAACGACCATACAGTGCCAAATCTAGGTCGCCAGCGGCCCTTGCCTGGGTTGCGTGGCCCCTCACGGCGGTCATGTGAGCCCAAGCGATGGTCGCTAGGCTACGCGACCACGCCGGCCCCTCTCTAGCCGGTCATCGTCCCCTCACAACCATGCCAACCGAGGTGTAAGCGAAGAAGATGATGGTCCTGTTTGATTCAGCTTTGGGAAGGGGCTTTCGATCTTAAAAGCGCATTCCCAAAATGTTGAACCGTTTGGTTCAACTTTCAGCCTAGCATTGACTAAATGCTAGCATTTGGAATGCCGAAAGCCCAAAGTTAATTCGAACCAGCTTTAAGCTTTCGGCATTCCACAAATGCTGAACCCAATTTTTTTGTTCCCAAATTACCCTCACTTATTTTAGCTTATTCCAATTTTGCTCCTCTTGGTACTGTTCATCTTTTTCGCGAGGTGGCCAGCGAGGGAGGTCATCGAGGGCGGCCAACGTCAGATCTGACCGGCAAGGTTGCACAACCCAGGCAACGGTCGCCTGAAGTCGCGCGACCACCCAGGCACCATCGGCCTGGGTCACGCAACCCAGGCGGCTGTCGCTTGGGTCAGCTTGGGTCGCACAACCTAAGCGCCGACCGCCTAAGGTCGCGTGACCCTCACCAAGGGTCACCTAGCCTCGGGCAATGACTACCGATAGCAAATCTAGCTCACCGAGAGTCGCCCGACCTTGGGCAATTGTCGCCAACGCCAGATCTACCTCGCCAGCTCCGGCGAAGGGTAGGATAAGTTTTCTTTTTTTTTAACAAAAAAGATAATTCACCAAAGCTCTTTTACAAAAAAAAAAAATTTACTAAATACTATTTGGGCCAAATTAACTTTACAAATAATTTTTTACTAAAAGCTACTTGTATTTTCCCAAGGGAATTTAATATAAAAATATTTGCATTCCCCCAAGTAGCATTTGGAAAGTTAAACCAAACGAGCCCGACGAACAATGACAAACAAAGCCAAAACCAGAAAATCAAAAAATTGATGAGGGTAGTTTCGGAAGAATTTTTGTTTTTACTTACCCGAGGACTTGTATGCCGAGAAAGCTGAAAGCCTAAGGCATCCTACGACCTGCATTGGACTTTTAGCCTTCATAGGGCTCACTTTTGCTGAATGGGAGTTTCTAAAATTGTTCCCAATCACTAAATTTTAGCCCACCCAGAGTCTCTTGGCAAAGCCAATTTCAAATGCAGCCGATGTAAGCCTCAAACTAGTATGTATATGGAGTTTTGATGGATCAAACATGTGTTATCAATCGATGTTTAAAATCTTTCCGCTGTCACGCTTAGATCATTCGGATGCCTTCATCGATCTTGAGTACAACAACAGTCGCGACAATTAGGCTATGTCGATGAACCAACGGTTGGGGATCGGCCTAACCGGACTCTCGTGGCTATAGTACGTAGGTGACCACATGCAACAGACAAAAACACAGTACACGGGTTGGAGCATGTACTGTTTGCTTGTGTGCAATGGAGAGAGGACTCTGAAGCTGTGATGAATTCGACAGTACAAATTCCACATGCATATTTAATCGAGGTAAGTGTGGTATATGAATGGACCCACCCCCACCCCCCCCCCCCCTTTATTCCGGTAATTTTAATTACTATGGAATTTAAAGATCAAAGTTCACTTTACTGTGGTTTGCTTTTGTACTACAAATGCTTCATGATTGCATCTGGTAAATTATTTCCCAACAGCCACTCTCAGAGCCAAGAATGATGGAAAGAGAGATGGCCTGACCACCACCATGCATTAGGGTTTCAACGAGCAATTTTTTCCCAGGTAAGTTTTCTTTGTGGGACATTTTTTTTCGTTTCTTTATTTTTTTTCTATGTTGAATGCAGAAAAAGAATGTACTAAAGGGTAATGTCTCTCCCCCACAAAGATGCACTCCAAAGTCCAAACATCACTTTTCCCCATTTTAAGGATGTTTTTTGATATTTTGAATTTTCACTTCTTTCACTGCTCATTCTTTGCCCTCCATGCCTTTGTAAAATCTTGTGAAACTTTATCTGGAATTGGGATCCATAAAAGTGCCCCTTACGCTCCAAACAAAAATTAACATCATCCAAGACGACCGGATCAGATTTATGTCGCCAAATTGTCAAAAGGACAACTCAAGCGATGACCTCTTTTCATATTTGATGTGTGGTTATGTATTTATTCGTGCCCCTCACACCTTGTGTGACTAGCCCGGCTCATGCAATCAACCCTCCGTCTCTTGAGTTGCCTACAATTAATTAGCTTCCATAGAATTTACGTAGAGTCACCAACCTTTAATATCATCCGTAGCTATTCAATAATCGAATTCGTGTGAACTAAATTACCAAAAGTAATGGTCTCTATTTGTGAATCACTTCACAAGGTATCTTTCATATTACGTGGGATTTCGACTTTTGAGTGTGACACGGCCATCTCCTCAAAATTGACATATGATTATAAACTACTTCTTCATCCAACGGTGTGAGAAAGTAGACATAAAAATCAGTCTGACCTACAAACACATCTAAGTCAGAGGAGGCATAAGGGGTTTGGACCAAAATCTATAGCAATATCAGAAATTGTCTTATTAATCATTGTTTTGCTTCGATAATAGAATGTACTGCAGAATATGCATCTGATTTAGAATGGGACAAAGTAGGAAAGGTTTTGAGAAACCAAGGAGGCCACTTGGTATTACTAATGAGAGTTATGATCACCAGACAATTGAATGTGAGGAAGGGGGCCTCCTTCCTACCCGATGCCGAATGCTTATGAAGATACAGGAGAACAGCGGCCCACTGATAGATTGCCCTGGATGAGAGAGCTGTTCTTGTCTGTGCCGAACGTTTGCGAGCATACCTAAATCTGAAGCCGCTCGATCCCGTGAGACCCACGTGGGAACCACAGCTTCGAAGGACAGAGATCGAGCGGGCTCATGAAGATCCGGCGCAGGTAAGAGTTTTCCGATGGGAAAATGGTCTCTCATCTCCAATTTCAGTGGTAGGTCCACCAGCCTGTCCATTTGGTTTTGATGGAACCTGGAAGATGACCATTCAACTTTGGAAAACAGGCATTAAAGGCATTGACGTGATGACTACTTCCTTGAGTTATGTTAGGGTCTCTCAAGTGTACAAGGCTTCAGGGTGAATATGGGATCTGTCTTATCCTGGATCATGCTGACTTTGCAATTTTTGGGAAAAGTGTCAAAAAAGTTTTAAATATTTTATTATGATACCAATTGAATCTTAATTTTTTTTTTTTGTACATGTCACGGCCTAACCTCCGACAGGTGCACCACCTAAGGTCGGCTAATGAATTGTTAAATCTAAGCCTAATTCGGGCCCACTCAAGCTCTATCAATTCATAACTTAGGGTTTAAATTCTCAACATGCAAATATTTTTATATTAGAATCGCCACTAATCTATTTGCGATAGGTCAATTAGAAATTCGAGTAAAATATGGGAAGATATATTTTATTTCTATGAATAAGATATTTTGAGTTCGAGGACTTTGTTATGCTAGAACTAGTCTAACACCCTTTAGATACATTTTCTTTTCCAAAAAAAAATTGGGCAGGCAATATAGATCATTTTTATTACCTAGTTGCTAACATATGAGATGACCATGTAGATGCGCAATCCATCAATTTAACACCCAATAAAGAAAGCAGTAAATAAATTACTAATTTAGGATAACAACGTGCCTTTTAATAATGCAAGCATCTGCATTATTAGCTAGAAAATCACACAAACAGTCTTAATATGATTCTAATTAATAAGCACTTCAATGAATGTATTTTTTGGGTTTTCTCTTTATTTAAATGAAACAAACCTAAGTGCTATGACATGCAAAATATGACATACCATTAATTAAGTCTAGCATGCAAACTATGTGTCATGTGACGATATGACCTATTTCTAATGACAGGCAAATAATGAGTTTTTTTTTATTTTTCATTAAAATTCGGAATAATAAAAAACGTCTAAAATAACATGTAATCCATTCTAGAAAAAGATAATTTAATCTACCCTAAAGTGACTCTTTTTGGGATATTTTTATGAAAATTCGAAATTCTAAAATACCCTAAATAACCTATTAGAACTAGAATAACCCCTAATTTAAACTAGGAAATAAACTACCTTAAATCCCAATTTAAATTAAACAATTATCCTATCTTCTAGATATAGTAGGGTTCCCTAAACATGCAAAATTTCTAATTTTAAATTCTAACTAATATTTTTTGGATTTTCTTCTATTTCAAAGATAAAGCAATCGAACAAAAGAAGGCAATCACATTTGAACAGTCCACACAATCCGCAAGATTTATCTATCATGTTCAAATTAGGAAAACGATTCAAGCTAACGATCAAATATATATATATATATATATATATATATATATATATATATATATATATATATATATATATATATATATATATATGAATGAAAGCCGACTGTTTGAATTTGGAAAGCAAATAAGATATATTATCATATTCAAGTGGTTATGAATAAGATAATAATCTTTTGTACTGCCGTCGCGTATCGTACTTTAGGATTAAGGTTAAATAGTCATTGGGTACATTGCTGAATCGGGAAAAACTCCTAATTTGGGATATTTCAAATATAACGGATATCGCACACATTATCCATAAAATATTAACAATCCACAAGATATTCATGAAATATTTAAATTATACGAAGATTAGGAAATTAAATATTTTAAGAATATTCGGATAATCATCTTAACTAATTTGCAGATATTTCCAATTCGAACTTGAGACCATATGTGGTTCGGGGATCACGGGACTCAACTGATGGTGGCTCGCGGTGATTCTTAACCAACGGTAAGCAATACAGCTCACGGTATTGAGGTGCTCGTTGGACTTGTGGCAATGGACGCGGTATGGATGGGGGGCTCAGCTGCTGCTCCCGATTGGACTCACAACAAGGACTGCTGCATGTGGACTTCTCGGTGTGATTTGTGTGGCCACGGCTAGCGATGTACTTGGTATGGACGATTCACAGTGGGGAATGACTCGTGGTTGGACTCCACGGTGTGGTAGCTCTCCTTTATGAAGTCCACGCCCTGAGATTTGTGGTACCCTTGATGAAAGTCTGTAAATCTGCAAGAAAGAACAAATGTGGACTGCAAGGCACAGACAAAAATAAAACTTTGGAGTAGGTGGACTCTCTTTGATAGTCCTACATTCCATGAGATTAGACCAAAGATTCTCCTTTTTTCGATGTGCAGGGAACAGAGAAATTCTAGGTTGAATTCTCCCTTCAACTGCGAAGGAAAAATCACCACTATTTCAGCCCCTCTCTTCTTGTTGTGAAATTTCCATCGAAGCTCTTTGACCACCGCTTTGACTTTTTCCTTTGACCGAAGATCTGACCTTCCTGCCTTGTGAATTGTGGCGTAAAGAACTTGAAGGAATGATTGTGGAAGGATGGTGATGTTGATGATAGAAAGATGATGGTGAGGTCAGTAACTCTGAAGTGCAAGCGTGAACAGATGAAAAGATATATCTATGCCGTGTGTGTTTATGTTATGGCCGAATCTCCCGTGTGGCCTCTTACTCTCTCAAATCCTCGCTTCTTCCTCTCTCGGCCATGTATTCTTAATGTGTGGCCTCTCGTGTGTTCTGAAAAATTATGAGCGCCCCACCTTGATTAAGGGGTATAACATGTATTTATAGTGTACCCTAGGTTTATCTTGCTATTGCGAGCTTAAATTAAGTACCTTTTTCACTATAATGGGCTTTAATAACCTAAGGCTAACTTGTAATTAAACTCCAATGGGCTGAATTATGATCAAATTAAGTTCAATTAGGCTCGCCATGCCTTGTAATTTTCAATCCCCTTTCCTACTGCATAGCCAAGTGTCGCTCGGTGTGTGAGTTTGGTATGCGCAACTAATTTGAACTTATTTGCCGCCACCAGTTCAATGCCAAATGTAATTAAACTATATGATTCTAAATTACATACTATGTGATTTTGATATTTTTCGTTTAGGGGTTAAAATTTAATCCCTAATTTTTCTATTCAATTAATCATTAAATAATTAATCGAAATTTAAATGTCAACAGTTGCCCCTATTTAAAGGTGAGCGCAAAGAGGTTGTATTCAAAGACTAAATGATAACTAAATTTTGATAACACAAAATGCAATGAATGTTATTTTTGGTGGAAGTATTAGTCCCCTTTCTTAGATGCAATATGTCGCGATGCATGCTGATGGGAATAAAACATATGGAGTTACTTACCTGACAGGAGTGGTATTGTAATTGGAGGCATGACTCTGATTTTGTATCATTTGACAATCATTTGGGCCTTGTCCCAAAGATGTTACCTAACGAACTGCTGAGGGGCTTCGGTGACCTGAAACTCGATTAGGACACATGAAGGATGGTTCGAATTACCTGGATATAGTCTGAGGTAATCGAAAATGATGATCAGTAGACACCTAGATATCATCCGAGGTGTCTAGAAATCAAAGAATGGAAGACTACTCTGAATATATGGATATCATTTGAGATATTCGAAATGGACCTTCCGATGGACGCTTGGATATCATTTGAGGCGTCTAGTGATAGTTTAGCGAAATGGAATTTATCCCACCTTTTGTTGAAATACCCGAATATTATCAAAGGTACTCGAGAAGATTATCCATTAGGAACCTGAATATCATCAAAGGTGCTTAATGTGGGGCTTTCTTCAAATTGCTAGAAATGGGGCTTAACAAAGTACCTAGTTATCGTCTGAGGTACCTGAAAAGCAGTCCAACAAATTAGAATTCGTTCCAACTTTTAACAAAATACCTAGATATCATTAGAGGTGTTCAGAAAAAGTCAACTGTTAAACATTTGGATATCATCAGGGGTGTTCAAGAAAGAACTTTCCAAATTGTTTGAAAAATGTGCCTAACGAAATATTTAGTTATCCTTTGAGATATTTGAAAGGATTTTATTAATAAATACTTGGATATCGTTAGAGATATTCAATGATTGGGCGAACAAAAAGGCTAGCCTGAATACTCAAGGGTTCCTTGACAAAGCACCTGGATATCATCAAAGGTACTTGAAAATGCTCGATCGATAGATGCCTGGATATCGTCAGAGGTGTCTAAAGACTGCAACAAATTGATCAAATATGGGGGCCTGACAATTGCTCAAATAGGTTAGAAATACCTGAATAGTCATAAGCATCCAAAAACAATGGAATACTTGGACAATCACAAGTACTCGAGATAAGGGTAGAGATATATTTACCTAGTGATATCTCTGATTTTTGAGGATACGTCTCCCGTTGTTGTTTGAAAATGAGAAGGACTCTAGGCTATAGAAATACGCCGTGTTGACAAAAGGACTTTGGGCTACAGAAGCACGCCGTGTTGATGAAAGGGACTTCGGGTTACGAAAGCACGTTGTATCAATAAAAGGGGTACACTGGGCTACGAGAGCACGTCATGTTAGTGGGTCTCTGGGCTACGGAAGCACGCCAGGTCGATTAAGAGGGACTCCAAGCTACGGAAGCATGCCGTGTCGATGAAAAGACTCCGGACTACGAAAGCACACCATGTCAATGAAGGGGACTTGGGCTACAGAAGCACGCCAGGTCGATAAAAGAGGGAATTGCTTTTCTAGGGCCCAAACCTATCTTTGGTAGCCTGAAATGGGGTTTGCTAAGTTGCCTGTTTAGTATCCAAACCTTCCTCCAGACACACCACAAGGCGATGAGAGTTTGCTCGCTTAGTACCCAAACCTTTCTTCAAGCGCACCACAGGACGATAATAAGTAGCTTGCTTAGTACTTGACCTATCTTGAGTGCACCGCAAGGCAATGAGAGTTTGCCTGCTTAGTACCCGGACCTTCCTTCAAGCACACCATAGGGCAATGAGGTAGCCTATTTAGTATTCAGACCTATCTTTGAATGCACCACAAGGCGATGAGAGTTTGCATGCTTAGTATCTGAACCTTTCTTCATGTGCACCACAGGGCAATAAGAGTTGCTTGCATAGTACATGGACTGATCTCCAAATGCACCGCAAGATTAACAATGAATGCCTATATATTACCTGAACCTTTTTTCGAAAGCACCACAGGGCGATAATAAGTTGCCTATTTAGTACCCGACCTTTCACGAGTGCACTACAGGGTCAACAGTGAATGCATGTTTGGTACTCGAACCTTTCTTTGGGCGCACCACAGGGTTAATAATAAATTCTTGTTTAGTACCCAAAAAAGCTGTACACGTTAGCAAAATCCAACCAAAATTAGTCGGAAAGACTGAATTGGCACAAAAACAAAATGTTTATGACTTAATTGACACCAAAAAAAGTTTTAGGACTCAATTGGCACAAATGCAAAATGTTTATAACTTTTTTGACACTTTTCCCATTTGTATCCCTTATGTTTTCTTATGCCCACCCAATTCGATCTCATCACATATTTTGATGCACATCCCTAAGCAGGAATACAAGGATCGACTATATGACATTGATTTATAAGCTAATGTGGTACAAGATTGGTAAAAGATAAAGTAGGTCATACTCAGGAACCCCGGATTTACCCAGACCATACGTCAAGTATTGTGAAATTCTGTTATCGTCTTTTTAAACGATGACATTTTACGTGGAATGACTTGCTCAGATGGATCGAAGCTCGGGTTTTGAAGATGAACCTTCTGAACAAAATTTGTCACATCATCTCGTAATTTCTTTTCTTTTTTTAATTTTTGTATAACACATGATATTTGAATCTCCTTGGATAGAAAATTTCATATTATCGGAAAGTTACTAAATTTTAATATGTTCTAATCGTGTGCGTGTTTGCTAATTTTATAGATATCTATAGTTACTTTATCATATTAAAACTTATTGTCAAATTAGGAAGTTTACTTACTATATTAAATTGGGTTAATACCACAAAAAATCCTAAATTGATGTATTTGTGATAAATTTATCCCAAACTAATTTTTGGATCATCAAAAACTCCAAATTGGTATACCTGTGACAAATTTATCCTCCGTTAGTTTCCATTAAATTTTACCATCAAATTGTTATGTTTAATGACAAGTGGTAGTTGATGGCGTACCCTACCACTCTATTTGCCACAAATTATCAATGCATGATTTTTTGTGGTATTAATCCAATTTAACGGAATGTATATTTGTTACAGGTGAACTAGTTTTGGGTTTTTGGTAGTCAAAAAATTAGTTTGTGATAAATTTATCACAAATGTATCAATTTGAGGTTTTTAATGGTTAAAAGATTAGTTTGCGATAAATTTATCATAAATGTACCGATTTGAGGTATTTCGTGGCATTAACCCCATTAAATTTGAGTATATCAATATTTATCGGAGCACTTTTTAGGGTTGGAAGCGGGCCGAGAATAATAGGGTAGTGGACCCTCTCAGACCCTAATGAGACACAAACAGGGTTTAAGGTCAATTGTTATAATCCCTTTACGATTTGGAGACAAGTTTGAGATTTTTATAATTGAAAAATGAAATACGCCAACTCAATATGTATAACTATGACAAGGCTCTTTGTTTCGTTACTACATATTTTCAATCGATACAAACAATCATTTATAGAAAAATATTTTTTTAGAAATAAACGGATCCTAAATACCCAATTTTTCAATACTACTTTTTAATATGAGAAGTTTCATTAAAAATTACGCATCTGGGCTGTGCCCCTAACATTATTGGATAGGTGATCAATCCAAGGCGCGATTGTTGTCATTATTTGAAGGCCAATGTGTCAATAAAGCTCCATGATCGTGATGGACTTCTCTTGTCTTTCATGTGTTTGTTCAGCTTTTCTAGTTGTTGTTACCCTAAAAGCAAAGAAAGCAGGATCCCAGTTAGCTACTAATTAAATGCAAACTACTAAGAAGGCTTGTATAACTAGCTCTATCATGTCAATTATCGTCCTTCATCACCAAAGAGCACAAAAAATAATAATTATTCAAGCTCGTGATATACGGTTTTGTATTATCCTAAATAGTGTGACTAAATGCACGCCTTTTCGAGGCAAATCACGGTCAAAAGAAAAAAAACTCATTGGTCGGAACTTTAATTAGTCAGTTCAAAAGTGATTAATTATTTAGAATCGCAAAATCGGTGCTATAAACCGATAACCTCGTATGTGAGGCAAGGTGCTATCGAAAGAGAAACACCCATTGAGCCGAGAGCTTAATAGATTAACAACTCAAGAGCCGACGTTAGGTCGCGAGATTTGGCAGGCACGAGATCTAATTCTCGAGGGTTGAAGAGCCGAGGCCGTCATCTGGTGGTGCGCCAAGGGTTAGTCGGCGGAGATATGGTGCAACAAGGGTCAATCAGCACAAGATTTGGTTGATGAGGGTCGATCAATGGAGACTTGCTGCGACGAGGGTCACCCGTCAACACTCGACAGTTGAGGCTCGCCTGGTCGACAATGGCCTCTGGTAAGTGTGATGACCTGGAGATGAACGGTAGTAATAGGAAACAATGAAGAAGAAAATGAACATTGACTAAAGCAAAGAAAAGAGAAGAAAAAGAAAGAAGATTGAAAAAAAAAATAATGAACCAAAACGTCGTCATTTTGTCTCCAATTGTCCACATTAGATCGCCAATCATGTCACATAATACACCCAATGATTACTAGACTCTACAGTAACAATTTCCGATCAAAGTTGGTTGGAAGGACTGCATTGAAAAATCATCAAAAGGTTTAGGATTAGTCAAATTGAAAATTTTATATCTACATTGACAGTCGCACAATAAATTTAGGATTTTTTGAATAATTTTCTCCATACGCTAATTTGATAGTGGACCTCAAGAATCGACGCAAGAGCCTCCATGGGGCTTGGAAAGGATGAATTCTCCATCTTATTCAACAGTTCATTGTCAAAATTATTATAGGGATGTACTTGTGGTCCAAATAAATGCATATTTGGCACCCGAACATTGGATTTTGACCAAAATTTCAGGAGTATCAGCAGACCCTACTTGGAGGTACACAGGATTTTTCAGAGAGAGCTTTATTTCTGCAATTCGGGTCCTCCTGTGTCTAAGGCATGCATTCCTGTCAACCCATCAATTCATCCAATTTCGCGTTTTCTGATGCCACGGGAAAATTTGCCAAAAAGACAAGTTTTGTCAACCATTTGGTTTGAGGTAAAATTGTTCAAAAAGTTTTAAACTTATTGTGCTTTTACAAACTCAGTTTTAAACTTTTTAATTGTACCAATTGAATCATAAACATTTTCATATTTTGCCAATTAAGTCTATCCGATCAATTTGACCAGAAATTGTTGATGTGGACGTCAGTCGTTCGACGTGGTACAAGTAGTATTGACGTGAATAATTTTTAATATTATTTTAATATTATTTTGAATTTTGTATTTATTTCCCTTTTTCCGTTTTCTTCTTTTCTTGTCTTTTCCTTCCTTACCTTTCTTTTTAACTGTAACACTTGCCCTCGCAGGCCACTGGGCGAGGGTCGGTGGGCCCTCACCGACTGTGGGCGAGGGCTGAGGCACCCTCGCACATAGCTGCGATGATCTTGGCCATGCCACATAGAACGGTCAGCATCCACGTTAACGATTTCTTATCAAAATTGGCCAAATTGACTCAATTAGCATATTGTCAAAAGGTCTACGACTCAATTAGAAAGGTTTAAAACTGAATTAGAAAAAGTGTAAAAGGTTTATAATTTTTTGGACAATTTTTCCTTTGGTTCTATCTTTTTAGAAGCTCCTCCTATTGTCACAATGAATTAGTCAATTGGCTCGAGGCAAAACGGTCGCCACAACCGATGAAAATTAGTCCGACGCTCGAACAGCTCTAGTAATGCATTGTAAATTTGAAGAACGGAGAGAAGAAGATTCTAAATGCATTCTCTGGAAAAAAAAAAAAAACAAAGGTGCATTGTTTCCCATCTTTGAAGATCACCATGGTGCCGCACGGTGCAGATTTCAAGAATTTTATGGTTTCTTTTGATTCCATGTCGTATTATTGCAGGATGATCCTACTAGATTAGACAAATCACATATAAATCAAAGAGACCCGTTCTACAAAATTTTTACACCGTGAATATTGTAGAGGCGAGATATCAATTAATCGGTGTATCGCACACAACTTTTTTATACTTGGTCACAACAAACCCTTATCACGACGTAAAACAATTCCATGACATGTTGTGACACTTTTAGGGTTCAATTACGATGATGCGTGATAACATTATATGGCGCGTTACTGTAGAAATGCCTGGCAATGGGCGGTGGGACTGGCATCCACGTTGCCTCCCATCCCAACCACACATGCATGGCCCCATGCAGTGCTGGTGTTTAGGCAGATAATAGGGTTTGTGCCGAAGCCCCCCGCTCGAGATTGATGGCCGAAAATGGCAGCTTCTCGACGCTAAACTTTCTCTTGGCCATTCCCAAAACCATGTCAAACACCTCTCATTTCTGTCAATCATTCTCTCATTTTCGATCTTTTGCTTATAGCTCAGATGGAATAGTTTTGCCTCTTCCGGGGCTGTTCCCAGAAAGATTCTCTCCACATTCCCAAGACCCCACTCACGTCCTAACGAATCTCCCCATCTTGGGAAAGATTGGTCCCATTTGTTTTCCCTAATCTTTCGGTCTGTCCAGTCGTAGTGGAGTCCACACTTGCTGTGCATTGTCCATGCACCAGATGGTGGCAGAGAAAAACGAATTTAAGTATGAATTCGTCTGATCTGGGTGCATGTTCCCCCCAATCATGAGATGCATGAACCACAGTATGGGTCGTGCCTAGTTAGCTGAGGAGCAAGCTTTGCTTGGATTGGCACAACTTGGGACTAGCGATTTCCCCTAAGGGCCCCGGGCCGCCTGCGTGCTTCTCGACGAGCGATATCGAGAACAGGAAAGTCGCAATTCCCGGGTTTGGTATGAAACGATGGAACTCGGAGATTGCTCTTGATCTGTTTTTTCTTTTTATCTTGAGGCGAATTTGAGTCCCGATTCAACCCTTTGTCGAAACTCAGCAAAGCCTTGATACCCATTGATTACGGAGCCGATGGTATAATTTCAGGTGTGGTATATTCACTCAACCAATGATCATTTATCAGAAATTGAAGTCATACTACTTGACCTGCACATGTTTCTTTTTATAACTTTTCTGCGCCAACCCATAGGCTAGATTTTTAACCCAAGTCCGGAAGATCGAACTCCTCGCCATACCCATCCCAAATTTAGGCCATCGACCAAGCGGACGAGATCGTCTACTCGCGTCAGTGACTCCATTCGGTGCCCGATTTTCATACAAACAGAGGTAGTTACGGAATCTATGACTGGTGCGTCAACGGTCGAGATTTGCGGAGGTACCAATAAAGATACTGAGCGAGATATAGGATCCTTGTCCGTCCAATCCAGTGGACAGATAACCCCGTGGAGCAAAAACTAGGAAAAGTCGCAGGTGTTTTCTTTCCTCTCTCTGTTTCCTTTTGTCTAAGCTTGGACAATCAGTGGAGCTAAAAGACATGGAACACAAATTTCTTATCTGAAAGATCTTGCAGCTAAGACACATGGGACTAACGTAAGGCTCCACCGTTCCAGGAACCTAAGGATAATGGTAAAAGTTCTAATCTAATAAGCACCAAAGACCAGACGTTTCAGCAATACGATTGCCGTTTCACGCTCTCAGATTCTCCCATGTAGTCCATCAAGATTAACCACAGAAAACTTAAAATGCACCCGACATGATCTGCAGTGCAACAACAAAACTCAACAATGCCACATCACCAGCCAAATTATAGGCCGACGCGTTACAAAGTTTGGGCATGGAAATGAAGAAAGAAATGGGTGGTTTACACAAATGCACAAGTACAGTGGAATGCGCTTCGAATATGCTCAGAACTTTATACATTAATGCCAAATGATCGATTCTTTTTAGATTTTACGTAGGTAAGAAATCAATCTGGAAAAAAGGGTAAACTTCATTGGAAGTACACAGCTTGCTTGCAGAAAGAAATATTGAGAAAAGAAGTTTATTCATACATGAAAGTCTGCCGATCAACAGTATAAAAAGGAACTCTAGGAAGAAAAAAAAATCTTCTCGATGACAATCTCTGCTAAAATAAAATATCAGCAATCAATAACAAAAGTCTAAGAATAGAATTTCTTTAACCTAGATAATCTCACCTGAGTTGATAATCTACCAATAAATCGAAGCCTTTTAGCACCTAATGGTGGGATAGGAGCAGGTGTGCAAAGCCATAGTCCATTCGTGCTACAGAATGGTAACATCTGAGCAAAGTTCAAAATAAGGTCAGTACATCCCGTTACATGGTACAAGTACCTAAACTTGCAATACTAATTATTGAACTCCGAGGGGACTTCCCCTGTGCCGTTTATGTGAAGGAACATTGAGTGCCAAAAAATTCCACTATGCATCACTAAGGGTCATCGCCAGAGATGCAATTCTTCTCTATAAGAAGCATATGAAAAGCATTAGCAGTATCTATCAACCCAATCTCTCTATAAGCTTCCAAAAGTCGATTGCAGTAAGAATTGTCAAAGCTAGTGATTGTGGCTTGCTTCCATTGGTCAATGACTTCTCCTACCTCTTTCATATGTCCAAGCATCAGATACGAAGACAGAACACACATAAAGTTTCTACTCGTCATCTTTTGTTTAGTCATCCTCAAAGATTTCCATATTTGATCAACTCTCTCCTTCTTTCCCAGGCTGGCATGGAGGATGACAAGAAAATCATACGTAATCCATTCTCTTTGAGTGATTCCCTTCTCAGCTTCAACCAGCCCACCAGACTCTGAGTTCAAAAGTTGACTTGAGATGACATATATTCTTGTGAGTTGCCTATATCTCTTCCAATCTTCATTTGAGTTAGAATCCTGACTCATTTCATCTAATACTCTGTCAACTTCATCAATCCTACGCGTAGCAGCATATGAACTAATCCAAAGATTGTAGGTGAAGATATCCGGGGCCACTTTCTGGCGTTTCATCTCATCCACAACTGAAGAGACCTTCTCTACCTGTCCAATTGACATGTATAACGTCATCATCTCGTTGTAGATAAGAGCACTGAACGAGAGGTTTGAATCCTTTATTTTCTCGTAAAGATCTGCAGCTTTATCACTCATTTTCAAACTAGCATAACTGTGAAGAAGAGCAGTATAAGTTTCGCTAGTTTTTGCTGATGTAGGTAGACCTTCAAAGTAGCGCTCAGCAGCATCAACACCAAACACCTTTGTCATCAAGTCTATCCGGTCAGCATAATCTTTGTCTGACAACTCATATCCCTCATTGGAAACCATCCACTCCGAAACCTGCATGGGCAACCAATAAAAAAGGTTGAGGCTCATGCATTAAGTTAACAAAAAGGAGGAAAACTCAAAAAGGACAAAAATCTAATTCTATCTCTGGACAACAGACAAAGGGTCCCTCATTTTGCACGATGTTTTCAAAACTGGACTAGTGAGCGAACCAATTAAGCCACCAACACGTGGTCCAACCACTCCAACCAATTGAAAAATGGAGAGATTATCAGTATGTATGATACTATGTACAGAGTTGCGAGAGAACGGATTTGGCTTGGTGGTTGGACACCTGAAGGCTACACAAAAAGAAGTAGCATGGCAGCAGGTCTGAAACCATAATTGGAGCATTTAGATTTCAATTTACTCCTTGTGATCCTTAAGCAGTTAATATCATGTTGGTCCAACTGAATAGCAAGAAATCTCTTTGGCTAGTGGAGGACGCATATCAATGACATTTTTGTAGGAGTGAGAAATCCCTGATTCAAGACTAGGCATTCAACTTAATACCTTTTTTTTAATAGAAAACCAGTTTGAACCAGTTTTGACTTGGCTTAAAAGGCCCTGTTTGACCGAGTCATTGCTAGTTCTGTTCCAACATTTGACCATTGACGGTGCAATGGTTGAACCAAATCAGACCATGAGCCAAACTCCCTGTCCAATTGGTTGAACCGGCTACTCGATACACATTTAAAAAGTCATTGGTGCTAAACAAACTGCAGCACCAGAAGCCTTCCCTTCCTCCCCCCCTCTCCAAATATGGACTACAAATTAAGATGCTTTAAAAGTATAAGGTCAATGGAAGAGGCACTTTCCATTAAATGAACAGTATGGATTTGATTAGTAAAACTAACTAGTCCCTCGTATTATTCTCCCCACACTTGCAATGACATAGGTAGAACTAAAGGGTGTCAGTAAACCTGGTTGCAGTTAAAAAAATAACGTACTCATCAATACAAATACCTTGGAACGGGATATTGTGAAAATGAAAACATGATATGTAAATCGCAGTGAAATATCAAATGAGAATCTTCAGCTTTGACATGTCCTAATTTTTCCCGCCGTCTATTGATGCCACTGAGATGTCTTGACTCACACAAAAACAACAGCCTATTGAGTAATCTCCATCGGGTGCTCTACTAACTGAGCAGGCAATCCACGAATTGCGAATGCTTTTGAATAGGTCTCATCTTGAACTACGACTTAGAAGTTATTCAATGTGTAGTAAGAGAATTCTTTAGGAACCCTAATGGAGTTTGTTCATGATATAATTACATGGAGTTCTACTGCTTTTTACCATAAATCAGGTATACAAATGTCATGAATATGATCATGATCTCAAAAGATTGATGTAGCATCAGATGGCAAGTCTATGATGTTGAGCAAGAACTAAGCATAAAAAGCTACCAAATCTTTGCAGTTTCTAGAGAAGTTATTAAGGACAGTGAGGCTGAGTTCAGAACAATGCGTTTCTACCTGGTAGTTTGAGTCTTACTGGAGAGCATCAAAACTCTGTGAGAGAGCCTTACATAGTAATATCCTTCTCGTGCCAAATGAACTAATCACATCTCTCATATGTCCTCTGATCTCCTCTGCTCTCTTCTCTTTCCCTTCTTGATTAGAATCCCTTTTCCTCTTATCTACACACACGTCGCTCGGGTCTCCACACTAAAAGTTTCTTCTGATGCCCACTAAGTCTTCTCCAGCCCCTTTCTACTGGTGTCATTGCAAAGTCAGGTCTTCCCAGTAGACATAAATTAAACCTTGCTTCACTTTCAACAAGTTCCTCAAATCTTAACCTTGGCATGTATCATATCTATTACATTATCCAGTTCTTATGTATACTCATTTTTCATTCTATCTTTTCTTAATTCCTCAACAATCATATAAAGCAAAACTCTACTCGACTACACCATTTTGCAAATGTCATCCTGGAACGACAGGATTGAGCTGCAGAAACCATTGCTGGTCCTATCCCTGCCATATTGGATCTGTTATTAAGCTCAAAACTGCATTATTGAGAAGCAAGACTAGGCAAAACCATCCTAATGTCAATACCATCTTTGCAATGAAAAACTACAAACACAAGAAAAATGATGAAGTATGTGTATCCATCAAAAGAGATTAGACTCTAAAGAACACAACAGATTGTCGCTTTCAGCTGTTCTCTATCTGTTCAATTGTTCAGCCACAGATTATACACTCGTGAGCAACCCGGTTCTTCTGGATTCAATCAGATGCTTTTTCCCATCATGGTTCACTTAAATCAAATCAAATAACTTTTCACACAGACTTCACCTGTTAACCCACACGGAGCATATCCATGCCACTTTCGAGTAATGGACAGCATTTTTAACCATCATTCACATCCATACTATATATTATGATTCAAGATGTCACCTTGACGATCAAACTATTTCCCTCCATCACGTTTCCACCTCCACCATATCCACAGCGACCAAACGAAAACAAGCGAATCCCACAAAAGAAAAGCAGACAGGGACCCCAGAAACCTGAACCCACCTCGAGAGCATGCTTGTAACGCTGAGACTTCCTCAGCTCCTTAGAGATTTGCCGAAGCTCAGAAGCAGATATCCCATTACCCTCGCCGACCCATTTCTGAATAACGTTCGTCACGCTCCGCTTCGGCAGCCTCAGCCTGAAAATCCTGCTTTTCAAATCGTCGCCCCCTTCGACAACCACGGCATCCTCGACCAACTCGCTCCCCAACCCACCACCCGAAGACAAGAGCCTGCGGGAACCCCATTCGTTCGCAGCTCCGAGACCCTCGACGCATCTCGCCCTGCAGAACGCCAAGAATCAGCATCGAACAACGAGCTCATCTGAAGCTAGAAATGCCCGAACCATGAAAACCCAAGAGCTTGCGAGATGAAAAGAAATACTGGGTATGGCTCTTCTGCTGCCTACCGTCTAAGGGAGAGGAAGAACGCCCGAGAACCCATTGGCGGGCTGGTCGCATTCGTGTTCTTGGTTGCGGATTTTGATGGTGATGATGACCAAGAAGTGCGAACAGCAAACGTACTTCTGTGGTTTTGTCGCTCAGGATCGGCGATCGCTCCAATCTTTGAACCGGAGGATTCTTTTCACTTTTGGTCCGTCCATTTATTTTCCAATCAAGTCTTTGAATTTATGTAGCTTTTTATGTAACTCTTTTTTGAACTTCTGCTCTAGCTTCTTGGTCCGTGGATTACTTTCATCTATGGTATGTCAATTTGTTTTCCAATCAAAATTTTCCAACTTTCTATCTAAGTTATTAAATTTGCATGTCAGGTCCAACTTCGATTAATCAGCACCGACATGTTCATTAATTTCAAAGATTCGTGTTGAGAACGAGAAATTCCCCCACTCAAGGTCTAGCTAGGGTTTTCATCTCGAGTGTTTGGCTTTATATATTAGCTAATATCTCACGATAGCAAAACATTCCGTATCACACTCTCAATATTTGCACTAACTGACCAAATTAATTTGGTCCAACTAACCAGATTTAATTCAGGATGGGATGATGATAGGTAGGGCTGATGTCGGGGATGCAACCTAGGTCCCAACGCCACTATTATGAGAGACGGCCCATCCTTGCCCCATTTTCTATGTGAGACATATTTATACAACTCATCCCAAATCCTAGCGGGGCGTGACAATTTCCCCATTCCACTTGCTCTGCTCCCAATAATTTCAAGCTTAAAAATTTTAAATTGAATTATTCAACAAACATAATTTAAGTTAAGTAATAATCATTGGAAAAAAGTTACAAGTTGAATTAATCATTTATGGGAAAAAAAACATGAATTTGGAATTCTTAGATCTATAAGCGTAAAGTTTAGTTTGGAAAACTTCCATGATTAGTTTATGATAAAAAGGAAATAAGTTATTGGAAGCATTTGATGTTAATATTATGGGAAAATAACAAAAACAGTTCTTAAACTTTTAATTTGTTCAATATAGTCCATGAACTTTAACCCAATATGTAGTGTGATCCATGAATTTTTTATTTGTTCGATATCGTCTCTGAACTTTTGGTTCATGTTCAATTTAATCCTTGAACTATATGAAAATATTCAATATAGTCCTTCAATTACTTCAAGTTCTAGGACTACATTAAATATTTTCATATAGTTCATGAACTAAATTAAATATATACCAAAAATTCAGAGACCATATTGAACAAATTAAAAGTTTATGAGCCACATTAAATATTAAACTAAGGTTCAAGAACTTCATTGAATAAATTAAAAGTTTAGGAACTAAATTATATATTGAGCAAAAATTCATGATCGTTTATGTTATTATCCCTAATATTAACATCTATATGATATATAAGAAATTTTACATTATCAAAGCAATACAACTTATATTAAGAAACTAGCTTAGTACTCGAAATCTCCGAATATAAACATAGGCACGCAGGTAAGGGCAAGGCAAGTTCCTAAAGCTAAGCTGATCATATCCGTACTCACCTTACCTAGCATGTAAAGAAGAAAAATTCGCCCCCTATTCATCCAAGAACTCATTGGTTATGGATTCGGTTAATATCATGTAAAACCTTAAATTGGTATATCCATAATAAATTTAATATAAACCAATTTTTTAATCACCCAAAACTCCGAATTAGTACAGTTTGAGGTGCAAATTTTACCGTCAAATTGCTGAGTTAGATGTCACGCGACAGTTAACAAGTGTACTGATTGAGATTTTATCCTTCGTTCGTTTGTCATAGGTACACTAGTTTGTGATTTTTCATAATATTAATCTATTTTAACGAAAACTAACGGAAGGTATATTTATCACAAGTGTATTAGTTTGGGGTTTTTGATAGTCAAAAAATTAATTTGAGATAAATTTGTCATAAACGTACCAGTTTGAGGTTGTTTGTGGTCAAAAAATTAGTTTGAGGTAAATATATCACATGTGTGCCAGTTTAGAGTTTTTCGTGGTATTAACCATTTTGGATTTTATTCAGCCCCTTTCTAAGTCTCATTTATGTTGAATTTATATCACAATTCCTTGCACATAGAGTTGTCAAAATAGGTCACTAATCTATATATTAACTCATATTTACTAAAATTAATTGTAATGGTTCATCTTAAATTTGAAATATGGGTCTTAATAGGTTTCAAAGAGAAAAATCCATAAGAAATGGGCACGTATGGTGACATTTCTTTTCATAGGGACAATTTTTGTTCAAAAATATTCTTTTTTATTTCTATTCCCTAGACAAGTTTCTTAGTAGAAGAACGCGTACGTTAACTGTCCAAAATTTTTATTGCTGGAATAAAAAAAAAACATAAATGCGTTTGGTATGACCCTATATATTTCTATTCCCTATTTTTTCATTTAATTATAAAAATGTCAATTGAGACTTAACAATTCATGTATAGATAAACTTAACTTTTGTAAGGATTTAACTGATTAAGATATTCTAAGATGGCCTTAGAAAATCTAACGTAATAATTAGTCAAAGATGGATGGCTAGAAATAGCAGTTCCACTGGTTTTTAACTCACAATATGAGGAGGTTGATAGTAAAGCTTTGAAATTACAATAAACAAATGCATAGACCTTTCGAGCTTTAGGTTGTAGGGTGCAGGGGCTAAGGCTTAGGGTGTAGGGTTTTAATGTTTATGGTGTAGGGTTTAAGGTGTAGGAATTAGGGATTTTAGAATAGAGTGTAGGGTTTAGGGTTTAAGGTGTTTTACTTAGGGTCTAGGTTGTGCTGAGTTTGTTTCTTTAAAATAACCTTGTTTTTGTATTTATTCCTGGGAACAAAAAGTAGATTTTTTTTGCTTCTTGCTTTTGTTTTAAATCTATTCCCTAGCCATTAGTTTATTTTGGGGAATAAAAAAATTAACTGACCTATACAAACAAATTTATGTTCTTTTTCTGTTCTAGGGAACAAAAAACAAAAATAAAGAGATAGAAATGTTACCAAACGGGTCCTTATAAACCCACTATCAACCCAATTTTTGCAAAAAATGAACGAATCAATAAATTTTTTCCAAAAAATATCGCATGCATTGCTTGTCTAAATTAATTGATCAATTACATTTGGCCACATGAAAATTTAAAGCCTAATTCCCCCCCCCCCCCCAAAAAAAAAAAAACACCAATTTTATCTTGAGTGATAGTTTTGACCCAAATTTTTTTGTCTAATAAAAAATCAATAACCATTACTTAAATCTCAAATCTGACTTAAACAATTTAAAAATTTTACATCTAGGGAGCCAAATTTGAGATTTGAGCAAAAGTTGGTGCTTTTTATTGAGATAAAAAAAAAGTTTGGGTCAAAATTGACACTCAAAGTAAAGTTGGTGCTTTTCTTTTTGAAATTAGCTCGAAAATTTTCTGACCTTAATTTTGTGCGGTCTTAATTTTGCCAACTCTTATCTTCCTTCAATTCGGATCACCGCACTAGCACAAGACACCAATCCTAACGATATTATTACCTATTGCTAAGACTATAGTATAGTATCTATGAATTTTTTTGCTTGACTTAACTTGGTCACGTTCTTGAATTAGCAATTCATATTAAATTCGAAGGAGGGCCCATAAGCCAAAGTTAAATAATTTAAAAGTAGAATATTGAGATCTCAACTTCCGAAGATCACGAGCTAAAGGGCAAAACTTTATTGCCCCCCATGTGCACAGAGCTGTAGCACTGTCACCGTGTAGTTTTTATGAAAGATTGTGGGTGATCACATGGCGTATCAGATCAGATCGGACCAAATTGGTCAGTGATGGCGGTTCCGATTTCAAGTGTAAAACTAAATCACCCAAACTAGACTAATATGTTTTTTTTGCCAAAACCCTAAACTGGACTGATTTAGCCTAAGAACCAGATTGGAATTGACCAGTCTAGTCTGGTTTGATTCCTGAATCTAGGGTAGAATAGGTCTAATCATGAACTGATCGCCCCTGGTTATATGGGTCAAATAATGTACGGACATTTTTGTAAGTTAGGAAGCGAGTCAAATGGATGATTTTTTTCAATAATATTAGTGTGCCATGAACTATTATTATTAAATTTTAAAAGGAGATTCAATAAAAAAGACTCCGAGTAATATGTGATCAAAGTTACACCGAACAATAATGAAAAAAAGATAGGACAGATAAAAAAAATAATGAAAAAAATAACACGGAATAATGAAAGCGGGGGTCCTAAAAACTTGTGTCGGCTAAGACATTTTTAGTTTCATAAGACTTCCTTTTTTGTGTATATAAGTCATAAAGTTTGCGCATGTTGTCCATCTCACGTTTTCCGTCAAATGCTTGTGTCTTCTTCTCATACACGGAAATGGCCGTGTGCTTATTTTTCGGATTAAAATCGCAAAACATTTCGAATTAATATTAATTTTATTCCAAAATTGATTTTCCACCAAGAAGAAGATCTCAAATTGGTGCCCATGGTACATTTATCATAAACTAAGTTCCGTCTCGCCTAAAATCCCATACTTGTTGGCCGATTCAAATTTGCCTTATATTAGCATTTCGCCCCAATATCTTGTTAAAATGCATACATTTCCTTCCACGTGTTAGATGGCAGCAAGACGGATCTAACGTGGAGAATCATAAATCCCTACCTACGTTGAGAATCCATGCGTCTTAGCATTTTGTCAGCATTTCGTCCAATATCCCGTTAAAATGCATACGTGTCGACGCACCGGGATTTTCCTCGTCGGGTCGGTCATTCTCAGCTGTAGAATTTATCTTGCGGTCGTCTGCCACACGTGTTGACACAAAGTGCACCAAGCAAAATGCTAAACGGGCAATAAATTTGGGCCACAGGTACTGGGATTGGGATTTCCAGGCGAGGCGAAAATTAATTTGTGGTAAATAAATCTTATGATATCCATACATTTTTGAAGATCCTATGTGGTCAATTTTTTTTTCCAGATATTAGAAAGAAATCACGTGGATTGTTCCTCCAAATTTCAGAATGTCTTAATCAGGCATTGAGCACAGAATTGGTCCCCGGGTGCATGAATCATCATCATGGTTCCAAGCTGTTGCTTAGAACAGAGTCTTTCGTAGCCGGAACTCCTCCTCCCCTCCTCCGTTCTTTCGACGAGAAACGTCAAATCTTGCAGAGTTCCGGCTGCTTTGTCGTACAGCGATCGGCAGTATCCACTTGTCGTCCGCACGTTCGATGCCATCCTGCCCCGCAACGGTGCGGTCCGCATAGATTTCCGTCCCATGGTCGTTGTCTTTTTCTGCGGAGCTCGCAGTCTTGCGGGGACGATAGATTTAAACGACACGAGCGCTTCGCTAACGCGGTGGGTGCGGGGTTGGATCTTCCTCTTGTTTTTCTTGGTTTTCTTGTTTTTTCTCCTGAGAAGGGAATATAAAAGCGCCATCTGAGTTTGGATTTCTTGTCCTTCTGTTGAAGAACCGTGCCACCCCGCTGCAACAAGGAGGCACCCTTCTCCCGGTTTTCGTTGGACTTATAGCGAGTGCTCTTTCTGGATTCTTGTGGGTTCTTTTCTTGATCCTGAGGTGAGAGTGACGTTGATTGTTTTGGATCTGTCGCATTTTGCTCTGAAATGGGTGTTGGCTTCGATGACTTGGCAGCTGTCTATAGATTAACATTGTTGCTGATTGGGAATGTTGAGATGGAGGATCGTCCATGAGCGCGAAGTTGCAACAAATGTATCAATGTTTCCGATCCGTTCTGGGTTTTGAGGGAAAAATGCGTTTCTTTTGATTTGTGAGTTGCGAAATCGTCGTGGTCCGGCGTTCGATTCTGTGAATCTGAACAATGAGCTCGAATGCCCGGCTTACATTTTCTCGCATTCTTGATTTACCCTGTAACACCCATCGAAATACCCGTGTATCGACTCGAGTTGACTTCGGCGCTTTGATAGCACTGTCTCTGTCTGCGTTTACATGTTAATTTCAGACTTTGGACTACTGGGAATGGACCGCCCTGAGTTGGTCAGCGCTCTTTCTCAGATATACATGTATAAGAGTTCCTTGAGCCCTTCTATGCTACACAGGAACTGTTCCATGCTGATGATAACCATTTGACCAAATGAACTATGCGCGTCTTACTGAATTGACCAGTTTGTATTATCCTCCATGGAGTGTGCTATGAGCTTTGAATAGGTTTTATTTTCTTACACAAGTCAAGCTCAAATATTTATTTCTTTTTGGCTTGTTCCGTAAGTATTGTACTCCTCCCATGCTTTTCTATTCCCATCACTTCAACGGACTATCTGGGAGAAATGTTAAGGCAGAATTTCGTTGCAACTGATAAAAGAAAATATGACACAATTTCCCATGTTTTTGCTATAGGTGTTCAAGTTAGTTAAGTCTCCTGTATCTTTCAATATACAAAGGGGTATTCTTGGGGGAAGTTATACGAAAAGATAATTCTTAGGGTCGTGTGGTCACATGTCACTCTCTCAAGAATGCATGTTCTATTCCCTTTTCCTCTTAAATTCTGGTAAATTGCCCTTTTTTTCCTCCCCTTTCATGTAGGTTATGTCTTTCTCTTACTATAAGATTCTATTATTTGGAAGGAGGAGTGCACCTTGGACAATTCTGATATTTATTATCTGGACATCCCTTTAAAATCTCTCTTTCCTCATCCTTTTTGTCTGTTATATTTATGTAATTACTCTTCAAAGAAAGTATGCAACTAGTTTGGATAATTTGATCGGGTAATCATCTAAGTATGCATTTGAGCCCATACACGTGAAACTAAGTAATACTAATGTTGAGCAACATGCTAAGTTGGACAAGCCTGTTAAGTGATATGTTCTGCTTTGTCTATTGGTGCTTCTGACCTAGTAAAATATAAGAAATTTGATGAATTAGCATTCTTAGCAATCCTTATTTGAACTGCTTTAGTTATAACTAAAGTGTTTGTTCCTTTATAATTAACTGTGTTTCGTTATTCCACTTCACCGTGTGAGTTTGAGTGAACAAATGTGGGGTTGGGTGTCATATTATCCAATTGATGGTCAAAAAATTGTCTTTCCAGCATGCAGCAATGTGTGGTACACTTTTCTAGCATATATAATACTTGAGGGGCAAGTGACTAGTTATGCAGATACTAATGCTTGATATTAATTTCATGAATGCGATGAAATATCTCAAAGTTTTCTTTTATTTTTCTCTCTGCGTGTTGGTAGAAGTGGAATGGTTTAATTAGGTAACTTCCCTGTCCTTAAATGTTTGTAAATTTAAAACAAACCTGTTTGTCATCATGTCCTTCACTTACTGGCAATACTTCCTTTAGAATGTGGAAATTGAAAGTTGCGGAAGGAGCAAATTCTTGGCTACGAAGTCTGAACAATCATGTTGGTAGACAAATTTGGGAGTTTGATCCAAATTTTGGATCCCCAGAAGAGATTCAGGAGATTGAAGAAGCTCGTGCAAACTTTTCAAAGCATCGGTTTGAGAAGAAGCACAGCTCAGATCTGATCATGCGAATTCAGGTGAATCTCCACGTCATGTAACCGGAATAAAAGTATAGGTGGTCATGCTCCTTTTACTGGTTGTAACATTTTGATGTAAGAAGATGCTTTCCACCGTAGAAGAAAGAAGTATGCACGCTGCATATGTTCTGGAAGTTGAAACTTTTGGTCCATTGACTAACAGACAAGAACTTTTTAGTCAATGGCAATTTATGCCGTTGCAATTTGACTTTTGCAACAGAAATAGGATTTTGCTTTGTTGCACAATATTAGTGCTTAGCTGCTGCAACTCTCTCCGTAAGATTCTGTTAACTTATAAGTTAACTACTATGCTGTTATCCTTTTGATATTGTTTTTTTCATCAGACGAATGTGTAGATGCTAAATAAGAAATTTGGAATGATGGCAAACTTCTGTCCGCATCTGTATGGAGTTGGTATTTTTTCTGATAATTCAGTTGCCAGTTTCTCAATAATTACACTGCTTCTTTAATACCAAGATGTCTCCACGTCCATATTCAATTTCTGGCCTCCTTTGAACTATTTTCCCCAGCTTAAGCCATGTGAGGATTTAGACTTCCAGACGCACAAATTTCCTTTGTTGTACTCAATTATGGACAGCTATAATGAGAAGTTTGGTCCTGGCTTGCTAAGGATAGCGTGAGATATGTGGGCCTGAATAGTTTGCTGAGCACATGGAATCATACAAAATAGTCCCAGCACATCATGATCAACAAAGATAAATTGCTTGTTAGATTAAACTAACTTGCTGGGGTTAATGACTTTGGCTGTTGCTGTAGTTTACCCTTCTAAGGAAGCATAGGATAGAGCTCTCTTCTTGTTCATTAACTAATGAAAGAATTTTCCCGTGAGAAGGACGTATATCTTCAGTAAGTCTCTTGGGGATTCTTGCTGACTTGGCCGTTAATACATCTTGAGATATCAGGCCCTTTACGCGAGTGCTTGCTTGTGCTTTATCACTGATGTTTCTCACTGTTTTTACCTCGCTAAAGTTTTAAAACAAATAAACTTAATCAGGTAATTATGCTGTAGTTCAGTGCTATGCTTCTTTTTCCCTTGCACTCTAATCATTCAGCTCCTTTCATGAGATTGCAGTTTTCCAAGGAAAATACAGGCAATGTAGTTTTACCGCCAGGAAAGGTAAAAGACTTGGATGAAATCACGGAGGACACTGTAATGCACATATTGAGAAGGGCCATAAGCTTCCATTCAACTCTTCAAGCCCATGATGGACACTGGCCGGGGGATTATGGAGGACCTATGTTTCTTATGCCTGGCTTGGTAAGTGTTCATTCTGCCTGCATTGGAATTTATTTTGTTGAGGGTATATTTGATCACCTCATTGATTTTGTCAAAACATTTTATAATACGGAGGCATTTGTCATCACGAAGTACTGTGCCTTTCATGCTCCATCTTAAACTTGGTTTTGCTAAAAAGTAGCCTTACAATTAGAAGTATTATAATTTTTGAGTCATGTTAATTTTTTGCCATGAACACTTCCATTCTATGGATCAGGTAATTGCTCTTTCTATTACTGGAGCACTAAATGCCGTCTTGTCAGAGCATCATAAACAAGAGATGTGCCGTTATCTGTACAATCATCAAGTAAGTATAGTATTGTATTGTATTTCATGGCTCATTCTTCTCCATCTAGGTGCATCTGTACTAGAAGATTATTTCTGTTCTCATTTCTCTGCATTGCTCGTCAGCTGTCTCTGAAGTTCCATTATTTTTCACATATTATGTAGAATGAAGATGGTGGTTGGGGTTTACACATTGAAGGTCCAAGCACCATGTTTGGTTCTGTCTTGAATTATGTGACATTAAGGTTGCTTGGAGAAGCTGCAAACGATGGACAAGGGGCTATGGAGAAGGCACGGAAATGGATTCTGGACCATGGTGGTGCTACTGCAATAACCTCATGGGGAAAAATGTGGCTCTCAGTTACGAACATAATCTTTAGCTCTTTTTAGACAGAAAATGCTTACTTTAACCATGGCTATCTTGCATACCATAGTACTCACACAACAATACCTAATGTCCACTGTGTCAGGTACTTGGAGCATTTGAGTGGTCAGGCAATAACCCACTGCCCCCTGAGATATGGCTTCTTCCTTATATACTCCTGTTTCATCCAGGTTCTGGCCCATCTTGACATTACTTTTTTCAAATTATTTTGTATAAGTAAATGGGTGGTAAGAGAAATCTAGAATACTTGTCAAGCAATGTATTAAGCATTAATAATCACATAAAAGTAGTTCGGCTGCAAACCATCTAACATTTTGACTAGATGACTTGTATTGAAACTTGGAAGCCCTGTGACTTCAGTGTTGTGACTTCAGTGTTGGTTAGGATAGTCCTTTAAATATATGCCACTTGCCAGGGCATTGTGATCCACCAAGAATATGAAAAGGCGTTTGTTGTTAATATAGCCACTTTAAAAGTCTTAATGCTCAATTTGGGAGGATAAGTATAAAGCTGAAGTTCCAGTGGGAATCCCCAAGGACATGCAACTCATCTATAGTGCACAACGAGAATTCACTTGCAGATGGAGTTGATAATTTCATAGGATTCATTTGCATTTATAATATATATTTTTTCCTCTTTTGATGGAATTTCCACTTTTGGATGGATACTTTGCTTCAATCGATAGATAGAACACAACATTTGGAGTCGAACAGCTTTGCACTGTATGCCACCTGTTTTAGTGGTCGATTTGTTTATTTTTTTTGGCAGTTGGCATTGCTGTCGAATGTTAGCTAAAAATTGAAAATAAGAATTTTATGGCATAAATTTACTTTCCTTTTCTTTGCGACGGTCTACTGTTCAGCTTGTAAGTTTATCTGATAGATTTTGTTATCTTTGAGTAAATTTGGTCAGGAAGAATGTGGTGCCACTGCCGGATGGTTTATTTGCCAATGTCATACTTGTATGGGAAGAGGTTCGTAGGTCCCATAACACCAACTGTTTTGTCCTTGAGAAAGGAGCTTTATACAGTTCCTTACCATGAGATAGATTGGAACCAGGCACGAAATTTATGTGCAAAGGTTGGTCAAACTTCAATTACATGGCCGTACTTATTACACACATGCTGCATTGCACCACATGGATGAATGGGGATATACAACTTTACTTTTATGGGTTGAATGGCATATTAGACCTATAAAAAAATTTGTTCTATTGAATGATCTTGATATTTGAAGCTGATTGACTTAATAGAGATTCGTGATTCTACTCGATATTTACATCATTTGGTTGATTAAATATAGCATGTGCCATCCCATTAATTGGAGAAAAGAGGGAGTCAGAAGTTCGTGATCCATACTCTAAATAGTGTTATTGACCAACCAAAATCAAAGAAAAATCAACATGGTTCTTACTTACAAAAAATCTTACTTCACCTCTATAGTTGTTTTCTCAGTGTTAGTTGATGGATTGTAAACTTGCCGGTTGTCAAAAAGGCTCCTTGTTTGAATTATGTTTAAAGAAACAGATAATTACGAAAAAAAGAAGTTGGGTGGGTGTTTTTTTTGCATACATAGACTCTATATTACATGTTGCTTACTAGATGGACACATGGGTGATATGGTTTTGCTTATTTGACCTTTGGAAAAGATGGAAATTGTGTGCCTCTGCAATGCTTGATGTTACTCTATCCAAACATTTAGGAGGACCTTTACTATCCTCATCCAGCAGTGCAAGATATATTGTGGGCCACTTTGCATAAGGCTGTTGAACCCATCTTATTGAACTGGCCCGGGAAAAAGTTGAGAGAAAAGGCTCTTCGCAGAGCAATTGAGCATATTCATTATGAAGATGAGAATACTCGTTATATCTGCATCGGTCCAGTTAACAAGGTATGCATCTACTGCATCTTAATTGGACTTCTTTCTTTGTTTGGACTTGTCTGGCTTATGTCTGTTAATTGCTGGAACTTTAAGCTGTTGACCTCACAAAAAACAATGAATTTTACTTAAATTTGTTGGAATCTGAGTGAGGTAAGATTTGATACTTGATGCATATGCTATAGTTTCATTTTAACATGAATTAGCCAATATTGTAGATTTATTGTATTCCCACCTCCCTCAACCAGCCTCTTTGTTTTTCTTCTGTCATGTTTTCAAACATGATCTGAGAGTTAATCAGCGAGGGAAAACTAGTATTGTACTAATGGACTCGGTGTTTTTCAATATCCAGGTGCTAAATATGCTTTGCTGTTGGGCAGAAGATCCAAATTCAGAGGCCTTTAAATTGCATATTCCAAGAGTATATGACTACCTGTGGCTTGCAGAAGATGGTATGAAAATGCAGGTGCAAGACAACTTCCTGACCATTCACTAGCATGCACAAGCGGTGCCAGTTTTGGAACTACGTTTGTCCTTGTTTTCTCGTTAATGTGTTGGCAAGGTTGAATCTGACTCTGTTATGTAGAATGAATGCTGATGTACAATCATAGGATGATCCCGTTGAATGAAGTTACACAAGTGCTACTATGATTTAGTGTTGATGCCATGTACATATTTTGTCTGTAATGATCTGTCACGGTTTTTAGCTGGTTTCTATATAAGTTGTATAAGACTAGTACTTCATCTGCAGGGTTACAATGGAAGTCAATCATGGGATACTGCATTTGCAGCTCAAGCAATTATCTCAACCAATCTTATAGAAGAGTTCGGTTCAACCTTGCAAAAGGCACATACATACATAAAAAACTCACAGGTGGTTTTCTTTGCTCATGTTGGTTGTTTTACCACACAAATGACATTCTGATTTCTGGTTGTTGTAAGTCTCACTGGTACTTACCTTTTGGCATCTTCTCTATTATACAAAGGTTTTAGAAGATTGCCCCGGGAACTTAGATTTCTGGTATCGCCACATCTCAAAGGGTGCGTGGCCTTTTTCAACAGCAGATCATGGATGGCCCATCTCAGACTGCACAGCAGAAGGATTAAAAGTAATTTTGCTTAAGCCCGAGTGCTTTATTTTTATCGTCTATATTTTAATTTCATACATTGTCTTCTTAATCTGCTCAGTCTTTCTGTTCAGGCTGCCCTGTTACTATCAAAAATTCCATCGGAGATTGTTGGGGAACCATTAGATGCTGAGAGATTATATGATGCTGTAAATGTCATTCTTTCGTTGCAGGTATATTTGTGGCTGATAACTAAATTGCTCTAATTTTTTTTTATTTTTTATATTGCTCTACTTTAGCTCTCACTAAAATTACTTTTTAAATTTTTATCAGTACTTAAAGGAGTTATTATTGGTCTCACGGTCCTGCTTAAGTGCAATCTTGAGTCTATATATTTTTAGAGCAACATTAAAAATGCATTCAAGAAGCCAAAATGAGATGGAACAAATAAAAGAGGATAAAGCAGCTCACCCTCTGTTAATGTAAGTGAAATGAACCTGACTTTAAATAGGCGACTAGTGGGATCTAATTCCGTATTCTGTTTTGGTCATATGGGTAATGTTTCTCAGCACTAAAAATGACTGCTTTAAAACAAAATACGTATGATTTGCATGATAACTATACTACAGTTTAGGGAAGAGGCAGTGTGGCAGGGAGAAAGGAGCGATCATCTTTCATTCTTTTTCCCAATTTTGAGGGTTTTTGGATCTTTTTGCTCAATCCTTCTGCTACATGGTGTGGTCTTATGTGTTGGGGAATCTGCACTAGTGCAGTGGTGGGTTTGCTAGGGAAAGAAAAGGACTGCTTGGAGAAGCACAACTACTAAGCCTTACCGTAGTGAGTGAGGGTTTCCTATATGAATCATTTTACATGACTGTGTTCAAATACGTTTTAACTCTTCTATAAGTTTAAGTTTCCTGTATATTTTCTCACATATCCTCAAGTTCTTTCTTGGTTTTTCTTTGCCCCTTCAACCTATATGTCTGTCCCATAATCACATCTTCTAACTGAAGTGTCGAATCCCACCATTTCACTGGTCCAAACAATCTCACGAAAGTGTCCAAGAGGGCTTTACCGAGAATATTTTCCGAAGAGTAGTGATGCATCATAAGTATTGCTTTGTATTCTACTTGTAAGCTTGTGCGCAAAGTCTGAAATCATGCCAGAAAACGACTGTCATTCTTGTGAAGATCCTCATATAAGCGTCTTCTGAAACCCTTTTCAGTTCATAGTTTCTGCTAATTGACTATTTTGAGCATTAATTATGTTATTACTTAAATCCCTTTAATTGTAGCTTTCTTTTGGTATTGTGTGATGTAACAGAATGATGAGGGGGGCTATGCTACATATGAACTGACAAGATCCTATGCCTGGTTGGAGGTATTCTTCATATAATTGATTCTGTTTTCTTGAGAAAGATACGGAAAATAAATGGGAGAAAAAGGAAAAAAGAAAATATTTTATGCAGTATATGACCTCAATATCCACGCTTCCTGTCCCAGTTAGAATGCAGGTTTCATAGTCTCCATTTTGTTCCATGGAGAAGAAAATTGATATCAGCTAAAATAAATTTCGTGTTGTTCTTTCCTAGTGTACTTGCGTCCAGTTGCTTCGCATGTAAGTGCCTGTTAAACGTGAAAAAAATAAGCTCAGTGATAGTCATTTATTGCACGACCAAAAACAAAAGTCATTTTATTGAATTATGATAGAGTGGATTACCAGCTTAACATGACTTTGGAAACTGACTGAGTTATACCCACAATTTGAATGCTTGTCCCTGTAATTTTGTCAGTACATCATATATTACTGTCAATATCAAATGATCAAATGCAATATTTCCAAATTTAAGCTCTTTGCGTGAACTTCCAATTGGGAAAATATATCAAGTGACAGAACTCGTATTCCTAGTCAATATCAATTGTAAATTTTAGAGAACAAAGAAGTTGATCTGCTGAGTGAACCCAAATTATCTGCTATTCAACTGGAAAATGAGAGCATAAACTGTATCACCTAGTTGCTAGAACTTATTACAGATCAAAAGTCAGTCCTTGTAGGGAATAGTGGAACACGAACCCTTTAAAGTAGAGCTAGAACTTATTTCAATCGTACCAAACACAGCACAATAAAAGAAACTAGTATCAACAAAACCTGAACCTATGATTTGTATCCAGAATTGATCTGAATCTAGAAAAGTAGGAACAGGGATAACTGGTAATACCGAAAGAATCATTACATAGAATGATCGAATTCAAATGACATGATATGCTTGATTTCCAGCTAATACCATGTTGAATTTGACTTGAGGGGAGAATGTATCAACAAAACCTGAACCTATGATTTGTATCCAGAATTGACCTGAATCTAGAAAAGTAGGAACAGGGATAACTGGTAATACCGAAAGAATCATTACATAGAATGATCGAATTCAAATGACATGATATACTTGATTTCCAGCTAATACCATGTTGAATTTGACTTGAGGGGAGAATATCATACATTCTTTCTTATGTCTCACCATTCAAATGACAGATAAATTGCTGTTATACTTGCACATGATCAAGCTCTCTTTATTTATGAAAGTTGAATTTGACTTGAGCCTTCTGTTTGTCTGAATCAGTTGATTAACCCGGCTGAAACTTTTGGAGACATTGTTATTGATTACCCGTAAGACCATAAACTTTCTATCAGGAAAACTATTGCTATGTTCTTGCTCATGCAAAAGCATTTACTATGACTGTACTTGGTTTCTAGGTATGTGGAATGCACTTCAGCTGCTATTCAGGCTTTGACATCATTTAAGAAATTATATCCTGGGCATCGACGTGAAGAGATAGAGCATTGCATCGAGAGAGCTGCTAAGTTTATTGAAAAGATACAAGAACCAGATGGCTCATGGTTTGTTTTCATCCTTTTCACACTATGGCCTGAATGAAATTAAGAGAAAAAGGGAAAAAGAATTTGGAAACTGAATTGACATAAACATATAAGATAATGATACGGAGATCCTCGTGATATATGTTTTCTGTTTGAGTGGTCTTCACCAGGAATTTTGGCAGCAGCATGTCTTGACATTCTCTCTGCTTAGATCTTTTGAATGTTGATGAACTCGACCAATTTCTTTTCATGAAGTCTCTTATGCTCAGTTATAGTTTTATCAGAATATTTAATTGCTCTCTCGATTCAAATGCTTAATAGGTATGGGTCTTGGGGTGTTTGCTTCACCTATGGTACGTGGTTTGGTGTACTAGGGCTGGTTGCTGCAGGAAGGAGCTATAGTAGTAGTGGTAGCCTTCGTAAGGCCTGTGAATTTTTGTTATCTAAGCAGCTTGCTTCTGGTGGATGGGGGGAAAGTTACCTCTCATGCCAAAACAAGGTCCACTCTCTGATTTTATCTGAAACATTCATTAAGTTCTCAAGTGCCTACTTGACATGCATTCCTGCTTAATGTGTATGAATACGTTGATGCTGAATTTTTGGACATTGTGTTCCCCACTTCATGAATCCACTAGAGTCTAGACCATGCAGTGGATCAACTTGAGATGCCTTCACATCAAGCTTCTTTATATATACTTTTAATTATTTTCATGAGGATCGCGTTCTTCTTGTATTTACGCTGTCCATTTGTTCATAACTTCCCATTAGAGTGCTCTAGAAATTGGACTCGAATGCTGCTTTTATCATTGACACTAGTGATTGATTAGTTTTGTTGAACACAGTCTGTACTTTAGAATATTTGATTTCTACTTGAAATTCTCAATTTGAGGAGCTCATGGAATTCATCCATGTTTTAAGTTGCTAGAAAACCTTCTTTCTGTCTAATTACTAACGGTTTAATGTATATGTACTGTCTGTCAGTTTTTCATCCCGTCAAACTGATGCATGAATATCACTTATCTACTTCCTACCAGTGCCCTGGAGCATAGGTTTGGAAGACTCTTAATAATTGCTCTGCTTTGTTGTGGATGGAGCAGTCTTGTTGAAGTTGTTCATCCCTTTAATATTAAGTTCTACTTTGTTTGGAGAAAGTTATTAGATTGAGATATTTGAATCATTTCTCCTCTCAATCTAAATCTTTACTCTATACAGATATTATCTCATGATGATAAATCAAACTGTTTTAGTGTGAAGTACATATTAAAAGCGGCTGCTTATGAGAATCATAGTCTTTTGTATAACTGATGCTCTAATTCTTTTGGGTCACTGTTTTACCACAATTCTCTGATCAAAATGAATAAGCAGGTTTATACAAATCTAGAGGGCGATCGGTCTCATGTTGTGAATACTAGTTGGGCGATGTTGGCACTCATTGATGCTGGGCAGGTATAAAAGCTCATTTGCGATTTTTTATTCTCTTTATTTGTGACCTTATAATTGATATCACTTGTTGGAGTCTACATTGTTTCCTTGTGATTGTCAATGGATGTTGATTCAAATTATGTTGAACATCATATGTTCTTGTTTAATCTCCTTTCATGAGGAAAATGTTTTTGTGTCACATATACCCATCATTCCATAGTTGTACATGTTGCAAATTCTCAACATTTGGTGTTTAATTTACTTATAAAGTATGACTCATTTTATCAGGCTGAGAGAAACCTGGTTCCATTGCAACGTGGTGCTAGATGTTTGATAAATTCACAAATGGAGAACGGAGATTTTCCTCAAGAGGTAAAACTATTTTGACATCACATTTTGTCTGTGTTTCTTTTTCCGTTAAATGACGTTCCGCTATGCGCATGCTGGTTTTTTTATAAGGTTTTTTGTTTGTTGGGGGGGGGGGTCACTTAGGTAACCAAGTAAGAAAATAATGCATTTTCCAATGTGACAGCTTTTCTCGTGGTATGTGACTATGGCTTTAGGATCTAGGATTGAAAATTATGGAAAGATCACTGTGCTATATGGTTGCCTTTGGACGTATTTCGTTTCAATAGATCCGCTGCTTTAGTGTACTAGTTTCTGTCCTTAAAACAATGGACGTTAGATGTCATTCGTGTATTTTTATCTTCACAGGAGATCATGGGGGTCTTCAACAAGAACTGTATGATAACGTACGCGGCCTACAGAAACATTTTCCCGATATGGGCTCTGGGTGAATATCGCCGCCGGGTTCTGCGCCTCATGAAGTGACATTGTGCCAGTCTACTTGTTATTTTGACAATTTTCTTCAGTTTGTTTTATTCTAGTTTTCTTTTGCTTTTTTTACCATCTGTCCTTAACTATGTTACCCCCTTCACTGTGGTTTTATCTATAATTATATCAGCCACATACTTAGCTAGGGAGTTCATTTTTCTTTGTGTTTTTTCACTGGGAAGGACCGCAAGATGTTCTCTCGTGATTGGTGGTTAGCCTATGGGAAACGACATCGGGCCATGTCATGCTATATATTAGACGGCCATAGGCTTTTGGGGGTATGATAGCTTCGAGTTTTCATCCTGCATGGCAATAACCGAATCCTAAGACGACATGCAGTGAGGTAGAACTCGCTGTAAAATTCACCAACAGGATTTCATTCAGTTATCTTGTTAGCCCAACTTTAGCAAAATCAATCCTCATGCATCTTTTCATAACCTACTGTGTTCTTCCTTGCTGCTTAAACACACTTGAAAAAGATGCAATTGGAACCATTTTGTCCACGGTCTTTTGGTGGCATTTAGACCCCCGTGGCTGACGGATAAGTCCGGCCATGGACCATGGTAACACTAGAAACGGGAGCTTCAGGTTAATGTGCGGGCTGTGCTTGGAACTGAACGGAGGAAATTATGCTTTCTGGCCTTCAGCCTTCATAGTTCACCATCATTTGCTGAGGCGAATCGAGTCGAATCTTGTTTTCAGATTGTCCGTCCTTTAATTCGTGATTGGACTTTGATTTGCATTGTCTGGTTCTTTAATGCTATGCAGCATTGACAACATGGGACTGTAAGTGATGATTCGTTCACGATCGACATTTGGGAGAAGTCCCAGCCAAGATGGCTTTCTACCGGCAGTCGCCGTGGGTTGTTTTAGATTGATCTCAAGCCTTTCTGCTCATCTTAAACTAGTTAGAGAGATGAGAAACCTAGGACAAGTGATACAACCGAGTTGAGAGATATGTCCAGGTGAAAGAGACTAGCCCTCAATTGAAGACAATCCGATATACCTGGAAAAAGATGATTGCGAAAATTAAGATTCATATTTGCCCACTCAGCAGTTATATTAACGGACTGACCTGTCTTCCGAACTTATTTGATAGTCTCCAACGCATTCGACAGTAAGTATCGGGTAAGGAAGAAACGATTCCCTTTTAGCGACTCGATTTCACGTCGAATACTTGCTAATGATTAGGTGAGGCATTTCATTCATCCACGAGATATGACAACTTAGAGTAAATGAAAAATGATAGTTTGCATAATTTGAAATAATTAATAGGATATGTCCACTAGAAATCCTAATACTTGTCTTCAAAGTGCAGTAACTGTAGTTGAGTCCTAAAATTTGCAAAAAGTACAATCAAGTTGTAAAACTTATCAAATTGATTCAAATGAGTCCTAAAGCTAATATCGTCAAACTTACTAATAGAAAATGTTGATGTGGTGCTGACGAGGCTTATTTTAATATTTTCTTTATCCTACGTGGCGATGACGTGACTAAAACGACATCGTTTTGGCATAAATTTGATTTTCAATACTAATTTTATTTAAATTAAATTTTAAAAAATAAACTAAAATTTAAATTTAAAAAAAGGAGGAGGAGGACAAGTGGGGAGGGAGGGCGCCCTCCCTCCGCTGCCACTACCCCACCATCATTGAGAGGGGTCGGCGAGGGTGGCGAGATGGCAAGTGAGGGTAATCGAGCTTCGGCCGGGGGCCGACGACCCTCGCCGACGGCAGGCGAGGTCCCAGGCCAGTGATGGTGGGGCGGCGATGGCGGGGAGGGTGAGCCCTACCTCCCCACCTATTGTCCTCTTTCCTTTTTCTTTTAATTTTTTTAATTTTAGTTTATTTTTTAAATTTAATTTAAATAAAATTAATATTAAAATAATGATAAAAAGCCACGTCATCACCACATAGGATAGAAAAAAACAATAAAAAGGTCATGTTAGCATTTTTCATTAGTTAAATTGGACGATTTTAACTTTAAGATTCGATTGAATCAATTTGACAAGTTTTAGGATTTGATTACATTTTTTGCAAGTTTTAGGACTTAGTTGCACTTTGATGATAAGTTTTAAGATTTCTAGTGAACATATCCCACAACTAATTAATGAAAAATATTTTTGTTATTGACCGAAGTGCGTTTGTTCCGCAAATGATGAATGATTTGAAAAACATTTTTCTTACAATGATCATTTGTATCGTTTACAAAAATGAATAACCAAAAATTATTTTCATTATGTAAAAAATTTGTCAGTAATGAAAATTATTTTCATTGACTAATTATTACAAGCAATATAAGCAATTATTATTAGGAAGATATTTTCCAAATCATACATTTTTAATGAAATATAGAGAGCCAAACTGTTAATAGATTTTGGGAAAATACCATAAAAAATCCTAAGTTATACTACTTGTGATAAATTTACTCTAAACTTTTTTTGTAACACGAAAAATCCCAAACTATACCATTTGTGACAAATTTACCCTGAACTTTTTTTGTAACACGAAAAATCCCAAACTATGCCACTTGTGATACATTTGCCTCACAATACTTTGCCCTATGGATATTTTCGTCTTTTTCCTTTTTCTGTTGTTTTCCCTTTTTTTTTTCTTTTCTTCTCTCTTCCCTTCGCCGGCTATGGCGGAGGGAAGTCGACAAGGGTGGCCCTCGCCGGCGCTGGGGTTGGGCGAGGGCTGTCCTCGCTGGATCGGGCGAGGGCTGCCCTCGCTGGATCTGACGAGGGCGACCTTTGCCGACGATGAGCGACCCTCGCTAGCATTAGGCGAGGGCAGCCCTTGCCCTCTCTTGATGTCGGCGAGGGTTGTGCCTCGCCCAATGCTAGCGAGGGTAGCCCTCACCCAACCCCAAAGCTGGCAAGGGCTGCCCTTGCCGGCTTCCCTTCGTTGGCAATGGCAGAGGGAAGAGAGAAGAAAATAAATAAAAAAAAAAGAAAAAAAGTAGAAAAAGGAAAAAGACAAAAATGCTGATGGGTCAAAATATCGTGGGGTAAATGTGTCATGAGTGGCATAGTTTGGAGTTTTTCGTATCACAAAAAAAAGTTCGGGATAAATTTATCACAAGTGACATAATTTGGGGTTTTTGATCGTATTTTCCCATAGATTTTCCTTTCAGGTTGTGATAAAATGGGCGACCTCTACATCATTGTTCCACAAACCTAATTGACAAGTTTACTTTGGGAGCGAGGGAGAAAAATGCAAAGTTTTTATGACAAGTATCAACTAGATTTGATCATGTATTGATGCCGCTTGTAGATCAAGTCCCCAAAATAGGAAAATTTATTCAGAAAGTCCTAAATTTATTGTACGGAAGCCAATTCAATTCTAATTTTTTCAATTGTGCCAATTTAGTCATAAATTTTTTGATGATTTGTTAATTTAGTCTTATATATTTTGACGATCAGGCAATGTAGTCTTTCCGGCTAATTATCCAAATAAACCACATGTAGTTCCATACAAGTTTTACAAAACTCTATCCTGCTGTATGGAATCCCATCCAAAGGAATATCGGGAAATCCAGAGAGTTCTTAGTCAAAGTAATCGTGTTATTCATCCAGAGACATGGCCAAAAGAGCAAGACTATGAAGTTCCTTGAGATTATTCTCACTAAAAAACAAGCCACTAATCAATGAAGCATTGGAAGAGTTCAAAAGAAATAATCCAGACTCCAGAGAAGGACCATGATCGTTCCAATTCGAAGGACAGATGACATCATCTCAAAATCCGTGAAGAGGACCGTTAGCTTAAGATTCATATAATTATGGAGATTTAGAGTTGTCACTCAGCCTACGGCATGCAATACTCTCCTATCAGTTAGAAAATTGGCCCCGACCAATAATGTCATCCAATGTCCCTATAAGCTCCACTAATATAACATCAATCTCCCATCAGTCTCCACAAAAAAAGATGCGTTTATTTGAGAATCCTCAAAAGATTCGCCCCATCCAATTACGTTGAATACATCCAAAGGATTAATAATGAGATTCGAGGGGACCCCTAGGCCAAACCATTGAAGAATGGGAAATTGAACAACTCATCAAGAAATTTTTAAAAGAAAAGGGTGGAGGAGACAGCTCTGACATCTCAGATGAAGGAAACAACTCAAACATCACATATGAAGGAAACAACTAAAACCCATAGGCCACTAAGTTTATACCAAATAAAGCATCCCATGTGATGCTCTTGAAGTCTGTATTATTGAGTCCACTACGTATTATTGGAGTGTAAATGTTTGTAAATGCCCCATGTTGCGCCTATACAAGGCCAACCAGGTAATCGATTTGGAATAAGGAGTGAAGTTTGCAAACTTGTATGATATCACTCTATGAATCCCTAAACACTTTTCCCCTCTTCCTTAAAGCCTGGTATGATCTCTAAAAAAGAATGCTTGTTCCGGTTGATCCTGATAGTATGCTTTGTATTTGCCATTATGTGTAACCTGTACCTCAGAATTATACTATTGTGAGGCTAATCTATGGTATGAATCAAAATTCGTAGAGGAATCGGTGGCTAAAAAGCAGTCACTTTGATAGGCCAGGACAGCCATGAATATGGGATAGCATATCTCCCACAATTTGTCTTCGTTTCTCTTGATTCATTTCATAATCCCCTTTATGGTATCGGAGTCGTGGAATTGATCAGAATATGCAATCTTTTTAGGAGATGAGTAACTAGTGCTGAGAGGAAGAACTCAACAACCATGACAGAATCCTTTGATCTAAGTTCCCCACTTTTTGTAAATGATCTTATCTCTATTAGTTCTTCATTAGAACTTCGCACATCTAATGTTTCTAAGACGACTACCTCTATGAGGTTTTTCATACCTCAACGAGAATAGTAAGATCTCAGAAACTCATCTTCTACTTATAAATCCATATTTTGTATATGCTAAACTTCCTCTTTCTCCCCTATCCGGTCTATCTAGCACCTTATCAAACATATTCTTCGAGAAGTTAAGGAGTATGTTCAGTCTTCCAAATTTGACTAGCATCCTATACCAGCAATCTAACAAGAACATTTTGTTACTCTACTGATCTATCAAACTTTCCTCGGCAATGGATACAACAAGGCTATATGCACTTGTAGTTTGGTGCTGTATATCTTGCCCTATCTTTTCCATGGAAGAAAATGCCTTCCAATTGTTGATTGTACGACCTTATTGGAGACTTGCCCTTTGGATTGCCAACATGCTTGCCTCAGTATGATCCAAACAACCTTTAATGCCAGAATAGTGTTTGTTAAGCTGTTTCCAAACTTCTACATGGCTCGGCTCCTTGCTGCTCTCAAAGTCCAGTTACAACTCACTCGAGCTCCCAAACTCTAGACTCTGTTGCTGTCACTCTACATTACCAAATGGTTTATCGGGTTTAGAACCATGCTATTGATCTCAATTTCCCTAGTATTGAGGATGCCTTGCTCATCTCTATTGATAATGATTAAACCTTATACGTTCATGTTCCTAGATAGATCCCTTGAGACTAGCTAGTTAAGTTACTCCCCAACACTAGGGTAAACAATTACCAGAAGCTCCACCAAAATTCCAGGCCAATTCAGTCAATGGAGTCTCATTTCACAAAGAAGAATGACGACACTGTTGCTATCAAAATAATAAGGAGAAAGAAAACACCTCGTCTTCTATTTTTCCTACTACTTTGATGATGCAACCATGCGCTGCCAATGATTCCTTTGAATTGGAGATTCGAAAGCTCTGATAAAACTTTTCGACAAAGAAGGGAGACCTTTCCATTATTACAAGGATGCTCCAACAGGACACTAAATCTGGGATCTTGATTGTAAATGTACTCTTTGTACAAATCCTCTAGATAATGAGGAAGATGATAGACCGTCGAAGTGCAAGAAGAAATGGTCTAAGCAAGACAGACTCTGCCAGGGGTACCTAGGTGGAGATCCTATTGTTGGACCTCTTGGTGAAAATGGAGGAATGTACCAATTTATCATTTCATATGGTCCCCTCGACCACCAACACCTCCTTAATCTCTTGAACATTGTCAACTACTTCCTAGAAAACAACCCCATTTACAAAAGCCACACAGACAAATTGTCTAACCCTTCTACAAACCCATTTACAAATGGGTTAAGAAAAAATCATTTCTTTTGGAAATACCTAAAGCATCACCCCTTGTTCTTCCAAGCATATGTATGTTCAAACCCTCTGACTTCCCACCTTCGGAAAGATAATTCTAATGCTCTCCTCTTGGGATTAGAATAGTTCACAAATGCTCAACAAAGATTCAGACATATGCCAGAAATTCTAAACTCCACATATGTCGATAAGCATGGAAGACAGAAGACAGTTATTGCAGTTGAAGCTATTTTAAATGCTTTGGCTCATTACAGTGTGCTCAAGTTAACTGGTACGAATACAAACCCGTCTTGACCATGTTGATAAGAAGGTTGATTAGATGACTTTAGTCACAAATAAGCTACTTGAGACGTTGCAAACAAAACTTCAGCATATGGAATCCAGCAAGATCTTCCCACATCATTATTTGGAGGATCCAACTGCTGAAATGGAGAAGCTAAGGAGACAAATTAAGCTTCTCCAAGAAAATAAATTTGTTCATCTTGGACACTTTGTTGTTTCACCATGGAGACAGTCCAGGATGGAGGTCTATCCTCCAAAATCTTCTTCGACTTTTGCGTCTATTTTTGAAGAAGTTTTGAGAACTTAGAGAAATGATATTGTTGCTATCACAAATCGGATTAGAGAAATGGAAAAGCAGAAGAAGATTAAGGAAGCGAAAAATCCCACAAGAAGGAGAACCATCTAAAGAACCCCCTCCTTCCCATATGGTTTCGAATCCCTTAAAAACTTTTTTGAGAGACTAGTATCAGTAAATCTTTTAGCACTAAAACTGAGTTAATCTCTTCTGAGAATTCTTTGTCATACTTGTCGGAAACACCTGCTTACATTGAACCTGCAATAATGATGGCAGTTCTCCTGAAATGCAAGTTGGACCAAATCCATCTAAACCTGAAGTAGCTAATGATATTGTTGCTTTCAGAAATCGGATTAGAGAAATGGAAAAGTCGAATAAGATTAAGGAAGCGAAAAATCCCAGAAGAAGGAGAACCATCTAAAGAATCCTCTCCTTCCCATATGGTTTCGAATCCCTCGGAAACTTTTTTGGGAGACCAATACTAGTAAATATTTTAGCATTAAAATTGAGTCATCTCTTCCCAGAATTCTATGTCATCTTTGCCAGAAACACCTACTTACATTGAACCTACAATAATGATGGCAAATTCTCCTGAAATGCAAGTTGAATCAAATCCATTTAAACCTGAAGTAGTTAATTTCCAAGATCTAGTAAATTCCCGTTCTTCTTCCTCAAAAACCTACTTCACCTTAGATGAAATCACACAAGTCAAATGGCTAGAAAGATTACAAGAATTCCATGCTTGGTTGAATACTAAGGCACTTATTGTTGAAAGCCGTTATGATATTCTCACTGAGTTTGTGAGTTGATTCACCGGCAGACTTACAGATCGGTGGAAAATTGCATTTGACCAAGATCAGATGTATCCACTAGCCCAACAAGACTTCCACCAAGTAATTCGAATTCTTCATCTATTTTAAGGATCTTCTCGAACTCAAAAGAAGAGAAGTTTTTGAAAGAAAATGTCGCTCTCTACACCTTAAGGACCTCGACTGATATTTTCAAGATATGATCAAGCTTTTTTATGCTCTTGGAGCTGATTGGAATCTGAAATTAGTACTCCTATTATCCATACCAAAGGAAGTTGGTCAAGCAGTGGAATTGTCCCTTCCAGTTAAACGAAAAAAACTTATTGATGCCACTTTTGGAGAATTTCAGCAAGAAATACACTTGCCCCTTGAAGACCTCTGCATTCGCAGGAAGGCATTTAGGAGCTATCATCAATGTAACAAAGAGCTCGACAAAGCTTGCTATAGGCTAGAATTGAAAATCAAATGTTCTAAAAAAAGGCACTAGTGATGATCTTTCTTGCAGTGGCCGGTGCAAGAAGAAAAGACACTTTAAAAGATTTTCCATATGGCATTTGAAAAGGAAACGCAAGTGGAGATTCCTGAGAAAAAGGCGTTCTTGGGGAAATTACTCGTAAAAATGGCAAAAATCATATAGATTTTATATCTGCAACAAAAAAAGCCACTTCCCCAAGAACTGCGAAAGCTAAATGAACGAGTGCCCACTCCATCCAGAAGATCGAAAAGGAAGTTGGAGTTTCACCCATGATGATGATATTGAGTCAGTTTTCTCCTTAGAAGATGAGCCAACGAAGCACACTGTTTGTGTAATCGAGACTTATTCCCAGATAAGTGCCTCGGAAAGTTCGTCAGAGAAATTTGAAGGAGATTTCTCTTTCTTTCCAAAAAATCGGGAAAGTCCAAAATCCCCTAATATCCAAGAGCTTTGTGCATATCCTCCTATCACGCATCCTTCACTTTCCTGTGAATTTATACCCCTCTAAAATATGGCGAACCTGTCCCTGCAATAGCCCTTAAAAACACTATAACCAGTGCTTCAATCCTTGATACCAAAATAATTCTAGAAGAATACTGGAGACCTTAGACCTAATATTTCAATTTTGCTTTTGGAAACACTTTTGCCACAAGGTTCCGAAGCAAACCCATAACACTGAAATTGTTTCCACGGATCCTGGGTTTTAGTTCTCTAGACAAAGATATCATAATCGGTTAGGACATTTTAACCCAACTTCCTATACTTATAATATTGTCCAATCGACTCAGGTTCAAAGGACAATTCAAGGAATTTGTTGATATCCAAAGATTCTTTGTCATCCAAATGGACAAACTGGATTCCATCATGCAAACCCTTTTAAGTGCCTTCCTAGAATTCCATTAGAGTTCTTTCAGAAATGCCCAAATCCTTAGTGGAAAAATGAAGATTTCTTTATTTATCTTGATTTAAAAAAAGAATGAAGATATAAACCCCACAAATGCTTGTCATTTAGGCATGAATCCTGATCATTTAATATTATCATAGAAGGAATGTTCATATATGCTCTAGCAAGGGCTGATAGAGTTGTCTAATTCTTACGGGGCATGTGACGCATTTTATGTCAACAAAGGTGCTGAGTAGAATAGAGAGAAAATGAGACTGGTCATTAATTACTAGCTACTTAATTGGTTTCTTCAAAATGATAAGTTTCCTTTGCCTCACTGAAATTCCTATTCTCTAGTTTAAAACAAGCTAAGGTCTACTCAAAATGTTACCTTGAACCTGAATTTGGCAATTGAGAATCCATCGTAAGGACAAGCACAATACAAGCTTTTGTATACCAAATCAGTATTTTCAATGGACCATACTCCCTTTCCATCTCAAAATAGTACCATCATTATTTTAGAAGGTAATGTGCATAATCTTTTAGCCTATAATTAGGGATGTTGCCTCTCATTTCCTCACATGATCCCTCTCTCTCTGCCCTTTAATTTTTTTAATTTAACTTTCCCTCCTTCTCTATTTTGAAAGTCCTTTTTATTGGGCTTTATTTTAATACCATGCTAGCGATGTAAGGTATATAAATTAGTAATTTTTCTTGCAAGGAAAATGATTTAACCAAAATTTCTAATTGCAATGTCGTCGCAAGTTTGAGGATTCCAACAAACCGAAGGAAAATTTTAGGATTCGAGTGCAATGTTCTTGGACTCGCTTAGTTGTCGCCAAATACAATTTCGTATTTATGTAAAAATATATTTGTCTTAAAAAAATCTCTTATTAGTTTTACCAGATTACCCCCTTTGAAATCGTCGCTCAAGGAGATGTCTTCCCGACAGAGTCCGGCCGCACCGTATTCAATCCCTGCCGGTCTCTCGTCTCTTCCTTCCCCAAAGTTTCGGTCTTTGCAGGTTTCTTCGATCTCTCCCTCTTCTCTCCTGCGGTTTGCGTTCTTGATCTCTCTCTCTCTCTCTCTCTCTCTCTTCTCTGTTGTCCTACACTCTCAGTTTTATGGCTTACCCATCATCTCCCTGCTTTCTTGTTTCCCTTGTTTGTTCATGTTTGATTCCTTTTTATTTGGGATTCGCTGCCTATTCGTCCTCACCAATGCCTTGCAGCTTTGCTATGTTGGGTTGTTCTTCATGTACTTGTAGAGATGTGGGATGGTGGAAAGTTTCTGCATGGAATTGTTGGTGCTGATTCTTGTATTTGTATTCAAGGAGGAAAAAAAGCTTAGTAGTGCCTTGATTTCTGAGCTCACTGGTGCTGGGTTGTGAACTGATTCGGGCTCGACTAGGTTTCAGTAGCTTGTGATCTGGGTTTGCGGGTACAAAGATGATAATTGATTGAGCTCGAGTCGGGTTTCTAGCTCAGAGTATTTTTTGGTCTAGTGACTCTGGTCGAGTTCGAGTATTTCCCTGGTATCGGGTTGGCTTGATTGTTTTCAAGAATGTGGATAATACTATACTCCAGAAGATGAGGGTTTTAACAATTGGTTTGATTTCTCTTGCATCAGTTAGAGTCTGGGTGGCTAGTCTGCGAACAATTCATCAGGAAAAATGGCTGACGAAGCAAACAGAGCGGTAAGATTAACTTTGACCCATTTCTAGGACTTAAATTGTTGGCTTCTCTAAGGCTTCCTGAACTGGATTTAGCGAAAAAAATTCAAACTGACTTTATGGGCTTCTTTCTGACTTGTTATGTTCCTTTGTTACTTTCACTATGATAGGCTTACTGGATTTAGAACTTGAACTGATGGCTTCTCTAATGCTTCCTGAACTGAATTTGGCAAAAAATTTCAAACTAACCTTATGGGCTTCATACTGACTTTTTATTTTCTTTTGTTACTTTCACAATGACAGACTAACATTACATGTATACTTGCTCATGATTGTGTAATATAGGGTTATTGTGGAGTGACATGCTATTCCAATCGAACTGTTTTTTTTTTTAATTTGTTACTGACTGGGTTTTTCTAAAATAGGCCTTTATGGAGATTCAAGGGCGCATGATTGAGACGACTGGCAAATTGAAACAGGTCAGAATCTTTGGGCCAATATTGTTTCGTTTCTTGCATTTCATTTTTTGAAGAGCTTTTGATCATCTTGGAAAGTAGTGAGCATGCTATGGGAGCATTATATTACTTAGATAGCTTTGGCCTTTTTATATGTAAGTTAATCTCCTCGTTGACTAACTTGGTCTTATATTGTCTGAAAGATAGAATTTCAAGAATCGGTTGTTGATGAGCTTTGCATTTTCAAGGATCTCTGAGTAATTTGGCCAGAAAAGAAATTATCAAGTAGATTACAAAATATCTTTTGAACACATTGGTTACTTGACCTGATGTCCAGGGGCCTTTAACTATTGAAGTGTGTGGAGAGTGATGTTCGTAGCATATCATTAGACAACGAAAAAGATACGATATTAATTGCATGGTGCAATACTCGAATGCAACGAACCATTCTCAGAGATATATGTCGTTTTATATTCAATGCATCAATGCAGTCTTTTCACGTAATTGAATTTTTTCAAAGGAATTGTTATGGTGGTGGAAAACCGAAGATCATTTTTTTCAAAACAGATAATTTTCATTTATCTTCTGCAAATGATGCTACTGCAGACAGCCTGAGAATGTGAGAGTACCATCTTGAAGCTCTTCAGACTGGTGCATCGAGATGCATATGTGACACACTTTTCTGAATTTTAATTCTTCAGGATTCTTTACTCGACAAAATCCATTTGTTTTATGGGTTTAAGATTCCTTACATTCAATTGCTACTTGTTTTTGAAGTGACTTATCTATGTGTAGATCAATGGAAAATGGTTAAATTAACTTCTCAACGATACTTAATTGTCGCATCCTAGCTCAATGAACACTTATTGTCTTGAGTGTCTTAAGATACCCATGACATTGACTGTAGTGGTAACTGGTTACTCTTCAGGTGCAAAACCAGATCCGAAATAAGGAAACAGAAAAGAAGCGTGCTTATTTAACCTTGGAGGAGCTGGGGCAGCTACCTGACAGTACCAACACATACAAGGCTGTAGGTACGTTATTTTGGTCTGGAAAGAGTACATTGCAGTCGAGGATACTGTTATACAATCTGGCAAGAATTGTCATGGTCATCTGACTGAATTTTGCTTTCATTCCTATAACATTAAGTGCCTCTTACATCATATGTTTTGATCTTTTTGTTATGCAGGGAGAACGTGAGTGCTGGATCTAATCCAATCTTGTATTGATATCTAACACGATAAATTATGAGCTTGTTCGAAATATTGGTTTGTTCTTGTTAACATATGTTTTAGGTTGATGAGTTATTGTTTGTGAATTGTTATCTAATTATTTATGTGAATAGGAGGCCGTGATTGTGTCAAGCCTCCAGATTTCTCTCCTTTCTTTTCTTTACATGGTATCGGAGCCGCAACATACTCCATTCTACCCCAATCTTAGTTCTCCTCAAATAAAACTGCCCTAAAATCTTTCAACTCGGTTTATTTAAGACAATATGGAGAGAAAAAATTCCTTCATTTGTTCATCATTTGAATATGGGAGGAGTGAGCAGAATGCACGTGACACCCCCATAGTCTACAAATGGTTGAAGCAATTGACTATAGCACGAATTGAAGGGTTACTTATGTGGTACTTGACTTTGATTTGTGCAGATATTACTGAATCATTGAATTTTCTGTAGACTTGCATGCCAGTGAAATAAATTCTAGTGGTTTTTTTATGTGGATTAGCAGCACCTAGACCTGTTTATTTAGATGCAGCTCTAAGTACTCTGACATATTTTAAAGGTGCTTTGGGGGGAATTTCCATTATGAATTACATGACTATCTTGATCGCAAGGTTTATTTTAATCGATGGTAGGCTAGTTCTTGGTTAGATAGATTGTCAACCAGTGGGCCTTGTTCATTTGCTGGAGGTCAATTTGTGTAATGGCATATAAAAAAAAAACAAGTTGCTTTTACTAGGTCGGGTGTTGAATCAAGGTAACCTTAAGTCATGGCACTTGCCTCTTGTGAGTTGCTTTGTTGAAGCACATCATAGAACGATTTGGCTTTAGACATTCAGATAAAATAAATCTCATCTGTCATAACCAAGCTGGTATTCACTTCATGTTTAGTCCCTTTGTTTTCCCTCCATATTAAGCTTAGGTGTCACATAATGAAAAGAAACTACCATAGAATGTGATCAATATTAGGTCTTATCAGCTTGCAGAATTATTTGCGTAACCTTTAGAGGTTGCTAGAGTTCGTCATGTATATAACAGGTTAGGAGCTTTTGATATAAGCTTCAACTTTCAGGAGTGTTAAAGTATGTCTTAGTTTAAAGGGGGTTATTGTTTTTGTATTGTTGTCTAATGTTATACATTGAAACGGGGGTCACGGTTGTTGTAAAGTCTTCACTCTTTTTTCTTATCTCTACTTTACTTGATGAAGCTCTTTCTCACTTAAAATTTATCTATTATAGGTTTCTTTTAGAGCCTAAGTCAGTTTTAGTGAATGAACAGCAACAAAAGCTTAAAGATAGTGAGACTGCTGTATCTTCATTACAGGTACTGTTTGCACTTATGATTTCAGAAAGTAGTTATATTTTCGTTGTAGTGATTCTCCATTACTTTTATAATGTGCTGGGGACTTTTAGCCTAGTCTACCGAGTGTGGACATTTTTGTACTATGGAACCTGACTGCTTAGAGGGCTCTATTTCTTCATTTTGGTGCTTTGCCATGAATTTTTGTTAAATAGTCCCAGTATAAGTTTTTGAAACTTTGTAATACTCTTCACTTGCTTGTGTATGATGTTATTATTCTAAATTAGGCTTTTAGCAGGGTTTTTTAATAGGTACGTATTTTCTTGAATGTCAAGCCAGGTTGACCTCTGAAATATGAGTCATATTGACCCATTTTTCAAGATACTTATCAATGCCTTCTGGTATTGTGTATACATTTGTCAACTTCAAAGATGTGGCTGTATAAAAACAGGCATTGCCATCCCATAATTTATAAACGAATCTTATATATATATATAATGAGGTCTTAACATTGAGAAAAACGTAACCTACCTAAATTTTATCCACTTCCAAATTCGAATCTGTAAGATTTACCAAGTAAAGCTTGTTATTGATCATCAAATCATTGTTACTTGTATGCATAATTTGTCTTTCTTGACCAACCATGATATTTCTGGCATAAAATGCAAAGGTAGCACAGCATTTTTTTGAGACTGTTCATTTTGTTCATGAGAAAGTAAGTTTTATCGGACTTTGGTAGGATAATACTTTCTCTTAGTAATTTTGTAACATTTGCTTGTGTACCCTGTTGTTCCTTTAGATCTACTATGTGGATTTTTCTTTTTCCTGTTCTTTTTTAAATGAATAATCGTCTCTTATCAGAGAAGCTGATTCACGCTGTCTTTTTGCAGACTTCAAAGGAGTACCTAGAGAAGCAAATGGCTGATGTCGAGAACAACTTGAGGGAGCTCCTGCAACAAGATCCAGGTCTCGCTCAACAAATCATGTCCATGTCCGTGATGTAGTTATTAAGGCCTTGTGAGCACTCGGATGCATCGACCACTCGTGTTTGGGTTTGGTATAACTTTGAATGCCGTAGCCCTCTTATGTTTGATTTTCCTTTTGAAAGTTTCTGTGTCTAGCGCGAGGGCTCGTTCTGTACCGTGTGAATCTCTGAACATCTTGCACCTTAAGTCAACGAATCTTCTATGGCTTGCTATTTCCTTGAAGTGGAATAGCCTTAGGAAAGTTTCTCAATGGTGCAAATGTTTTTCCCCTGTTGATGAAAGGACAAGCTCTCTTTGTTCATATGTCTCTGTTTGAAAACCCTGTTAATCATCAAAACAAATAAATTTGTGGAGATCACTTTGGAAATCCCTTTGAATTGCTTAACCATGATCTCGCAGAGCTAAACAAAATGCAGAAGCTTTCTTTCTGGGATTACACTGGTAAGTTTATCGTGGCATGATCTCTATTTTCATCACTTTTGGGATTTGCATTCCTCAATAATAATCATTGAATTTGTTAAGCTAGTCTGCTCGGCAAATTATTTCAGTTTAAGCAAGTGTACTTAAGACGGATTTTTGTAATGAATTTGGCTACGAACAACGTATTCACTATGTAATTTTGGATTAGCTGGGTGATTTTATACACCGCCAGATTGTGCCTCAAAAAGAGTGCTCATTATTTCCAGTCTCGATCAAGGCAGCTTTGCTTCGAGATGCCTCTAGATTAGACTTGATTCATTGAAAGCCAAGTTGGCTTAGGTACCAAATTTAAAAATCCTTGAAAGCCAAGCTGGCTGCCATGATTACCTGTACCCTAGAGCCTGGTGGGCTGGGCTAACGCAATTAGTCGGATGTTCTAAGAGATCCCCACAAATAGGCATTTGACTTCGCAAATAAAATTGTATTTACAAGTTAAAAGGAGCTCCCCTGTTAGAATATTAAGATAATAAATCACGCATTCATTTAATAGATTAGACTTTTAAACGGTTGATAATGATCCCATAAAATCTCATATGTCACGTGGTGGTCTTCGAGAGTTTACCAAGGAAATCTTCCGTTACGTAGAACTCCTTTCATTATTGATATAGACATACACTGAAGGCTTGAGAGAGAGAGAGAGAGAGAGAGAGAGAGAGAGAGAGAGAGTCTTCGAGAGTTTACCAATTTCTGTGACGTAGAACTTCCTTCATTATTGAAATGGATATACACCGAAGACTTTGGAGAGAGAGAGACAGATTCATCTCAAATGGCTACTGATTTTCCAGCTGCTCCACTCCATCAAGAAGCTAGTACTTCTCGGCTCAAAATAACAAGTGTTAAGGCTCTAGCTGAATCTTCCAACCTCACTTCCATTCCCTCCCACTACGCCTTCACCACCTCCACTTCCGGTGATCAGGCCGTTCATTCCGACCACGATGACTCCATCCCCATCATTGACTTCTCTCTCCTTTCCTTGAGTAATCCCGACCAACGGTCTAAAGTCATCTCGGATCTTGCAAAGGCTTGTCAAGACTGGGGCTTCTTCATGGTACATATGTGAAGGCTGGGGCTTCTTCGACGGTCTTTATTCTATTTCATCTCGAAAAAGAAAAACAAGCAGTTGGCATCTTTGATCAGCTTTTCGCTTATCAAACTTGTTATAAATACTTGAAAGACTAGCAACTGTTTAAATTGAATTGGCTGGTTCAACCGATGGTTGTTTATTCATGCCGAAGCTCAAGAAAATTAATGAGAAATTATTATTCATGGCTTAGAATCCGAGAGGTTGGGTGCTGCACGTAACTCAAACCCAACACTAATTATTTTATGAATCTCTTTTTCATTAATTGCGTATAAGCTGCAGTCATTTTTCGTCCAAGTGACTTAAACTCTTTACATTTGATTTGACAGTGTCCTGTTTGTTACGTATTGACCATGGCCCTTGGGTTTATATGTGAGTAGGTGATCAACCACGGCGTGCCTGAGAGCCAAATGAAGGCGACGGTTGACGCATTCAAGCGATTTTTCGATCTGACAGAGGAAGAGAAGAGGGAGTTCCAAGGGAAGCACGTGTTGGACCCCATAAGATGCGGGACGAGCTTCAATCCTTCGGTCGACAAAGTGTTCTTCTGGAGAGATTTTCTGAAGGTGAAGGTGCATCCAGAGTTTCACTTCCCTACTAAACCAGAAGGCTTGAGGTACCACTTGTTTTTGGTATGAAAAAAGGGTCTAATATGCATGGAAATAATTTCTATCACGTATGTGCAAGTTCTCCATACCACAACTATGAAGAATCTTATGTTTAAGAAATCCAACTAGCTATTAGCTTGCATATTATCTCATCCATGACAATTAATTGGGTATTTCATGAGATCGGGGTTTACCTAAAACGAATTTCCTTGCTCGTTATAGACGCAAGGTTTCACTGCAATCGACGAGCAGTGGCATTACCTATACCAACTGAAAAAACCCACTTTTCAAACGCCTTACTCTAACCCAATCCTGGCCAAACAAAACCAAACAAATCTCTCTCTTTCTCTCTCTCTTTCCCCCAAAGACGAGTCACCCTCATCGACTGGGCCAGATAAGGAGAGAGAGAAAGAGAGAGAGACCACGAGTAATTGATAAGACCCTAGGAGAGGGGTGGGGCGAGAGGAAAAAAGAACTAGGGCCACATTCTTTTTCTTTTTCTTTTTGTGGGTGAGTGATCATTAGGTTTTAAATAAGTGGTACCTATATTTCCTAATCGTAGCTTTCGTGCTGCGGTCCAGCTGCTACAAAAACTTTTCCTTGCAAACGAGTATACGATGAAATTACACAATCTTAAGGACGTTGAGAATATATTTTGAGTTTGAGTATGTAAAAAAAAAAATTGATAAGTAAGTTTCCTAATTTGAATAAATCTTTTAAAAATGGGTTTCCTATTTGTGAACCAAATATTATATATATAAGTGTGTATATATAACAGGTGCTAGTACGGTAATCGCCACAGACAATATATGTAGTGAGGTGGAGCCTATAAAGTCTATGATTGCTGAGTTTGACAAGTTATCGTTCGATTTTCTGATAGATATAGATATAATGACAGTCTTGTTTTATTTGTGATAGGGGAGATTAACGCAGATGGTGAATTTTTTATTGTAGCTGCTAAGTTTAACACGTGGTGAATCTTGAAATTCTGCAGCAATAATGGAGAAAATAAAGTTTTAGGAGCCATCATTTTCTAAACTGAATTAGCTTTGCCATAGAAGCTGGTCAATAATGCAATGGAAGTTTTAGTTAGAAATGAAAAAAAATCTATAACTTGTATAAAATGACAAAAGCAAACTATTCCATGGAGTCTTTGTCACGAGCCTAATTTTTTGCCCCTATTCAGTGACAAGTTCTAATCGGTCATGATTCACGAGGCAAAAAATTAGGCTCGTGACAAAGACACCATGGAATAGTTTGCTTGTCATTTTATACAAGTTACAGATTCTGGAGCATTATTGAGTGATGATGGGTCCATCCTAGCATATCCAGGGACATAACAATCTTTGACATGCTACTTCAGAGTTATCAATGCATCCATATCTTAGCCCACTGCAGAAAATTATTAGATATATCAGAAAAAGAAAAGATGATGAGGAACTTGAACAAATTCTTCTTCCCTGGTAACACGAGAATCCGAATCTTCGACTTGACTAATTTCAGTCTCTGTTCATGTTTAAGACGCTGTTCACTTGGGTGGCCTCCAAAGTTTTACCTAAATGCGAGATGTCGTGATTTGAATACCAGATTTGCCATATAACATGAAGCACTTGACCACTCAACTAATCCTATGGGATCTGACTGAACAACTTCAATCCAGCAGATGCGCAAGCTCTTCAGCTATTTTGGTTTCGGTTTGTTAGTTTTGAATAGTACATCTATATTTACCCAGAAATCTGGCAAGCTTGAAACATAGCAATAGAAACTACACGATTCTTATGTTATGATAGCATTATTTTGGATCATCTTGATGTCAGACGAACAATTTTAAACGCCTGGAGAAAATCAGCAAAGTGCGGATTCAATTTGATAGAGCAAAACAATTAGTAATACATCAGATAAAAGATTGAGTGACACAAACTGGTGACATCCCTAAAGATGAAAAGAACACCATGGCATTTCCTCTGATGAACGAAAGCAATGTTTGTTCCAGTGAGGTTTTAGCAGAGTACTCTGGGGCGGTCCGGAAATTAGCTAGGGGACTGCTCAAGGGTATATCGGAGAGCCTAGGACTCGAACCGGGCTATATCAATGAGGCAATGAACATGGATTCGAGCCTACAGATATTAACAGCGAATCTGTATCCACCGTGCCCACAGCCAGAACTCGCTATGGGCATACCTCCACACTCGGACCACGGCCTGTTGACTATTCTCATGCAGAATGGAATTGGCGGCCTCCAAGTGCACCACGGCGGGAAGTGGGTCAACGTCGATCCCTTTCCGAATGCCTTTTTGGTCAACACCGGTGATCACCTCGAGGTACATATATAGAAGTTCATGTTTCATCTTTCTAATCTCCCTCATCTCTCTTCGAGAGAGGTCCAGTTTGTTGCAAATCTTGGTGCGCACTGTATGCCTTGGTTTATAGATGCAGATACGATGTACATCTTTATGGGACATTTTTATTAAACAAAAAACTTAAGTACATATAGTTGTCCTAAAAATTTGCTAAAACATCTTTTTGCGTTTTTTTTTTTTGACTGGATATTAATCACAAGTCCATACAAATCTTTGTTATTTGCTGTTGTTTTTCCCATTGAACCGATTAAGCCTATTGAAACTTAAATTCTTTCTCGACACTTTTCAACTGTACAAGATTATGAGCAACGGGAAATACAAGAGTGTTCTGCATCGAGCTGTTGTAAACAACAAGGCTACACGGATGTCGATCCCCCAATCTATTGGACCATCGCCCGACACTGTCGTTGCACCAGCGGAGCTGTTAGTAGATGGTGAGAACAATCGAGCCCTGTACATGGCGATGAAATACAAGGACTACCTGGAACTTCAACAGAGCAATGTACTCGATGGGAAATCATGCCTAAAATGGGTGAAGATATGATTTTGTGCAGCCTGAACTATTATGCTGTATCCTGTAAAATTGGATGTGTGATTGGGTTCTGCTTCTTCACTGTTTGGACTCTTTGGAGTGCAACTTTATGGAACGTTTAATACTATGTGATGCAAGGTCCAACAACCATATAGCACTGATGCATGTAAGCTGCTCCATTCTGTGATGTATCTTCTTGACATAACAAATGGAAGGGAGAGCTTCATTATGTCTGATTAAACACCATGAGGTTGTTGTGCTATACAAAATTATGATGTTTGGTCAGTATGAGCTAGCAATTTGTCTGTCTAGATTTTCACTGAAAATGGCCACTTCATCAGGCTGAAAATCTTGGGTACTTGCTGCAACTCGAAGACCATGTTTCAAATCTTGAACTGTTTAGGCTGAGGCATTGTGCTCATGACCCCAAGCAACACAACCACAGAGGCATCTTGGGCCTATTATTAAGCATAATTCCAAAGCCTCTGTTTCTTTTTGTTTTCTCAGTTCCCCTAACACGTCTTTTTGCAGACTTCAAAGTAGTACCAAGAGAAGCAAACGGTTGACGTGAAGAACAACTTTGGAGGCTCCTGCACCAAGATCCAGGTCTCGCTCATCAAATCATGTCCATGTCTGTAATGTAGATGTAAGGCCTTTAGAACACTCGAGGCATCGGCCACTTGTGTTCTGGTTTGGTGTAGCTTTGAATGCTGTAACCCTGCCCTGTATTATCGTGCTTATGTTTGACTTTACTTTCAAAAATTTCTGTTTCTAACGTGAGGGCTCGCTCTGTACGGTGTGAATCTCTGGACATCTTGCACCTTTAGGCAATGAATCTTTAATGCCTTGCTATTTCCTTGAATTGGAATAGCCTTAGGAAAGTTTAATGATGGTGCAATCGCTTTTCCCCTACTGATGGAAACACAGGTCTCTTTGTTTGCGCGTCTCTGTGCGAAAACCCTTACAATCATCCAAACGAGAAAAGTTGTGGGATACAATGAGGAATTGGCTCATCATCATTTCACAGAGTTAAACAAAATGAAGAAGCTTTCTATCTTGCACGACACTGATAAATCTATGTCATTATCTATCTTTTCATCACTCTTGGGATAAACCATTAAATTTGATAGGCTAATGTGCTTGGCACATTATGCGAGTTCAAGTACACATAGTCGGACCTTTTTTTATGAACTTGGGCTGAAAAGATATGAACAGCGTAATTGCTATTGAGTTAGTTGGACATGACATCAACTTGTGCCTCAGAAGAGTGGTCATTACTTTGAGTCTCGATGAAGGCAGCTTTCCCTGGAAATGCTTCTCGGAGTAGACTGGATCAATAGGCAGGTTGGAGTTGATACCGAGCTTAACTATCCTTGCCTAGGCATGCACACATTTCAAATATTATTAATCTTCCAATACCAAATTGACCTAGCCAGAGTGGATAGACTTGTTGGGTTCAGAAAGAGAATTGCTTGCTCAATCTTGCCCATTTTCTTTCACTTCGAGACCGGTCGAGCCTGACCAGGCCTAAGCAAGCCAAGCGGGCTGCCGCAGTTACCTCTAATTTAGAGGCTTTTTGCCCTGATGATAATTGCTTGGTTACAGTGGGGAGAAGTAGACTACTTTGGTGGTGCGGAGGAACTAGTATGATGCTCTAAAAGACCCGGACATTCAGGCACCCGATGCTGCAAATGGAATCGCATTTACTGTTTACAGAAGGAGCTGCCACGTGGCAGTCTTTGAGAGTTTACCAAAGAACTCTTCTTTCATCTTCTTTTGTAGTAGAACTTCTCCTTTTATTGAGAGAGAGAGAGAGAGAGAGAGAGAGAGAGAGAGAGAGAGAGAGAGAGAGAGAGAGAGAGAGAGAGAGAGAGAGAGTCAGCTTCTTCTCAAATGGCTACAGTTTGTGAAGGCGCTCCACACCATCAAGAAGCTAATTTTTCTCAGCTCAAAATAGCAAGTGTTAAGGCTCTAGCTGAATCTTCCAACCTCAATTACATCCCCCCCCACTACGCTTTCACCACCTCCACTTCCGGTGATCATGTCGTTCATCCTGTCCACGATGACTCCATCCCCGTCATTGACTTCTCTCTCCTCTCCTCAAGTAATCCCGATCAACGGGCTAAAGTCGTCTTGGATCTTGCAAAAGCTTGTCAAGACTGGGGCTTCTTCATGGTACATATGTTCCTGGCCAGTTCATTAGTTTTTCCTCGAGTTCATTAGTTCATTAGCTGCTTCATAGTACTTTTCTTTTCTCTATTTGGTCGCAAAGATGCAAAACAAACAGCTGTAATCTTTGATCAGCTTTCGGTTATAAAATTTGTCATGAGTACTGAAAAGACTAGCGACAATTTAAATTGGATTGGCTGGTTCAACCGATGATTGTTCATTCCCGCTAGAGCTCAAGAAAATTCGCGAGAAATTATTTCTCATGCCTTAGACTCCGAGAGATTGGAAGCTGCACATAAATCAAACCCGAAACCTTTTTTTTTTTTTTTGGTTTTTATGAATCTATCTTAAATTGGTATCAAAGATGGAGTCATGCTTGATCATTATGACACAAACTCTCTATACGTGATCCGGCAGTGTCTTGTATGCTCTCTATTGATCATGGCCCCGGGGTTATGTGAGTAGGTGATTAACCATGGAGTCCCCGAGAGCCAAATGAAGGTGATGTTCGACATGCTGACAAGATTCTTCGATCTGACAGAGGAGGAGAAGAGGGAGTTTGAAGGGAAGCACGTGTTGGACCCCATAAGATGCGGGACGAGCTTCAATGCTTCGGTCGACAAGGTGTTTTTCTGGAGAGATTATCTGAAGGTGAGGGTGCATCCAAAGTTTTACTGCCCTGCCAAACCAGAAGGCTTCAGGTATCCATTCTTCTTTATTTTTTTCGAGAAAAGGTCTAATGTGCAAGTTGTCAGTTTGAATATACTGACACTCTGTATTCTTAATTCCATTATAATATAAAGGTTTGAGTTTACTCCACCACAAATAGACACAATCTCATGTTTAAGAAGTCTACCTAGACATTAGCTTGCATATTATCTGATCCATGACATTGAGTTGGGTATTTATCTAGGGGATTTACTTGAGATGATGAACTTCCTTGCTCGTTATGAAGGCAAGGTTATACTGCAATCGACCAGCAGTGGCATTACCTACCATGCGAAATCATCTAAAATCCCACTCACTCACCTTTCAAGTACCTTAACCTAACCCCATCCATCTGGCCAAACAAATCCAAACAAACCTCTCTCTCTCTCCCCGAACACTACAATAAAATAAGGATTTAGCCACGAAATTTGTGACGAAAATTTTTTCGTTGCTAATTCGGCGTCGCAAAATTTAGCGACGAAAAATTTCAATTTTCGTCTCTAAATTGTGACGGAATTTATTCGTGACAAAATTCGTTGCAAATTATTCGTGGCAAAATTCGTCGCTAATTTGGCATGAAATTTTTTTTTGGTTAGTAATTTGTGACGAACTTATTCGTGGCAAAATTCATCGCTAATTTGGCACGAAAATTTTATTTTTTGGTAAAAAATTTGCAACAAACTTATGCGTAGCAAAATTCGTCGACTTTTGCCATGAACATTGTTTCGGAATGAATTTAGTGACGAATTTTTATTAATTCTTTAGTGACGAATATTTATTAATTCTTTAGCGACAAACTCTATGGACGATTTCAATTTTAAATCTAATTAACAACAAAATTAATTTCTAAAATTTATATTTAACATTGATCATGCATTTAATAACATCAAAATATTATAATGATATGAAAATAAAATACATTCATCAACATTTTCCACAAGAATAGCATAAATATTTTTCTTTACAGTACATATAATGAGAAAATAAATAATCTTGAACACTTTAAAGCACATGCTTAAACATCCTAGGGTTAAGCAAAATTAGCGACAAATTTTGTAGTAGCATGGCCACCCTTAGCCCAGCCTTTGCTCACGGTATGGCCACCCACTGCTGCCCCTGCCACTGCTTGTGGCATGGTCGGCCGGTCCCCCCAGCTGCTGCTCACAGTGTGGCCACCTGTCCAGCCACTGCTTGTGGGTCGGCTGACGCTACCCGCTGTCTCCTTCAGTTCACCGCTTGTCCATTTGTCGTCCATTCTTGCAGATCCACCACCACTAATTGCCGACGCTGCTCCCCGTCTGCTCCCCTTTAGCAGCCGCTCGCGGCGTGGCCGCCCGATGCCAACGCTGCTCTCCCAATGCAGCTCGTCGCTCGTCCAATCGCTTGTCTCCTCACCCCGCTCATCACAAATCGATGCCCTCTGCCACCCGTTGCTCGGACATCTTGAAGACCCAGCTCGAAGAAGAGCAGCGACCGAAGCGCAGATTTGTTTGAGGGGGAGAGGGGAGAGAGAGGGGGGGGGGGGGGGGTACTCACTTGGATTGACCTCTTCTTCCTTGTTCTCCTTCTCTGCTAAGGCGTTGTCCTCGTCGTCAACTTCTGCAGATGGCGACGAATGAGCGTGGCATAGGAGCGGGCTGTTGTGGTTGGCCGCAAGCAGCTCAGGGGCTGTTCCTGGCGTGAAATGGCTGGTGGCGGTGGCGGTTGGACAGCAACGGCAAGTGGCAAAGGCAGATCCTGCGAGAGGTGTAATATGTGCACGGCTTTGGCGAACCGGCAATTGCTGCTGGGGTGCGGCTAGTGAGGGCTGCTCGGATAGAAAGTGAGGCCGAGAAGGGTGGTGGTTGGCGTGTTGGACCGCGGCGGTGAGCGGCGAGGATGTACGCTGGTAGGTAGGCGAGTGACGCAACTTGCCTTGGCTGGAAAACAGCTGGCGATGGGAGGCTCAGCGCGGCTGGGGGCAGTGCGGCTCGGCCAGGGACGAAGCTGGAACGGCGGTGGTGCGGTGGCGGGGTAGAGCGGCGCACGGCGTGGTTGTTTCCAGCGAGAAATGGACTGGTCTAGCGATTGGAAATGAGAAGGCAAAAAGAAGAAGGACAAGCAAACAGAAGCGAACAAGAAAAAGAAGCAGCGAAGAAGAGAAAGAAAAGGAGGAAGCAATGATGGAGAGTTGGCGATGGTTCAGTGGGAAAGTTAGAGGCGTGAGGGGTAAGTGAGCAGGGGAAGGGGGAAGAGATAGAGAGAGGAGAGAGAAGAAAGTGGGTGAAATGATTATCCCACGAAAAAAAATCTTTCCAGCTTTCTTTTGAAATTCTTCTTAATTTTGTTTCTTCAAATTAGCCACGAACTACAAAAATCCGTCGCTAATTAACGACGAATTCTAATCCGTGGCTAATTAGCGAAGGATTTAGCTACGAAAATAAAGTCTCACGGCACTTACCTGATTATTTTTTATTTCCGTGGCTAAATCCGTGGCTAATTAGCCACGGATTTAGCCACAAAATAAAGTCTCGCGGCACTAACCTGATTATCTTTTTTCCGTGACTGATTAGCCACGGAAATTAAGTATCGCCACATTTCCCTACTATATTTATTTCCGTGGCTAAATCCATGGCTAATTAGCCACGGATTTAGCCACAAAAATAAAAAAAATAGTTGGGAAAGTGAAGTGAAAGTTTATCTTCGTGGCTAATTAGCCGCAAATTTTTTTCATCACAAATTAGCCATGGAAAATTTTTCGACGCAAATTAGCGATGAATTTTTTTCGTTGCAAATTATCAACGAATTTTTTTTCGTCATGAATTTAGTCACAATTAGCGACTGATTTAGTTTTCGTTGCAAATTAGCGAAGAATAATTTTTCGTGGCTAAATCCTTTTTTTTGTAGTGTAATTAGCCACGGAAATAAATATAGTAGGGAAAATGCCAAGAGTAGTTATTTCCGTGGCTAAATCCGTGGTAATTAGCCATGAAAAATTTTTCGTGGCAAATTCCGTTCCAAATTAGCCACAGAGAAGTTTTTGTTGCAAATTTTGTCACAAATTAGCCATAGAGAAATTTTTGTCGCAAATTCCATCGCTAATTTGCGACAGAAAAATTTTCGCGGCAAATTCCGTCGCAAATTAGCCATGGAATATTTTTCGTCACAAATTCCGTTGCAAATTAGTGACAAATATTTTTTCGTTGCAAATTAGTGACATTTTTTTTTTTTCGCAAATTAGTCACGAGTTTTTTTCCATCGCAAATTAGCGGTGAAAGATTTTTCGCTGCTAATTAGCAACGAATTTAGTTTTTGTCGCAAATTAGCAATGAATAATTTTTCATCGCAAATTTGCCGTGGCTAATTCTTATTTTTTTGTAGTGGAAGCGCATTGGCTGCATCTCCATCTAAGAAGGAGCCGGATCTGGCTTTATGGATGAGGATCAAGAACTTGAGGTCCCAAACGGAAGTAGCTCATTATGCTTTGGAATCTTAAGATCATGATAGTAACACCCATTTTCACCCTCTTTTGCCTAATGAATCGTGAACAACTAGAACTTGTCAATGGATAGGGGCAAAAAAAGTAGGCTGATGACAAAGACTCCTTGAAAGAGTCTGCTTTTGTCATTTTATACAAGCTAGAGATTTTGGAGCATTATTGATTGATGGTGGGTCTATCCTGGTAGATGCAGGGATGTAACAATCTTTGACACGGTACTTCACAGTTATCAATGCATCGACATCTTAGTGTGCGGCACAAAATTATCGAATATGTCAGAAAAAGAAAGCATGATGAGGAACTTGAAACAAATTGTTCTTCTCTGGTAATACAGGAATCCAAATCTTCAACTTGACTACTTCCAGTGCCTGTACTTGTATCAGACTGTCCACTTGGGTGGCGGACTCGATCTCTAGAGTTACCTAGATGCGAGATTCCACGATTTGCGTATCAGATTTGCCCTATCTACATGGAGCACTAGAGCACTCGATTAATCCTATGGGATCTCAACTTAAAGAACTTCAATCCGTTCGACGCGCAAGCTCTTCAGGATCTTTGGTTCCAGTTTGTTAGTTTTGTATAATACATTTATTTTTGTCCACAAATCTGGCAATCTTGGAACACAGCAATAGAAAACTAAAAGATTCTTATGTTAGGATAACATTATTTTGGATCGTCTTGGTGGCAAACAAGAACAATTTGGTACCCCTACAGAAAATTAACAAGTTGAGGATTCAATTTGATAGAGTAGGACAATTAGTAGCACCCCAGATAAAAGATTGAGTGACAAATTTGTGACATCCTTAAAGATGAAAAGAACACCATCATGGCATTTCCTCTGATGAATGAAAGCAATGTTCGTTGCAGTGAAGTTTTAGCAGAATACTCCAGGGCGGCCCAAAAATTTGTTAGGGGACTATGCAAGGGTATATCGGAAAGCCTAGGACTTGAACCAGGCTATATCGACGAGGCAATGAACATGGATTCGAGCCTACAGATATTAACGGCGAATTTGTATCCGCCATGCCCGCAGCCAGAACTTGCCATGGGCATGCCACCACACTCAGACCACGGCCTGTTGACCATCCTCACGCAAAATGGAATTGGCGGCCTCCAAGTGCACCATGGCGGGAAGTGGGTCAAAATTGATCCCATTCCAAATGCCTTTTTGGTCAACACCGGTGATCACCTAGAGGTACGTATATAAAAATTGATGTTCCATCTTTTCAATCTTCCTCATTGTCTTGCAAGAGAGGTCGAATTTGTTTCAAATCTTGGTGTGCCATGCAGATACGGTGTATGTCTTTGTGTAGGGGACATTGTTTCTGTATATAAGAATATAGTTCATATAGTTGTCCTACAAATTTGTTGAAACACACTATTTTCTTTTTGTTTCTTTCAATGGATACCGTCAGTTTAAAAGTCAATACGGATCTTTGTGATTTACTACTTTTTTCCCATTGAACCGATAAAGCTTATTGCAACTAATTTTTTTTCTTTACACTCATCAACTGAGCAAGATTTTGAGCAATGGGATATACAAGAGCGTTTTGCATCGAGCTGTTGTGAACAACAATGCTACAAGGATATCGATCGTTCTATCTAATGGACCATCGCCCGACACTGTCGTCCTGCCAGCAGAGCAGCTGGTACATGGTGAGAACAACCGAGCCATGTACATTGGAATGAAATACAAGGACTACTTGGAACTTCAACAGAGCAGCGTAATTGATGAGAAATCGGGCCTAGATCAAGTAAAGATATGATTTTGTGCAGCCTGAACTGTTATATTGTATTATGTAAAAAATAGATGTGTGATTGTGTTTTGCATCTAGATCGTTTGGACTATTTGGATTGCAACCTTGTGGAACATTTAATATTATGGGATCCAAGGTGCAAGAACCATATAGCACTGATGTATGTAAGCTGGTCCTTTCTGTGATGTATCTTCTCGACATAATAAATGGAGTAAGAACTTTATAATGTATGACTAAACACCATAAGTTTGTATTTCTACAAATCATGATGGTTGGTCAGTATGAACGGGCAAATTTTTCTGTCTAGATTTTCACCAGAAATGGCCACTTCATTGGGCTAAAAATCTTGGGTACTCGTCGCAACTCGAAGAATTTGTTTCTAGTAGATTCTCCTCAACGAAAAAACTGACCTGTTTATGCTGAGGCAATGCTCTCTTAACCCCAAGCATCAAAACTACAGAGGCACCTTGGGCGTATGTTTAGGATGATTCTAAAGCATTGGTTTCTTTTGGCTTTCAAAGTTTGGATTAAAGCACCATACTGATTAACAGAATGATTAGTTATCGAAGCAAATCAAGCATAATTCAGATGTTTTTCTCAAGAATTCACTACGTTCGAACAACTTTGTTAGTCTTTGCTCCGTTTGTTTTACGGAAAATGAATTGTTTGAAAAACAATTTTTTATAAACGATGGCTTCATTGCTTACGAAACAAAGGAACAAACAATATTTTCACCATCCATGAAAATGTATAAATATAAACTGTTATCGATAATGACAATATTTTTCACCGACTAATTATTTTAAAGGATACAAGCGATTGTTTTTAGGAAAACATTTTCTAAATCACTCATTTCCGGGAAACAAACGGAACCTTTGTGTTTGGTTCCCTTTGTTCTCGTTACGTCAGAAAACATCTTGGTGAACCGAAGTCCGATATCTTCTGATTATATTGGGAAGTGAAGAGTCCTTTTCCTTTTTTGCTGTTTCAGGTGCAACTGAGCTAAATGATGTCGCCATAATGCTGGCCGTCATTCGAAGGACATGGTTATTTTGACAGAGTAGAAAGAAGAAACACCGTTGTGCAATCTGACAGAAAGGTTTAGTACTGGGTACTGATTTGGCTTGCACTTACGGCTACTTTTCCACTTCTATGGCTATTTTCTATACCAAGTCAAGTTTCCTTGATTATATGTTCGTCGATTCAAACTGAAGCAGATATAGAATCATCAAGGATTCTTTTACTAAATTAAAGTCGCAGGTATTCAAGTAAGGTAACTTCTTGCTATTCCAGATTAAGAGACGATCCTCAATAGGAATGCCATGATCTTCTCATATTTCATAATGGATCAATATAACAAAATTGTCATTACAGATATATCAGCGAGGCATTACATCTGAAATAGTCATTTCGTTGGCCGAATATTTTTGGTGCTTGCCACCGCTTGAAGAACTTGCTTCCGATTTAGATTCCTGGCTGAAAAAACCAGGCTGTTTAGGATGAGCCAATGTGCTCTCACTGCCCAACATCATAACCACGGATGACATCTCCGGCCTATCTCTTGGATTTTGTTGAATACACAACAAAGCCACCTGGATCGATCTTAAAACTTCCACCGGATTGAATGTGGATGTGATTGATGGATCAACCAGTTTCATAGACTTTCGATCTCTGAACAGTGTCCACACCTGCATGATTATGTTAGTCATCTAGAGTAAGAATAGAAACTAACCTGAAGATAAATAAACAAAGAGATCTGATAAATTTTTCGACTTACATATCCAAGAAGGCAAGAATGGCTGTCAGGATGATTGAAGCCTCGATTTCATTTCCCGCTCATGATTTCCAGCACTAAAACGCCAAAACTGAATGCATATGATTTTATCGAATATAACCCGTGGACGGCATACTCTGGCGACAAGTAACCGCTATGCAAAAAAGCCATCGAAAAGAATGATTAGTTTTTGAAGCAAACGGACCAGATCCAGTGAGATCACTTGTTAAGAGAACTCACTATGTTCCCACCACTCTCTTCGTATTTGCTTCGCTTTCATTACCTCTGAAACTCCTCGCCAAACCAAAGTCTGATATCTTTGGATTCATTTCATTGTCAAGCAGGATGCTTTCAGTCTTCAGATCTCGATGAATTATTCTTAATCTTGAGTCTTGGTGAAGGTATAGGAGCCCAGAAGCCATGCCGTTGATTACTGTGAAGGGCTTAGGCCAATCGAGTGAAGCACCCTTCTCTGGGTCTGCCATATTATAGGCCTTATAAGTTATTAATGGAAGCTTCTTCATTCCTTTTCTATGACAAAAGCAATCAAAATGTAGGGACTTGAGGGAAGCCAACCGAAAATGAAACAATCCAAGCTCCGGTTGGGCAAGAATTCATAGATCTACATCTTTTCATCTCCTTGAATGCAGCATCCAAGAATCTTGATGAGGTTTCGGTGTTGAAGTTTGATGATGTAGACGACTTCGTTCTCAAACTCAACCTGTCTCTGCCTTGAGTTTTCTGATAGCCTCTTCACAGCAATTTCTTGGCCACTCTTCAGAACACCCTAAAAGATAGAGGTTTTTTGTTCCTTTTTTCCGTTGTGCATTTGTATATGTATGAGCAGATTTAGAATTCCAGAAAATGAGAGTAGTAACCTTATAGACGGCTCCAAAGCCTCCCTCTCTGAGTTTGTTGTCTTCAGTGAAGGTATTTGTCGCGTTCACTATGGTTGTAAGGTCGAACAGAGGTAAGTCTAGATCTTCACTATGGCTTTGACGGGAGAATCCAAAGATTTGTACTGCTAGTAAAAATTAAAGTGAGTAAATTCATCAAATAAAGAGAACTCGTATTGATCTTTAAAAATCTCAAAACATAAGTCAAAGCAACACACATTTGGTTCATTCATATTTTTCAGGCCACTTGGTTCATTGAAATTTCCAAAGAGAGATGATCTGATGAAACTTTGCATTTGATGCAGAGCAGTAACATTTAGAACCTATGCTAACAAGAGTAAAAGATTGACTCTTGTGGATCAAGAAAACCATCTTGCTTGGAAACCATAATTATCTGATAAAAACGAATTTACCATCTCTCCTATACTTTGTGAAAACAACCGCGATGCCGAGAAGAAACACCGCAGACCGCACGGTGCTGACAATGATGCCCGTGCTTTTCCTTGCGCTAGCATTTTTGCTCAAACTGCCACCTTGATACACATTACAATAAATTGAAGATAGAAGTTACTAAGAATCTGACAGTTATTTCAAACTCATTCTCTTCCTTGTGTCATCACGTCGAAAATAACTTAGGGTTTGAACGCATACCAACTTCTGATGCGGCCATCCTTACGTAAATGTCCTGGCTGTTCTCGTTGAACTGCCTAATATCCATCAGGTCACCGAGCCAAAGCAAGCATCCACTTCCTTGCGCTCTAATATCCAAGTTTGAATAAGCTGTGCACGAGCAGTTCCTCAAGCATTTCTGCTCGCATGCTTGAAGGTTCATGCTCTTGTTGAACCACGAATGCCTTGTATCGGGCAAGTTCACTTCATTGTACTTCAGAAACTTATCTCCTCCCTGGCAATCCAGTTCTGTACCCTGGACACACCCGTTTGACCAATCCCCGAATTCCCAGTCGCTCGGGTATTTGGGCATGAATCCTGTCAAGCACACGCATTTTGGAGAGCTCGCAATGTTACAATTCCCATTCCCTCCGCATAATGCATTAGTGTCACAGTCATCCGTTTGGGCAGACGAATACAGTATCCAATCATGTGTCCGATCTACCCAACTGAAGTGCTGAGCGATCCCGTTCCCGTTTAAAACCAGCATCGATGGGACAGAGCTGTTCAGGATATTGAAGTAATAGTAAATTTCGTTTTGGTTGAAGACGAGGACGAAGCCGAAGCTATAAACTGGATTTGGCCTCAACTGAGGGAACCCGCTAAACCGAAGGCCATTCCAAGGTCCCGACCTGAACTGCACTACCGATCTGTTCCTCAGGATCAGCTGTGGATATCCTGAAGAATCAAGCCTATATGTGAAATCACCTAGTGAATGGTCGTCTGCGCTTTTCCACGAGGTCAAGTACCGGTCCAGGCCTTTTGCTCTGTCTATACCAAACTTCATGCCAGCCAGAAACGAATTACAAGGGTGATCAAAACTCTGCCAGAATGCATCATCCAAATCATTGTCATTTCCTTCTTTTACGACAAAAATTGGCCGAATCCGGAAGCTGCGCAATCGGATTCTGGGCCAATCTCGACACACTGGAGGACCAAACAGCCCCATTGGTGCGGTTCAGGAGAGTCAGCATACCCTGAGGAGTGAGCTTCAGGACTCCTGAAGAGTCATTCAGGAAATTCTCTCGTTTTGCGGCCCAAACCACCCTCCCGGCTGATATCTTCTTGTACCATACGCCCACATACCAGTTCTTGGAGCTTCCGGGGCTGAAGAATCCTAGCGCAAAGTTCCCACCGGCGGAGACTATCGTTTGGCCATCTGTGATGTTCTGACCAGCCGAAATGGAGTCCAATGCATAGCTTATCTGCAACACAAGGGACAGGAAGCACAAGCTGTGTAGAAGAATTGGAAAGCACGACTCCATAGATGTTGTTCGGCTGATCCAGTGCTAGACTACCTTCTGATTCATGAGGAAATTAAGAGGGGGGTAATTTGGCTGATTAATCTCTCGTCTGTTTTTGTTGCTCTTTGAAACAGGAATTAACCACAAATGTTGGACCTTGACCATATAAAATGATTATTAAATGATGGGCAACAGCCAGAGTTTGATGAAATTAGGTGTGATTGGTTTCCGGGTTGGACTAGTTCCACCCTAGAACCGGGAACCAAACCAGCTGGAAATAGGAACCGGACTGGACTGGTTAGTCCTGGTCCGGTTCTCTAGTTGGATTGGTTCCCAGGTTGGACCGGTCCGATTTAGGGTGTTAGCAATTTCTTTTTCTTTACTCTTCAAAAGAAAAGGAAAAATTAGAAAAAAAGCATATCGGCGTGGTCCGGTCCGAGCGGTTCGGAATATGGAAACTAAGAACAAGACCGGTTCCCACGGGATCCGCCCAGAGTTGGCCAATTTGGTCTAGATCCCTTGCACGCCCCTAGCTCGGACGCATGACAAGTGCGCGACAAAGACACGATTCCATGTTTGCGACAGCAAGAACAACATACAAGTGATTAGCTTCTAATGCGACATCAATGGATCTATCCCGGGAGCTTGAGATGTTGGGCGGAGGAGATCATATCGGTGAAACAAGAAAGAGAGTCACGCTTTCGCCTCATTAGTGTAATACTGATTAATTGGCCATTAAAGTTAATGAGTTCTGTGGAGATCATGTGGTGAGCTTGTTTTGTATGTTGACCATATTATGACAATAATTGATGATTAATTTATTTAATTTTGATTATGATAGTCTAAATTCAAACGTGCTCAAGATGAATATAATATAATGTAATAAGACAACAGATTGTCAGAATCTTCTTTTAGGGAAAAAAACACAAAGAACTCAAACTATACCCACTGCGACACATTTATCATGAACTTTTTTGTGATATCAAACACCAAATTATGTTCACTATGACATATATATCCTAAACTTTCTTTTTGTGACAAAAAATCTCAAATTTGTACACAAATGATGCATTTATCCTCTGTTAATATTCTGTTAGATAATTTTTCGATCAAAATAATGTCGTTTTTATTTTGCTTAAGCCATGCAGGTGTCATGTCAATACTGTTTACTTTCTAACGTCCATATAGAGAGATTGTTAACGGTTCTCATTGATAAAACTTTGATGAAGGGTAAATGTGTCATACATGTATAAATTTGAAATTTTTTGATATTACAGAAAAAAGATTAAGATAAATGTATTGTAGTGGGCCTCGTTTAAGGTTTTTGGTAGCTTTTGCTCTATTTTTTTTTTTCAAAAAAGTTACATTTGGTCTGTTGTTTTCGATTTCACTTTTCATAGTCAAGCCTAAGATTGTCTCCAAATCCTCTTTTAGGGTCCGTTTGACAAGTTATCAAATAGTGATAATTTCTATTTTTTTGTTTTTAGAATCAGTTTGGGAACAGAAATCTGTTTGTTTAATTTTTCGTTCCCAAGCATAAATTTGCAAAAAATTGTTCCCAGAATTAGTTTTGCAACATAATCAAGAAGCAACAAAAAGTAGCTTCATGATTGTGGGAATAATTTTTCCATTTTTGATTATTCTTGGTTTTCTTCTTCTTTCTTAATTTGTTCTTCTTTTTCCAAGCTTGCCGTCGGCCCTAGCCATGAGCGATTGGCCACAAGCCAGGGTTGACGAGGGCAACTTGCGGCCATGATGGTGAGGCCTTGCCGTCACGACCTAAGCGAGGGAGATGGGTCGCGACGGCAAGGTCGACCTCGCCTTGGCTGGGCGAGGGTTGACCTCGCTTAGATCTGGCGAGGAGGGGCACGATGCCCTCGCCTGCCCTGGCCCGTGGTCGGTTACCGGCGTTGGCGACCGGCCATGGCCAAGTAAGGAAAGGGAAAAAAAGAAAAAAAAAAGAAAGAAATGTTAAAAAATTTAAAATATTATTGATACAAACAAATTTTGTATAGTTACCAAATGCATTTTTGTTTTTTTTCTATTCTAAAAATATAAATTTCGGGCAGTTACTAAACGTTTTCAAATACTTAGAAATTATTCTTGAACACTAAATAAAAAAAAAAATCATTTTTGTATAGAATCAGTTTCCGGCTACATAATCATTGCCTTGTGCATCCTTACTATCTCAACTGTCATACCTGAAAGAAAACATTGAAGGAAATTGAGAAAATGAAAAGGGCTGCATGGACCTATGACGTGCTCTCTAGGGCAACTTAAGGATCGTCTCCACGTGTCGAGATCATTCAGTGGAGTACGGAATAATCCCGAACTGTAAATAATCTCTTAGCCACCACCCATCGAGGCTAGTCATGGCCACGGTTCGGAACCGGTGGTTCCGGTTCGTGGCCAAGTATGAACCGGAATCGAAACCGCCAGGGGCGGTTCCGGTTCTTGGCCAATTCCGGCTACGGTTTAGGTTTGCAACCGGTTCCGGGCCGGTTCATAATTTTTCTTTTATGTTTTTTTTTTTCCTTTTCCTTTTCTTTTTTTTTCTTTTCTTCCTCCGCTGACCATAGCTGGGGCCGGCTGAGGTCGCCGGCCTCAAGTGAGGCTGCCCTCACCGGCATCAGGCGAGGGCCACCCTCGCCTAGGCTAGGCGAGGCCGGCCTTGCCCAGCCCAGGCGAGGGCGGCCCTCGCCCGACGCCGGCGAGGCTAGCCTCACTTGAGGCCGATGTCCTCCACCGGCCCCGGCTATGGCCGGCGGAGGAAGAAAAGGAAAAGGAAAAAGAAAAGGAAAAAAAATAGAAAAGGAAAAACATAAAAGAAAATAATAAAAAAATTAAAAAGTTACTGTTCCGGTGACGGAACATTATTCAATATAAATTGTAATTAAAATGTAAATTATAATCAAATTTGGGGACAAAAAGACAAGAGAGAAAGAGAGGGCTTGAACTTAATAAATTATTATTAAACACATTACAATTCGTTACAACGATCTATAAAAAAAGGAGCACAATATATATGCCATAAAATGACCTCAAAACCTAAACATTTCGTGCATAGGGGACCAAAGGTCACATGTCGTCGGATTATACTTCGGTTTTCTTAAGCTCACGTAGGCGTATCCGGTATGAAAAACAAGGGTTCCCGAAATATTTGTCAACTCCAATAGTTCTTTTACCCTTAATCATCACTACCCGTTCCAGTACTAGTACCGGTACCGGTAGTGGTAGTATCTCCGTCGTTAAAGAATTCGAATTTATTATTCCGATCTATCTCCTGTTACCGGTATTGAGCCTTCGTCCAATCAGCAACACAAGCTTGCATCTCCATTGATTCTGGAGCTAATCTTGAACGATGTTCGTTCAAAATATTATCTCCGGCATTGAATGCTTGTTTGACCGCAACCGTGGAATAAGGGGTTGAAAAAATATGTTTTGCAATAAGAGAAAGGATTGGGTATTGGCTTGCGTGCCTCTTCCACCAATCTAAAATTAAAAAATCTGTACTACTTTCGGATTCAGTAAACTCAAATGAAATGATTAGATAAATCTCTAATTCAAAAATATTTCCTATTACTCCATTTTGTTTTTTTTTGTCTATGTAATAAAAGTTGGTATCCTCTACTAATTTTACCTGTACTGTCATTTTGTATATCCGTAGATTGAGAAGATCTAATATCATCTAAATTATATTTAGTATAAAATTCATTATATAATTATATTACTACGTTTTTAACCTCACGTACTATGGTTGTAACATTTATCGCATCATAATGTAAACATTGATAATACGTATGCAAAAAATTACTTAAGCCATCCAATTTATAACGCGGATCAAAAACACAAGCAACTAAATAAATAATGTAAATTTCGCTATAATAATGTAGCCACTTCATTTACATCGCAACTATAATATGTTGTAATTCAACATCATTTTCATATTCATAAAAAATTCCAACAATATTAATACACTCTACTAAAAATAAATATGTAGTAGGATAATAAACACCAGACAAAATATAAGTTGCATCATTAAAAACCTTTAAAACATCTAAAATTTTTTTGCAAATATCCTATTCTTGTGGGTATAAATCAATATGAGGTATATTATTAGAAATGAATGCACATAATAAATCTTTATATGTTAAAGATTTACTAAGCAAGTGGAAAGTAGAATTCCAATGAGTTGGAACATCTTTTGGAAATCTGTTTGGCTTTTTGCCATTTTCTCTACAAAATCTACCCCTTTCTTTCATTTTTTGGGGATGTTTCTATAAAAATTGAATCGCCGTTTTTATTGGTTAAAAAAAAATATCAAGATTTTTCAAACTATCTTGCACACATAAATTTAAAACATGACAAGCACATCTAACATGAAAAAATTTTCCACAAAAAGCGAGTTTACAAATATTTTCTAAATCGGCAATTGAAGCGGTATTTGCCGCGGCAATATTAAAACCAATTGAAAAAAAATTATTAAGTAAGTAATATTCTTCTAAAATTTGCCTAATTATTCTATAAATATTATTTGCCATATGCTTATCATCGAAAACTCTAAATGCAATAACTCTTTTTTGAATGCTCCACTCATCATCTATCCAATGACATGTTATGCCTATGTAAGAATGATTTTGTCAATGATCACTCTAAATATCATTACCTATATGCAAGCATCAATTAAATTGCATAAAAAAGTTTTGTAAATCTTTTTTTCCATTTTTGTAAAGATCTTTAATTATTCGTTTAGTTGAATTTCTAGGAACACGTTTTGCTTGTGGAGCACATGCTTTTTGTACAAATTCATTAAAATCAAATCTTTCTCCAAAATTAAATGCTAAATGCTCAACGGAAATAAATTTGCTTAATTCTTTCTTATAAGTTTTTTCATTAAAACGAAATAAATGGGAAGTGTTAGGATTGACGTATCCGGAAATTTGTTGTTGTCCGATATCAATTCCCGTTTCGATTGGATGTTTATTTCTAAGATGTCGTTTGAATGTTCCATATCCATGTCCACCTGTATATTTATATATTTTCCCACAATATTTACAAATTATATCATATCTTTTTTGACAAATATCAAACCTTTCCATTCTCGTGAAGTGATTCCAAATGTCAGATGTAAATTCCCGTTCCGCTTCCTTTGTTGTAGATATTTCGGCAGGAGGATGAAAACTTTCTTGCGTCGGGACGTGCTCCACATTGGGAAAAATGTTGATTTAATCATCTTGAAAATCTACATATTCACAAGGATCAAAAGAATGATGGGATTCCGTCGTGATATTCTTATCTTTGCCAGTTGGCACTCGACTTCCATTTGCCATTTTTCGAGTGGAATGAGAGAATTGAGCGGATTAATTAGGAGAATTAAGAAAGAATTGCGTTGATTGAGAAAATTGAGAGAATTTAAGAGAATTTGAGAGAATTTAGAGTATTGAGAAAATTTGAGACTTGAGAGAAGAGAATTTGAAAGAATTTGAGAGAATTGTGAGTATTGAGAGAATTTATAAAAAAAAAAATGATAAGAAAATTTAGGATTAAAAAAAAAGAAAAGATAACCGTTGCAATTTTGCAACAGTTATTATTATTTTTTTTAATTTTTTGCCCGTTTGGGCATTGGTCGTTGCCCGCAGCAGGGCCTGCAAAGATGCAGGCCCTGCTGTGGGGGACTTTTTTTTTAAAAAAAAAATTTTCCCTGTAGCAGGGCCTGCAGACGTGTAGGCCCTACTGTAGAGGGGTTTTTTTTTTAAAATTTTGCCCGTTGCCAGGGGCTGCCTTGGCAATGGGCCGCAGTAGCAGGGCCTGCAGATGTGCAGGCCCTACTAAAGCTTCTTCTTCTTTTTTTTTTTTTTTGGAATCGAGCTCGGAACAGGTGGTTCCGGGCCGGTTCCAAAATTTCTGGAATCGAAACCAAGCCCGTAGGGCAGGGGCCGGTTCCAATTCCAAACCGCGGGCCCGAGTTTGACTGGGCCGGTTTCGGGTCGAAATCAGCCCGTGGCCATGACTAATTGAGGCTAAGAATTTGTAGGTTTTTTTTTATGGTCTTTGTGTGATTTGATTGGTGTCCATGTGTCAAATTATGTTTGGAAGGTAACCTATGCTGGGTCAGGTGGTACCCAAAACCTACCTACTCCTAAACATCTCTCCCTTTGTCCAGCTTCAGTCAAACAAGAATGTTATCGGCAACAAGATTAAAAAAACTATTAGCATTATTATTGGAGGTAAAAAGTTACTAAAAACTTCAAATTATACCCATCTTGATACGCTTATCCTAAATCTTTTCCTGTGACAAAAGATCTTAAAGTTGTATTAATGTAATACATTTATTTTCCGTTAAGATTCCGTTAAATGATTTTTCATCTAATATAATGTTGTATTTATTTTACTAAAACATATCAACATTGTTTGCTTTCTAGTAACCATGTAAGCAAATTCTTAATAATTTTCATTGACAAAACTTTGATGAAGGGCAAGTGTGTCACACAGGTACAAATTTAGAATTGTTGGTGTTACAAAAAAAGTTTGGGGTAAATGTGTTATAGTAAGTATAACTTATGATTTTTAATGGCTTTTGCCCTATCATTGGAGGGAACGTGTAGAAACCATGAACTTATTCAATGGGTTAGTGACTAGAACAAATATTTTTTTTTTTGGTAAGGGACTAGAACAAATATTGATAATTATTGTTCTCAACTTTCAAAGAAGTCACATGGTTTTTATGTTTTATATAACAAGGATAATGCCAAGTATATTTGTTTAATTTGGGAAATCGATATGCTAACTATACGTGACAGATGCTTACGAGGGTTGTTGAAACGATTCACCTATTTGAATTCATGCTTTGTAGTTGGCCTGTTAGTACCATTTTGCTAGACTGATTGTAGTTGTGTTAAAGTATATTCCACGCCACTTTTCACAGGATTGATATACTCTTTATATGCATGCAATCTTCCTCTGCCTATTAACTTAAATTTTTGAGTTTGACTTTCTAACGTGGTATCAAAACTATGTTCCGATCCGGTTTATTTCATGTGTAGCCTCCCATGTATCAAATTTGCATATCCTTTTTTTTAATGCTCTTTATATCAATGTGGTTTCTCTTTGCATATTAGCTTAAGTTTTTTTAGTAGTTCTTTCTAATATATAATGTAACTTTACACTTTTCCAATCAAGTTATTCAATCTTGTTTTGCTTCTTATCATGTCGCTCCCTTTACTTATTGTCAAAATATTGATTGAGCTAAAGTTAAAAGATCAAGAAAGGGAGTTTAGACAATACTTTTTTAGTGGGGCTGTTGAGCCATCTTATTGAAAGTGAATATATAATTTATTGATCGGATTGAAAAAAAAAAATGAAGGTCGAATGATGTTTTTATAGAGTTTTAGACTAGGAGCTCTTCCTTCTTTCTTCTGCTAACAAACAGTATTTCCTTTTTCAAGTAATAATTTTGCGCACTTCTCTTGACAAAATACCAAAGAAATGTGAATGGAATCAGTTCAGTTGGATGCACGGGCAGAAATATCTTTTTTCAATAAGATAAAGACATCCGCACTTTTGATTTGACTAATTACATAAATTCATGCAAACAAACTGCCCTATCCACTTGCATCACGAGGTAAAATTTCGTCCATAAGCTGGCGGGAGCGACTGTAAGATTATTTATGTGAAATGGGTTGGGATTGAATAAAAAAACGGCTATCTCAATATGAAGTCAACTTGATCATGAGCAACAAAAGAAATAATGTATGACGCAATAACAAAATTAGTCATAGAGTACAATATACATTCATAAAGAAAACATATATGGACAACAGACATATGCACGTAGAGATACAAATCAGAAACACAGGACAACAAACAAATGAGTGTAAAGATACAAACGGTAGCTCCAAAACTGGCACCAACAAAAACCCCAAGAGCAGGTCTACTTCAATCAGATGTTCCTGGAAATGTCACTGTACAATTTTGACGCACTGCCACGGAGCCAAAATCAATGACAGACTGTTTTCCTCTCAAATGACCACCTACAATGATCGATCTCTTAAAAAAACAATGACTACTGCAAAGAAGAAGAAAATGGTGAAAGGAATACCGGTGAAGAGTATACTTGCATTTCTAGTTAGAAAGGATACAAGGATTATGAATCAAACCAAGAATCTATCAACAGGAAAAGGGACTGAGGGGGTTGTTCTGATTGCTTGATGGGAGGGTGATGTTTTCTTCTATGGTTTTCCTATTAGGATCTTATCATGCTTTTGTAACATTTTGGCTACTACTGCTCAAGTGATATGTTTATTAGCAAATGTTAACTTTCTGTTGATGTAACAACATCCTTTTGTTGTTTCATCTGAATGCAATGCTGTTTGGTCTGAATCCAAGCTACGGTTGATGGAACAATGGCTTTTATAAATGTACCCAAGTTTGTAAGCAGTGCACGTTGCCATCCATTCATGCTTTTTTGTAAGCTGCTAATGGATGTGCTTAACGAAGTGAAACTAATAGATCGCTTGTCAAAAGTTGAGGAACATCAGTGATCAGGGTCACTCGTGAACTTGTGAAAGTTCTAGTGTCCACTTCAATCCCATGCACAAAGTAGCCAAAACTAGACACAAAAATATGAATGGTGATGGGGTTATAGCTGAAATTGAATCAGAACAATCATACAGATAATAGAAAAATTGACATACAAGTTTATCTAGGTTCACCCTAGAATAGAGCTACGTCTTGCAAAGGGATTTCACTATAATATTTAGGTTTTCAACCACAATCACTCGTTACGATGATCTCTCATACGAGTATAATATATATATGACTTAAAATAGGCCTAAAGCCCAAGTCTATCCAAATTCTTTTGATCCCACAACAAACGAGTTAGCAAACCCGTTGTTCGGTCGGCAAGACCCCCGTTTCGGGGGCACTACCCCCGAACCCTTGCATTTCATGCGTAGGGGTCACATGTTGTCGAATCATACTTTGGTTTCCTTAAGCTCATGTGGGCGTGCCTGACATGAAAAACAAGAGTCCTCGAAATATTCGCCAACTCCAATAAATGGAAGGTAGCGTGCTTGACGTCAGGTTGACCTAAACCTACTTAACAATCTCATGAGGCTACTTAAGTTAAAGCAAGGTTCACATTTTGTCTTTTCTTCGTCCAACTTTAGCCAGTTAGAGTAATTAAATATTAAATCACGCTTTCATCCAAAAGCTTAAGCCTTTAGAATAGTTGGCAGCGGTCTCACAAAATCTCACACAGTCTAACAAAGAATTTACAATTTATTTGGATTGCGAACAAAAATGTCGTGAACAATAAGATTGAAAAAAAAAACAATTCGGAGCATCGTTGAAGGAACGTGCAAAAATCATGAACTTACTAAAGCGGTGCGATCTGTACAATAATTGCATTTGTAATTACTACCCTCAAAACTTTCAAACAAGTCACATGGTTTTCATGTTTCATATATCAAGGATAATGTCAACTATATTAGTCTAATTTGATAAAATCGATATGCTAACTAAATGTGACAAAAATATTTTTCATATAATTATTATTTCAAGCGATACGAAAGATCATATTTAGAAAAATATTTTTCAAATCATTCATTTTCCGTAAAACAAATGGGGCCTCAATTTCATTTTCACTTATGCTCACGTCGCTCCCTTCACCTATTGGAAAAATATTGATTGGGCTAAAGTTAGGGAGTATTGGAGGAAGATTCGACAAAGATTCAAGTGAAAATAAAACTGACTAATTCAATTAAAATGAAATTGTAGGGTGAACGATCTTTTTAAAATGACCATGAAGTTTAATGATCGTGATTCATGTAACATGCCTTCTGATTTTTATTTTTTTTTAACAATCAGGTTTAAGGGCCAGATGGTAGCTCTTCCTTCTTTCTTCCGCTCCTAAACAGTATTTCCTTTTTTAAATGATAATTTTGTGCACTTCTATTGACACCTAATTTTTAGCCGACGCGTTATTAAAAATAGAAAATTCGAGATTATGGTTTCCGATCGCGACGGAACCCGTTTCTTGAGCAAAAAGTGTCATTTTTAAATTCTGTCTGTTGGGCAGACTTTTGTAAACAATTTCCTATTCATTTTATGCAAAAACCCGAAAGGTCAAATGGTTGATTTTTGGGTTGACTTTTTGGTCAACCCTTTGACTAAAAGTCAACCCCGGGTCAAATTGGGGCTTTTCATATAAAAAAATTTCTTTCAAGTTTAATTTCACTTTAGAAGTGGAAATTTCAAAAAATTTCAAAGATTTGATCATAAAATCAATTTTCTAGTGAAAAGTCAACTAGGGTTTGACTTTTTGGTCAAACTTTTGACCAAAAAATCGAAAAATGCAAAAATTCAAAAATCATCTGATTTTACATTCAATTTACCTTTGGCATTTGAAATTTTGCAAAAATCGATTTAGAATCAACTTTTTTCCAATTTGCGAAATTTGATTCAAAATCGGCAAAAAATGAAATTACTTTATTTCTAGTTATTTTTTAGGTCAGTTTTCTTCACGACATTTGATCTAGAGGTCATCTTATATTCAATTTTGAAACCAATTTTGTAATTCCAAGCCAAACACAAAAACCCCCAATTTTGGCCATAAACAGTGATTTGAATCGATTCTTCATGATTTGCACAATTGACACACGATTGAGCCCAATTTCTTATATGAAATCCAAATTCAAAATCAATTTTGGAATATTCACATGAATTTGAGTCAATTTGATCAATTTAGTGATCCAATGATCAAGTAGTCTAAGAGTAATTGGTCCAATTAGTGCAATTCAACTTGACCCACTCTAGACTAAGATTCAATTTGATGAATTGTGACTCAATTCGGTTAATTGGACTTCAATTAAGTTTTTTAGTCTTGCTTGGCCATGCAATTACCCAAATTCAAGAGTAATTGAGACAAACAAGCTAAATTGGATCAATTTGTGCATAAATTTCAAATCGGTTCAATCTAATTTGATTCGATATTAATAGGCTCAATTAATCATCAAATCACACAAAATTGGAACAAATGAATCAAAGATTGAACTAGTTCAATCAGGCCAAATTCGGGATTAACCGGCTTAACTCGATTTGATTCAAATTGAACCAGTCTGATCGGATTGGCCATTTTTCGGTTAAAAATTCGGAGACCGCGATCCATTCCGACTAGCCAAGGCCGGCCCCATCCCTTTGAGCTCAAAAATTACAAAAATGCCCTTGATCAAAAATTACAAAAATGCCCCTAAGTGAAAATTACCAAAATGTCCTTCCTTAAGGATTAAGCAAATTAATTAGGGGATAAGCGAATCAATCATGGCCATTCATCTAGAATTGATCATATCCATCCATAGTGCCATGTCACCAATCCTTAGCCCATAAGGAATATTTTTAATCATTAAGGATGCATTCTAAACCATTAGATCAATCTAAGGGCTAAGATTCAATGTTGGAGGGAGTATATAGTATTTTTTCCCTCCAAAATTAAAGAACTCTATCATTTTTCAGATCTGGTTTCTCTCTCTCTCTCTCTCTCTCTCTCTCTCTCTCTCTCTCTCTCTCTCTCTCTCTCATACTCTCTCACGTATCTCTCTCTCTCTCTCACTCTCTCTCTCGGCCGCCGGCCATATCTTCATCGCCGGCCATTTTCCGGCGGATCATCGGCGATCCCGAACCTCCAGCAGCATCCTCGGCGTCTTCATGTCACTGTGGTGGCCGGATTCTCGTTAAACGGCCATCGGATCGTGTCTTTTGATTTGATTCTTCGTTACTAGCTCGATAGTGCAAAAACGGACCGATTCTCACTTAGTTTGTGCGATCTATTATCATAGGTTGGCTGAGCTTTCCGAGACTTTTCCGTGCTGTATTTGATCTGAACACGGAGGCCGGATCGCTTGATTTTGCGCCGGAGCATTGTTGAACAAGGTAAGTTCACTTGAACATGATTCTGCAAATTCGTGTATACTGGGCCTGCATGCTTGTAATGCCGATTTCAGCTCATTAATGTCGAAATCTTGTGAAGTGATGAACTAGAGAATCGTAGAGCACGTCTTAAGCTTCGATTTGATATATCATATGCCTTGATCGGACTTGATTTGCTATGTCAAAACCATTTTGGAAGTTAGGATCAGAATCTGGAATGTAATGTGCAGATCTGTTCTGATGATATCCTGATTGATGTTGTGCTGTTCTATGATTTTTCTGATTTTCTAAGATCATTTTTTGAAAAAATTTTCTTCATGAAAGTTGTAGATCACATCTTAATCTATTCATCATAAAATTTTCATAAAATTTCAAGCATGTTAGCATGGTACGATCTGCAACGTCATCTAGGTGTAGATCGGGTGACAGACTGTTTTTGATTGACCTTCGTGTGTTATTCGATTTTCATAAATTCGTGTGTTCAAAATCTGAAAAAGTCTTCTTCATAAAAGTTCACACTGAGATCAAGATCTTTCCATTAATACTAATTTCATCAAAATCAGAGGTCATTTGGATTTTCAAAAGAAATTTTCACAATCCGATCAGTATCTGTGTCCAGATCTGATTCTCATTCCTTAAGAGTTCAGAAGATGTTTTTCCAAATTTGATAAAGTTAGAGTCATTTTTTGCAAAAAATCAAAACTACAAAGTTGTTCATTGGGGTCTCATTATGTTGTATGAAGAATTTGAGGGCCAAATAGCAATTTTTGAAGGGTCAATTTGCTCAAAATTTCATAAAAGGTCTTCTCGGGCTAAAATGTGATTTGCAATTGAGTCCTTCGCAAAAACCGAATTTTATAAAAATTTGGAGGGCTTTTTAGCAAAATATCAAAACACGAGACTTGTTGCACACGGAGAATCCTAACTGCACAAAAATTCTCACGTGGTGTTGATAAGGTTTGATATTTTTCCCACCATTATTTTGAAATCATAACAGAATCGGATCTAGTCTGTCACCGAGGGTAAATTTATCATTTTCGGGAAAATCGGCTAGGAATTAGGAAAAATGGTCTTCTTGACTTTTGATTCTCATGTCATGAGCTTTCTAATGACACCTGAATCACTTCATTTGGACATCATTAGAGTAGTTAATCACATCTGAACAGAAGCAATCTGAATTTGATAAAAACTGAATAAGTGGTCTTCTTATGAAGCCCACTTCTCATTGTTTGATTGGCTTCGCCGGTGCCACCGCCTGTCGCCGTTCGTCCGTCGTCCACTCAAGGTAGCCGTTCAACCACAGCCCGTAGCCACTTCGCCGTCGCCGCACCGTGGCTGTTTGCTGGCACCTTGCTTAGCTTTTCTTGCTTAGATTAAAGGCAAGTTTCTCTCTCTAAACTTTGATTAGGATGATTGATTGTTGATGGATGTAGTTTAGGGGTTAGGGTGCTAATCGTGGTTGTTGGTGGCTGATCATGGCTGTTAGTGGCTGTTGCATGTTGGATTAGACATATGTGAATGAGTTTTGTGAGTTGGAGATCCATGGGTGTGAGCTAGAACTTGAATCTTGGTTGTTTAGTTCAAAACTCGGATTCGTGACTATTGTACCCATCCGATTTACTATTTTTGTGGAGAATCTTGTGGGCCGAATTTGAGGAAGTTTTCTTCATAAAAGTTGCTCCCAGGATCCTGAAGTATAATATAATTTAATTTTGGAATTTTTCGAAACCATTTGGGTTGCATGAAAACCCATTTTCAGACCGTTTTAAAACTGCAGAAATTACTGTTTACCCGACCTTTTGGTCTTTCCAAATTTTTATAAAATTTTCCAGATCTATTTTCGATAAACTTCATTCATAAAAGTTTTTTAGACTCTTTTATAAAACTTATAAAAATTTCAAAGCTTTTCAAAGTGATTTGGGTATTGAAAGAAATGTATTTTGACGACAAAATAGTTTTTTAGAAAGAAATGATTCTGGTTTGATTTCAAGTGACAAAAAGACATGGTTGCAGATTGAACTAGGTTTCGTGTTCTTAATAAGAAATGTTTATGAAGATGTTTTTTACGATATATCCAAAATTCAAAATTTTTGAAGTTCATTTACTATTTATTTTGATGGGATTTCGGTTACTGTGCAATCTGCCCAGATTTACCCTGATTTTATGGATGTCCATTTTTATGAGTAGAATGGTGCTTGATAGGTGACCTAAAAGGTGCTTATGTACGTATGACTTGATATTGAATACTCAGTGTTCATGTTGATTGATTGGCTGATTTTGTGATGATTGGTGTTGTCAAGACCGAGAATGATTTAATGGTGATCATGCGTTGTGATTGAGTTGACATGTATGATATTTAAGCATGTGGTAAACGTGAAACTTGATGTGTACGTGATGTGCACGTGATCACCAAAAAACCTTGATGCGTTTTATACGGGGTGCAAATAAAATATGGTGTGCAAATGTGCTCGTGTGATCACATTATCCCTGATGCATTTTGTGACATTTCGAAATTTTCACCAATTGAAATTTATTGAATAATTGAGTTTTATGAGATGTGCTCGCAGTAAATTCTTGCCCGGAACTGATCATTCCTGAGAATGCTAACCATTAGGGAAATGCTATTAGGGAAAATTAAATTCGCGCGATTAAAGAAAATTCGATCGTGAATGGATTTCAACCATTAAATCGCGTAAGTGATATTTTGAGCCACTGTTGGCCGATCCAAGGATAATTAGGGGTCAGTTCGCCACTGTCTTAGTAGTGGATCGCGGGTGATTCCGTTGGACCACGAAACTAGTTGACGAATGATTCCGAAATTATTCCGAACGATCGTACCCCTCGGATCAAGTGATTGATCTTCGCGATTTTAATGACAATCGAAGTCGTCATACACCGAACGGACTTGCATGTGACTTGATTTCGTATCAGTCACGAGTCGATTCTGCGAAATTCCCCGGCAAGCTGCCCGTTAGCTTGAGAAACGCTCGAGTTGCGTTTAATAGAATTTAATTATTGGATTTTTGCCCAAATTGGACATCGAAAAATTAGGAAGTCGCGACGGAACGTTAGGATGACGTTGTACGTGACACGTGTGAATTTTTGATGCGCTCGAATCCTTTGGAAAAACTCGATTGGGACAAGAAACAGAGAAAGTGACTAAAATAACCCTAAAGGTTATTAAAGGACAAGTTTTAAGGGTAAAGGGTATTTTGGTAATTTTGCCCCAAAATTTTGATTGGACAATTTTACCCTTAGGTTTTTGGAAAATTACAAGTATGCCCTTGGATATTTTTGTGTAAGAATCGATCTCGGCCGTCGAATCAAGATAAGATCGAATTTGGACCGTTGGATTAAAATTATGAGACAAGGGTAATTTGGTCTTTCCACCTTTGGTCCAACTTCTCTATTTAGGTCCAAATTGTCAACTCTCTTTCTCTATTTTCCTCTTTCCCCAATTGCCTTGAGCCCCTCTCCCGTGAAGCCCTCCCCTTTAGATTTTTTTTCTTCATTTGGCCGTAAGTTCATTTGACCGTTTCTCTCCATCACCGGCGCCGCCGCTTGCCACACCGCTGGACCGCCACCTTGTCGTTGCTGTGCCGCCCTCCAACCTCGCCGTCTCTCTCTCTTTCCCCTCTCTTTCTCTCTCTCTTGCCATGACCCATTTCCCGGCAGTGCAAGACCACGCCGCCGCCGCCAGACCGCCGCCATGCAAGCTGGAAACCACCGTGAGTCGTTCGCCTTCGCCGTAGAGCGCTGCCGCTTTCCGTTCTAGCCGTTTTAGCCTAGAACACGGTAAGTCATACTCTAATCCCGATTTAGGATTTTGGGTATCACCGAATAATTTGATTTTGGGTGAAATTGGACTTGTGCGGGTGCGGAATGTTGGGGCTTTAGACTGGGAATGTATGGTGGGCCTTAAGGAATTAATTTAGAATTTTTGGAGGACAATTTGAGGGAATTTCAAGCTAAAAATCACTGTTCACGAGCTGTGATTAACTGTTCACGAAGCTGTGATGCTCGGTTCGGGACGCAAGTTGGATTTTTAGAACCATTATTTAATGGTGAGAAAGTCCCGTGAAGGATCGAAATTAATCCGACGCCATTTGGTGTGAGAAAAATGGCAATTACCGTAGTTGAGGCGTGTTTGATTTATTTATAAATTGTGATGATTTAATTGAGAGTGTTGTTGTGCAATTGAGTGACTGATTATGCTGCACACGTGAGTTGATTAAATTAATTGTTAATATTGCCCATGTGAATTATTGAGTGAGCACTGTCTGCGTGTGACTTAATGCATGCACGAATCGCATGTGATGGGCTAGTCGCGTGTAGTAAATGCATATCGAGCATGTGCATGAGTAAGGAGAAGTGTGGTGTGACAAGTGATAGTGGGAAAGTATGTGAAGGTGTGATAGAACGAGAATGGGATCGGGCCGAGTATCGTAAACTCGGGCAGCGATCACGTAGGTCTATTGCATTTGGCACAGGCTGAGACTTGAAAAAGCATATATGAGAATCAATCCGAGGTACAATCAGCTCAGATGAGACCGGGATTGGACCGAGGCATCATAAGCTCGGATTCCAATCATGTAAGTCTGTCGCATTTGGTGTGGGTTGAATTAGGTTCTAATCACGTAGGCCTGTCGCATTTGGCGTGGGCTGAGTTAGGTTCTAATCACGTAGGTCTGTCGCATTTGGCGTGGGCTGAGTTAGGTTCTAATCACGTAGGCCTGTCGTATTTGGCGTGGGCTGAGTTGGGATCGGGCCTGGGGCGTGTGATGCTCAGGTCACGATCGGGGCTTGAGGTGTGAACGAGTACACGAGCTGGAAGTGATGTGATGAATGATCGCAGTGTGCTTGAGGCGTGTACTTCAATGTGGGCCACTAGCGAGGATTGAGAAAGCAGAAAATGAGAATGGAAGGAAAAGTGGGATGAGAATTGGCACATACGCGTGTTGCATACGACGTGATCGTGATTGAGTACGAATGTGCGCATTTTTGAGCTTGACAGTCTTTATTGATGTGCCTATTTTGTGATATGGGTGTACGTGAATGTGTGTGATTGTGCAATTATTTGGAGGTACGTGATAGCCTAGGTTGGGTTTAGGGGTGTACTTGCTGAGATTTATTCTCATGGTTGTGTAAACCAAACAATTTTCAGAACTCAGACCCGATCGATGAATCCTCCACCACCACTACCCCCAGTACGTTTTGGAGTTCTAGTGCATACAGAATATGAGGTAGCAGAGTTTCAAATGGGAGACAGAATGACTTGGATAAGGCATACGACGACTATGTTAGTAAAAGTAGGATTACCATTATGGGAAACGAATGTTTTTGTAGCCTGGTATTTTAGGGATGCGGACGGAGACGAATTTGGCCCAGTTAGGGGCTTTGATGTACCATACGATCTGGTTGGGGACTGGGACCCGGCCGCCGTGCCCTCTTTTGATGGAGAATTAACGAGTATTGAGGTAAGCTTGGCTTAATTTGGTATGCATCAGGACCCTACTGTACAAGTATCCTCAAGGGCGGAACATGTACCTGAACCTGAAGTGTCACGGGTCGAGCATGACCCAATGGACATTGACCTAGAGCCTATTTCTGAGGAAGGACCTGGTGAGGCAGAACCTGAGGAAGAACCGGAGAACCATCCTGCAGAGTCTGAGGAAGTACTGGGTGAGCTAGAGTACATACTCCCTTTCGAACAATTTTTGGACCCCAACTACGAGCTTGAGGTAAATTTCTGGGATATTTTAGCCGAGGAGTATCAGAAAGCAGCTCTAGCGGAATCAGGTGATATCAATAACCCTATCGTTATAGAAGCAGAACTTGAGTCTTCAGAGGATCAGATGGGTCAGGAAAGTTCGGAATCGGATAACGAGGAATCGGATTCAGAATGGACACCAAGTAAGGGAAGACGAGGTTAGAAGGGTTGTTGGACGGCCAGGCCATGGATTGGGTACCATTTTTGGAAGTTAAGACCAAGTCATCGACTCTTTTGATGTTGATAGCGGTAGTAGTTGTGCACTGGTATACCTAAGTTTGTTTTATTGTACATGTAAAGAAACAGGTTTTATCAAGAAATGGAAATGCGTATATATTCTCCCAATATTTCCTCAGTTTAATTTTTGTTCGGGTGTTTTAAGGTTTCCGTGCACGCAATTAAATCTCTGATGTTTAGATGAGGTCGGCAACTCGCAACTGATCGACCAGAGGCGGGATGTCGCAGGCTCGACGGGAGCTCGGGGCATGACACATTTTACAAGGGGAACTGAACCCGTCCTGAGACGTGTTATGTAGGACGATGCCCGGTTATACTGGAAGACTGCCAACCTGATACATTTTACGTAGGTTGTGCCGTAAGAGGAGATGGTGTTGCTCCTGAGGCGTGTTACGCGGGCAAAATACACTAAGCCTAATGCATTTTGACGCGAGCTGTGGAAGTATTGTTGGACCTGAGACGTGTTTACGCGGGTCAAAGATTGGTTGCTAGTTTTTTGACCTGAGGTGTATTTACACAAGTCAGAGATTGATTTTTTTTTTTGAGCTCGAGGCGTATTTACGCAAGCTGTGGAAGGACTGGACCTGATGCGCTTTTGTGCGGGTTGTGAATAATCTGGACACGTGTGTTGGAGTGCATTGATGAATGCAAGGTGTTGAGCTTGAGAATGAGAGTGTTCGGATTATTGTAAGTGCGTGAGCATGGATTGAATGCTCCTTGAGAATGAGTGTATTTTTGTGATGATTGTCATGTTGTTGTGGTTGGACTAACATGTAGGGCTTGTGTATGTGCTGAGGCAATGTAAGAATGCCTGTGATTGTGTTATGACATGTTTGTTACGGTAGACTTGCATGTTTAGGACGATCCGTAGGCAACTTATTCTTCTAAACGAGATTTAGGGAGTTTACTTGCTGAGTTATTTCACCCCCATAGTTAAACATTTTCAGGTTGGAGTGACGATTAGTCGTCAAGTGAAGTTCAGAGGTCAGGGATGTCATTGTGCCTTGGATGTACCATGCTTTTCGGATACGCGTTGCTCTAGAGGAGTTAGGTTAACCCGACCCTTTTTGTACATGGGGACCCTTTTGGAAGTCTCCTTGTGTTAGACTTGCTTTTGTAAACTTCCTTGGGTTAACAATGTGTTTATGAAAGTTGTTTTGTTGATATGTATCCCTACTGTCTCCTTGGCTACCCCGAGTTATATGTGATGTTGATAGGGAGTTATAGTTCGTTTCAGCAAGCGTATGATCATAAGTGAATCGATCGGGTTGGCGATGCGTCCTGGGACATCTTATTCAAATAAACTAGCTTGGGGTGTCGTGTGCTCATTGGGGTTCAGGGCGTGATAGATTATGTCCTTGAGAGGATTATGTTCAAGTACATTGAGTTACATGTTGATATGCAGAGGGGGAGATTATCTTCGGATGTTCAAGTACATCGAGCTATATGTTCAAGTACATGGAAAATGTAGATGAATGTATTTCATTTTCATATTATTATTATATTTTGATCACATTGAGCTATATGTTCAACTACATGGAAAATGTAGATGAGTGTATTTCATTTTCATATTATTATAATATTTTGATGTTATTAAGTGCTTAATCAATGTTACATACAAAATCTAGAAATTAATTTTGCTTTTAACTACATTTAAAATGGAAAAATAAAAGAAATGATTTTGTCATACGATCACAAATTATAAAAGTTCGTGGCAAATTAGCGACGAATTTTGTTGCTAATATATTTCGTTGCAACTTTGTGACAAAAGTTGAAATTTTTCGTCACTAAATTTTGCGATGCTGAATTGGCGACAAATTTATTTCCGTTGCAAAATTCATCGAAAATTCATTTAGTGACAAATTTTGCCACGAATATAATTTGTGGCAAATTAGTGGCGAATTTTGCCACAAATAATTAGTGACAAATTTTACCACGAATATTTATCGATGAATTTTGTCATGAATAATTAGCGAGGAATTTTGTCACGAATAATCAGCGACGAAAAAAAATTCGCCGCTAATTTGCAACGAAAATTGAAATTTTTCGTCGCTAAATTTTGTGACGCCGAATTAACGACGAAATTTTTTTTGTCACAAATTCGTTTAGCGACGAATTTTGCCAAATTTTTCATCACAAAATTCGTGGCTAAAATCTTTTTTTTGTAGTGACAGTGTGTTAAGAGAAAAAAAAACATGGTGTATATGTAGAAATAAATTTTGACACGTTAATTATAGAGTAATTGACACTTTAATATAGATGCAATGGACAAACATTTACTAAGGCTCATGTACTAAACAACGTGACGATCCGAATTTCGTTGTTTGGTTGATGATTTTAACCTAGCTTGAACGTTGCCTAAAGAATGATATGAGACATATCAAGACTTGCCTATTAAATATATTTACCGAGCGATGTGGCACTTGCCTATTGGAGGCTTAAATAAACTCACCAATTTAAACAACCACTTATAGAATGTCACATCATATAATAAATCAATTTAGTGCATCGTTCTTAGTATTGTTGATTGGGTTCACTCTCAAGTGAAGGAAGCTCAATGAATTGCAAGTTCAAAACTTGAGCCCATATACCTATTTATATGGAGAAATGGGGTTTCTCAGTATTATCATGTCCTAGTTGCAAAAGAATATTTTTTGAGACTCTGTAACATGACAGAAAGAGAGAAAAAATTTGGGTTGAGAAAATATCATATATTCATCAAGCTGACATCGAAGGCCAATTCGTGGTTCGATTGAACTAAAATTTTGTTAGTGTGCTCATGCCACATTCTTCTCAAATTTGATCGATTTAATTTTTGCTTGAAGCTTCCAACATCAAGTTCACGTGGATTGCACTTAAAGTGCGTTTTTGGTGAGATTTATCATTTATCTCTTGCGAAGTCCATGTCTACTGCCAAGAATGATGTTCTTGACGTCTTTGCTGCTATGTACCTCAAGTATTTACTAGAGAAGAACTTTGTTCATCCAATTTTACTGATAGTGAAGATTTTTGGGTGGACTTCGGTCCAATGGTTTTTTACCTCCTCACACTGAGGAGGTTTTCCATGTAAAAATTGCCTTGTATCTACGTGCTTGGTATCTATATCTCTCTATTATATTGTTTCCTATTAGGTTTGCACAAGAGGGGAGATTATTTTGTTTCACTACGCTAATCCAATATAGTTCGGGTCGTTATTGTTCTCCGAACGAGTATCACTAGCATTACTTTGATCTAAAAGTAAGGATCAGATTAAATTTCATAATAAAAATATATAATCAGAATATAATTTGGTCCATTCGGGTACAGAATAGAAAGAGAGAGTGTGTTTATAAACTGAAAACTGCTAGGGATGGGCACAGGAAAGCCCTGCCCCGAATGGGGCAAATATTTTTCTCGAAAGATGCCAGGCAAGGCTATAGGCATGGCATGAGGCAGCGTGAGGCCGGTATTAGCCTTGCCCCGTCCCGCCCCGTCCCGTCCCAACCTGCCCCAAGGCCCGCCTGTATATTTAAAAATTAATATTGAGTACAAGTAATATATAAAAATTTAATTATTCTATCTTATAAGCTATTACAATTTATTGCAAATTTAACTTAAAAACTAATATTCCGTTGTTGAGAGGGATTCATCTTCAATCTTCACATTTTGGGCCCCCAAGAGGCCTTTTGCTTGTATAAGTTTTTCATTTTTTTTGGAGCGGGAGTTTTCTTTGTATCATTTCTCCATTTGGTCTGAACTCGTGGGGTCCACCTTAGAATAATTTAGGGTAAATTTATTACATGGATACCCATTTAGAGATTTTTTATAATTAAAAAATTAATTTTGGATAAATTTTTCGCAAGTTTACTAGTATATAATTTTTTGTGGTATTAACCCTAAGTTTTTCGAAACTTCACTTTAGTTTATTAAAGGTCATCTTAATCAACTTATTTGAAGGGATGCAAGCACCCTTTAGAGTTTAATGTCACAACCTTCCTCGAGCTAAACCATTATTAATGGAACACTAAATGGGTACGAACGGTTACTCTAGAAAGAAATTGTGCTTACACTTAAAGGGAGCTCTCTTAGGCCTTTATACTTGATGCAACTTTAGATCTCAATTCAACTCTCCTAAATAAACTTACGTTTTGAAATTGTCACTAATCGATTATGGGTTGATTAGGCACCCAAATGACACACGGGAGTCTGCCTTACTTTCGTGAACTAGAAATTCATAAACACAGAAACTTGATTATTCTAAATTACTCTAACGCCATTTCATTACATTTTCTCTTTGTGTTTTTTTTTTAAAATTGCATGCGGTCTTTGTCGGTTTTATCCTATGTCATTAACATGTGAGAGATGATTATGCAGATGCATGAGCAATTGTACTGGAAATTGCATTTTGTCCATTGAAACGAGATTTATGCAAGCTATAACTCGAGAAATAGGCAATGATATTCAAACACGTGTGAAATGGATGATGCATGTTTACAAGTACATCAATAACTATTTATAAAAGCTAATCAGTATGTAACCATACTGATCTTGTGGTATTTTCTCATTTAAATGCCATGATGAATATGCAATTAAACCATAAGATACTAATGGCCGAAATGTGCATGCGTAATGATGCAATGATATAAAATCCTAATAATTAAGATGCCCAAAATTGTATGAAACGCAAAGGACAAATGCCATGCATACTAAATGACATGATCTAATGCAATATGACATGACAATACATAACTTAAATTTCTAAATGACATGACATACATAATCTAAGCAAACGTCGTATCCCTAAAATGTTAATGACGTGCATAATAGATATTAAACTATATGCAATGCATTAATCCTGAATGCAATAATATTTGTATCCATATATATAAGATGCCAATCAAAATCAATTTCTAAAGACACGTGGCTCGCTAATTGACATGCAACATGGATATTATAAAGCTAATCAAGAACCAATTGTATAATTAAATGTAATTTACGAGAGACGTTAGTGAAATATTTCTAGAATTTTCTTTATGAATTAGAAATAAGAAATTAGTCTAACACCCTAACCAAATTTCTCAAATTCTATAAACACGAAGATAAAACGTGTGATTAAATAATTTTTAAATTTACCTATAGCATTATTGTTGTAAGGAAGTGTTTTTTCTTCTTCTCTTTCATACGATCTCTAAATTTGATGTTAAGGTAAATGAAAATCAAGTAATTATTCCTTTTTGTGAAAGAAAAAGTTGACCTATTTTATTACCCTGAAAATTTTTGACATCTTCACAATTTCTTTTGGACAAACAATTTATTTTAAAAATCCAGCATATGGATAGTTGAATTTACATAACAAAATCCAACTCATCCATGGCAATTGAAATTGAATGAGAACGAGTCACATGCAAATGCAATTGTGCACGTGCACCGGCGTTCTAACATTATCCTCAACAGTAGACTAGATTTTATAGCAGATATGGATATGATCGCTCTCTCTCTCTCTCTCTCCCTCTCTTCTTGAAGCTCTGTTCGTCTCTGCCCTGTCCAAGCTTGTCCCAGACGCCATCATCTGTTGGAATTCCATGCGGCAGGGCTAAGAGACCAAACGGTGAGTTGGGTTCTTCCTATTTCTTTCCTTCTTTCGGTTCTTGTGCTGGTGTGGTGTCTCTGCTAGGTCATCTTCTTTATCCGGCTATGTTTTCCCAGAGTTTGGCACACGCCCAAGTGGCGTGCAGATTTCAGTGTGGAATTCATACGTGTTTGCTTTGAGTTGCTGTATAAAAGAGGTGATCTTGAGACGATTTCCTTTTAGTGGGCAGTGGCATTTGGAAAAATGTCGGATGAGTAATGCTGATGGCTGCCTTGTTCTGTGATGTCAACCTGGGCTCTGGTCCTCGCAAACTCCATGACTTCCTCTCAGACCAGAATGGGAAGACAAGGTACCCTTTCCTCTTCATTTTCGCTGTACACCCCATGTGGCTGTTAAATTGTACTTATGAAGAAAGTCAATGTGTTTGTTTACCATCGGATGGAGAACTATTGATGTTGTCTATGGATTGTCATGAGAGGAGTTGGACATCCCTTAGTTTTTGGATGTGAATGACAGTCTGATGAACGACCGTCCTGATTAAGGAAACAATTTGATGCTATCCGTAGGCAGGGGGTTATGTTGGATGTTAATCCTTTGTTTGATCCAAGTGTAGTTATCATGTATGAGTATAATCCGCCATGACCAATCTGAGGTATAGTCCTCTATTCTCTCATATTTAAATATTATTTCTATTGTAGGATGGTAGTACTTTCATGGGGGAAAATAGAATGACCTTCAATGACTGAAATCTCACCTATTGATTGTATAAATGGATTGAAAGCAACTTAATTAGAAGCTTCACTTTTACTGTTTGAATGAACTAATAATGTGTGAATGAGTTCTTTTCTATATTGAGTTGGAATGAGCAACTTCCATGGTGGATAGACTTTGACGATACTTTATTTGAGTAAAAGCATGATCTAAGACTTGATAACTAAATGATTTGTTTGTTAAGTGGAAAATTGTGCTGCTTTGTTGTGATTACATTGTTCTTTAACTTGGGTACTTTACTACAGCAAGTTGTTAAGTAGAAAATTGTGCTGCTCTGTTGTGATTACATGGTTTTTTAACTTGGATACTTTACTACAGCAAGTTCTATCTCAACTGCTGTAAAACCCTGCATTATCAGTTATATGTTCTCATCCTTTCATATGTGTCTGTCAAGGAAAAAAAGATGTTCTTATTTGAGATACTAGTCATTTTCATGATCTCACATATGCCAGCTCTTTCTGTAGGTCTCACGCACATGCCCAAAAACTATGCTCCTATTCTAAGCAGCGTAAATTTCTCAAAAGACTAGACATGAAGCATGTGGAAGTTGAGCAAAGATTTAAGCTTGACCGAGCTTCTTTTGTGAAGAATGCTCATAGTTCAGAATTGGCAAAAGAAGATGATATTTCCATGGCAACATTGATATTGAGGGCAATCAAGTTGCCAATTTATTCTGTTGCCCTGGTTCCACTTACGGTGAGCTTTTCTATACTCCAAAGATGGATTTTTCTATGCTTCATTGATGATGTCAAGTTACACAAAGAAACCTCTAATTAGTAGTATTCACAGTCTAGCACAAACTTGAAAAACTTTGTCAAACACAAGTATAATGAGAGTTTCCATCAATTTGCTGTATATAGGAAACACCAAAGTTGATAATGATGACTTCCAATTATATTTTGGATCACAACAGAAGCACAGTCTAGAAAGATAAGAAGTTGATGGAAGGATGCACGAAGATGTGGGAACGTAATAGAAGTACAAGTTATGGAAAATAGTTGCTTCTTTCTGTCGAGATATATAGTCAAAATTTCCATGTGAGTTCAAAAATGAAATTAAGTATACTGCTACATGATTGCACAATGCTACTGTCAGAGTGGTCCTGTCCTTGCTAAACCACAGACATGTATAAATCCAACTAATTTGACAGTCATTGGCAGGTCTATCATAAAAGCAATTTACCGGAAATACTGAGGTTTGAGAGAGTCCTTAGGACTAATGGAACAAAGAATTTAGATGGTGTAACATAATTCTGGCCTAATAAATGTGATGGTAATTTTATATGGCTACCCATTTCTCTATTCTCCTGCCATGTAGCATTCATGCGACCCTGTCCGTCCGTGGCTATTTTGGATGAAGTGTGAAGTCCATAAACTTTTGGGAGCGTTTTACAAATCTATTCAGGATGACATCATTTTGGTTTTCTACCTATTTTGAATATACATTTCTTGCATTACGTTTTTTTGAAACAGATTGGTAGTGCATCCGCCTATCTGCAGTCTAGCACTTTCCCTGCAACACGTTACTTTGTGCTCTTGGTTTCCTCCATTCTTGTGATCACGTGGCTGAATTTAAGGTTAGTAAAATGCTTGTTTATATCGAGTTTAGACTAAGTGGTAAAAAGCAGTTTCACCTTGATTGGATGAAGATATTGCTTGACTTCTGTGATATAGAGTGTTTCTTTTGGTTCAAGATTTCTTATTCATTTACTAAGGTATTAAGTTTTTTTGTCATACATGAGTGAGATGCTGATTGTTCATGGTTTCTGCAGTGTCCACATGTTCTCTCTTCTGTGGGAACTGTGTTAACTGGTCTGATTGTTGTTGAAATGTTAGTTGATCTGTATTAATTGTTTTAATTTATGCGTACAATGGCTTTTTTTGGATATTATATTGTGGTGTGTGGTGTTCTATTTATAGAATGATTCTTTTCTTGGTCTTGGGGGACTGTGGGGTGATGTCTGATCTGATAAATTGTGCCTGATTGTCCCTTCCTAGAAACATGGAAATCATCCTTCAGAGGTACAGAAACTAAAGTTGATAAAAACTGCCGAATGAGAATCTTTTTGAAAAAAATGAAAAAAAAAATGCAGCACCTAAGCCTGAAGGCACATGGGTTGCTCACATCATATTGTTATAGATTTGTCCTGTTAGATCCAATTCCATTTCAGGCATTGAAGACCTTACATGTACTTGCGCAGCAATGATGTTTATGATTTCGATACAGGAGCAGATAAAAATAAGAAGGAATCAGTCGTGAACCTGATTGGAAGGTAATCAGTTAACCTTTGCATCCTTTACACTGTCTATTATCACATCTTTTTGCTTGATGGTAACTGCTGACAATTGCTTTTTGGGATTCATGTTGGCAGCCGAACAGGAACTCTTGTTGCAGCCTATTTGTTTCTCGTTCTTGGGTTGATGGGTCTCATACAGGTATCACTAGAGGCAGGACATTTACGTGCAATGCTGTTACTGGCTTGTGCTATCATCTCTGGTTATATATATCAGGTACATTGTCTAAAGTTTTACCTATATATTTTTACTTCAGTGTGGTTCATTTGAAATGCTCAAGCATCTGAGCCAAACTTGTGAGCTTGAAACTATAAAATTGATGTTCAAGGGTACATAACTTTGTGACCGAGACTAATCACAACTCGATCCATCTCAAAGACTGTTCTTTCACAATTTCCCAAAATTATTTTTTGCAGTGTCCACCATTTCGACTAAGCTACCATGGACTCGGAGAGCCCTTGTGCTTTGCAGCATTTGGACCTTTTGCTACCACGGCTTTTTACTGGTTAATGGGCAACAGCAGGTAGTTGTAACTGATTTTGATCCCAAAGTCTGATGCTCCACTATCATGACCGGTGTCACTTCTATGTTTTTATTTGACAGTAGGGCGAGCTATCTTCCCTTAACTGGAACTGTTCTGTGCGCATCTCTCCTTGTTGGCTTCACAACCTCTTTAATCCTCTTCTGTAGTCACTTTCATCAGGTACTCTTGCATTGAACCAGATTTTGTTGACATTCTTGGGATCACTAATTTCAACACACTTGCGATCATTTTTTCTTTCAGGTGGAAGAAGATATCAAAGTTGGGAAAATATCCCCTCTGGTGAGTTAGCTGTCCCGTGTGGTATGAGGTTTCGTAAAACCAAATTAGACATTAACGCCGCAATTTCATGTGCAGGTTAGGCTTGGAACAGAGAAAGGTTCATTGGTCGTGAAAGTGGCAGTCGTAGCACTTTACTCTCTTCTACTAACTTCCGGTCTCAGCAGAGATCTTCCTTTTACTTGCATCGTGAGTGTCTTGTCGACTGCACATTTCCTTAATCTCTTAGCATCTCATCATCAAGGATATGTCGAAATATTCTGTGTCTTGCATTGATTATCCATCTTAATTAACAATTCAATCCAGATACTGTGCCTTCTGACCTTGCCTATGGGAAACCGGGTTGTTAGCTTTGTCGAAGAGAATCATGAGGTAAGCAAAGAACCTGAAATCACAGTACGAAGCTGAGATTTATTTGACTTTTCTATTACAGCTCGATTATATATATTTTGTGCTTTGTTGGCTTATTCGAGTAGTAGATTAATGATGTTCCTTTTTATTCGTAATGTCATTATACAGGACAAGCGGTCAATATTCATGGCAAAGTATTATTGCGTGAGGTTACACGCTTTATTTGGAGCTTCATTAGCTGCTGGATTGGTGATAGCTAAATTTGTCTGCAAGAGATATATTCCTAGGTTGATCTTATCCTAAGTTCTTGACCTCGATTCATGCATCAAGGGCTCAATGAGATACGAGCTTCCATGCCAAAAGTCACGAAGTACTTGGTTGGATTATGACGATACGTCAATGTTGCCAAGAATAGGCCACAATTTTGCAATCTGTTTGTAGTTGTACTAAAGTATGTGCTTGCCTTGCTCTGCAAGATGAGCAGACTTAGGTACTACATTCTGTTTATACCAATTACGAATGAGAAGCACATTTATTCCAAACTATTAGAAGACCGGTCCTCGCACGGAAAATCTTTTATTTATTTCAATTTTATTTTAGAGATATTGACAAATTTAATTATGATTGTTGTGGCTATTGTCTCCTTTTTAGGAGTAATGTCAAATTTTTATAGTCTTACACTTTCTTCCACCCCGATGTTTATTTTTCTTGCAGTGTGGTTTATGCCATGTTTTTTTACGTACTTATATCATATATTCTTGATCAAAAACGAATGCAAGGGGTACATTAATTATTATATTTATTTATACAAAAAGGAAACCAATTTATACATTATTCTTAGTTATAATGTGTAATAAAATTTACATAATGCATGGTTATGAATTAAGTCCTCACAACATGAACATGATTGCCGAAATCAACGAGATTATTAGGATTGAACTCCTTGCGGATTATATAATATGATGGGAGATTCACACCAAAAAAAAAAAAATGATGGGAGATAAATGCTTGCTTGACAAAAGATGAAATATTTTCTACTATTGTCCGTGGTATTTTTAACAGCCCAAGTTTATTAAAATCCCATTGAAATCAATGTAATATGCAACATACATATCGAAAAACTAACAAACCATATAAATTTATGCCGACATAATAGGACATGTTAGGGAAACAAAGAAAAATTATGTTTCAAATTCTTATGCAAACTCAGAAATATTCAATATTCAGAAAATGAGCAGAATATGATAGAAATAGAATGACAACGAAGAGAAAATCAATTGGTGAAACTTGGATGTGAACATGCCGAGCGAGTAATACTCACTCTTATTTAGTGTTCTTTCTACAAAGAACATTTCTAGGAAGAAGTAGCTAGGAAGTACAAGCCACAATGTCAGGATCTTGCTTGAAAAGAACCGTCTCATCTTGGTTTAGAGTAATCCAAGCATCAATTCCAACATCATCAATAGGGCTATCCACAAGACCAACTGACCTTAGAGGAGGGCTTGCGGTGCTCACCAAGTCTGGCTTCCCCCACCCAAAATCACAGTCGTAGAGTGGGAATCTACACCAATTACTGATTTGAATCACGTTTGCTTCATCTCTGCCCAACATACTTGTTGAGCATCAGAGACGCGGTAACAACTTGATTTGATGGAAGAAATTTTTGAAGATGAAACAATCGCAATTCGCGCCTTTGTATTGCATATCATAATTACAAGAGAAACAGATTATATATAAACCATAGTTTGATTCCAAATAGGAAACCTCTTTCTAGGAAACCTATTCTAATTAGGAAACCTACTATGATTAGGAAACCATTCAATTAGGAAACCTATTCAAAATAGGAAATATAATTGACTTAGGAAACTTTCCTCTTTCGAGCTCAAACTATAATTAGTACCTAAAAAAAACACGAAAAATCAAAATATGGAAATAAGTATCAATAAATTTGGTTTAATTTCTAACACTCCCCTTTAAACCAAATTCTCTTCCATCGATCATTCTAAGCAGGCTCTTGAACTTTCAAAAAATATCGATCTTGAGAGGTTTAGTAAAAATATCTGCTACTTGATCTCCGATCTTCACATGTAACACTTCAACTTCATTCTCTTTAACCTATTCTCGGATGAAGTGATATCGAACATTGATATGTTTACTTTGTTCATGAAAAACTGGATTTTTCGCCAAAGCAATAGCAGAAACATTTTCAACAAAAATCTCTGTTACTTTCTTCTGCTCCATAAGAATATCTTTGAGTGGTCTTTTCAACCATATTGCATGACAAACACATGAAGATGCAGCTACATATTCAGCTTCACATGTCGACAGAGTAACACTTGATTGCTTGTTTGATGACCACGTAAAAGCAGTGTCGCACAAGAAAATTACAAATCCCGTGATGCTTTTTCGATTGTCGATATCTCCACCATAATCACTATCCAAATAAGCTCTAAGTTTGAAAGATTCAGAGCAATAATAGTGTAAGCCATGAGAAATAATACCTTTGATATATCGAAGTATTCTCTTTACAGCTTTAAGATGAGATAATTTCGGCTTCTCCATGTATCGACTCACAATTCCAACACTATACATAATATCCGGTCTCGTGCATGTCAAGTATCTCAAACTCCCAATCAAGCTTCTATAGTATGTCGAATCAACATCAGCACCATCATCAAACTTCAAAAGCTTGGTTCCACACTCTATTGGTGTATAGACCGACATACAGTTCTTCATGTTGGATTTTTCAAGGATATTTTCTGCATATTCTTTTTGGGAAATAAAAATCCCATTGGCATTTTGCTTTACTTCGATACCAAGAAAATAATTCATGAGACCATTATCAGTCATCTCAAATTCTTTCACCATCGATGCCTTAAAAGCATCAATCATTGCTGAATTATTTCCTGTAAAAACAAGATCATCAACATATAAACGGGCGAGCAAAATATCACCTTTTTCTTGCTTGCAATAGAGTGCATGCTCATATGAGCATTGAGAGAATTTATTCGCCTTAAAATATGCATCAATTCTAGAATTCCATGCTCTCGGTGCTTATTTAAGCCCATATAGAGCTTTTTTCAATCTCAGCACTTTGTCTTCATGACCTTTCACAACAAACCTCTTAAGTTGTTCAACATAAATTTCTTCTTCAAGGATGCCATTCAAAAATGCTGATTTGACATCTATTTGATAAATCCATCAATTATTTTGAGCAGCAATAGAAATAATTAATCTAATAGTTTCCATGCGGATAGCAGGGGCAAAAACTTCATCATAGTCAATTCCGGTTTTTTGCTTGTACCCTTTCGCGACTAATCTAGCTTTGTACCTTGTCACTTCACCTTTCTCATTCTTCTTGGCCTTGTACACCCATTTAACACCAATTGATTTCTTGTCCTTCGGAAGATTAACAAGCTCCCATGTTTGATTTTTCTCGATAGCTTCAATTTCTTCATTCATGACTTTTTTCCACTTTTCTTCTTTGGCCGCATCATCATAAGCAAGTGGTTCATAATCTGTAAGAAGACATATAAGATGAAGCTCTTCGGTAGCTTCATAAATTTCAGACAATCTTCTTGATTTTGGCACTAGTGGTTCATCGACATTATTTGAAGGGAATGGTGTTGATAAACTTGAAGAAGATGTTGGAGAAGAAGGTGAAGGTTGATCCTTCAACTCCGTTTGATCGGAATCACCACGAACATTCGCTTCTTCTTTTAGATTTTCTTCCCACATTTCATATTTATCGAACTTGACATCTCTACTTACATACATTTTCAAAGTGTTAAGGTCAAATAATCGATAGGCTTTGGATGATGAGTCATACCCGATAAAGATGAGCTTTTTGCTCTTGTCTTCAAGTTTCGATCTTTTTTGGTCCGGGACATGAGCATAGGCAATGCTCCCAAAAATTCTCGAGTGCGAAACACTTGGTGTTCTCCCGGTCTATGCCTCCTGTGGAGTTACGCCTTCAAGTCCATATATGGGACATCTATTTTGAAGATAGACGGCACACGAAATAACTTCAGCCCAAAGTTCTTTGGACAAATTTTTGCTCTTCAACATGCTTCGAACCATATCAAGAATAGTTCTATTTTTCCATTCAGCCACACCGTTTTGCTGAGGAGAATACGGGGCCGTCAAGAAACGCCGAATACCATGATTTTCACAGTATTTGTTGAATAAGGCTGAGGTAAATTTTCCACCACGATCAATCCTTAAAGTCTTGATAAAATAGCCGCTTTTCTTTTCAACTAGGTTCTTGAATTGTTTGAAAGTATTAAATACTTCTGTCTTTTCTTTAAAAAAATACACCCAAGTTTTCTGAGTAAAATCATCAATAAAAGTAACAAAATATCGATGATTACCATATGAGTGAGGATTGATCGGGCCACATAAATCAGAATGAATTAACTCAAGTGGCTTTTTTGCTCGATAAGTCGCCTCCTTTGGAAAGCTAGCTCTGGAATGCTTGCCGATAACACACCCTTCACATAATTGATTGGGATGATCAATACGTGGTAAGCCATAAACCATTTTCTTGCGAGAAAGCAAATTGAGTCCGCCAAAATTGAGATGGCCGAATCTCAAATGCCACAATCATGAAGGATCATCTATGCACGCCTTTAGACAGTGAGACATCTCACTCTTTATATTGAGAATAAACATCATGTTCTTCGACATATTCACATTTGTAATCAATTTATTATTTCGATCTCTCAACATAAGATTAAGATCTCTCATATGAACAGTATAACCTTTCTCTAGAAGTTATCCCAAACTTAAGATATTACTTGACATTTTCGGAACATAACAAACATTGGTAATAAACTGACGTGCACCATTTTTTAAGTGAATCAAAATTGTACCTTTTCCTTCAACAAGAATTTTAGAGTTATCACCGAATGAGACACCCCCTTTAATTGTCTCATCTAACTCGGCAAACATCTCCTTTCTCCAGCACATGTGATTGCTTGCGCCGGTATCCAAATATTACGTATCGCTTTGACCTTCTTCATATTCTTTGAATGCTAATAAGAGAACTTGATTAGCATTATTCACCAAGTTCGTCTTTTCGTCTGCTCTGCTACTTTCTTTGTTCCAGCAGTTAGAAGCATAATGGCCAAGTTTATTGCAATGATAACATCGGATTTTAGATTTATCATACCATTGGCTTGTTGAGTTCTTTCCTCTTCCACGAACACCTCTTTGGTACTAGTATCCTCCATCACTTCGAGCAGGATCTCCTCTGCTTCATCCACGACCTCTTCCTCGAAAGTGACCTCGGCCACGACCTCGATCACGATCTTGACTTGTCTCGCGATTTTGTACGGGATCTCTTCTTTGCTCCTTCTTATCTCGGATGGTCAATTGCGTTTGGAGAATTTCCTTCACCGGTTCAATCTTTTTCTTTCTAAACCTTTCTTCATGGGCTTGTAATGAACCCATAAGTTCATCAACCGTCATGGCATCAAAGTCTTTGGATTCTTCGATTACAACCGCAATATGATCATATTTCTTGTCTAAGGACCGAAGTATTTTCTCAACAACACGAACATCGGAAACATCTTCTCCGTTTCTTTTCATCTGATTAATAATTGCCAAAATTCTCGTGAAATAATCAGCAATCGATTCAGATTCTTTCATATGAATTACCTCGAATTCGCCTCTCAAGGTTTGAAGGCGAATCTTTTTAACTTTCTAAACTCCTTGATGTGTGTTTTGAAGAATCTCCCATGCCTTTTTGGCGGTAGTGGCGTTCGAAACTTTTTCAAACATGGAATCATCTAACGGTTGATAGATGATTGACAAGGCATATTGATCTTTCGATCGAACCTTCTCCAAGGCATTCCTCTGGTTCTGGTTCAACGTGGCTTCATCTTCTGGCTCATCATAGCTAGTGTTAACAAGTTCTCACACACCATAGGCGCCGAGTAGAGCTTTCATTCTAACAGCCCAGTTACCATAATTTTCTTTGGTAAAACGGGGGTATTGAAGAGGAAGTTGATTGTTCGTTGAGGCCATGATCACCAACCGTAAGGCTTTGATACCAATTTGTTGAGCGTCAAAGATGCGACAACAACTTGATTTGATGGAAGAAATTTTTGAAGGTGAAACAATTGCAATTCGCGCTTTTGTATTGCATATCATAATTACAAGAGAAACAGACTATATATAAGTCATAGTTTGATTCCAAATAGGAAACCTCTTTCTAGGAAACTTATTCTAATTAGAAAACCTACTCAAATTAGGAAACCATTCAATTAGGAAACCTATTCAAAATAGGAAATATAATTGACTTAGGAAACTTTCCTCTTTCGGGCTTAAACTATAATTAGTACCTAAAAAAAACACGAAAAATCAAAATATGGAAATAAGTATTAACAAATTTGGTTTAATTTCTAACAATACTGACGTGATCTCTTAACGAATCTGCCACCGTCGAGCGCAACGTGCCTGCGTCTGCTACTGCGGTGTACTTCAATTTGGCATTCCTATGCGCGTCGCCTATCAGATTCAGTATTCCACTGAAAGAGGGTTCTCTCTCTTCTACAGTAAATGAAGTGGTGATGTGAGCAAAGAAGTTGCCGCATGCGTTTGTGGGTATCTTTAATTGTACTCTCTCGTGCAAGTTGATAGGTGCGGAAAAGGCGAAAGGCCTCGGCAGGCATTTTGTCACGCGATCAACGCTGATAAGAGCCTTACATATCAGCTCAGACACGATTTCCACGCGTGACCTTTGGCCGTTGTTAGCTATTGAATCCGATGAGTTGGAAGCAGCTTTCAGTCTCGACAAGGCTAGGCCGCTGAATTTGATTTTGGCCAGTGCGAACTCTCTCCTGAAGGGGAGTGCGGGCCATTGTATGAATGTGGGTTCTTTCACTGGGAATAGAGATGATAGCTCGAAATTCGGCGGGACTACTTCGTGGATTCCGCTCCAGCATGCGGTGGCCCACAAGTTCATGAATGTGGCCATGGTGCACATGTCGCCTATCTTGTGAGAAAAGCGCACGCCAATTGCTAATCCGCCACAATTGAACTCGTTCAGTTGAAGCACGACCAGCTGATTGTTCCCTGCTTGCAGCGGGAATTTCGACAAGCAGTGAAGAAGATCAGGGTCAACATCTCCCTGAAGGATCTGCTGTAGAGTGCCATCCACGTTGGCTTGAATAAATTCCACCCTAGGTCGTTGCAGTCGATGAAGAGCCCGTCTTCGACGTACCGACCGGCTAGAGGGTAAAAGGGGGCTAGTGTTTTGGAAAGCGACTCCTCCAAGCGGTGAAGCCTCTGAAGCGTATCGATCTCGTGCAATCTTTTGTGAGTTTGCTAGTAGAAAATGGTGCCGACATGTTTAGAAAATAAAAGGTCATCAATGAAGGACACACCGAGCTTTCGATGTTGATTCGGCGCCGGAGCCGATGGCTTGACCAGTTTCTTGGACTGTACTTCGAATCTATATGTTTGATACACTGTCGATCACTTTGGTACTCGTTTAAGTATTTCAACGGATCTTCTTCATGCACATTTCAAGGTTACGAGCCAGACAAGAAGAGAGAAAAAAATATACATATACAGTGCAGGAAATGTGTGATTCTCATCTTATGACAGGCTGTGAAGTCATCTTTCGGTGCAGAAGCATCATATTAATGTCGGGTGCCCGTCTGCACTATTTCTTCTTTCAATGATGTGGAGATCTTCGTGACAGGATAAGCATCCGGATAATGTCGGGCAGGCATGTATTATTTCTTTTTTTAGTAAATTGGAGATTTTTTTGACAGGCTTCCCGGGGAATGCACGACAAAAATTCGATATTTTCATTCGGCAATATAGTCCAGAAAAAGCCCAAGTTCTCGTTCATCAATATATCCGGCTTGATTCATTTTTACTCAAAAATTTAAATTAATGAGTTATGGACAATTTGGATATATTAGCTACTCTAAACTATATCAATTCTCCTACATGAGTCTTCTTTAACGCATTTCAATAATCTTCCTCTTACATGTGAACTTAGTATTAGATCTACTCCCCTCTAATCAAAATATCATTCTTCATAAAAAATATCTCCACTTGAATCTCCATCAACGCTCAACCTCATCCCTTGTCTTTTTCTCCAGAACCATGAAGTTTAACGTCAAGTTTGATTGCTACACCACAACACCCACTGCCTAGAAAACCGCATTAGTCACCATATTCCTTCCTTGAGATATTCACTAAACACGGGAATAAATTATGGGCCCACCAATCTAATCATTGACTCTAATATCATTTGTTAGGACATGCACAATAGAAGGACAATATCTTCATTGGGGAGGAGAGAAGAATGCACCAAAACGCAGGTGTTCATTTTGCATTTCTCATCAATGAAATAGAAGAATTTCCATTCCATTAATCAATATTGATTGATGGGATAGAGACATATGTGGATTGCTATGATTATTGGCAAAAAGGAGATGAAGAAGAAGTTGGCCTTTGATCGTCAAGAGGAAGCTGAATGTTCGAACCCGTTAATATATCTAGTCGGACCTAGAGTCACTCAAAAGCATAAGTATCAAAATAATGTTGATGGCAAGTCTCTACTATTTCTTTTTTTAGTGATTTGGAGATCTGATAACACAAAAGCATGAGTCGAAAGGCTTAAAAGCGAAGCAGTCAAAGAAAACACACTAGAAGCACACCGTGTCGTGACGTGATGGTGAGGGCGAAAGGACAAAATACCCCCTAGATGAAAACTCAATTGGAGCTGTTGGAGTTGGAGTTGGACGAACTTTAGGGGTGAGCAAGTTGGACTGCCTAAACTGGGGAACTATCTAGACTGGATCGGACCAGACAGGTTGATTTGGTTTGGTTCCCGAGAGTATCGGTCAAATTCTCGGTTCTAGGGTGGGAACCAGACCGACCCAATCGGACCATTTATATATGTATTTAAAAAAAATATGAAAAAAAAAGAAATTTTAATTTTTTTTTTGAAAAAAATAGAAACCCTAATCTAATTAATCTTCCCATCCAATTTCCCCAATTCCCTCTCACCTTTTCCTTTGCCTATCATGCCCCAAGCCCCATCGAGCTCGCAATATCCCTCTCTGTGGTCGAACTAGTGCAGTGTCCCAAGAAAACGTCGCCGACCTAAACGAATCCATCAGAGTTTAACGCGGCGGAAACAATCATATAATCCCGGATAATAAAATTTTGGAGAACTGAGGAGCAATAAATTGCCAACCACCAAACATAATATTATACTTCCAAAATATTTACAATATCCACCATTAAAACCACAAAATATAATGTACATGCATGCTGAATTCTAAACTATATACCACCGATATAAAAAAGGATCAGCAGCCTACTAGGTCAGCATTACACCAAATATGGGTCATAACCAACTCCTAAAACTAACCCCTACGTCTTCTGAATGGCATCCACTCAGACTCACTTTTCTCGTCGTCTTCGTTTGAATCCTTCTCCTCAGAATCCTCATTAGGCTTATGCTCATCCACGGACTCCGAATCAGCATCAATTTCTATGGGATTATCCTCATCCCCCGACTCGATGTGGACCTCGATACGCTCCTGCTCAACCGACTCCTCCCTATCCTCCTTTGGTATTGCTACTAGCTCGACCTCATCCTTTTCTGCCTTTGGCTCCTCCTCAGGGACCTCCTCCTCAGGCGCTACCTCGAGTATCACGTCTAGATCTACGTCCATCGGATCATACTCTGCCTGGGACTCTCCCGGCTCAGCCTCAGGTACTGCTACTATGGGCTCCGGTGCTGTAGGGGCGTGCTGGTGCCCTGACTGAGTTAGACTAGTCTCCAAACTAGTCATCTTGCCGTCGAGAGGGGTTATGGCAGACGGATCCCAGTCCCCTACTCCGTCGAATGGCATGTCAAATCCTCGGATGGGTCTGAACTCATCTGCCCCATCCCAGAACATCCAGGTCGTATATGTATGAGCCTGCCAGAGGGGTAGCCCTATATCTACCCACACTACGGAGGTGTGTTTAACCCAGGTCATATTTTTGTATATCGGATATTCTATAACATCATGATCAACGTGCATGACAATCCTAAAACGCTGCGGCGGCGGTGGCGGTAGGTTCATGGCTTAAGCGGCAACTCTGAAATAGTTTGGTTGAAACAACCATGAGACACTTTTCAATAAGTCCACGACCTAAACCCCAACTAGGCTACCACGTATTCTAGACAATTTCAAACGCGGAAACAACAATGCACACAACAACATCCACACAGTTACACATACCAGGACTCTTGGTAAACCCAGTCTGCACAATAGTGCTCAATCACCATATTCAAACCTCACACACACATATCACAATTCATTCTTATTTGCAAAAACACGTATCGATCACATCACACCCGTTCACACACCACCACATCATTTTCATTAAACTTGCCATTGCGACCCGCATAAACATGCCTCAAGTCTGATCTCACTTTCACTTGCCACATCGTATCATCTCATGTTCAATCACTTTCCTTAGCCTGTGTAAACACGCCTTAGGCTTATCCGATTGCGACCCGCATAAACACGCCTCAGGTTCGATCCCAATCTCACTTTCTTTCTTTAGCTCGTGCCAAATGTGATAGGCCTACGTGATCGAAACCTGAACTTAAGATGTCTCGGTCCGATCCCACAGTCGTATCACGACACGCTTAAACATGCCTCAGGCCGGTTCAATTCCCCGCATAAACATGCCTCATGGATTTAGTGATTACACGAACATACTCACGTGCCATTTTTTTATCTGCACCCCGCGTAAACACGCTTCGAAGCCTTTTAGTGATTACACGCACATCGTACTCCACAAATCTTACACGTACACATTCTCGAGCATTATTTAAATGCACCAATCACATCTAAATATACAGTCAACACACAAATTAGCACTTTTCACCCCCAGAACTACGGAATCTCACTTCCGGCCCTTCACGGCACTTTCACGAAATTACTAGCCGGATTTAATTATCCACTTGCCAGTCCAAACAAAATTTTTCATCACTTAAATCAGCAATTTTCAGTACTCAATTGGCCTCTAAAAATCCACCAAATCATCTTAATTTCGCCTCTAAGGTCCGATAATCAATTCAGCCCCTAAACTACATCAAATCACATCTAAACGGGTTCGATAATACCTGATATACTAGGCGGGGGTTAGATTGCGACTTACCTGAACTCTAGACTAACTTGGCTAGAGCAAAAAGAGATGGCGGTTGGCGGCCACACGATGGTGAGCGATGACGGCAAGCGGCTTGGCAATGGCGGACGGCAAGCGGCTTGGTGACGGTGGACGGCGAACGGCTTGGCTTGGGGCCGGCTTGCTCCTCACGGCCATGGTGAGAGAGAGAGAGAGGGTGAGGGTGAGCCAAGAGGGAGGGGGGAACGACTGTAGTAGCGTGAGGCAGTGGGACATCGGTGGCGCGGCGGTACAGCGGCCGGACGGCGGACGGCGGACGGTGGCGGCGATCAGCCAAGGGGAAGAGAGAGATCGATGAGGGAGGGGGAGTGGCCGAATGAGAGGCGGAGAGAAATGAGGAGAGAGAGAGAGAATTTGTCCTTAAAAATCCAATAATTGAGCTCCATTGGGTGAAATGACCATCTTGCATTTCTCTCACATTTCCAATTGACGACCTAGATTCGTTCTTATTCTGAGATTGACGGTCACAATCTAATCTTTTTCAAAAATATCCAAGGGCAATTTGGGAATTTCATAAAATTCCAAGGGCAAAATTGTCCTTTCCAAAAGTTAAGACATAATGACCAAAATGCCCTTCCCCTTTAATACTTAGCCTTAATAAACCTCCAAGGGTAAAACGGTCATTTTCCATCATTCGCCGAAATTCAATTTTTCTAAAGGATTCGGGAAAATCCGAGGATGAATATTCCAATAACAACGTCGTCCAAATATCCTATTGTGACATTCATAATTTTCTATGCCTAATTTGGTCTTTAATTTAATAACTGAATTTTATATAACGTAATTTGAGGGTGTCTCAAACTAATGGGCGGCTTTTGGGAAATTTGCATATTCGACCCGTGACTGATACTAAATCAAGTCACGTGCAAGTTCATTCGGATTGTGGCGACCTCGATTGTCAAAGTAATCGTGAGGATCGATTGCTAGTCCCGTCGGGCACGATTATTCAGTATAGGTTCTAGATCGTTCGTCAACTCACCTTGTGGTCAAACTGAATCACCCGTGATCCACTCGTATGACAATGACAAATCGGCCCACAACTATCTTAAAATCGGCCTACGTTGACTTAAAATGTCACCTAGACAATTCTAGGGTCGAAAGTCGGTTCACGATCAAATTTCTCTAGTCGTACAAATTTAAATCCCTAATTAGCTTTTCCCTAATGGTTAATATCCCATGAATGATTAGTTCCAGGCGAGAATTAACTACAAGTACGTTCATAAAATCATTCATTTCATAAATCTCAATTGAACAAATTTTAGAATGTCACATTGCCTAATCCCATGCTTGTTCGAACATTTTCCCTCGTGCAGCCTCAGCCTACACCTTACTCAACATCAACGCCTTTTCATCTCATGGCCGTGGCCCACGCCTTGCTCGACATTGATGCCTTTCCCTCTAATGGCCTCACTTCACGCCTTGCTCGATGTCTATGCTTTTCCTTCGCGCTTCACACCTCATTCGACATTGACAGTGTATAGCTCTCGCTTGACTCTCAATCTCAAACAGACAGCCCTTTGCCGATTTCTTGTAATCGGTAAGTTTTTCTCGCTCGACTTTCTATTGAAGTGAGGGTTTGCATATAGTTTCTCTTGGGGTCAAGCTGTGGCGTTCTTCTTTGAGATTTGCTCATTTGAAATCCATGAATGTGATTGGATTTGTTTTATTATATGAAAAAGTGAAGTCTCATAGATTTTTAGATCGGTTTGCTTTACTTGTGCTCTGTGAGTCTGTGTTGCCTTGCTGAGGACATGCCCTATGCGCGAACATAGGTATAAATGTAATAGCTCTCTCTATTCTAAGGCAAAGTAGTTAAGGATTGAACCTAAAACAGTGATAGCCCTAGTTGAAGCTGGCAAGCACCCAATTATGCTTTGCCTTACAATACACAGCATTTCTTTAAGCATCCTGATTCAAAAATCTCGACAGTAAATATGAACTGAACACTTGAACTGAAACCAATAAATAAAAACCCATACCATTCATTGAAAGAACGAGCAATCAGATATTGCTCTAAACATAGCTGCAATTACAATGGAGATGTGTTGATATTTACAAATATGCTATAGAGAAATATACATATTTCTCGATTGCAATCCTAATTGTACAATTATTACTTAATTTGGTAGGTGTTCTAGTTTGATGCTCTAATCTATGTCATGCTTGATTCAGTTGATCTATTTAAATGTCAATGGAAGTGGACAAACCCAATGATTCTATGAATCCAATAATTGACTCACTAGAAGATGAAGGTGAAGAAACCTCATAGAGGCATCCGACACAAACAAGGAATCTACTATTTGTTCTTATGGTAAACGAAAATCAGTAGCCTGACTTCATTTTCGTAAAGGAAAAACTGAGAATGGGAAAACCGAGATGTTTTGCAATTATTGTGGGGCCAACTATACGTACTCAGTTGATAATAGTACTTATGCTATGTTGAAGCACTTGAAAAGGCGCAATAAGTATCCTCACAATATAAATAAGAAGCAAAAATTGTTTGTTGTGCGCAAAATAGATGGGACTCAAATGACAAGGGGGCATATCAACACTGGTATTGCTAATGTCTTATTGGCTTGGACATTTGATTAGCATCATTGTAGGCAAATGCTTGTTCGGGTGATCATAATGGATGAACAACATTTTTCAATGGTTGAGCGAGTCGGATTCAGTGATTTTATTAATCAATCACAACCTCTCTTCAATCACATCTCATGATTTACGGTGGCTAGAGATTGCATGAAATTGTATTTTTGTGAAAAAACAAGTTTGAAGACTTACTTTCGCAAGCTTAAGTCTAGGGTCGCACTCACGACTGATACATGGAGTTCTATTAAGAACTTGAATTATCTATGTCTCATTGCACATTTTATTGATGACGATTGGAAATTGCACAAAAGAATCATTAATTTTGTGCTGATGCCTAGTCACAAGGGCAAGGATATTGGGAAAATGGTTGAAAAATGCATTTACGAGTAGGGAATAGAGAAAAAAGTGTCAACAATTACTGTGGATAATGACAGTTTAAATGATGTTTTTTTTTTTTGGTAAGGTATAGTTTAAATGATGTTGCCATTGGTGTTTTGAAAGAAAAATTATCAAGACATAGACTATTGATCTTAGATGGTGATGTTTTACACTTGAGGTGCACAGCTCATATATTAAACTTGATTGTGAGGGATGGATTGACCGAAATACGTTATTCTATTTCAGGTATTCGAAACGTAATTAGGTATGATCTTTCTACCTAATTCCCATGAGAGCTAAAACATTCCAAGATTGCATTGAGAGTGCAAGGATCAATTATAACGATTCAGTTTGTCTTGATGTCACAACTAGGTGGAACTCAACCTATCTCATGTTAGACACTGCCCTAAAGTTCAAAAAAGCTTTTGAAAGGATGGGAAGAGAATGATCTTTCTTTCTTAACTGAGCTTGACTATGAAACTCCTAAACATGAAGATTGAGAAAATGCCAAAATTCTTTCCAGTTTTTTGAAGAAGTTTTTTGATGCCACCAACAAAATGTCTAGGACTTTGTATATCACATCGAATGATTATTTCAATGAGATAGCTACTTTATATAAAACTCTGAAATAAGTGGAGAAGGCTTTGGATCCTAGGGTCAAAGCTATGGGTGCAAAGATGAAGGATAAGTTTGACAAATATTATGGGAGTTTCGAAAAGGTAAATATGATAGTGTTAATTGTGGTAACATTGGATCCAATAAAAAAAGATGAATTATGTGCGGTATTGTTTTAGACTAATCTATGATGATAGTGCAAAAGTTGATGAGATGTCCTATAAGGTGAGGATTGCCTGCGAAAAGTTGATGAGATGTCCTATAAGGTGAGGATTGCCCGCGAATGTTTGTTTCATTTTTGTAAAAAATCTTTTCTTGGTTCTGGTGACAGAAATTTGGGTGGTCAACTTTTGATTGATACTGGTAGTAGTTGAGACATAAGGACAAGCTTGATTTGGTTGTGGATTTTGATCTGGAAAAGGTTTATGGATTCTTTCTTCACAAGGAGAAAAAAGTGTCCACGGGCAACTTATCTAAGCTTGATAAGTATCTTAAAGCCGAACGTGAAGAAGGTCATGATCTTGACCTTTTGATGTGATGGAAAACTGCTGGCCAAAATTTTACAATCCTCTCTTTTACAGCTCGGGATATTTGGTTTATTTCTGTAACAACTGTTGCTTCGGAGTTGACTTTCAGTACATCTGGTCGTGTGTTTAATGGCTTTTGAAGTTCTTTGACTCCTAGAGTGATAGAAGCTTTGATTTGCACTCAAGATTGGTTGAGAGTGGTTACCATGCTAATTAATGTTGAAGAGTGCATCGAAAATACGGAAAGGTTTGAGTGGGGTAAGCCATGAATATATCTTTTTATCTTGTAATTCTTTCGTATATCTAACAAGTGAATGTTTTATTTAATATTTTGTTTTTGTTAGATATGGATGATATTCACTCCGAGCTTACCGGTAAATAGAGTTTGTAAGTTGAAGTGGAAGAAATATATGTGGTGAGATTTTTCATTATTTGAGTTCAATTTCTAATCATTCTAGTTTAAAACTAATGTTCAATGATCATATATAATATATTGTAGGACTATCAATGAGTTTAGCCATGGTTTTTGGGCTAAGAATCTGTTCTTGCAACACTGAGTGATTCAGCAAGATGTGTGGAGTTTGGCGGTTTAATGTTGAATGTCTTTCTCTTGCTCTGATTGTACAATTTGATTTTGTACTAGTTCTTTATCGGTGTGTTTTTGCAAGAACTACGGTGAAATGGTGATTGGGCTGATGCTTTTAAGATGACTGTATTCTGTACTGTTGGACATTGGGTAATTTTTGTCATAGACATGGAACTTGATGAGAAATTAGTTGGCAGTTCATCAATGGCCGGAGTGAGCGTTGAACTTCAACACTCAAATGTAATGTATGACTTCCACTGGACCATTTTGGGGGTCTTGGTTGAAGAAACCTGAAACGAGCCAATATCTCGACTGGGGGATGAGTGTGGAATGTGGTCATGGGGATGCCCAGACCAGAATTTTTATAAAGCGGGACCTGATTGTAGTGCAAAAAGGCCGGTGATTTGCCCATCGTCGTCGCTGTCGAATGCCCTGAACGCCTCAACGAGCGAGAGGACTTGGCTTAGGGTCTCGTTTTCCGAAGGGAGAGATGATCCCGAGTGAGCCATTGAATTTTAGAGGTACGGAATTATACTTGTAGAGTCCGTAGTCACGTCCACACACACACACACACACACACAGTACATACTGGAGGCAGAAAAGGTGGGTTGGTTTGGTTGATTCCCTTTGTGCTGTCATAAAGCAAGAACAAGATGAATGTAAGATTCTTATTTCTTATTATCCCTACGCTCATCAGCAGCATAAGAATATATGCAGGTCCTGGGAAACTAGCTACACTCGTTTCTTCTATCTTTTTCTTGTAGAATCTAAGGGTAGCTACTTGAACAATCAAATCTAAGAGCAAAAAGGCGTCCCAATTTGTGACTAGACAAAAGTGACAATAAGTTGGATTTGTGTATGAAGAAATTCAAACTAATTAAGATCTTCATTGATTTTCAATTCATTCTATTAAGTGATTGGTTCCATTGGAACTAGTGTCCGGTCCTCGATCCCAGAAACTGGGAACCGGTCCTCCCGGTTCGATTCCCGATTCTTGGATGGAATCAGATTGGATTGGGAACTGATCACCCCTAACGGATGTCACCGAGCACGTGATACTTATTTTTCGACGGACTCCGTCTCCTTCATAGAAAGAGCGCTCTCTCTCTCATCTACCCTCTAAATTTTTGCAATAAAATCATAGTATTGCAATCCCTCTTTGCATTTGACCAAAAACAAAATCCCTCTTCGCTGTTCAATCTCTCTCTCCCTCAAAGAAGATAAGCGCGTTTGTCACCGGCTCGGGCAAAAATCTACTTTCTGCCCCTTGTGTACATGGAAGATAAATGCTGGCTTGGCAAAAGATGAAGTATTTTCTACTACTAGCCATTATATATTTAACTGGTCGAATTTTAAAATCATATTGAAATCAATATTCAAAATGTGAAAATTACCAAAAAAGTACTAAATGTATAGTAATTGTGCCAATTTAGTCATAAACATTTTGCATTTGTGCTAATTTAGTCCATCCAGCTAATTTTGGCCGGCTGACGCTGACATAGATATTTTTTAATAATATTTTTAATTTTTTTTCTTTTTATTTTTCCTTTTCTTTTTTATTTTCCTCCTTTTCTTTTCTTTTTTTCCCTAACATGGCCGGCAAGGCTCCAGCAAGGCTTGCCGGCCCTTGCCTAGATTTGGGCAAGGCCAAAGGGTTGCAACTCTCACTGGTGGCAGGCGAGGGCTTCGTGTCCCTCGCCAGCCCTTGTGGGGAAAAAAAAAAGAAAAGAAAGAATAAGAAAAAAGAAAAAGAAAAAGAAAAGGAAAAAAATTAAAAATTATAAAATTGTCAACGTCAACGATAGCCAGACAATCGGCGCCGGCCGCCCAAACTTGGTTAGATGGATTGAATTGCACAAATGAAAAATGTTTAAGACTGAATTAGCAAAAATAAAGGTTTTTGACTGAATTTGCACAATTGCAATAGGTTTAGAATTTTTTCGGTAATTTTCCCTATTCAAAATACATATTGAAAACTTTTTTTTGGTCAAAATATCGAAAAATTAAAAATCATAAATTTATGCCAACATAATAGGACGTGTGATGTTAACAAAGAAAGATTAACTTTCATATTGTTATTAAAACTCATAAAATGATGAGAATATGATAGATTGACAACAAAAAGAAAACTAATAGGTGAAATTTCCATGTGGACATGCCTGAGCGAGTGATAGGGTTAATTCAAAAAAAAAAAAAACACTAACTTTAGGTCGATAGACAATTCTGGCTCAAACTGTCACTTCCTCAATTTCAGTCTCTGGGAATGGCTGTGGTTTAAGTTTGGTGGTTTTTCAATCAGAACAAAATGTTTTACTCTTGTTTTTGGAAAACCTGATTTTGGATCATTTGTACCCCTTTGTTTTGTTATTTTTGAGGAAACTTTTGTGATCCGAATTTCCAAAAGATTTCTTCTTGAAAGTTGTTCCAAAAATCTTGAAGTTTTACATACTTTAATTTCAGAATTTTTGGAGTTGAATTGAGTGGTACGTTGGACTGATTTTTGGACCGTGTAAAACTGCCCAGAATGGGTATTTCGGTGATGTTCTCACATTCTTGATTTTATACAAGATTTTATGGGCTGATTTGGGAAAATTTTCCTTCATAAAAGTTGTTGAGAACATTCTTTTCTATAATGTGTGTAAATTTGGGAATTTTCCGAGATGATTTGGATTCTGGACGAAGCTTACTTTGAGAAACCAGAATCCTGTTTCAGCGAACTGTTTTTAGTCTGTATTTGAGCTACTAAAAATGGTGTTTACAGAAAGATTATGAATTTGAGTTCTTCACGAAAAATTTTTGCTAAGGTCTTGTTTATGACATATTCAAAATTGAGAATTTTCGGAGTTCATTTACTATGATTTCAAGACCGATTTCGTGAACAGTGCAAAACTGTCCGGTTTTGACAGATTTCAAAGATTTACCATTTTCTATATGAGCATGTTGGAATTTCGATTTGATGTCTTCTGATGATTTAAAGTACACATTATGAGCTTTCAAATGAGATATTTTATGCTTCGATCGGAGGTCGGACCATGGGAAAACGAATTTAGCCAAGTCAAGGGCTGAATCTTCTTGTAGAAGCCACATTTATTGGTCCTTCATCATGGCTTGTATTGATTGCTTGGACTTTGGGGTTTCTCATGATGTCTTGCAATTAATGGTCATATGAGGTAAGCAATGACCTCATCCTACACATGACATATGCCATGACCTCATTCTAAACTTTGGCCCCAAGTTTTGTGGTTCTATAAATAGAGCAAGGCCATTCGGCCAAGAGGAAGAGAGAGAGAGAGAGAGAGAGAGAGAGAGAGAGAGAGGACCAATGAGATTGAGATAAGCCTTGGCCCTTCGTCATTTTAGTTCATTAAGAGCATTTAATGTCATTAAATGCATGCTATGATGACACTTGACTTTGAAACCCTTCATAATGGCCATTTAGCTTCTTTGGCAAGCTTGGATTGGCAACTTGGTGAGCAAGTTTGGAGTTCTATAAATAGAGGAAGCCGTGTCCGAGGCCCGAGTGTTCGTGTTCAAGCCTGAGAATCGTCCGAGAATTGCCAAGACTCGCTTTTAATTCGAGTTTGGTTGGTTGTGTAAGTGAATTCCCTAATACCAGAAAAGGATGTTGAGATGCGTTGTGACGTGGTTTGCTTGGATCGTTTCTCAATCATTTGGTTGGTCGTAGTTGGTTCATTTCCTTGGTTTGATCATGTTTCATGCTTGATGTTGTTTTGAGATAGAATTGAGACTTTAATGACAAGGTGCACATGTTATAGCCATGCTTGATGTTCTCTGGTTGAACTTTGCTATTGATCTGTCATCGATGCGGGTGCAGTAAGAGCCGACTTATGTTAACGGCGATCTATATATCCTCGCTTGATATTAGTGTTTTCACTTGCTGAGTCTCCCTGACTCATCCCCCGTTTTTCCCTCTCAGGTCCATAGGATGGTCGAAAGGACGGCGGCAACAGGGGGAGTTTGAGCCATGTTAGAGTTCGGGGAAAGCGAGGAGCGAGAAGCAGTAGTGGGCTTAGGACACCCAAGCCATAACGTTTTGTTGTGTATAAATGGTTAAAGTCGGTTAAGTTGGCTTATAAAATATGTTTGCGTGTCTTGTAAACATAAGGTTTGCTCATGATGCTGTTTGTCTTATTTCCGCTGTGTGAATTAATTGTGATTGTCCCGAGAAATGCTTCCGCTTATGATAATAATGAACGGGACGTCACGTGAATGACCCCGAGGTTTGGGGTGTTACACAAACTTTTTTTATCCCATAAAAAAATACCAACTTTAGGTCAATGGACAATTTTGACCCGAACCTATTTTGTCCTGTAAAAAAGCATCAATTTTAGGTCAAATGACAATTTTGGCCCTAACTTTTTTTTTCTTGTAAAATAACACAAACTTTCACTTAAATTCCAAATCTGAGCCCAATTGGCTTAGAACTATTAATTATCTAACTTAACTATTCCACCTTAGCAATAAATCCATGTGGCTTGATGATTGGATTTAAAGCAATATTCATTGTCTTATTCTCTGAGTTACAATTTGAAGAATAATGGTAAAACTGTTCGTCTCATTTACTTCACTGACAAGTAAAAAATATCTTTAAATTAAATTTTTCTGGCCAAACGTAATCTGAAGTTGATTACCGCTTGTTGACAGATGCCATGGACGAGATTCGCCAAGCTCACTACCATAACTTTCTTTCTCAAACAATGGTAAAAGTTAATAGGAGGCCAGATTTGAGATCATGATGAAAGTTTGTTTTTTCGGTAAAGAGATCATGATGACAATTGGTGATTTTTTATGAAACAAAAAAAAAATTGACGCCAAAATTGTCACTCGATCTAAAGTTGGTACTTTTTTACGAGACAAAAAAAATTTCAGGCCAAAATTATCTCTCGACCTAAAGTTAGTGCTTTTTTATGGGATAAAAAAAAGTTCATGCCAAAATTGTCCTTTCATCTAAAGTTGATGTTTTTTTTTCGGAATTAGGTCGTGAGTGATACTCACTTTTATTTAGTGGGGTTTCTACTAAGAGAACATTTCTAGGAAGAAGTAGCTAGGAGTACAAGCCACAATGTCAGGATCTTGCTTGAAAAGAACCATCTCATCTTGGTTGAGAGTAATCCAAACATCAATTCCACCATCAGTTGGACTATCCAGAAGAACAATTGGCCTCAGAGGAGGGCTTATGTAGCTCACCAAGTCTGTCTTACCGCATCCAAAATCAGTCATAGAGTGGGAATCTACACCAGCTACTAATTAAAATCACGTTTGCTTCATCTCTGCCAAATAAACCGAAGAAATCTCTCAACGAATCTGCCACCATAAAGCACAACGCACCTGCATCTGCTATCGCGGCATACTTCATTTTGGCATTCCTGTGCGCGTCACCGATCGTATTCAGTATTTCATTGAAAGTGGGTTCGCTCTCTTCTACAGTAAATGGAGTAATAATGTGAGCAAAAAAGCTGCCGCATGCGTTCGTTGGTATCTTTAATTGTACTCTCTCGCGCAAGTTCATCGGTGTGGAAAATGCGGAAGGCTTCGGCAGGCCTTTTGTCACGCGATCAATGCTGATAAGAGCCTTACACATTAGTGCGGACACGACTTCCACACGTGACCTTTGGCTGTTATTAGCCATTGAATCCAATGAGTTGGAAGCGTTGGAAGCAGCTTTCAGTCTCATTAAGGCTACGCCGCTGAATTTGAGTCTAGCCAGTGCGAACTTTTTCCCGAGGGGGAGTGTGGGCCGTTGACTGAATGCAGGTTCTTTCACGGGGAATAGAGACGGCAGCTCAAAATTCGGTGGGATTACTTCGTGGATTCCGCTCCGGCATGTGGTGGCCCATGAGTTCATGAATGTGGCCATGGTATACATATCGCCTATCTTGCGAGAAAAGCGCAGGCCGATTGCTAATCCGCCACAATCGAACTCGTTCACTTGAACCATGGCCAGCGGATTGTTCCCTGCTTGCAGCGGGAATTTCGACAAGCAGTTAAGAACATCAGGGTCAACAACTCCCTGGAGGAGCCGCTTTAGAGTGCCATCCACTTTGGCTTGAATAAATTCCACTCCTAGGTCGTTGCAATTCCTGCTCTAGAGGGTAAAAGAGGGCTAGTGTTTTGGAAAGCGACTCCTCGAGGAGGCGAAGCCTTTGAAGAGTATTGCTCTCGTGCGTTTTTCCAAGAACTTGGTAGTAGAAAATGATGCCCACATATATGTTAGAGTTGGTGAATACTTCAGGGACCCTTATTTCTCATACCAAGCATGCCCACGTGAGCTTAGGGAAACTGAAGTATGAACCAACGACATGTGACTCCTACGCACTAATGTCGGAAGGCCCACTGTTGTGGGATCAAAGGGATTTGAATATGCTTGGGCTTTGAGCTTATTTTAAGTTCTATATATATTGTACTCGTATGAGAGATCATTGTAACAAGTAGCTGTGGTTGAAAACCTAAATATTATAGTATAATTCCTTTGCCGGACGTATCTCAATTCTAAGGTGAACTTGGGTAAACTTGTGTCAATTTTTCTATCATCTGTGTTATTGTTCTAATTCTGTTTTGGATATAACCCATCAATATCTAGGAAATAGAAGGTCATCAATGAAGGATAGGCCAAGCTTTCGATGTTGATTCGGAGCCGGAGCTGATGGCTTGACTAGTTTCTTGGACTGTACTTCGACCTTCATGTTTGATCCACTGTCGATCACTTCAGTACTCGTTTACGTATTTCGACAATCTTCTTCATGCACATTTTAAGGTTATAAGCTAGAGAAGAAGCGAACACAAGTCTACATATACAGTGGAGGAAATGTATGATTCTCATCGACCTTTATGACAGGCTGTGCAGACATCTTTCGGTGCATAAGCGTCAAAACAATGTCACGGAGCATCTCTCAACAGTAACAGTGCCGTCTCCACCACTAACTCTTTCACTTGGGATTTGCTCCACTTCCATTAAGTGGGTTTTCTTTTCTACATGAAAGAAATAAAACAATGGACAAAATTATTCCGAAGAAAATTAACTGCTAAACTAAAATAACAAGTGGGAAAGTAATAACGCTTAAAAGAGATTCTTAACGTCACTGCAGATATTCATTAAGTTTCCATAATAGGAAATAAAACATTAGAAATGTTGTTCTTGAATAGAGTTCTCGCATCAATAAGCATGCGGCTATGCTAGTAAAGGGATGGAGGGTAGGGACGTTAGTATCATAGGTGCGGGTTTTGATTCCCACCCTCTGCAAGGGACAGAATATAAGTTAGAGAGTGAGGAGTGTTAGAGATAGGATGAAAAAATAAAATAGAGTTCTTGCTTTTGACCAATAAACAAAAAAAAAAAAGTTCACATGTTGTGTCGTGTCAAGAACTGTTATTGGACTCGTATTCGTTCTACTCCCTACGTCACATTGTAATTTGATTTTTCTTTTTGTTTGTTTGACATCAAAATCTATGTTCCTATTCTAAGCAGCATATAGCTCAAAAGACTAGATATGAAGCAAGTGGAAGTCGAGCGATAATTTAAACTACACCAAGCTTCTTTTGTGAAGAATGCTTCACCAAGTTGCTCTTGTTCCTCCTACAGTAAATGGAGTGTTGATGTGAGCAAAGAAGTTGCCACATGCATTCGTCGGTATCTTTAATTGTACTCTCTCGCACAAGTTGATAGGTGCGGAAAACGCGGAAGGCCTAAGCAGGCCTTTTGTCGTGCGATCAATGCTGATAAGAGCCTTGCATATCAGCGCAGACACGATTTCCAAGGGTGACCTTTGGCTGTTATTAGCTGTTGAATCTGATGAATTGGAAGCAGCTTGCAGTCTCCACGAGGGTAGGCCGCTGAATTTGAGTCTAGCCGGTGCGAACTTTGTCCTGAAGGGGAGTGCGGGCCATTGTATGAATGCGGGTTCTTTCATCGCCGAATCTCTCCAGGTGGCTGTCGGGGAAAAGGTTGCTGAAGTGCGACTAGCTCTCCTTCAGCCTCCTTAACACCTTCGCGTAGGAGACCCTCACCGACCTCACCAACCTTTCTCAGTCTTTAAGGATGTGCAGATGGCCGAAGTAGAGACCTTCGCATTCTAGGCGGAGATCAACCAGCTTCTAAGCTTGATTACCAACACTTTCTACAACAAGGAGATTTTCCTTGACAAACTTATCCGCAATTGATCCGATGTACGTCTCTCTGTTTCCTTGTGTTTATTTGCTAGTGCTTGTCCGTGATTGTCTCTGGACACCTGGTGTGGAACGAGTTTAAAGGCAAAAATTTAGGAAAAAGTCATGTTGAGAGTCGACAGCTTGTAGATTGGTCAATTTACTATCGTTTTGAATTAATTGCATTGACTTAGGAAGAATTAGTCAGTTACAATGGGAGTCTGTAATATACAGTCATAGACGAAGACATTTGTCCACCGTATCTTCAAGCCCTTGAACGAATGTCTGATTTGGTGTATAGCTATCAACTAGTAGTCTGGCTCTTTGTTTTAAGCAGATCTTGTGGATAACCTGGGATCTCAAGGTCTGGGACTAAGGAATTCATGGAAGCATTACAGGCTGGTGCTGATGTTAGTGTCGTAAATATTACGCGGTAGCTAACCGGGATCTTACAATCAAGTCAATGTGAAAATCATCGAAGAAATAAATGAGGACCAATAAAGGACACAAATAGTAAAGATTTACGTGATTTGATCCGAGTATCGATATTTACATTTATAGGAAGAGTCAGTAATAAATAATTAACTGTAATTGAAAAATCAGAATTATAATCGCTCTAATACTGAAGTGTTTTCCACATCTAAATTATACCAAAATTCAAAGTGTTCACAAATAAAACAACTCAATAAGACGTAAAAGTCACAGCTTATAAGAGAACGTCTGAAAAGCCCTACGTACGGCTGAAAAACAAGAACGTCTGGACGTTCTTTCTCTGTTTCCATCGTGCAGCTACTCTTGCTTCGAGGAATCCCACGACTAAAAAATCTAATGGGCGGCTACTTTCGGGAGAAGGGAACATAAGAGAAACCCTCGCTCTTGTCACCTTCTGTGACAATTACCTTTTTACCCCATCAAATAAATACATATATGTGAGCCTTTATTTTGTCCTGCCCTTCCTTCAGGATTGCCCTTCCTTTAATTCATCCAACCTGCTGCAAATTTGAGTCCTACTCTTGAATTACATAGTGCAGTCAAACTTGGATATTTTTCCAATCGGATTAGGCCCCGTAAATGGCTCAAACTCGAAACATAACAATAATTCTCTACCTTGGCTCGACGTTTGAAATTAAATCATAGTGCTTATCAACCATGTTGCTCTCCCAACACCCCGACGGTCGCCTACTCTCTACATACACCAATTAAGCTCAGCAAAACTCAAGCTTCGTCAAAGTAATAGGCTTAGTCATCATGTCTGTTGAGTTCTTCGCTATCATGATCTTCTTCACAATGACCTTACCCTTCACTAAGAGATCTCGAATGAAATGTTAACTTATGTCTATATGCTTCGTTCTCTTGTGATAAATCGGATAGTATGCCGAATATATCGTACCTTGTTTATCACAGTGTATATCAATACTTTTCTGCTCCAACCCAAAGTTTGAAAGCAAACATTTTAGCCATATCACCTTCTTTTCTATAAAAGTTAATGTCATGTACTCTGCCTCAGTCGAACACAAGGCAACGTTGTCCTGTACATATGCCTTCCAACTAACTAGACCACTTGCTAGCGTAAACACGTACCCTGCTAAAGACCTGTCCTCATCTAAGTCACTAACGTGATCTGAATCCACATAACCAATGGTCTCATTGCCATTGCCATCCCTTCAATACACTATACAAATGTCTATTGTTCCCTTCATGTGACATCCTGAAAATTAGTTCATTTGGGATTGATAAAATACTGAGTTTTATGAAATGTACTCGTAGTAAATTCTCGCCCGGAATTGATCATTCCTGAGATGCTAACCATTAGGGAAAGGCTAATAGGGGAATTAAATTCGCTCGACTAAAGAAAATTCGATCGTGAATTGATTTTCGACCATGAAATCGCTGAAGTGATATTTTGAGCCACTGTTGGCTAATCCAAAGATAGTCAGGGGTCAATTCGCCACTATCATAATAGATGATCGCGGGTGATTCCACTGGACCACGAAATGACTTGACGAATGATCCTGAACCTATACCAAACGATCGTATCTCTTGGAACTAGTGATTGATCTTTGCGATTTTAATGACAACCGAGGTCGTCACGTACCGAACGAACTTGCACGTGACTCGATTTATTGTCAGTCACAAGTCGATTCTGCGAATTTCCCTAACAAGCCGCCCGTTAGTTTGAGAAACGCTCGAGTTACGTTTAATAAAATTTAATTATTGAATTTAGCCCAAATTGGATATCGGAAAATTAGGAAGTCATGACAGAACATTAGGACGATGTTGCGGAAGACGCATGCGATTTTTGGGTGAGCCCGAAACCTTCAGAAAAATTCAAATTGGGTAAGAAATTGAGAAAGTGATCATTTTACCCCTAAGAATAAAGGGTATGTTTTAAGAGAGAGGGGCATTTTGGTAATTTTGCCCTAACTTTTTTGTTGGACAATTTTACCCTTGGATTTTTGAGAAATTACAAGAATACCCTTGGATATTTTTGGGTGAGATTCGATCTTGGCCATCGGTTTCAAGATAAGATCAAATCTAGGCTGTTGGATCAAAAATGTGAGAGAGGGGTATTTTGGTCATTTGCTCTTTTGGTCTAAAAATCCCTATTTAAGTCAAGATCTCCCTTTTCTTTCCTCATTCATCTCTCTCCCTTTTCATGGTAGCCCCTCCCCCTCACCGAACTAGCTCCCTCCCCTCGCCGCGCCGTTGTACGCCGGTCACCGCCCGACTGAATCGCCACTGCCGCTTGCCGTTGCCACTGCTGAGCCGTGTTGCTGTGCCGGTCGCACCCATTTCACTCTAGCCGCATGAGTCTAGTGTCCGGTAAGTCGCAATCTAACCCTTGCTTAGGACGTCGAGTATTTTTGGACTCGTTGGATGTGGTTTATGGAATTTAGAGGTTGATTAAGGTGTTGATCATGGTTGTTAGTGGCTGATCATGGCTGTTAGTGGCTAATCGTGACTGTTAGTGGCTGTTGTGGGTTGGATTAGACGTCTGGGAATGAGTTTTGGCAGACGAAATTCCGTAGAAATCGATTCGGGTTTGAATCCATGAAGTTCGGTGTGAATCGCGGATTCGCAGTTACTGTACGTCTTCGATTTTCTATTTTTGTAGAGAATTTTGTGGGCTGAATTTGAGGAAGTTTTCTCATGAAAGTTGTTCCCAACATCTTGTAGTATGATATACTTTAATTTGGGAATTTTTGGAAATCATTTGAGGCCATTCGGAAGTCCATTTTTAGACCAAAACAAAACTACCCGATTTACTGTTCACTCGACCTTTTGGTCTGTTCGAATTTTTATAAATTTTCCTGGCCTATTTTCAAAATACTTTCTTCATGAAAATTGTTGGGGACATTTGTGGCTATAACATATAAAAATTTCAAGGCTTTTCAAGGTGATTTGGGTATTGAAAGAAATGTATTTTGAGGATAAAACGGTCTGTTAGAGCGAGTTGATTTTTGTCTAACTTTGAGTGTCAAAACGAGGTGTTTACAGTTGGAACTGAGTTTCGAGTTCTCACAGAGAATGTTTATCAAGATGTTTTACACAACATATCCAAATTTCAGAATTTTTGGAGTTCGTTTACTATTTATTTGGATGAGATTTCGGTCACTGTGTAAACTGCCCAATTTTACCCCGATTCTATAGATGTTTGTTTTATGAGCAGAATGGTGGGGATGTCAGGGTTGAATAGTTTCTGCCTCGTGACCAGAATTTAGGCTTGAATGTGTGTTATATGAGTTGATTTGAGGATGAAATAAGGATGTTTCGAGACTGGAGTGAGACTGAATAGAGTGTCAGATATTGTGGGATGGAATTGGCGAGCTTAAGACTCTATTTAAGGACAAATGGTATCGGTTTGGTATGTGGTAGTATGGCTAGATTGTGGTGTTTAATAGGCTTGAAAATGTTGAAATTATGCCTATGAACGTGGTTGTATTTGTAGGCCCATAAGCGGTCTTGTGTGTTTATTGAACTGTGATTTGATGGATTGAAATGTGCTTGATTATGTGCATGCGTGGGCCAGATTGAATTAATTGTTGAAATTAGCCATGTCGAATGCTAAGTGAGCATGTTTTACGTGTTAATTGATGCATGCACAGGCGACGTATGATGGGCTAGTTGGGTGTAGTATATGCGTATCGAGCATGCGCATGAGTAAGAAAGTAATTGTGTGTGTGTGGCATGGCATGAGAGATTGTGGAAGTTATGTCGTCCTAAGGCGTGTTACGTGGGACGATGCTCGATATTACCGGAAGACTGTCAGCCTGAGGCGTGTACTTCAACACGGGTTGCGCAATAGGTGTGTAAATGCGAGAATGGGATCGGGCCGGGTATCATAAACTCGGGCAGCGATCACGTAGGACTGTTGCATTTGGCATAGGCTGAGGCTTGAAAAAGCAAGAATGAGAATCGGTCCGAGGCACGATCAACTCAGGTGAGACCGGGATTGGACCAAGGTATTATAAGCTCGGGTTCCGATCATGTAGACTTGTTGCATTTGGTGCGGGCTGAGTATTAGGGTTAGGCCTGAGGCGTGTGATGCTTAGGTCGCGATCGAGGCCTGAGGCTTGTACGGGTACGCGGGCTGGAAGTGGTGTGATGAATGGTCGCAGTGTGTCTGAGGCGTGTACTTCAACGCGGGCTACTGGCGAGGAATGAGAAAGAAGAAATGAGAACGGAATGGATATGGGGGACGAGAATTTCACATGCGTGTGTTGCATATGACTAGATCGTGATTGAGTGCTAGTGTTCGCATATTAGAGTTTGGCAATATTAATTGATGTACTTGCACTGTGGTGATTTCATGTGTGTGAATGCATGTGTTTGTGTACTTGTTTGGAGGTACGTGATAGCCTAGGTAAGGTTTAGGTTGCAACTTATTGAGAAGTGTCTCATGGTTGTATAAACCAAACCGTTTCAGATAATCCGCCTGAATAAGGAATCAGTCGCCAATGCCGCAGCCAGAACGTTTTGGTACAGTCATGCACACCGAGGATAATTTCGTGGAGTACACCTTGAATGGACGCTGTACCAAGGACGTAAGGACTAGTGAGGAGGCAATGAATTAGTGTTTGTGTAGTATCGTTTTGGTAGACAGGGTATTTGCCTCTTTTTGGTGTATGGTTTTTAAGGTAACCATCGCTGGTGTTCATATAAATTTTATGGACTCAAAGAATGGCGAACTGGTATAAGCGTACTTATATATGGATGATGTAAATATATGTGGTAATGAAATGTTTTAAGTATTGAGGCGGTTCGGCGTGTTTAGTTATTCTGGTGTTCTCCAACTTATGTGTCTGGGTTTTTATTATTTGTTTCCGCTACGATTGACTCTGATACGAGACCGTTGAGTCAGCGACGTATTCCTGGGATGTCGCACCGTTCGACTCTTGGAAGTGAGGTGTGGAAAGCATTAGACTTTGAGTCGGGGCGTGACACTTCAAATATCTGAGGATCCACTTCATACCTTGCAATGAGTTTCACTGGGACGTTTATGTAACAGCTAATTATACTCACAACTTGTGAAATGTCAGGCCTAGTGTATACCATATCATATATAATACTACCTACTGTACTAGAATAAGGAATACAGGATATATGCTCCTCCTCAATCTGCGGTAATAACTTATTAGAAAATTTAACATGCTTCGCTAATGGCGTACTCACAGATTTTGCTGACTTCATATTAAAATGTGCCACAATTCTTTCAATATATTTCTTTCAAGACAAACATAATATTCCTACAGTCTGGTCTCTATACCTAATATTTTCTTCGTAGCACCTAAATCTATTATCTCAAACTTAGCACTCAACTGCCTATTTAGCACATCAATATCAAACATATTTTTAGCCGCTATTAACATATCATCAATATATAATAATGGATATATCAAAGACCCATTCTCCAATCTCTTAAAGTAAGCATAGCTATTCATCTGACTTTTCGGATAGTCTTGACTAGCCATAGAAGTATCAAAATACTTATACCACTACCTAGAAGACTGTTTCAACCTATATAATTTTTTCTAATAAACAAACATGATCTTCCTTACCCGAAATAGCATATTCCTCTGGTTGCCTCATGTAAGAAATCCGCTCCTTTGACTCACTATGAAGAAACATTGTTTCACATCTAGCTACTCCAGCTTGAGATCCCGTGCAGCAACTAAGGTAAGTAATACACAAATAGAAGTATATCTAACCACATGAGAGAAGACCTCGTTATAATCAATGCCCTCCCATTGTGTATATCCCTTCAACAAGTCTCACTTTATACCTCGCTACCTTGACACTAGGAATGCCCTTCATTCCATTTAAAGACTGACTTGCTTCTAATAATTTTCTAGCTCTTGGGTACTTTGACTATCTCTTATGTTTAATTTCGATGGGACGATTCGATCTCTTTAGACATAGCCCCTAGATACCGCGACCTCACTACTAGCCATCGCTTTAGAGTAAGACGAGGGCTCATCTATCTCTACCTCATCAACTATAGTCAATGCATAAGAAATATCTATATAAGCATAGTGTTTTGATGGTTTAATTTTCCTTCTTTGTCTGCCCCTGGCTATAGTGTGCTGCGGTTGTGTTGGTTTTTCATTATCACCGACTTTAAGAACTGTGGTCTCATCTGCAATATCAACCCGTGTTACCTTCAAGGTCTCCCGAGTGTCAACTTGAAGCTCCACCTCACTACTGACACCATGATCTACATGCTTTGCTTGTAGTGTCTCAAGACTTCTGTATTGAAGCATTACAGTCTTGTCAAAGATCATGTCTCTACTAATTAGAAAATCGGGTGATCTGGGATTAGTGCACCATAGTTGGCAGCATTTCATCCCATGTGCATAATCCAAAAATATGCACTTTTTCACCCTAGGCTTAAGATTCCAAATTCTTATAATCCAGAGTAATCAACAAGTTTCCCTAATCATACTTCCTCAAAAGTCTTCCACTTAATAGCAAACAACGGAGATTGATTAACGAGGTAACATGTCATGTTCATTGTTTTAGCCCAAAATTCCTTGCCTACTCCTGCATGCGAAGGGATGCACCGAGCTCGTTAAAGTAAAGTTTTGTTCTTCCGTTTTGTTACGCCATTCTGCTATGGTGTCCTAGGTACTTTGCGATATCTCATAATCCATTCTCTCTCACAGAACTCGGTAAAATCTTTACTACAGAACTTCATGCTTTTATCGATTATCAAGCACTTGATTTGTTTATTTGATTGCTTCTCAATCAATGCATTACATTTCTTGAACTAATTGAATGCATCATATTTATGTTTTAGAAAGTATACCCACACATTCCTCAAATAGTCATCGATAAATGTCAGCATATATCAGACACCTCCTTTCGAAGGAATCAGAGACGGGCCCTAGACATATGAATGAATGTACTCAATCGGTTGCTTTGTCAAATGAATAGTTGTAGTAAATTTATTCCGACGCTACTTCCCAAAGATACAGTACTCACACAAATCCAACTTCCCTGTCTTCTGACCCTTCAATAACCCCCTTTCACTCAACATCGTCATACTTACCTTACTCATGTGCCCTAATCATATATGCCATAACTGAATCAAGTCAAATTCTTATTCACTTGATGAAACTGCGACAGCTCCTATCATGACCTTTTTTAATAGATGATAGAGAGTATTTGCTTTCTTCCCCTTCATCACTGACATGACGCCTTGAGGGATCTTCAATACTCCACATTCAACGGTGTATTTACATCCGATGTCATTGAGTGTCCTTATAGTAATAAGGTTCCTTTTCTGCTCTAGCACATGCCTCATGTCTGTTAGTGTATACACTACCCCATCGTGTATCCAACTTTGAACTGTCTCTATCCCCACAACCTTACAGGCTATGTTGTTTCCCATTTGAAATTTATCGCCATTTACAATTTGGTAAATAGTGAATCAGTTCTTATGAGGTGTCATATGAAAAGAACACTTAAAATCTAGCACCCATGTGTCTCATGACGAACTAGTAGCACCCATTTGTGTCTTGACGCTCTATAACTCAAAGTTGTTCCTTCCATTAAACTTCTCAATTTTTACTTTCACTCAAGACATAATTGCAACAACAATATTTCTAAATAATAAGCAGCCAAGCAAAAGCCACAAATCAAAAGCCAAAAATTCCACTCCTCAAACTTTGATATCAATTGTTGTAGAATGAACGCGAAATCTAACTGAGATCTTGCAATTAATTCAATGCGAAAATCACCAAAAAAATAAACAATGAACAATAAATGATATCAAAGATTTATGTTGTCATGCCCCGAACCCCTTCGGGCATGCGACACACTTCTCTGGTCGAATAATGCAACATCTCAAGGTATCGCCGACCCAAATGAAACTTATCAGAGATTTATATCAACAGTGGAAATCACTAATACCCAGACGATAATAACTGGGATAATCAAGGAGAATGCATATATTCATTTCTCATTCAAACTTAGATAATATCAACAATTAAAAAACCACATATATACAAGCACACCGCACCGCCACACTACATACCACTGATATCAAAAGGGATCAATAACCTGGGTACCCTATTATCAAAAATAGTACGCTTCAAAAGCCTATTCTACAACCCCTACACTTGCCCCTATGCCCTCTAATTGGCGTTCACTCTGAGTTTGATTCTTCGTCCTCTGAATCTGAATCCTCCTGAGTCTCCTACTCGTCTGTCGGGTACTCTACCACGTTAATGTCGATGTGCAATGGTATTGCAAGACGCTGCGGCGGCGGCAGAAGGTCCATTGCTCAGACTGGGGTTCTGAAAGTGTTGGTTGAAACAACCATGAGATTACATCTCAATAAGCACATACCCTAAACCCCACCTAGGTTATTACGTACCTCCAAACAACACATACCCAACACAAACAACCACTCATACTAACAATCACACGCGAACCTACTTGGGATTCTTCATACACCTCCCTGCATGTCAGATAATAATACAGTCAACATGCCAGAATGATGCATCATTCATTCTGTATAACCAAAGCATGTAATATGAATTCACATGCATTAATACATCACAATTGTGCGTGCCTCGATTATAAAGCAAAACTTACTTGAACACGTCCCATACCATGCCTAGCAGTTTTTTATCCCATAATCGAGCACTACATCACACGATACAACCACACTCGCACACTAACTCTCGCTATGCGTCAACTTTCGCAATCCTCACACATCAAGCCAAGTCCAGCTCATTCCTAACTTTTCCACCACTACCGTGCCCGCGTAAAATGCATCGGGCCAACGATCTTCTAACCTCGTCAGGCATCGTCACCCTGTCGGGCCAGGCATCATCACCTCGTTAGGGATGACATCGTCCCACGTAAACGAACACACCTTAGGATGGAATCCTACACTTAACTTTCCTTCTACCGCGCCTGCGTAAAATGCATCAGGCCAATGGTCTTCTAACCTCGTCAGTCATCGTTACCCCGTTGGGTCGGGCTTCGTCACCTCGTCAGGGATGGCATTGTTCCGCGTAAATGAATATGCCTCAAGATAGACCTTACCCCGCGTAAACGAACACGCCTCAGGGTATCACTTTTCCCATCAATTCTACATTCTCATACCTTCGTTCCACTCATTTCACACGTATCACACGACCACATATATACACGGTCACACACAAATTCACATCTCGCACACACTTTTCACAATTACACATCCTCATCACGCGAACACCACACAAACACCCAAGCTTGGCACACAAACTCGATGCGTAATCACGCCACCACACCTTACATCCATACAATCACACATACGAGCTCATTCAAGCATCAAACTATCCGTAAAAATGCCACGATAACATTGAATAATTCTTGAGAGAGAGAAAAACCGAGAATACACAAAATCGGATCCAAACTGGGCAGTTGTGCAGTGACAGAAATCCATTTGAAATAAATAGTAAACCAACTCCAAAAATTATAAAATTTGGATATGTTACATAAAACATCTTGCTAAACATTTTCTGTGAAGAACTCCAAACCCATTTCCAATTGTAAACAACTTTCTTGGTCACTTGAAGTCGGATAAAAATCAACTTGCTCTAACAAACCATTTTGTCCTCAAAATACATTTTTTTCAATACCAAAATCACCTTGAAAAGCCTTGAAATTTTTATATGTCATAACCACAAATGTCCCCAACAATTTTTGTGAAGGAAGTATTTTGAAAATAGGCCTGGAAAAATTTATAAAAATTCGAACAGACCGGAATGTCGAGTGAACAGTAAATCAGGCAGTTTTATTTCGGTTCAAAAATGGACTTCCGAATGGCATCAAATGATTTCCAAAAATTCCAAAATTAAAGTATGTTATACTTAAAGATGTTGGGAACAACTTTGATGAATAAAACTTTCTCAAATTCGGCCCACAAAATTCTCTACAAAAATAGCAAATTGAAGACGTACAGTAATCCGAATCAAAGATTCACCTCAAATTTCAAAGATCTGAGCCTTAGTTAATATCTACCGAAATTCAACTTACAAAATTCTTTTCTCTAAGCTCAAATAACCAACCAACAGCCACAAGAATGTCCAAGAACACAATAAAGGATCAAGCTCTCATCTAATCCGTTTACAATCACTTCCATCAACCCCGAAACTACCCTAAACCGCACCCAAATGAGTTCGTTAATACCCGATATCCTAGGCAAGGATTAGATTGTGACTTACCCGAACTCTAGACTAACTCGGCTAGAGCGGGAAGGGGGAATGGTTGATTGACGGCTCACGACAGCACACGGCAGTCCGTGCGGCGATCAGCAAAACGACGACGGCGGCGGCACGACAAGGCTCAGCCAAGGGAGAGAGAGCTCTTGGTGGGGAGGGGGCTGCTGTGGGGGAGGGGAAATGAGTGAGGAGAGAGAGAGAGATTTGACTTAAATAATCCAATTTTGACCAACTTTTTCCAAAATACCCATTTTGCCCATCTCTCACTCGGTCGACATTAATCTAAGTCAAAATATCCAAGGACATTCTAGTATTTCAATCCGTGAATTATTGGGCTGATACTTATCAACTTAATTTCCCAAATTTAATTTCCAAAATCCCCAAAATTCGGAATACCCAAAAATAGGCTTAGAGGCAAAATCATAATTTTTCGATCCAGGGCCGAATTTCCATTTTTCGACCATATCAACCCCAAATATCATTGGCCACACTAAAATGATGTCATCCTTGTAAAAATAGTCGCGCACGACCTTGAAAATCGACATCCAAGTCCAGATCAACTTTTGTGATCAATTCGCTTAATTTCAATTTTATGGTCTCTCACTAACAGGCGGCTGTTTAGAGATTACGCGTATCGATCTAAGGTTACTCGAGTCATGATGGTCTCGATTACCGGGAGAATGCGAGGATTTATCGCTAGTTCCGGAGGTAGTGATCGTTTGGGTAAAGTTCGGGATTTGTTCGTCACGTGTACTCTTGGTCGTGTGAAATCATTTGCGATCCGATCGTACGTCATTAGCCAAACTAAATCCATCACCTCCCTAGGATCAACCCGTATTGGCCCAAAATATTTCCTCATTGTTTCTCGGAATTGGTGCCCAATTTGTGATCGGGTCCTTGGTCTACGTACTATTTTCCTAATTAGCCATTTCCTTCCGGTTAGTATCCCGAGAGCGCTCAAATCCGAGCGAGACTTACTAAAATTAAATGAAAATAATATCAATCTCATCGATCCCGGAAATGGGTCGAAATTCAGGATGTTACATATGTGGTTCGGTCTAAGTGTCGATACCAATATCTACGGGGAGAGCTAGTAGCAAATAATTCGCTATAATTGGATACAATCGTTCACACACTCGAGTGCTTCCCACACCTATATTATACCAAAATCCAAACTCAAAGTGTTCACAAATAAAACAACTCAATAGGATGTAAAACTCATATCACAAATCACCAGATGTTCAAGCCCCAAGTCCAAAGCAAAGCTCTACATATGGCTAAAAAACAAGAATGTTGGACAATCTTTCTCTTTTTCCTTTGTGCTGCTACTTTTGCTTCAAGGGATCCCACGACTAAAGAACCTACCGTGCGACTGCTTTCTTGGAGTCCTTGGGTGGCTTAAGGAGAAGAAGGGAATAGAAGAGAATCCCTTGCTTTTATTTCCTTTTGTGACAATTACCTTTTTACCCCCATAAAATAAATACATATATGTGAGCCTTTATTTTGTCTTGCAGTGCTTTCTTCATGAGTGCCCTTCCTTTTATTCATCCAACCTGCAGCAAATTTGAGTCCAACTCTTGAATTTCGTTGTGCGGTCAAATTTGGATATTTATCGAACTAGATCGGGTTCTGTAAATAGCTCAAACTCAAGACATAATAACAGTTAGCATGATTGGACAATTTGGTGTTAGGTTTTACTCAGCTTACCTCGTGCCTGAGAAAGTTGTGACCACAAAGCATAATGACGACGAGCAATACATCTGGGAATCGCAGGGTAGAGGTTCCTTCACTGTCAGACGGGACGTTAGTGGACAGCAACTTGAGAGGAACCAAAATCACACTGTTCCCCAAGGGGGATGAGGTAGGATACTTTCCAATCTCCAATTGGAATATTCAGCATTTGTGTGCTTTTAGTGGAGTCTAGTTCATGTGTTGAATTTATAAACGTAGTGAACTCAACCGGTCACTGATTGTAGTTGTCCATGTTTGGCTTTTTGTTGACAGTTGAGTACTCGGAGGAGAGGAAGATCAAGGACCTTGTAAAGAAGCATTCCGAATTCATCAGTTACCCCATTTATGTATATGCTATGGGGCAATTGAAGGAATATGATGGGAAGAAGCTAGTCTTGGCCGATTAGGGACTGAAACTTGATGACGAGACCGAAGAGGAGAAGAAAAAGAAGTCCGTAGAGAACCTGTGCAAGACCTAGGTTGTCAAATGGGTGGGTCGGGTTGGATTGGATTTTGATTGGATCATAAATGGTTCAATCTAAATTGACCAATTTAACCCGTTTTGACCTTTTTATATCTAATACAAATTTAGCAACCCTTATTTGATCCAACTTGAGATTAATTTTAAGCAATCCTTTTACTTAAATTGTTGTTTTTGAAGCGTAGACCGGCTTGTTGAGTTACTGAGGGAGCTCGGGGGTCAGGTTATGGACGGGGGCATGAAGGTGGTGGTGAAAGTCTGGCTCGGGCTATCTATAAATCATAAGACGGATTCAGCCTTTGGTTTTGGGTTAAATATGGACGAGGGATCTTAATATATTGGGCTTAATGAAATCGCATCCTAAGCCTCAATTCATGTTCTTGCAACTAAAAAAGTCATCACCAGATAACCAACTCAAACATCCAGTTGTCTACCATATAGCCTATATTTTCCAAATGCGAACTGATGCCTGCAAGATTTGGTACAAACACTGCTCAAACTAATGCAACATTGCTGCAAAAACAGAACATGTATACTGGAGTTGAAATTTTCGAAAAGATCCCAGTGAAAATTAATCACCATCACATAAATCATCTAGCAAAATGTTCAGATAACGAGTAACTATTGGAGTTGGCGAATAATTCGGGGAATCTTGTTTCTCACACCAGGTACGCCCACGTGAGGTTAAGAAAACCAGAGTGTTATCCAATGACATACGATCCTTGTGTGCAGAATGCGAGGGTTCGGGGGTAGCACCCCCGACACGGGTGCCCCGTTGCTCGGTCAACGGGCGGGGGTTTGGGGGCAATGCCCCCCGACGGGGGTTTCGTTGCCCGATCAGCGGACGGCTACCCCGCTCATCTGTGAGCGAACGAGGGCTCGGGGGCAGTGCTCTCGAAACCTCAATGGATTTGGACTTTTATTTAAGCTGGCTCGTATGGTGCGAGATTAAGAGATTTCATATAGATTTAGGTTTTTGGCCCATTTGGGGCACATATATATTTTGCTCATTTTTCTTATCATTGTAATGAGTTAAGTGGCTGTAAATCGAAAAAATATAATGAAATCTCTTTGCAGGACGTAGCCCTAATTCGAGAGTGAACCTGGGTAAAATTCGTGCATTGTCTATTTTTTCTCCGTCTTCTGCGTGATCGTTCTGTTTCGATTCTCGATACTTCCCTTCAGTAACTACATCAGCTTGGGAGGCGAAATAGGAAGGCAAATACGGATACATGTATAAGTTCTTTGAAAGATCCAGAAGTCCAGAGAAATCATCTGAAACAGGGAACTGACCTTGCCCTTCTTATCTCCACCAATCTCAAAATGCTTGCATCTCCGCAGATTACAGCAGCAAACACACGAGAATTGATCATCAGATGACACACAGTATACCACAGAGCTTTCAACACTACACAATTCTATCTCGACCCCCACCATTTGAACACTATTCAAGGAACCAAACCCCTAAATCCAGACCAAAATCTAAAACAAATAGAACCCCACGTACCAATGAAGCACAATGCAATCAAGGAACAGGCCAAACATGAAGCACGAAGAAACAAATTAGAACCCAAAATGGGATCATTCGGAAAGAAAACCCTCCAAATGACCCAACAAGAGAGTCCATGAGACCGCGGAAATAATAGCAATCGCTAGTGGTCTATGGGCATATCAATGCAGGTATCGAAGCAACTATTGTGAAATTTTGTGGGACTATTGCCGATTATTCTAAAAACACTAACTATTAGATAAATGCGTGATTTAATATTTAAATATTTTATAATCCCCTCACACTTAGTCTGGCCTTTTCGCTGGTGAAGGTCTTGTGCACAAAGGTGTTGAGTAGGCTGAAGGAGAGCTAGTTGCACTTCGGCGAACTCTTCCTTGGCAACGACTTGGAGAGATTTGGTAGCGATTTCGATGCCGGTCAAGAAGTATCGGAAGAGATTCGACGATGATGGCAAAAGAGGTCACACGTATGGTGTTGGAGGCCTTGGGTGGTTGTCATGCCCCGAACCCTATCGAGCTCGCGACATACCTCTTTGGTCGAATATCGCGACGTCCCAGGATGTCACCAACCCCACACATCAGAGATAAAGCACTAGCAGGAGCCACAAACACCTAGACAATAATTAACTAAGAGTAAAAGGGAGAATATACATACATCCATTATCGATTCAAACTTATACAGTATCCACCTTCTTGAAAATCACATAATATACATGCACACCGATCTACTAGAGTTCACACCACCGACGTAAAAAAGGATCAGTAGCTTGAGTAATCCTAACTCCAAAAATGGGACACTTCAATCTTTCACTCTACCCCTAAACTAGCCCTTACACCCCTTGGATGGCGTGCATTCTGAGTCCGACTCTTCAAAACCCGAGTCTGAATCCTTCTGAGCCACATGTTCCTCTGAGGGCTTTGAATCAACCTCGATCTCAATCGGGTTGTCCTCATCACCCAACTCTAGCGGAACCTCAACCCGCTCTTCCTTCTCAAACTCCTCTTTTGGCTCTTCCTCTGGCTCATCCTCTTCTGGTTTGTCCTCGAGTTCTTCTTTCGGTGCCTTTTCAAGCTCTTCTTCAGGGTTTTCTTCTCCGGGTTCTTCCTTTGGCACTATACCTAGATCTACATCTATAGGATCGTACCATACCTGTGATTCCTCCGAATCAGGATCAGCCACTGAAGGTTTAGGTACTGTGGGTACGTGCTGATGTCCTGACTGGGCGAGACTAGTATCCAGACTAGTCATTTCACCGTCGGAAGGGGGTATGACCGACGGATCCCAATCCCTTACTCCATTAAAGGGAACATCAAAGCCACGAATGGGGCCAAACTCGTCCATCCCTTCCCGAAAACATCATGTAGTATAGGTGTGGGTTTGCCAGAGCGGTTGTCCTATGTCTACCCAGACTACTATATTGTACTTGATCCAGACCATATTCTCATCTATCAGGTACTCTATCATGTTATGGTCAGTGTGCATCGGTATTCGAAAGTGTTGAAGCGGTGGTGGCGGTGATGGATTCATGGTTCAAGCCGGGGTTCTGAAATTGTTTGGTTGAAACAACCATGAGACACATCTCAGTAAATAGATACCCTAAACCCCACTTAGGCTAACACATTCCTCCAGACAAGTTAAACACACTCACATTCAATGACCACATAATAGGCACACAATTTTCACTTACCTGAGTTTTTGATACGCGCAATCTACAGGTTAGTCTCAAATATATAATTTTCAACCACGTGCACATTCCAAAGACATTTCATACCCAATACATGAGTCGAACACATGGCAATTTCCAATTTCACATTTCACACACTCGATCATGCCTCACCACACTAATTTCATTCAACTAGCTCACGACCCCGCGTTACAGTACATGCCTCAGGTTGGCTTTCTATTCAAAGTCCACTTACGACTATCTCAAATTCACAACACTTCTCAGCCTGCGATGCAGTACACGCCTCAGGCTATGTCTTTTGCCCGTGTTACAGTGCACGTCTCAGGCTCAACATCCTCCACCTACGGCACAACCCGTGTTGAAGTACACGCCTTAGGTTGGCAGTCTTCCGGTAATACCGGACATTGTCCCATATTGAAGTACATGCCTCAGAACGGCACAATTCCCCGCGTTGAAGTACACACCTTACGGTTTCTTATGACCATACGCACGACACATCACACAATTTCTCATTCGCTCACTCGCTCAAATCTCATGCGAACATGCCCAATTGTCAGTCGATCCAATTCAGCCCACGCACGCATTAATCCTCACACATTTCACACACTCGGGCATTAATCAAATGCATTCAAATGCATCAAATCGAACCATCACAATTCAACCCACATATTAAACATACAACCATCATACAATGTGCCATTTTTCATCACCAAAAACATGGCACAATAATCACGGCACTACACGACAATTTCACATAATTAATTGTCAAATCAAACTACCCAATCCATGCGCCAAACAGAAATTTTCATCATTCAAACCAACCAAACTCAACCCTCAATCGGCCTCTAATTATCCACCAAAACATTCTGATTTCGTCCTTAAGACCCCTAATCGAAAATAGCCCTTAAACTACACTAAACCGCGACTAAACGAGTCCGTTAATATCCGATATCCTAAATAGGGTTTAGGATGCCACTTACTTGAAATCCTAGGCTAGCTTGGGCAAGAGGGAAGGACGACAAGGCGATGAAGCACGGCGGCTACGGTGGTCCGGTTGAATGGCGGTGATCGGTGACGGCGGCTTGGCTTGGCTTGGCTTGGCTTGGCTTGGTCGGCTTGTCCAGGTCAGAGGAGAGAGAGAGCTTGGCCGAGAGGGACGGTGGCGTAAGGGTGGCGATGGCGTAGCTCGGTGACCGGACAGGTGGCGACCTTGCGGATGGTGGCTGGAGCAGTGGCGACGTGGCCAAGGGGGTGGGGCGGTCGGTCGGTAAGGGAGAAAGAGGGTGAGCCGAGAGAGGGAGAGAAATGAGAGAGAGAGAGAGAGAGAGAGAGAATGGCTTAAATATTGCAATAATTGTCTCCCTTTTGGCCAAAATGACTATCTTATCCCCCTCTCTACTTTTCAATCGACGACCGAGATTCATCCCTATCTTGAAATCAACGGCTGAGATCAAATCTTTTTCAAAAATATCTAAGGGTAAAATGGGAATTTCACAAAAATCCAAAGGCAAAATTGTTCAAAATTTGTCATTTCTAAAGTTATGGTGAAATGACCAAAATACCCTTCCCCATTTACACTTGGCCTTAACCAAGTTCTAGGGGTAAAGCAGTCATTTACCATCTCTTGCCAAAATTCGATTTTTCTGAAGGATTCAGACAATTCTAAGGTTGATTATGCTAATAACAATGTCATCCAAATGCTCTGTCGTGACTTTCTAAATTTCCAAGGTCCAACTTGGCCTCTAATTGATGACTGAATTTTAAATAACGTAACTTAAGCATGTCTTAGACTAACAGGTGAGTTTTGAGAAATTCGCATGTTCGACCCGTGACTGATACTAAATCAAGTTACGTGTAAGTTCACTTGGATCATGATGACCTTGGTGGTCATGTAATCGCGGGAATCGATCACTAGTTCCGACGGGCACGATTGTTTGGTATAGGTTTAAGGTCATTTGCCAATTCATTTCATAGTCAAACGGAATCACTCGTGATCCACTCGTGTAATAGCGGCGAATCGGCCCATAACTATCCTCAGATCAGCCTACATTGGCTCAAAATATCACATCGACAATTCTATGGTCGAAAGTCAGTTTATGATCAAATTTCTTTGGTTGTGCGAATTTAAATCTTTAATTAGCCTTTCCCTAACGATTAGTATATCATGAATGATCAGTTCTAGGCAAGATATAACTACAAATATGTCCATAAAACCATCCATTTCATAAATCCCAAGTGGGTAAAATTTCAGAATGTCACAGTGGTCTCCGAAGGTAACGAAGAAGATGGGAAGAAAAGAAGAAAAAAAGCAATTTGGTGTATTTTTGAATTTTAGATCTTATATTTTTCTATTCATATATTTTTTGGACAAAAGTGCCCATGTTTTAATCACTAGAAAGATCACTCACTTGTTGGCTAGCAAAAATTTGATTGTCGGCAATGTCAAGCTCTTATTTAAAATTGATTTGGCTATTTCATGCTCTTATTTGAAACAAAGTCCACCATGAGGCCTCTTGTGAGAAAATGAATCTACTTTGAGTCCTTATTTGTAGTTTTTCCCAATAAAAAGGCATGTCAAAAGATTGTTCTCCTCCCTTTGTCTTCATCTTTTCCTTCAAAATTTTTGAGTGCATTTAGAATAGGAAAAAAGCCACCAAAAACTCCAAACTGTGCCTACAATGACAAATTTACCTGAAATTTTTTTTGTTATATAAAACACCCCAAGATATGGCCACTATGACATATATACCTTAAACTTTCTTATGACATAAAAAAACTCATACTTGTACCTATATGACACATTTATCATCTATCAGAGTTTTGTTTGATAATTTTTTAGTCAAAACAATATCGTTTCCATTTCACTTAAGCCTCGTGGGCATCATGTTAATATTGTTTGTTGTATGGCATCTATTTATGCAGATTTTTAATGGTTCTCATTAATAGAACTTTGATAGAGGGTAAATGTGCACACAGGTACAAGTTTGGAAGTTTTAGCGTCACATGAAAGAAGTTTAGGATAAATATGTTACAATGGACATAGTTTAGGGTTTTTAGTGGTTTTTTCGCTTTTGAATAATATGCTCATCATTGTGGCAAAATCTATCCTATTTCGAATGAAAAAATATTTTATATCAATTTCGATGTATTACCAACCATTCCAAAAAAATTATGGCTTCTTTTCATTACTTTTAATTGCTTCTCCTTACACTTATTGCTAGCGAAGACTTTGAGTCGCGAGAAAGGTGCTAAAATGTCCAACTTATGTTATCCAATTTCCATACGCTTTATGGATATTTAATAATGAATGCTCCCGGGCACTTGTTAAAGCATGCATTATTAAAAAAATCATTTTTTAAAATACCAATTGCACATTTTACATGAACAAAAAATACATTGAAAATTGTAATATTTCATTAAATGTTTATTTAATAAGTGCTTCGAATATACTCATCGATAAATTTCTTAATAGTTATGTGCAACTATATGATTAGATTATTTTCGTTGTTGTTGTGCTCTATATTTGCTTTGTCTTCTTCTGTACGAATGGATGGTAACCTGCTAATAGGACTTTCTTAGCGTCACGCGACTGCCTGAATCAATTTAGGGGCCCTTTTCCCATTGTACTTCTCCTTTCTTTGAAATCTCCTGCTTTCTTGTCTAGACTAAAAAAAAACAGGAGCATATATTAGACGCGCATTAGGTATGCCATTTACATCAATGGGGCCAGTGATGCCCATTAAAGTATGTCAAGTTTCCGCATAAACAATAAAATAAGGATAATAAATTTACGACCTTAAATTTTTGTATTTGGCTTTAGCTCTTTTTCATACCAAAAAGAGAGAGTTTGGCATGTCTCCGTTTTCATATGAAAGTGGTAGTATCATAATTCAATGTGATTCACATTGATTATATTCTATTCTGTCGAACTATCAGTTAGGTTGACATCATTTTTGTTATTGGCTGGTAGATCTATGTTGTAAACACGGGGATTTTAATGTGGATTTATCGGTCACTTGATTAATCACGTGGCCATGTGCAACCATTGAACCATTTAATATAAATGATGTGGTTCTATTTCATTTTCTTAATTGACCGAGTTGTTGCTTAATCATGCCTAACATTTGACTTGGCTCTTCCCCCTATGGTTTTATTCCTCATATCCAATGGAAACTCCTTTACAAGCCCTAAGAGCGGAAACCCAGCAAGCGTAACGCCCGAATGCTTACAGCATATGGGAACTGATCCGATTATGTTGTCGTTGCAGCAAAAGAGCACTAAACCAACTCTTCTTTTCAGCGTTATCTTTGATGCGCCGTCGATCACTTCGGTACCTGTTTAAGTATTTCAACGGATCTTCTTCATGCACATTTTAAGGTTATAAGCCACAAAAGAAGAGTGTTGGTTGATAGTGTTTTTTCTTGTCCCACATAGAAAAGTTAGGAGTATCTGGGCCACTAAATGAGTGTGGGTGTTCTCAAATGAAGATTATGGGCTGTGGGTTAGACCCCACAATCCCTGCATGTGTGAATAATTTTGCGATTTTGGTACACTTAGGCTGCGCATGATAACCATTCTGTGCCCCGGAATAGATTATGGTCAGAAATGATTCTTTTTTTTTCTGTGCCCAAGAATAATTTCTAATCATTTGAAGATATTCGGTAATTGCCCAAGATTTCTATTCATAGAATAGAAAGAAAACAGAAATACGTTTGGTAACTACACAAAATTTCTTTTAATTAATAATATTTTAATAATATTATGAATTTTTTAATGGTTCTTTCTTTTTTTTTCCTTTTTTTCTTTTTTTTCCTTGGCCATGGCCATTGCCGGCGACTAGCAACAGGCCAGGGCTGGCGAGGGCATCACGGCCCTCACCGCCGGCCTTGCCCAGCCAAGGTGAGGCGGACCTTGCCCTTGCCACCCCCGATGACAGTGAGGTTGGCCTCGCCAGATCATGGCGAGGTCGAGCCTCTCTCGGCCAAGGCAAAGCCGACCTCGCCATCGCCACCCCCCGTGACGGTGAGGTTGGCATCGCCATGGCCGGTGAGGCTCAACCTCGCCTAGATCTGGCGAGGCCGACCTCGCCATCGTTACCCCTCGCGACGGCGAGGTCGGCCTCACCTTGACTAGGCGAGGCTCGACCTCGCCATATCTAGGCAAGGCCAACCTCGCCATCGCCGACCTTGGCCGGTCGTCGGCCTTGGCCAGTCGCCGGTGGACAGTCATTGACCTTGGCCAGTCGCTGGTGGATGGTCATTGACCCTAGCCAGTCGCTGGTGGACGGTCGTCGGCAATGGGCCAGCGGTAGGCCGAGAAGAAGATGAAGAACAAATAAAAAAGAAAGAAGAAAACCAAGAAGAATTAGTTCCGAAAAAATTGTTTTAGAATCAAGAAGCTACTTTTTTTTACTTTTTGATTCTGTTCCAAAACTGATTCTATGACCAATTTTTTGCAAAATTGTGCTCAGGCACAAAAATTTTAACAAATGGATTTCTATTCCCAAACTGATTCTGGGAACAAAAGAATAGAAAGTTTCACTATTTGGCACATTGCCAAACAGGCCCTTACCACACCAGCGGATCATAATTTCCACTAATCCTCAGTTATTATTTATTATTTATTATATTTCAACAGTGACGGTGCCATCTCCATTACTAACTCTTTTACTTATTTCTTTAGAAAATCTGAAAGAAAACCATACGGACAGGAATGCACTGGTTGCTCACCAAGTCCGGCTTTCCCCAACCCAAAATTGATGTCATAGAATGGGAATCCACACCAGCTTGAAATGGCCACCACATTCTCTTCATCACTGTGAGCCCATTCCTTGCATTCTCTTATAGAATCCTTCACCATGTTCATGCATGATTCTCCGTCTGCTATTGTCGTGTATCTCCTCTTGACACTCGCAAAGGTATCGTGGATCACCTTCACAAACACCTTGACATTCAGGTTGTTAAAAAAAAGGTATTATTAAAAATTATTTATGTCAGCGCCGGGTATGCTACATAGGACGGCCAATGTCCACATCAGAGATTTCAAGCCAAAATTGGTCGGATGGACTCAATTAGCAAAACGTGAAAAGATTTATGACTCAATTGGCACAATTAAAAGGTTTATGATTCAATTAGCAAAAGTACAATGAGTTTAAGATTTTTTGGATAATTTTCCCTCTTTCGGAACATAAAAATCAAAATAATGTCGCGGTAGGTCTCTACTATTTCTATTTTTTAGTGATTCGGAGTCTGATAATCTAAACGCGAGTGTTGAGGCCCGGAGAGCTAGGGGTACTTTTGAGACTGAGTTGTCCACTTTAGGGTTTTATTTGAGAGAAAGTCCATTATGAATGAGGACTCTTTTGAGAAAACGGTCCTATTTCAAAACCCTATTTGAATTTTTTTTTTAATTCTTAAAGCAACTAAGTGTGTTGCCCAGACTAGTTACACACTAGATAACGCAATCCTATGTAAGAGACGTCACGCTCATGTCATTAAATTTAGATTGCGCCGGTGATGCCCATTAGAAATTTTCAAATGAAAATTAGTTTCTTCGTTTAATTATATTTTTGTTTGACAATTGATTAACTACACTTAGATAGTGGAAAGTAGTAGAGAGAAGCGATGGATTGCAGTTTTCACTCTCAAGTGCTAAATGATGATGACCCATGGATTCATTTAAATTCAATTCCAGCTATCATCACAACTTGGTTTCGAGGTAATTTAGGTGGAGACACCAAAAGAGAGATCTCTCCCTTACAGAATACTATAGACTATTGATAAATAGTATGTCAAGTTTCGCATTGTACATGAAAGGAATAATTGCATTGTAAGTCCTAAAACTTTTAAAAAGTGCAATTAGGTTCTAAAACTTGTCATAAAGGTACAATCGAATTCTAAAATTTTTCAAAAGTACAATCGAGTCCTAAAACTTATCATGAAACTATAATCGAGTCTTAAAACTTTCAAAAAGTGCAATCAAAAGAATGACTTGATTGGACTAATTCGATAAGTTTCATGACATAATTGCATTTTTTTTAAGTTTCAGGACTTGATTGCACTTTCGTGATAAGTTTTAAGACTTAATTGCACTTTTTAAAAGTTTGAGGACTTAATTGCACTTTCATGACAAATTTAGGACTTCTAATGCACTATCCCTATATGAAAATTGCTTCACATTAAGTATAATTAATTCTCTCAAACCGTCAATTAGTTTGGCATAATTTTATTATTGGCTAAAAAATTTATATCGTAAACATGGGGATTCTAATGCGGATTTGTTGGTAACTTGTAACCATTGGCCATTTAATTAAATGGTTGGGTGATAATTCTATCTATCCATTTTCTTATTTAACTTAGTTATTGCTTAATGATACCAACCATTTAACTTGCTCTTCCCCCTCTTTCTAATGGCTGCTTTTTACCATGTTTTTCTTTTTGGCAATCATATAATTTTACTCCTCGCATCAAACGCAATTGGGAAGCCCAAATACCTCTTAAGAACTGATCACCATAGTGTCACTGCCGCAAAAGAGCACAACGCTAACTCAGCACACCATCGAGTGTGATAGTCTAGTAATAAAGGAGTTACATTATTTCCATGATATCACAATTTCGAGTTACGTCATTATCGAACTTCTGACCAGCTTGTGTATTGGGCATTTCCTACCTCTCTAGAAGAGGCTTGCTGGCTTTTGTTGTCCTATCGGCTATATGTAGAAGCGAAAGCGTTAAGCTATAAAAGCTAAACCGTGTTGTTAATTATATGGACAAAAAGATGGGCCAGAGTCCAAGATACGCCCAAAAGAAAAATCTGGGGAATCTGACCCCGCAATTAAACTTTGACATTTACTCTCCATCTCCGGTTGGACGTTTAACTCTCGAGGACGTGCACCATGGTAACGGTACCGATTATTTTGTTCTTAGATATTTTGATGCCCGTGTCATGTTTGAGTGATTGATGGTAAGTTTGAAGTGAGGGAAAAAATACTGCTAGACTATGAACAAGGTGAACGGGGCTATTAGTTGGAGTACTCGGAATCAAAATCTTGCTTGTTAGTAGAGAAATTACATTTGATGAGTCTCTAATATTTTCGGTAAAAGTGATTAAGGTAGTGTTTATATTAACTTGCATGGTGTTAAGCTCAAGGTGTAATTGTAACTAAAAGCTCCTTAGGTAGTGTGTGTAACATCCCGAAATTCGACCAACTTTCATTATCAATGAAATTGCTAATATTTCTCATTGCGTTTCAGTAAGTCTCGCCCGGATCTGATCAATCTCGGGATACTGATCAATAGGGAAAGACTAACTAGGAAAAACGGTACGTGGACCCAAGAACTCGACCGCGAATTGAGTCCGATTCCAAGATACGACGAGAGAGTATTTTGGGTCAAGTGAGCCGGTCCAAGGAGAGTGACGGATTGAGGTCAACCGGCGACGTACGAATGGATAGCGGGTGATTCCGCACGACCAAGAATACGCGCGTGGCGAGCGATCCCGAACTTGTTTCGAACGACCGCGACCCCCGGGACTAGCGATAGATCCTCGTGTTCTCTGGGAAATCGACATCATCACGCTTCGAGTGCTCTAGGTCGATACGCGTAACCTCTAAACAGTCGCCCGTTAGTGAAAGACACTAAAATTGCAAATTGAGTTGAATTGATCGTGGAATTGAGTACGGACTTCGGCATCAAATTTCGTGGGCGTATGCAACTATTTTGCAAGGACAACGTCATTTTTATGTGGCCACTCATATATGGGATCAATAGAGTCGAAATTTGAAAATTTGACCCGTGACCGGAAAATTACCGTTTTGCCCTTGTACCCCTAAGCTTGGTTTCTGAATTTTTGGGGTTAATTGGGAATTATTTTAAGGTTTTATATTGATTTGTTTCAGCCCAATAATGCTGGAAATTGAGGACAATAATGCCTCCAAGATTTTTAACAAGTTTTAATCCAAGCCCTTGGATTAGGGGCAAAGTTGGCATTATTGCAAGTTTGGCAACCACCCTACCATCTCGCTCTCTCTTTAAACACTCTAGTCTCTCTCTCTCTCCTCCCATTTTCCCATCTTAAGCAGACCAGCCCCTCCCTCACGCCAACTCCCTCCTCTCCATCTTCCTTCTTGCTTGGCCGTGGAAGACCAAGCTCGCAGGAGGAGCTCCGTCGCCGCCGAAGCAGATTCGCCGCCGCCACCACCACCTCGTCTAGCATCATCCAGCCATCCCACTCTCTTCTCTCTCTCCCGTCCGCCGCGACCAGCTTTCCCCTCCCCTTCGCCGCATTGGATTGCCGCCCGCAAGTCGCTGTTGCACACGCCGCCGGGAAGGTCGTTGTCGCCGCCACTGCCTCGCCAATGTCCAGCCACCCTTGCTGCTTATCCAGCCTTGATTAAAGCTTAGGATCTCAAGTGAGTACAACCCTAAACCCTAATTAGGCTAATTTACACTTTTAGATGGGTTTTAGGGGTTATTAGGATATTTTAGGGGCTAATTAGTGTGGGCTGATTTGGGGCTGAAGTTGTGGTGACTTTAATGGCCTAAGGTGATACTTTAGGGATGGTTTAAAGGCTGTGGATAATTGGATTAGTGGTTAGTTGAGTTTGGTTTGCTTGGTGATGCATATTTGTTGATTTCCGGTACGGTTACTGTTGTGTTGTCGGATTTTGTTATTTTTTATGTGACTTTTGTGGGCCGAATTTGAAGAAGTGTTCCTCATGAAAGTTGTTCCCAACATCTTTAAGTATAACATATTTTAATTTGGGAATTTTTGGAAATCATTTAATGCCATTCGGAAGTCCATCTTTGGACCGAAATAAAACTGCCCGATTTACTGTTCACCCGATCTTCGGGTCTGTTTGAATTTTTATAAATTTTTCCAGGACTATTTTCAAAATAATTCCTTCAAAGAAATTGTTGGGAATATTTGTGCCTATAACATATAAAAATTTCAGAGCTTTACAAAATGATTTGGGCACTGAATAAGCTGTATTTTGATGGCCTGAGGGGCTGTCCGAGCAAACCGGATTTTGTCTGACTTTGAGTGTCAAAATGAGGTGTTTATGGTTAGAACTACGTTTTGAGTTCTTCAACGGAAAATGTTCATTGAGATGTTTTGTACAACATATCCAAATTTTATAATTTTTGGAGTTGAATTACTATTTATTTGAAAATGGATTCCAGAACTATGCACTAGCTCAAAATTGCTCCGAATCTGTGTATTCGGTTTTCCCTTGTTTTTAGTGACTGATCATTGTGGTCATGATTTGGGCTATTATGTGAATTGAGCATGGGCACCTTGATTTGGGCAAAAATGTGTATTTGGCGGGTGAAATTTGTAGACTGAGTGGTGGCTGTTTCCATGGTGACTTTTGTGCTCCAATGTGATGATTTGGAAGTGGTTTAGTGGCCTAAGGTGATTTGGTTGGTGATCGATTAAGGTAGGTTCGATCGGATCATTAGGTGGATTAATCGTGGCCTAAATGCATAATGTAATGGGCGCAACAATCGGGCCGTATAGTGGTTGTTTATGTGGTGGATCTGAGAGCCTAATGTGATGATTTGGAGGTGGATTAGAGGCCTAGAGAGGATTGATTAGTGGCTGGCCATAGTGGAATTTATTGGGCTTTGTTCGGTGAAATTGAGGATTAATTGTGAATGGTTGTGTGTGCTTGATTTGTCCATTAAGTGGCCAATTGTTTATGGCTTGGTAGTGGTTACATGATGCCAGGATTGAGTACTTATGTGGCCAAGAAAGGTTGGGCTTGATGGACCTTAGACTTGTGCAAGTTTTAATGGCTTAATTACGTGATTTTCGTGTGCCAATGATGTACCATGTCTGATTTGAATTAATTGATTGATTGGGCATATTGATTCATTAAATTGAATATGTGTGGTGTAAATTGAGCATATTGCGTTGTGAATTGAACACGTGGTGTTGTGCAATTGAATGCTCACTGTGAATTTCTCGAATGCCCCAAGTATAAACGTTATAGCCATGAGTGTGCATCTCAAGCATTGGCACGGCATGTGCATATACGAGTGTGCATGAATGACATGTGCATTGTGATCACTTAAAATGCCCTGATGTGTTTTACGCGGGGTTCAGATAAAAATTGATGACTGTGAATGTGTGATCACAATAAGCCTTGATGCGTTTTACGTAGGGTAGTAAACCCGTCCTGAGGTGTGTTACGCGGGACAATGCCCGGTTTACCGGAAGATGACCAACCTGATGCGTTTTATGCGGGATATGTATCATGAGCCTGATGCATTTAACGCGGGCTAGAGATCGATCTCGAAGTGATAGACCTGATGCGTTTTACGCGGGTCGGAGGAGAAATTGATAAATGGCAAGAGTGCTAGCATGCAAGTGTGCGACGATGCATCGATGAGGCATGAGCATGAGTGCGAGCACGAGCATATGCATGACATGCGTCGTGACGAAGTGATATGCATATATGTGCCGTGATTGAATTCTATGGCATGTTTGTGATTATATATCAATTGTCTAACCTGCAAGGTCAAGTAAGTTTTGGATTTGGGCCCGAGGGCCTAAGTCATTTATGGTTATACCGTGTGTTGTTTGGTTGGTGCGTTAGGAGGTGCATGTTAGCCTAGTTTAGGTTTAGGGGGCTTACTCGCTGAGATTTATTCTCACTGTTGTTTAAACCCAACTTTTTAGACCCCCGACCTTCAAATGGATTACGACCCCGAGGAGGGAGAGTCGATAGAGTGGGAGTCTGATCCCGAGCCACTTACCCTTTCGTTGTTAGTGGCCATTGACCCTTTTTGATTTAAGTGCTTATGCTGTAATGGATATTGTATGTCTTTGTAGCTTATGCAAGTTATAATTATGGTTTGTGTCGCTATCCTTGGTCATGTGTTTTATTGTTTGGGTGTTGTGTTGCTTCCGCGTGTGCTTGTTCTCTGAGATTTGGGCGTTGGGTCGGCGATGCGTCCTTGGACGTCGCACTCGAATCGACCTTTGCGAGGGATGTGGCGCGCCGTAGGGTGCGGGGGCGTCACAGTGTGTACTTGTGCGATTATCGACAATTTTTTTGTATGAAAGGATGGTAATTGCATGATAATTTTTGCTTTTAATTCTTAAGGCAACCAACTGTTTTCCCCCACTAATTTCATACTAGGTAACACAATCCTATCATGAGAAATAAATAAGTTAGAATAGATCGAAAAAGCGTGTCGTTTACCTCAAATTAGGTCGGTGACTCCCATTGAAAATTTTCAATTGTTAAATAGTTTTCATTTTCAAGTGCTAAATGTGACAATAGCCCATGGATTCATTGAAAGTTAATCCAAGCTATTAATAAAACTTAATTTTGAGGTAATTTAGGTGGAGAGACCAAAAGAGAAATCTCTCCCTACACATTACGCATTTTATATGATTATGGTATTATCATAATTCAATGTGCTTCACATTGAGAATGTTCTATTCTCCAAAACTATCAATTAGGTTGACATCATTTTATCAAAGGCTAATAAATTTATATTAATGCGGATTTGTCAGTCACTTGATTAATCAAGTGGACGTGAGAAGGAATGATAACGACTTAACGAAAACGGTAATTCCATATATGAAAGAACAATCGTCAAACAAAAAAGAAGGTATGTGGTAAGATCTTTCTCCTTCCTTTTTCTTGGTTTTTACTTTAAAAATTTTTGAGTAGATGTATAATAATTTGCTCATTATTATGGCAAAAATCTATCTAATTTCAAGTGAAAAAAATATCTCATTTTAAGCGGAAAAGAAATACCTCCATATACTTATTGTGAGCGAGAGGAAAATTTCAAGAAAACAGTATATATAATAAATTACCTTTAGAAATAGTAGAGTAGCTTGCGGTCATTATTAAAACTTTTCATTAATAACGGTGCCTGCAATTTTTTTTTTTTTGGTAAAGATAACGGTGCCTACAATTATAATCAAGTCCATGCGATAAATAGGGGAAAAGTATCAAAAAAATCCTAAACCTTTGGCATTTATGCCAATTTAGTCTTAAACATTTTTTTGGTGTCCATTCAGTCCTAAACCTTTTGCATTAGTGCCAATTCAGTCGTAAACTTTCTTTTTATGCCAATTCATCCTTAAACCTTTTGCATTGGTATCAATTTAGTCATAAACCTTTTGTTTTTCTGTCAATTTAGTTCTTTTGGCCAATTTTGGCTTGATTTTGCTAACATGAACGTTGGCTGACCGGTTGCTGATTACTAGCGTTGACGTGGACAACTTTTAATAATATTTTAATATTTTTTTTGAATTTTTATTTTATTTTATTAATTTTTTTCTTTTCTTTTTTTTTTTTTCCCTCTCCTCCTTCCTTCCTCCAGCCGGTCGCTGGGTCGGCGACCGGTCAAGGGCCAGAGGCCAACGAGGTCGACCTCATCAGCCACTGGTGAGGCTTGCCCTCACCAGGGATGGCGAAGGCGAGCCTCATCATGGCCGGGCAAGGTCGTGCCTTGCTAGATCTAGGGAGTTCGTGCCTCACCCAGCTGGTGGCGAGGCTTGACCTCACCGGATTCGACGAGGTTGGGCCTCACCCAACCATTGGCGAGGCTCGAGCCTCGCCTGCCTAGCTCGAGCCTCGCCTGCCTAGTGCGAGGCTCGAGCCTCGCCCTCACAGCCATCTGACGAGGGCGAGCCTCGCTAGTGACTGGCAAGGTGACCTCGCTGACCTTTGGCCTCTAGTTGGTTACCGGTCCAGCGACCAGCTGGAGGAAGGAGTGAGGGGAGGAAAAAAAAAAAGAAAAAGAAAATAAACAGAAATTCAAAAAAATTAAAATATTATTAAAAATTGTCCACGTTAGCGTCGGTGGCCAATTGGTGTCCACGTTAGCAAAATCTAGCCATAATTGGCCGAAAATCTAGCCATAATCTAGTCAATCGGTGTCCACGTTAGGATTTTTTTGCACTTTTCCCCAATAAATAGTGTTTAATCAGGTGGATTTCACATGAGGTCGACTTGGATATCAAGAGAATATATTGACAAAGAGAAAAGAAAAGGATTTTGAGTTTCTGGGTGTTGACGTCATTTATTTCCAACGAGATTATGACATTAAGGAAGATATTTCAGAATTTGAAGGAAGAATGCAACCGATTGATTTCAAAATGCCTATACATCTCATGGGTTACATGAACAGGGTACAAGGACCCCGTGGGCTTGAGAGCATGATATGAATCCCTAATTGATTCGTATGATTTGAGTTTTCATTAGTGAACTTATATTCTATACCACGATTTATGGTGAGAGCTTAAAGTCATATACGTTGTTGCATTGGCCAATTCAACGTTGGCAGGCGTATGAATCCTATTGATTGATTAATTAATGGCTGGTTGTCTGATTTATTAAATTATATGCATATCTTCTTACGTTGCAGCAGCTAGATCGACGGGTGAGAAAAAGGAATACAAGATTTTTTTTTCCACAAGTCGCACCCGTTACACTTTCATTTCTTGAAGGGAGATACTCATAACACCTAGCTGTCCAACTTCCATATGCCTTTTTAATATTTATCAACGAATGCTGCTTGTACACTTGTTAAAATATGTACTATAATAAAATATATTTTAATTTTCAAAGTATATATTACACATTTTACTAAAATAATAGATAAGACTACGCAGCAAAGAAATTTGTGTAATTTTTATATATTCTAGGATAAAAAGCACATGAGATTGCTATAGGATTTAAGAGATAACGAGATAATCAATCGGAATCAATCAAAGATATGCATGACCCTAAGAGATATAGAGAATAAAAAAAGATATGGAAAATCTCATAATAATCTTCCAATTGTTTCTAGTATCCCCTCAAACTTTAGGTGATGTGGACGAAGTCGGCTACAGTTTGGAAAAAACAACAATGAAATACGGAGGATATTCCTTAGTGAAGATATCGACGGTTTGATCCACCCTTGAAGTAGAGATGAGACGAATGGTGCCATGAAGCACATGACATTGTATCAAATTACAGTCTATTTCAATGTGTATGGTTTGCTTACGGAAAACATCATTATGTGCTATTTAAATAGCACTCGAAGTTGTCGCAGTAAATGACTATTCCACCATTATGATGTACTCTCATGTCATCTTGTGATAATTGCAACCATAGTAATTCCGAAGTTGTATTAGCTAGAGCATAATATTCTGTTTCTATATTAGATTGATCTACGATAGTTTGTTTTTTTGCTACAACAAGAGATAAATGAGTTGCTTAGAAAGGAAAAATACCCTCTAGTGGAGCAACGATCTAAATAGTCACATTCTGTGTCAGCATCAAAATGAGCGTTCAACTTCGAGGGAAAGTTAGCAGAAAAGTGAAGGCTATAAAACGAGGCACTCTCGACATAATGAAGGGTCCGATGAACTGTAGCAAAAGGAGTTGTATGTGGCGTTGTCATGAACTGATTTGACAATAGGAATAGCATAGGCGATGTCAAGACGGGTAATTGTGAGATGTCATGCCCCGAACCCCACGGTACGCAACATCCCTACCTTGGTCGATAACTGCGATGTCCCAGGAAGCGCCGCCGACCCAAACCCGAACAGAGATCAAGCCCAAGCGGAAGCAACAAATAAATAAACCCGGACACTACAGTATGAGCCCCAAATAGCCATGCACCACTACAGAAAATAATTATACATTTATATTACTATTAAAACCATTTATACAATATATACAAGTACAACAAAAAGGACTACAACCGGTTAACAGCCGCCTACTCAAAAAGGGATACACTGCTCAGGTGGTCAAGCTAAACCTAAGAAGATGGTTACAATCCAAAAAGTAGCGGCCCTCGATACTAGCTACAGTCAGGAAAGGGGTAGTCCTAGGGTTGCCAATCCGGGTCGGACGACTCAGCGGAATCATCCGATGACTCCTCAGAGGCCTCATCGCTAGGATCTGATTCCTCTGAATCCATGGCCTTTGCTCCATCATCCTCGAAGTCCAGCTCTAGCTTCGGATCGAGGTAAAACTCGAACCCTTCCTCATCTAATCCTAACTCTGCTACCTCCCCATCCTCCTCTACATCCTGTTCCATTTCCTCGGGCTCGTCATCTTCTGCCTCATCCATCGGCTTAGGATCCTCAGCTACTACATTAGGCTCCTCATCCACTTCTCCATACTGCCTTATCCACTCTGGTATGGCCTCAGGGTCGATCACTTCTCTGCCAGCTATGATCGGCTGCAACAACCCAATCTCATCAACCGGAGCATTAAAAGTCCTGAGGGGTTCTCCTTCATTACCATTAGCATCTCGGTGGCACCATGTCATGTACTCCTACACCTGGTAGTAATACTCGCCTATGTCTATGTATACTACGGATCGGTATCTCACAAAGGCCTCCCCATTTCTTGAGGGGTAGGTACTAGTGTACTGGCGGATCTGCATAGGGATCTCAAAAAGTGGCGGTGGTCTCTGCATCCTCAAAGCTAGCGTCTGAAAAGTTTCGGTTTAAACCACCGTGAGACGAATCTCAGTAAGGTCAATCCCTAAACCTAGGCTAGGCTAGCATGCAATCTCCTGACCCCAAAATAAGCATTCAAATCACAACACACAACATTCACACAAATCTCTGATTTTGCAGGTTATACAGTTTAGTACAAAAATCATAGCACATGCTCAAGTACTGAGTCTCACACACTCGCATGCTGGTAAATGCATGATCATGTATGCAAATGTCGTCGACATGTCATGCGCATTTCTCTGGCCCACTAGCCCACACTGGCATACTTCCCAATTTATTAACATTACGACTCGAGTCATCACTTTTTCATGGCCCGGTGCATCTAGCCTGCTCCAAAGTGCATGAGGCGCAGCAACCAATCTGGCCCAATGTCTCTCGACTGCTTCAAAGTGCATGAGGCGCAACACTGATCGCCTTACGAACCAGAGCCTGCTTCAAAGTGCATGAGGATAGTCGCCTTCCGGACGTATCGGGCATCGTCTTGCTCCAAAGTGCATGAGGACGGTATGGACCTGTAGGTCATGACCCAAAGGTCATTAGGTGATCACACAATTCATTATTATCTGAACCCAGCGTGAAACGCTTCATGGTATTTTAAGTGATCACTCGCTCATGGCAAACACGCATTCTCGCACAATTTGGCCACATGCCACACTCTTGGCACATATGATGCGTGTCCATGTTATGTAATGCAATGCACCATGAGCATCAGTACAGTCAAGCACTTAACGTTACTACACTGACCAATCCCATTTCACATAATTAGCCACAATTAAGCATAATTTACATAAAATCAGTCAATCCGGGCATACCCGGCAATTTCACCGATAACTCCAAAATTGGTCAATCAACACAACTAAGCTCTCCAGTAAATTCTTATAGGCCAACGACATTTTTCCCGATAATCACCTTCATCAGTCGGTACTCTAATTTTTCCCTGCCAGTACTAATGTCCCTAATCCAGTCTAGAAAAATGCACCAACAGTCCTACTCCGGGTTTAGGAATTTTACTCACCTACTATGGGTTCACAACGACGGGGAATGGCGACCGATCACTGATGAATAGTGAAACCGGCGGTGGAATTCCCGGCGAACGGCGTACGGATCACGGCGGCCGGCAGGTGAATAGCGTTTTCCGTACGGACCGTGAACAGTAAATTCGTACGGACACTGTACGAACGGCGGGGAAACAGTGGCCGGCGACGCGGTGGTGGCTGGTCGGCGGGCCGTACGGACGGCGGCGGTGAACAGTAACCGTACGGACAGTGTATGGACGGCTGTGGATGGCAACGTATAGGTAGGCTGAGGGTCATGGCGGCAGCAGCTCACCAGATCGGGCTTCGGCGCGGCGGCGGCGAGGCTTTGGCGCGACGGCGGTGCTTACCCGGAAAGGAAAAAGAGAGAAAAAGAGAGGGAGAAAGAGAAGGGAAAGGGGTCGGCTGGGGCTGTGGCTGTGGCTGAGGTGGGAGGTCGTGGTGGTCGACGGCGAGGCACGATGGCCGGCGGAGGCGCTCCGGTGGCCGGCGACGTGCTCCGGCGATGCCTCACCAAGAGAGAAAAATGAGAGAAAATGGAAAATTGGGAGGAGAAGCTGTTGGTGGGCTGTTCTACCGTGAGAGTGAGTGAGGAGAGAGAAAGTAGTCCAATCTTGATCAAATAAGTCAGCCCAAAGTGCCACGTGTCGCCGATCCGAGCCAAATGACTAAAATACCCCTAATCCAACGGTTTACAATAAATCTTATCCAAAAAGCAAGGGGCAAAAAGGTCTTTGGCCCCAATAATTGAGCTGATAAGTACTATGAAATATTCCAATTAATTTCCCAAAAATTCGGACCAAAAATTAGCCCAGGGGCAAAATCGTCATTTTTCGGGTCCCCGGGTGAAACTCCAATTTTCGCACATATCAACCCTCCCTATACGTGGCCAACATAATGTGGCATCAGAATCGAGAAAATAGTTTCTTAAGCCCCCGAAAATCGGTTGCGAAGTTCCGAGAATAAAATAATATTGTTTTTCCAATTTTTGCCGAAATTCCAATTTTTTGCCCCCGGACCAAAATTCCAATTTCTAGTCATGCTTACTCCAATTGCATGTGGCCAGCATAATATGATGTCAGATTTCTAAAAATAGTCCCTTATGCCCTAGAAAATCAACATCGACATCCGGGTCCAATTCCATGAATAAAACTCGCTAAATTTTCCATTTTAGGGTCTCTCACTAACGAGTGGCTGTTTATAGGTTACGCATATTGACATAGGGTTATTCATATCATGATGGCATCGATCATTGAGAGAGAATGAGAAACTATCACTAGTTCCAGAGGTCACGATCATTTGGTTCGAATTCAGGACTAGTTGGCCACGTGTACTTTCGGTTTGGCAGAATCACCTGCGTCCCTATTGTACATCATTGGCCTTGGCCAAATCCAATCCATTCCTCTTTCCTATGATCGGCCCACATTGGACCAAAATATTTCCTCAGTGTCTCTCGTAATCAGTATCCGTTTCACGATAGGGTCCTCGGTCTACGTACCGTTTTCTAGTTAGCCATACCCCATTGGTTAGTATCCCAAGAGTGATCAGCTCTGGGCGATACTTACTAAAATGAAATGCGAAATAACATCAGTTTTATTGATTCCAGAGTTACATCGAAATTCGGGCTGTTACATGAGATGTACAAGATTGTCAATAATTGCTGATAGAGTGTATGATTCATAAGAAAGTCCATATTTACTTCAAATTTTGTGTTGGTCTTAATGGGAGTTGTAGTGATCTTGTTATCAGTAAGTCCCACTTAAGAAAGAATATTATTGGCATATTTAGTTTGCAAAAGCTAATACTAGGAGGAATTCGAAGCAACTTCTAAGTCTAGAAAGTAGTTGAGTTGCTTGAGGACCTTCATTTCAAATTGTTGACTAAGATAGCAATGGAGTTTCATAATACCGGTTTGATCATTGTCAATAATAACCATGTCATCCACATATAAAAGCAGCAATATATCCACAAGATTTTTGCTGAACGAAGAGAGTATAGTCATAAGGACCGGATGTATTGCCAAGATGTTTTGTGGTTGAGCTAAACTTAGAAAACCATGCATGAGAAGCCTATTTCACTCCATATAATGTTTGACGTAATCAACCCCCTTTATTAGAAGGATGAGTGCATATGGAGGAAGCTCCCTGTAGACTTCCTTAGTAAGATGGCCATTGAGGATTGTATTTTTAACATTCATCTACAACAAAGAACATAGCTTGATAGAGGCAACGGCAAAAAGACTTAGAAGAGAAGTGAGATGTGCAGCTAGAGCAAAGGCATCATCAAAGTCAATTCCATTTTCTTGAGTAAAGCCTTTTACTACTAGTTGAGCTTTGTATCCTTCCGCAGTATCATTTACCTTTGTTTTGCTCTTATAAATCCATTTACAACCTTTCGCAGACTTCCTATGAGGCAAATCAACTAAACCCAAATATGAGTTTTGTTAAGCCTGCAAGTCATCAATCATTACTTGCTTCCAAAGAGGATTAGTAACAAGTGTCATAACTTGTGTATGCCGCTCATTTTGGTGCCATAACTTTTTTTTTGGATCGCTTTAGTGTTAAAATTTTTGAAAAACGATCATTTAAGTGCTAAAATTTTTGAAAAATAATCACTTAAGTGCCAACTCCGGTGCTATACACAATTTTTCGCCAGAATCCGACGTAGCATATTTTTTATTAATTTCTCAAGTTAACATGGCTTGCCCGAGGCTCGTCGGAGATTAACACTTAAGTGATCGTTTTTCAAAAATTTTAGCACTTAAATAATTGTTTGTAAAAGATTTTAGCACTTAAGAGATCATTTTTAAAAAATTTTAGCACTGAACTGATCCAAAAAAAACTTATGACACTTAAGTGATCATTTTTCCTCCGACTTGGCACCAAGGTGATCCCAAAAAAAGTTATGGCACCAAAGTGATCTCCGTACACAAGTTATGGCACTTATAGTGTCCTTTTGCCGGATTAGTACTATCTTTTTTATATGTGCGAGGGTCACGGAAAGTAGCAAAGGTAAAGTAACTGTCATGCCCGAACCCCAATGGGCTTGCGACACCCCTTCGATAGCCGTATTGAACGCGACGTCCAGGAAGTGTCACTGACCCAAACGAAACACACGAAGACAAATGCCAGCGGAAGTAGAAATTAAATATCCCAGACAATAAATAATGATAGAGGGATAGTACAAAATAATAATCTCATAATAATGGGAATCAGTCGGACGCTAAGCCCCTAGGGTTACATCCACCATCATCATTAAAAGGGACAGGTGACCAGGTAGACTACTGAATATACAAAAAGGTTTTACCAAAAAGGCTTCTAGGCCTCAGCACCCAAATCCTCCTACGGTGCCCAATCCGAATCGGACCTTGAAGACTCTGACTCAGAATCAGAGTTGATCTCTATCGGTTCATCCTCGTGCTCGGACACCACGGGCTCCTCCTCGGGTTCAGGCTCCATAGGCTCCTCTTCAGGCTTGGACTTGGGTTCTGGTACAGGTTCGGGGTCTTGGGCCAGGGTTCTTTGGTGGATTGTCAAGATCTATCACCTCACCATCGGGAGTATACTTGTCCCAGGGCTCTCAATTCACCGCATTCTTATTATCATGCTGCAGCCCCCTTAAACCATAGATTGGCCTAGTAGTCTCCAACCCGATATGATGAGACCAAGCCAAATAGGTATGGCATTGTAGGTCCTCTAATCCCTCATCTACCTATACAGTGGTAAGATGCCTAATGTACGTCTAATCTGGGCCTATCTGATACTCGGTCTCCTCATGCACCGTGTGCATGGGGACTCCAAAACACTGAGGCGGCGACATGCTTAAGGTCGGAGATCTAAAAATGTTTGCACTATAGTAATGAGAATAAATTTCAATAAGCAGACAACCTAAGTCCCACCTAGGCTAATGTGTAGCCAGATGAGTCTAACATGCAATCCACTAACCAACCCAATCAATTTTCATACAACATACTTACCTCGTCTCGAACTACGTGCCAACTCTGCATATTAGTCAATTCATCATAAAGCAATAATAATTCAAGAACATAACATCACCACTCAAACGCCATAACCACGTATATTCAATCATACTCAATTCACATTCGTGGTTGAGTAACTTTCTATGACCCGGGTTAACACCCCATAGGTTAGCTCTCCGATCAAGCCGGGCACCATCCCTCATTGGACCTTTTACACTTTCATACGACCTACGTTAACACGCCTCAGGTTAGCCCTCCGATCAATCCGGGTTCCGTCCTTCACTGGATATTTCACACTTTCACATGACTCGCATTAACACACCTCAGGTTAACCCATCCGATCAATCTGGGCTTTGTCCATCACTGAACATTTCACACTTTCACAGGACTCATGTCAGCACGCCTCAGGTTAGCCCTCCGATCAATCCGGGCTCCGTCCCTCACTGAACATTTCACACTTTCATATGACCTACGTCAACATGCCTCGGGTCAGCCCTCCGATCAATCTGGGTTCCGTTCCTCACTGGACATTTCACACTTTCATATGATTCACGTCAACATGCCTTAGGTTAGCCCTTTGATCAATCCAGGCTTCATCCCTCATTAGACATTTCGTATGCACATACACCACATCACAATTCGCCATTCTCACACGTCGTACAAATCCAATTCTAATCACAACCTCATCACACTAGCCCACCAATTCAACACTTAAGTCGGCCCAATCACAAGTCAATTTCACCCATAAACGCCACGACAATACGATCATCGCACCCACATAAATTAGCTACTAAACATGCCACATAATCACCATAATTTAATCTACCAATTAACTACATTCATAAATTGGCCTTAACCCAAGTTTAACCACTAAACCGGTACTAATCACACCCTAAACAAATCTAAAAATATCCATTATACTAAGTAGGGTTTATGAAGTCACTTACCTAAATTTGGCCCGGGAAAAATCCACACGGGGCCAAAATAGCCAGGGTGAATAGTGACGACTTAGCCCGGGCGAGGGCACGATGGGCGTGGTGGCCGGCAAGGCGCTTGACCACAGCCGGGGCGCTTGGCACGGCGTTTGGCCATGGACGGGCAACGGCCTGGGCGACTCAGCCATGGGCAAGGGTTGCGGGCAAGCGGCCAGGACGTGTAGGCAACGGCTCAGCCACGGCCTAGGACACTCGGCCATGGTAAAGGTAGTGGCTGAGCACAGCTGGGCGAGCGCCCACATGATGGGCAGCGGTTGGGCACGCACTGGCACGGCCTGAGCAACGGCCAGGCGAGCTTGGCCATGGCCTAGGGTGAATTGGGCTGGCTAGCCGGCTGGCTGGGACGTGCGTGTGGCGGTGGCAATGGCGGCAACAACGGCGATGGTAGTGAGCAGCTGTGACGGCGATGCGGCGGTGAGCTCGGTGACAATCTCGGCTAGTACAGGGAGAGTCTGGGGAAGAGAAAAACAGGGGGAGGGGAGGTTGCACGGTGGTCGGGGCGGCACGGCGAGTGGCGATCAGCAACTGGATGAGTTGAATGGAGGGGCGAAGGTGGCGCGCGGCGGCAAGCTGAGCTAGGTAGGGGCAAGCTTGGCCCGGCGAAGGAAGATAGGGGAAGGAGAAGAAGAGTGGAGGGGGGGTGGCGGCGATGGCGTGGCCGGACGAACGGCGTGGCGGCTGGTGGGGCGGCGGCGCCAGGCGAACAACTAGCGATGGGGTGATTGGCGGTGACGGGTCGAGCGAGAAAAAGTAGAAGTAGAAGCAGTCGCGAGTGAAGGGAAAACAAAAGAAGAAGAAGAAGAAGAGAGGAAGAAGAAGAAGAGAAGAAGAAAAAGAAAGAAAGAAGAAACGAAAAGGAGGAGAGAGAGAGGGAGAAGGGACGTTGCATGGGAGAGGGAGAGAGAGAGTGGACGTGAGTAGCTAGGGGAGTGGATGTGCACATAGGGTGTGGCAGAGGAGATAGAGAGAGAGAGAGAGAGAGAGAGAGAGAGAGAGAGAAAGAGAGTCAATCCACTCGAGTTGGATCCGACGTCCCACATTCAAACCCCAAAACGATTTAGCGGCCTACAAAATCCTAATTAAAAATTAGGAAAAAGGGCTAAAGATAATCAAACAAAACACATTTCGAGGGATGTCTACTAGTCCAAATCCGTACCCAATCAAAATTTCATTTTTCACATATCCCGGGCAATATCGAGGCTAGCTACAATAATATCGACACCATCCAATTAAATTCGTCCCAAAACTCTAAGATATTCGACACCAAAGTTCAGGTTTTAAATAACGGTCAATTCGATCAAGTGCGATTCTATTGAAATCTTTAATTTAAAAAAATAATCCAAGAGTAATCAGTTACGGGTGAAATTTTATTATAAACACACTGACGAATTACACATTTTATAATTCCAAAAAATGGGTCAAAATTCGAAATGTCACAGTAACAATTGAAATCATGATGCCAACAGGAGGTTGACTTATACGGGCAGAACGATGAACAAGAGATGAGAGAATGATCAAGGGTGAGTAATCCACAAATGGGGCAGACATGTAATGTCACGCCCCGGATCTCGCGAGTGCACAACATTCTGCAATGGTCGTTATGATGTGACGTCCCATGACGCGTCGCCGACCCAACATTTTCTCTTTTGATTATACATGCGGAAGCTAAACAATGATTCATCCATACAATAACAGTAAACAAGGATAGATAGGAAAACGGTTTATAACCTTGAAATCAAAATACCATCTTAATATTTACTTGATTAACCCATGGGAACATTTTTTTATAAGCCCACCTTGGACATTTCCATAAAAGTTTGCAAAAAGATATCAGGCTGAGGTCAATCTACTTCACCAAAAATCAGCTTCCAGGCAACTCAAACCATACTGGGTGCATCAACATGCTAAGGGCCCGAAAAATGTTTAACAATCACAAATGAGTTAAAAATCTCAATAAGTCAACGTCTAAGCCCCGTTTAGAAGGCCAACTCACCTCGGGGGTTCCTAACCACGTGATCATGCACTAGACACAAATCATTAACCAACCACAAGCATCCTTATCTTGCCTTGGCACACACATTATGCATAACATAGATAGTCATATGTCACAGCGATGCATCAAACATATCACATACTCAGAACGTGTAATGAAATTTCTCATGCATTAGTGTATTACAGTCGCGTATGTCTCAATTATGAGGCAAAATCCGCTTGGGCATGTCCCATACCATGCCTAGCAGTTTTTATCCCATAATCAAGCATTATGCATCACATGTATTCCATTTATTATGCTCCCTCGAGGCTACTACACATCAAGCGATTTGCAGCAAGATGGCAGTCTACTGGTAAAAACCGAGCTCTGTCCCGTCTTGTCAGGCACGGCTACATCAAACGATTTACAGTAAAACGGCATTCCAATATGGCAACATCAAACGATCTGTAGTAAGATGGTATTCCATGAGGAGCATCAAGTTTGGCCTCGGGCCACGACAAGGCATCCGGAGTATCGGCAATCCAAATAATCTCTAGGCATCCGATAAATCAAGTATTATCAAGCGATCTACAGCAAGACCTCAATAAATCAAGTATCGTCAAGCGATCTACAGCAAGACGGCTCCAACATGTGACCACACGAGCACACAAGCATTCAGGCTAATTCTTATCTTTTCATTTAGCCAATGCATCAATGAATCGTGCTCACATCAATGCCACACAACAATAACAAGTGGTCACACATGCAAACATTCAATCGACTTCGTGAACCTCCTTTTGAAACATGAATATACAAAAGCATTCAACATCGGATCACAGCCAAATAAACATTATTGAAAACTAGGTAATTGTGGTTACTGTCTCTACTAGGCCGGAAATCAAAAGCCAAAGATTTCAAGTAAAGACCGGCAAAGTATGAAATTCTAGTAAAACTGGACAGATTTGCATGATTTGGGAAATCAACTTCAAAAGTATAGCAAATGGTTTCCAAAAATTATAAAATTTGAATACGTTATAAAAAAGACCTTCAAAAATATTTTCCATGAAGAACACAATCCCAAAATCCTTACACAAAGATCACTTTTGATGGCTTGGAAATAACCCAAAACTGGTCCGTTGGAACAGATGAACTGAACCACAAGAAATAGTCGTTTTACAAACCAAATCCTTTCAAAACACTTTGAAATTTTTATATGTTGTAGACATGGATTTCATTTACAAATCTTGTGAAGGAAGTATGGTCGAAATCGAACTGGAAATTTTTACAAAAATCTGAGAAGGCACGAAGGTCACTGAATCTACAGTATAAAACAGTTCTGATCCGGTAAGAAATTGGACCTTCGTATGACCCATTTGAGCTCCGAAAAATCCGAAATTTAAGTATGTTATAAATCAAGATCTTATGAACAACTTTTATGATGAACACATTTCAAGATTCTAACCACAAAATGCTCTATAAAAATGGAAAACCAGGGACGTACAGTAAAATCAATTCTGAAATCAAGATAAAAACTCCAAGAAATGCCTTCAACTTTGAGATCCACCACTTCTCAGCCATGAAAATACCACACCAAGAGTTCAAATCAACATCCAACATCTATTTCAACTTAGTCCAGCAATCAAGATTCTCCAATGCTCCTTCTAGGAGTTCAAACACACTAAAACAATACCCAGATCAACTACACAATACAAATTAAATATCCTAAACAAGGGATTAGATGTTAACTTACTCGTCCAAAAACGACGACAACGCAAGGATGACGGCAACAACACGAGTTGTTTGTGGTGGCCTCGGCTTGACACAGCAAGCGGCAAACGGCAGTGAACGGCACACGGTGATCTACGGGGCTCAAGGATGGTGGCGTGAGGTGTTGGTGGGTGAACGGCGGTGGTGGGGTGATTCGGCCGAGAGAGAGGGAGAAAGAGAGAGAGAGAATAAGAGAGAAAGTGAGGAGAGAGAGGGAGGGATTCCTATTTATAGAGGTTCTTTTCTTGGTCGCTACTCCAAGACTTTAATATTAGTCATGATGACGGTGCCTCAAAGTCAAGAGTCATGATGGGGGCCTCAAAGTCTTCATTCATTAATGCACGTTATCATGAAGGGTCACCAATGTCTAACTTAATAAATGAAAGCTATTATGAGGGTGGCCTCCAAAGTCAAGAATAATGATGGCCAATTAATGAAGCTTGGAGGATAAGCCTTGATTTGGTGAAGGCCTTATCCTCTAGATTCTTCCACCAATTTCCCGAATCATGTACTCCCTAGAACCTTCTGGATTTGCTGAATTCCCACGCAATTGACTCGAGCTACTCGGGTCACACGAAATAGATCAATTGGCACAAAAATACAACCTGCGCTGTACTTAATCACAAGATTTTCTGAGGGTTTTTCATGATAAATACGCATAATAATTCTATCCAACTACCAAGATTTAATCTAACAAAGAGGTTTCTAGAAGGGCAAGTTAGCAAATAATTTTCCATGGTCAATTCGTAAAAATTATGGGGCGATGTCCTATAGTTCGGATGTAATATCCTTGAGCATTCGACACGCAAAAATCAGATCTTAATTCGTGGCTGCAATCGATCAATCGCAACTACAGTTTATCTCGACTAACGGGTGGCTGCTAGAAATAAATTCTTTGATAGCCTTTTCCTTTTGGTTAGTATTCTCTAGGTGATCAGGCTAGAGCGACAATTAATTAATAGAGCGTCGATGAAATCACCATTTCATAAATCACCAAGTTTGGTCGAATTTTCAGGATATCACATGTAAGGAGCTGCTGAAGTGGTATCGCCAAAAGTACATGCATTGATATAAGGAGAATTGAACTTCGGAGATGAAGTTTAAAAAACAGCCAAGCGTATTATCTTCAGGTGATAAATCTACTGAAGGGTGTTCTCAAAAGGTAACATGACGAGGCACGTGAAGATGGTTAGAATTAGGATCTCAACACCTATACTCTTTAAACTCAGTCACGTACCAAGGAAGTAACATAGACGGGCATGATGTTCTAACTTTATGCTTTCATTTGGTAGAAGATGCACAAAACAAGCACCACCAAAAATTTGAAGAAGATCGTAATTTGGGCCACTGCCGTACAAGCGCTTGTAAAGATAAAATTTTCCTATAATGGGTGACAGAGCACAACTAATAGTGTACATGGCAGTATGACAAGCCTCTCTCCAAAATTAATTTGGACAAGAGGTTAAGGTTAGAAGAGTGTACATAACATCTAAGATATGCCTATATTTACGCTCCATTAGACCATTTTGTTGGGAAATTCTTGGACAAGAACAATAAATGCTTGAGTACGAAAACCTTTGTATCTTGAGAAAATTGTGTTTTTATCATGATAACAAAACAACGGTAGACATGAGTAAGTTTATATAAATTTTTCATAAGATAAACCACGTATAACTATGGTGATCATCCACAAAAAGCTACAAAGTAGTGAGATCCTACATAGTGGGAGTTGAAGACGGCTCCAAATATTCGAAAGTACTCAATGATAAGTTCCTTAATATTTAAGTACATCTATATAATTAGAGCATTTTTGACATCGTCGTGCTCTATAATTGCTTTGTCTTCTTTTGTGCGAGAAGACGTTAACTACATGATAATCTTTTTCTTTTCAACCTTAGAGCAATCAAGTGTTTTGACCACACTAGTTACATACTAAGTCGCACAATTGTATATATAAAACACCACATGAGAAATAAAATAACTGGCTAATAGGACTTTCCTAGGAACACACACGAGACGCACACGTTACACGCACCATTTATGTTAGATTAGGCATGAGATGCCCATTAAAGTATGTCCAGTTTTGCCACATTATTACAGAAAAAAAAAAATGTCAAGTTTCGGATTTTTCATTGAAATTGTAGCATCATAATTCAATGTGCTTCACATTAAGTATATTCTAATCTCTCAAACCATCGATTAGGCTGATATCACTTCACCATTGGCCAAAGAATTTAAATCGTAAACAAGGGGATTCTAATACGGAATTGTCGGTCCCTTGGTTAACCAGTTGCCCAGGGGAAAGCACTGACCATTAATTACATGTTTCGGGTGATAATTCCATCTATTTATTTTGTTTTCGTGGTATCGGCGAGTGACAAGCTATGTTGATGAGAGCAAAGTTTAGAGGTGGAGAAAGCGAGAGTCAGCTTCGTCTCGAATGGATACTGTCTGTCCAGTCGCTCAACAAATGAGCATTTGAAGCCTACCCACCACCAACATTATAACCTCTCTCTAAAAATTCTTTAGATTGAGATGTTGAGAGTGAAAACGTGATTTCATAACAAAAGCCATCACTTAAAGAAGTGTCACACCCTGAAACCCACGACATGCGGGCATCCCAACTGAGGTCGAACTTGTGCGACGTCCCAGGACACGTCGCCGACCCAGAACCCAAACAAGGAACAATACACATGCAGAAGCAATGTAACACCCATACAGATTAAACAACATGACCAAGGGTAACAAACACAACAAATAGATAAATAAATAAACACTTAGCATTATCATAGGAAGCATACACAATATTTATATACAACAACGACCCAAACAAAAACGAGGCAACGGCCACTATTGACAAAAATGGGTAAGTGGCCTAGGGTCATGGATGCTATCGAAGGTGGGGCTCTGGTCAAAAAGTCACTAGCCCGACCTAACTGAACCAAGGCTGACCTAAGGGACCCAATCCGGGTCAGATCCTGATGACTCTAAAGAGCTATTAGACAGCTCGACCATAGAGTCAAGGGAATCTATCTCAGACTTGGCCTCAGCTAGCTCCTCCTCGGATTCCATCTGCTCGGGCTCACCCTCTTGATCCGGGTCTTGCTCCATAGGCTCTTGGTCGTCCTCTGCCTCGTCCATCGACTCCGGTCCTGCATCAAAAAACCCGGCAATTTCTGAGGAAAGACCTCGAGGAAATTGCACACTATGGGTATTTCTTCCAACTTAGGTTTTGCCACTGTCAGATCGACCACATTGACCAAATATCCTTCACAACCTTCGTCTAGCAATTTGGTTACTTCGAGCGAGGAAATCCAAGGGATCGAGATTCCTCTTCGGTTTCCTTGAAATTCGAATCTAGGACATCCGATCGGGTTAAACTAATCGTCCTATTAATGCAATCCATTACGGTTTTCTGTCTAATCAGCCAATCCGTTCCAATTATCATGTCAAAGTCGAACATGGCTAATACTGCTAAGTCGATACTTTCTTCCATACCCTCCAATCACTATTTTCCAGTTAAGGCATCCAAACGAAGCTAACATCCTATCATTCATCGGTGTCGACACACTAAGCATAGTCTCAAGCAACACTGGCTCAATACCAACCAATCTAACAAACTGTTCTGAAATAAACGAATGGGTTGCCCCCGGATCAAACAATGCATACGCAACATGGTCATAGATAGAAACCGTACCTATGACCACGTCTAGCGCGTCCTCAGCTTCTTTGCGTACCATCGCATAAACTCATCCTTGCGCTGGTGGTCAACCTTGGATGGCCGGTGGAGGATTTCTGGCCTGATTCCTTATCCGGAGTTGTTGCACCGGAGACCCTAAGGGGCGTTGTTGGGGACAATTTCGAATTTGGTGCTCCAGACTTCTACACTTGAAGCATGCTCTAAACCTATTCGGTTGATGGTTTAGCTTCCCAATATTCTTCCTCACCGGTGGGACGAATCTTCTGTTTCCTGCCATCGGCCTCTTCCCGAAGCGGCGGTTGTCCCTGCTCTAAGTAAACCATGACCCAGAAGTGGTTGCCCTTTCCTGTTAATCTCGCTCAATAGCTTGGGCTCGCTCATACATTTCCCTATACTCCCGAATGTTGAGCGAAATCATCTGACTTTGGAGCTCCAGCTTCAGCCCATCACGGAACCTTCAGACTTTGTCTATCGAGTCCTCAACCATTCTAGGCACGAATTTCAATAGTCTTGCAAATTCTACCTCATATTGATCCACGGTCATCGACCCTTGGCGAAGTCTCATGAACTTCGCTAACTTCCTTTCTCTGGTGCTTTCAGAGAAGTATTTGCCATAGAAGGCCTTAGTGAATGCGGTCCAAGTCTGAGCTGCGCCTGTAGGGAACATTCTTCCTCTAGTGGCTTTCCACCAATCATTTGCATTCCCCTGAAGCTGATACACAGCCAATGTTACTCTTTCTCCCTCGATGCATCCCAGAACCTCAAAAGCTTTCTCTAGTTCTTCCACCCATCGTGGCGCAATCTCGGGGTCACCTTTCCCATCAAATTTAGGAGGTTTCAGCTTCAAGAACTGCTTCACTAATTTTGACATCGACCTGATCACGATTGCCGGCTCCGGAGGTGGATTCTCATTATATTCCTGATTCCCGCTATTTCCATTATTTTCATGGGCCTCATTGACAGTAGCCACAATGGCCTCAGTAGCAGTAGCAGCAGCGGCATTTCTTTCTTGGGTCTGCCTACCCATCAGTGCTTTCATTTCCTCTAGTGTCCTCAAGATGTCATCCACTCTGGGTCTGCTGCCACCCTCACTTGAAGGTTCTTACGATTCTAGCCGCGGCCTTGACCTCTACCTCTTCCTTAGCTACTCATCTTCCCAATTTGCACGCTCACCTACTTGTTATAATTCCACTTTAGAATTAGAGACCTAAACCAAGCTAAACCGGTCTAAGGTCCTAGGCAAGGAGCTAACACAACAACAATCAACGACTCAGCATGTAGCTAAACACAAACAGCACAAGACCTCGACCAAGGGGATACACGTACTTACCTCAGGTCCTACTGCACCAGCATTGATACGGGTCAAATAAGTCAATTAATCAAGACACAGATAGTCAGGAGGTACACTTAGAACATGAGATCACCCTATTGGCTACCTTTGGTCATCGCCCCCTTCTCACTCTAGGCTTCTATCGAAATGGACCAAGCTAACCTTACTCTGATGCCACTTCAATGAGGGATGTCATGCCTCAAACCGTACGGCATGTGGGTATCCCAACCGACGTCGAACTTGTGTGACATCCCAGGACACTTCGCCGACCCAAAACCCAAACAAGGTACAATATATATACAGAAGCAACGTAACACCCGTACAGATTAAACAACATAACCAAGGGTAGCAAACACTACGTACAGACAAATAAATAAACACTTGGCATTATCATAGGAAGCATACACAATATTTATATACAACAACGACCCGAACAAAAGCAAGGCAACGGCCACTACTGACAAAAATGGGTAAGTTGCCTGGGGTCAGGGATGCTATCGAAGGTAGGGCTCCGGTCAAAAAGTTATTAGTCCGACCTAACTGAACTAAAGCTGACCTAAGAGACCCAGTCTGAGTCAGATCCCAATGACTCTGAAGAGCTATCGGACAGCTTGACCATAGAGTCAAGGGAATCCAGCTCGGACTCGGCCTCAGCCGGCTCCTTCTCGGAATCCATCTGCTTGGGCTCACCCTCTTGATCCGAGTCCTGCTCCATAGGCTCTGGCTCATCCTCCACCTCGTCCATCGGCTCTGGTCCCGCATAAAAAACTACTGGATCTTAGCCATTGCGTCGGGCTCCTCCACCTCCCATGGGACACATTCGTCATTAGAGCTCGAACTATCTTCAGTCGAGACATCTACTACGTCTCCATCTAGACACTGCGGATTGGCCTAGCCTGATCCACTGAACGGGATATCAAAAGACCAGAGAGGTCCATACTCTCTGAAGCGATCTCTAAATGTCCAGGCAACGTACTCATGGGTCTCATAATACGTCGCCCCTATATCTACCCAAACTATAGAATAGTGCTTAACGAATGCATCCCCGTTCCCTACAGGGTGCTCGGTCACCGCACGTTCTACCTAGTGCGGGATCCAAAAACGAACTGGTATGTCAGGCATCCTCGGGGTGAGGGGTCTAAAATGTTGGGTTATACAACAATGAGAACGAGTCTCAGCGAGTAAAACCTCCTAAACCTAAACTAGGCTAACATGCACCTCCTGATAGGCAAATAATCACACAAAGCTAATACAATAATCAAATAACCTAGGCCCTTGGGCCCAAATCGAACACACAGATAACCCTGCACGCTAGGCATACGATATCACAGTAATGGCATACACACGAACATGTTTAGTTATACATATGCCATGCACATGCTCGTGCTCCTTTATGCTCGAATCACACACTAGTCACCGTTATGAACATGCTTGCACAATGGCCAATGCATTCAAGCACATGGATGTCATCAGTATGCCTATGCTCATAATCCGGCTCAATAATTCACACCATCATTTTCTCATTAAGATTTGACCTGAGTAAGATGCATCAAGTCCGACCTGCGTAAAACGCGTCAGGTCTTCCAGTCAATACCAACACTTCATGGCTAGCGTAAAACGCATCAGGCCCAGGGTCTCTAGCTCACGTAAAATACATTAGGCGCAACACTAATCTCCATATACGGACTAAAACCCACGTAAAACGTATCAATTTGGCCGTCTTTTGGCAATCCAGACATCGTCCCGCATAAAACGCATTAAGACGGGTTCAATACCCCACGTAACACGCATCAAGGTTTTATGGATCATACATGCACACACCAATTTTTATCTGAATCCTGCGTAACACGCATCAGGGCAATTAGGCGATCACATGCTCATGTCAGGCACGCACCCTCGCACAATTCTCATTTTATGCTAATGCTCAGCATACGAAATGCGCGGCCATGCACAATGAGCACTCGATTTCACACGGCACATAATTAGTTAATGCCAACTCAAAGCGCATCTCAATGTATTCACTTAACCAATTTAATTCCCTTCAGCACATCACACAAATGGGCACTCACGTTTTACACACCGAATCAATGGAATTCATGCCAATTATTGGCCAATCGCACACCGCATCATCCGGCCACATGAACACACGGGCATGGCATGATAAAATTCAACACAAATCAGCCACTAATCGGACAACATGGAGCATCACGTCAATTCCACAATTAAGCTCCTCATTAATCAATCTAAGTCCAATTAATCACAATATGGATAGCCACCAAACAGGTCACTCTAGGCCAATAATTATCCTCAAAATACGCCATTAGACTCCCCGAGACATCACCCAAATCAGCCACCTTGAGAATAATGAGCGGCACGCTCGGGATTCTATAATTGAACCTTAACTTAACCGAATTCGAGCCAATTTAATCCAATATTCCTGGCCATCACACAACACATTCTAGGCCACTAAACCTCATTTAAATTGTCATGCTAAGTCACCAAATTAGCCACAAGATCAGTCCTAAACATTCTCCACAATATAACCCCTAAAATACCCTGAATAACCCCTAAAACCCATATAGAATTGTACATTAGCCTAATTAGGGTTTAGGGTTGTACTCACAAAGTCTTAAGCTCCTAATTAAGGGTTGAACTGGCGGACAACCGAGCAGCGGCTCATGGCGGGGCTCCAGCATTCCTCGCAGTGGCATTCGTGGCGGCAATGACCAATAGTCCTCGCAGCAGTCACGGCAGCGAAGGGGAGATGGTGTTGGTCTGTGGTGGCGAACGGGTGAGGGAGAGAGAAATGTGGTTGGTGGTGTCGACGGCGGTGAGACGGGCGGTCGGCGACGATGGGCACGCACGGCGGTGGCGATCGGCAACTCTAGCGTGACTGGTCTTCACGCGGCCGAGAGGAAGAATGGAGGGAGAGGCAGAGAATGAGACGAGATGATGGTGGTGGTGAGACAGCGGAGCAGCTCGAGCGGCGATGGCACCGGTGGCATGCGGCGGGCGGTCCTCTGACGGGCGGTGGCAAGCGGTCGAGAGAGGACAGGTGGGAGAGAGAGAGAGAGAGAGAGAGAGAGAGAGAGAGAGGCTGACTTGGAGAGAAAGGATTGAGGAGAGAGAGTGAGTGGAGAGTATCTTATTGGGGAAGTTAGTGGAGTCCAAGTGTCACCATCTCCCAATGCTTGACCAAAATGCCTTTAATCCAACGATTGGGGTTTGTTCTCATCTAATAATGGAGGGGCATATTAGTCTTCTATTGCTTGACTTATTGGATTGAAACAAGTTCAATACTTAATTACAAAAATGTCTCAAAATTCGTAATACCAAAATAAGGCCTAGGGGCAAAATTGTAATTTTCACGTTCCGGGCTGAAATTCCATTTTTCGATCGTACTAACCCCAAATATATTTGGCCACACTAAAATGACGTCGTCCTCGCCAAATAGTCATGTACGTCCACGAAAATCGACATCCAAGTCCTGATCAAATTTCACAATCAAAATTGCCCAATTAGAATTTTAGGGTCTTTTACTAACGGGCAGCTGTTTAGGAGTTACGTGTATCAACCTAAGGTTACTTGAGTCATGATTGTCTCGATTACCGGGGAAATGCGAGAATTTATTGCTAGTTTCTAAAGTCGCGATCATTCAGTTTAAGTTTAGGATTTGTTCGCCACATGTACTCTCAGTTGTGCGGAATCACCCGTGATCCAATCATACCGCACTAGCCAAAATGAATCCGTCACCCTCCTATGATCGGCCCGCATTGGTGCAAAATATTTCATCAACGTTTCTCGGAATCAGAGCTCGATTTGCGATCAAGTCCCTGGTCTACGCACCATCTTCCTAGTTAGACATTCCCCATGGGTTAGTATCCCGAGAGTGATCAGTTTTGGGCGAGACTTACTAAAATTAAATGAGAAATAAAATCAATTTCATTGATTCCGAAAGTGGGTCGAGATTCGGGATGTTACAAGAAGTGTGCCCAATCTTATTTTGTCTTATCGTCGAGGTTCTTGACTTATATACCGAAGTGAATTAGAAGACAATAAAATTCTTTCTTGGTCTCAAAATGCCTATCCTTTGAATAACCATTGATCAAGCTTACATTACAATCCTTCAAAAGACCTTGTCGGATCAACCAGATTATATACATTGCGAATATCTCTGAGTACCCGAGGATTGATCATGAGAGATAAATTGAGAAGTACATGATGATTCCCTTATCAACAAATAAAAGAGATAGACCAAATTCATAAATTGAGATAAATCTTTTCTAATTAAGGCTTTCCGATTGATCATTTCAAGCATTTCTTGAATGATTTCAAGCAATTTGCTCAAATACTTCCTTTAAAAGGAAATTTTAATGTCGAAATGCATCAACCCAAAGAATGCATGTTTGAATATCAAAATTACCTAATTTTCAAAAAGGTTTTAGGGTCTTTCCTTAAACCCTAATTTTCAAAAAGGTTTTAGGGTCCTTCCTTAAACCTTAATTTTCAAAATGGTTTTAGAGTTCTTCCTTAAACCCTAATTTTCAAAAAAGGATTTAGGATCTTTTCTTAAATCCTAATTGTCAAAACAGTTTTAGGGTCTTTCCTTAAACCCTAATTTTCAAAACGGTTTTGGGTCTTTTCTTAAACTCTGGCTTTGTAAAGGTTTTGTGGGATTATCCTTAAACCAAACATTCAAATAGGTATTCCAAAGCAAATTACAAGTCGTAGCCTCGGAGTTATTACCCTCCGCAAGTGATCGTGTCTTGTAGCTTTGAATATGGTGATTTTAATAGTCTTTTCAAGTGTACGCAGGTTTATAGCCTCGAAGCTATCACCCTCCGCAAGTGATTGTAGCCTGTAGCCTTGGATGACTTTTTGGCCCATAGCATGGCTTTTTATAGTCCTTCTGCAAGTGATTGCGGATTAGCAGCCTCGGGATTCCTACAAGTGATTGCAGTCCGTAGCCTCATAAAACTATTTCATATGGTTGGTGGGTTCATCCTTAAACCACAAAGGTTCGTGCATGTATTATTAAACCACAAAGGTTCGTGGTTGTATACTTAAACCACAAAGGTTCATAGTGTTATTGTGGAATTATGTATGTGCTTCTATATCTTTTCGGTGTGTTTTTGCATTAGGCGTAGATGTTCACATGTGACAGGGTTCAATTGTTTTGCTTTCATTGCCTGACTCCTACTTTCTCTTGTGGCTTTATTCTGCGTTGTAGATTTTTTTCGTACTCTTACTAGAGATCTCTCCTCAAGCCTACGTAATGCCGCTTGTATTATACTTGGGATAATAACACAAATGGTCCTTGAACTCTGGCTTAAGGTGTAATGTGATTCCTAAACAATTAATTTGTTCAATTTGTTCCCTAAACTTTACCCTGATGCGCAATATGGTCCCTGAACTTATAAGTTATTCAATGTGATCCATGAACTTTTTATACATGTTCAATTTAGTCCCTAAACTATATAAAAATGTTCAATGTTGTCATTTCGTAAATTCAAGTTCAGAGATAATACTAAACATTTTCATATAGTTAAGGGACTAAATTGAACATGTACCAAAAGTCTATGGATCACATTGAACAATTTAAAAGTTCATGGATCACATTGCATATTAGGCTAAAATTCAGGGACCACATTGAACAAATTAATTATTCAGAGATCATATTGCACATTGGGTTAAAATTCATGGACCATTTATGTTATTTCTCCTTATACTAGAGCATAGGAACTGTTGGCAATACTTCTGTGAAGGAATTTTTATGACAAGCAAATATCTTCTTCATCCAAACAATATAGTTCACAAATAACTTCTTTTAGCCACTCTGCCTCCATGGCAGTTGATTTTGTGGCCGTTGAGATCTCGGTGAACTTGATGGCCATGGGTCTAGATCTCGGCATACTAGTCAAGGCTCCAAGGCTCCTCATCTCAGCTTGCTCAACCGCTCGCAGCGAACATAGAAGTGGACACGCTCGGCAAGCTAGCTTGTGAGACTTGCGGCCAATGAGCTTCACGAGCGAAGCTGAAGCGGTGGAATCGAGCGTGCTTGCACATGACGAGGATGACAGATATCTAAAAGGATAGGAAAAAGAAAAGAAAAGAAAGTGAAAATAGGAAATTATGCAAAATGGTGTCATTTCGATTAAATTTGTCCACGTCAGATCGCCGACTATGAAACATATGACGGTTGGCGATGACTAGATCGTCAGATCAACAATTGTAAGCGAATCTTCACCAAGAGGAGTAGATTGAAATTTTACATAAAGGTTTATGACTAAATTAGAACAATTAAAAGGTTCAAGATAGAATTCAAATTTGTGCAATATATTTATTACTAAAATAAGAATTTTCTACTTGAAATTTCTAATTGGCATAAGCTTCGTTTCTCTTAATGTTTCAAATATTTGTTTCCTTCCCAAATGTATGGTCAGGGGATTGGCTAAATTTACTTCTAATTTCACATAAGCAATCGATATAGCTCCGCATATTGTGTCAGGAATTCACATAATTGATCGATTATGCCAAGTCAGAATATAATGAAGTTTCAAATTTACTTTCGACTTCACATAATCGATCAACACTGCCAGATAGGAACTTTTTCTGTACAAATTATATATCTCGTTGCCACTACAAGACAAAATAAGGGGCATGTTATATATATATATATGAAAAATTATTTTGTTCAATAGTATTTTTGATTCCTATGCCATCTATTTCAAAGGCAATTTTAAAAGGAGAAGCTATTATTTTAGTTTCTGGATGTTCAATTTTGATTTTTCTAAGAGAATGATGATTAGACTCGATGACATTGCCATCGTCTAATTTCCATTTATAAAATTGGTCTAGAACAAAATTCTGTTTTTCTTCTAGAAATTTGTTTTCAAACCAATTAAAGAAGAATATTTGGATTTCATGTTGGTGCATGTAATCATAATACTCTTTTTTTATATTAAGTGCTTGTTTTTGAAAACTTGAAAAGAACCATTCTCTGATTTGTTTGTTCTCAGGAGAATTGAATTCATGATTTAAAAATATCCTATTAGGTTCAAAAACTGATTCCAAAATATTGATTTTAGGATCTTCCATTTCAGAAGGAGTTGGATCAGGGAAATCAGGAGTATGCTGATAAACTGGTCTAGAAATTCCTGACCTGTTATCTATACCGTTGATGTTTGGAAGAGGAGAAGCACTTGCAGATGCTTCTTCAGGATTATTCAAAGGGATAATAGGAACAATATCTAGTGGATTTTGAGAAGAAGTGGAATGCCAAGAAGGAATTGATCTTATGTCACAAGATCTTCGAGGAATATCTACAGATCTCTTGGAAAATTGAATAGTCACTCTTCTTTCAGGGTGTTGAATTATATTGGTAGGTTTAGAATTTTGAACAATTTGCTAAGGAATTCTGTTTTCTAATTCCCACTGATCATGAAGGGTTATTTGATTCCAAGGAATTGTCCTAGGAATGATAACATTTGCTTTAGAAATATCTGTCTGTTAAAAAAGGGTTTCTCTATTGGAATTCAATTTGAAAGCTTTGCTACTAAATGCATAATTCATTACTTTGTAATAAACTCTGTAGATAAGAGCAATGGGAATAGAACCTTCAGCTATTGAGTAATTATGGGTTTTGATTTGAAGAGTTAGGGATTGAAGGATTTTTTTGTCTTTGAGAGAGACAGTGAGACCAGGATGACTATCAAAATGAATAGGTCCACTGCAAAGACTTGTTTCAACAGCACCGAGAATAGATTCTTCATATTTTAAAAGCCTTGCGTCTCTTAAAACAAGAAGCAGGGAAGTATCTAATCCTTCTTTGGTAAGAGGTTTTGCACCAACCTATACCAAACCTACATGCATATAATTCCATTTTTGGGAATGTTTCTTTATTGAATCTTTGTTTAAAAGTTGTATTGAAGCAAAGGAATTAGAAAGTAGTGTAACACCCCAAACCTCGGGGTCATTCACGTGACATCTCGTTCATTATTATCACAAGCGGAAGCATTTCTCGGGACAATCACAATTAATTCACACAGCGGAAATAAGACAAACAGCATCATGAGTAAACCTTATGTTTACAAGACACGCAAAGATATTTTATAAGCCAACATAACCGACTTTAGCCATTTATACACAACAAAACGTTATGGCTTGGGTGTCCTAAGCCCACTATTGCTTTTCACTCCTCGCTTTCCTCGAACTCTAACATGGCTTGAACTCTCCCTATCACCATCGTCCGTTTGACCATCCTATGGACCTGAGAGGGAAAAACGGGGGATGAGTCGGGGAGACTCAGCAAGTAAACCTACTAATATCAAGTGAGGACGAGAGGATCGCCGTTAGCACAAGTCAGCCCTTACCGCACCCACATCGATGGCAGATCAATAGCAAAGTTCACACAAGAGAACATCAAGCATGGCTATAACATGTGCACCTTGCGGTTCTATTTCCAAAACAAACGTCCAACACGAAACATGATTAAATCGAGAAATGAACCAACCATAACCAACCAAACGACCGATAAACGGTCCAAGCAAACCGTGTCACAACGTATCACAACTTCCTTTCCCGATATTAGGAAGTTTACTTACCCAACCAACCAACTCGAATTAAAACGAGTCTTGGCAATTCTCGGATGATTCTCAGGCTTGAACATGAACACTCGGGCCTCGGACACGGCTTCTTCTATTTATAGAACTCCAAACTTACTCACCAAGTTGCCAATCCAAGCTTGCCCAAGAAGCTAGATGGCCATTATGAAGGGTTTCAAAGTTAAGTGTCATCATAGCATGCATTTAATGACATTAAATGCTCTTAATGAACTAAAATGATGAAGGGCCAAGGCTTATCTCAATCTCATTGGTCCTCTCACTCTCTCTCTCTCTCTCTCTCTCTCTCTCTCTCTCTTCCTCACGGCTTCTTTCTTCCTCTTGGCCGAATGGCCTTGCTCTATTTATAGAACCACAAAACTTGGGGCCAAAGTTTAGAATGAGGTCATGGCATATGTCATGTGTAGGATAAGGTCATTGCTTACCTCATATGACCATTAATTGCAAGACATCATGAGGAACCCCAAAGTCCAAGCAATCAATACAAGGCATGATGAAGGACCAATAAATGTGGCTTCTACAAGAAGATTCAGCCCTTGATTTGGCTAAATTCGTTTTCCCCTGGTCCGACCTCCAATCAAAGAATAAAATATCTCATTTTAAAGCTCAGAATGTTTAATTTAAATCAACAGAAGACACCAAGTCGAAATTCCAACATTCTCATATAGAAAATGCTAAATCTTTGAAATCTGGCAAAACCGGACAGTTTTGTACTGTTCACGAAATCGGTCTTGAAATCATAGTAAATAAACTCCGAAAATTCTCAAATTTGAATATGTCATAAAAAAGACCTTAAAAAACATTTTTTGTGAAGAACACAAGTTCGGAATCGTTCTGTAAACACCATTTTTAGTAGCTCAAAGACAGACCAAAAACAGTTCGTTGAAACAGGATTCTGGTTTCTCAAATTAAGCTTTGTCCAGAATCCAAATGATCTCAGAAAACTCCCAAATTTATATAAGTTATAGAAAAGGACGTTCTCAACAACTTTTCAGAAGGAAACTTTTCCAAAATCATCCCAGAAAAGCTTGTAGAAAATAAAAAATATGGGAACATCACTGAAATACCCATTCTGGGCAGTTTTGCATGGTCCAAAAATCAGTCCATCGTACCACTCAATTCAACTCCAAAAATTCTGAAATTAAAGTATGTAAAACTTAAAGATTTTTGGAACAACTTTCAAGAAAGAAATATTTGGAAATTCGGATCACAAAAGTCTCCCAAAAAATAACAATATGAAGGGGTACAAGGGATCCGAACTGGGTTTTCCAAAACAAAAGTAAAAAATTTAGTTCCAATTGGAAAACCACCAAAATTAAACCATGACTATTTCCCAGGGACTGAAATTGAGGATGTGACAAGTAGTACATCTCTTTCTTCAGTAACAATGACATAGTCATTGTTCCCAAAGAGTTTAAATTTCGAATGCTCATAAATTTTATCAAGTTTAACTTTTGGAATGAACCAGTTTTCAATAGATTTATTAAAATCTTCTATATTAATTTCTTCTTTAGTTATAGTTCCTTGATCCGAAGACATTTGTGATAAAAAACTAGAAGAAGACTCAGATCTTCTTAATAACTTCATTGCAAAAGACTACTTTCTTCTTTTCAATAGATTTCGGCGATACTTACCAACGGACTTACTATCCTTATGGGCTTTACTGCCTGGAACACATCCAGAATGTGACATTCTGAAATTTTTTCAATTGGGATTTATGAAATGAATGATTTTATGAACGTAATTGTAGTTAGTTCTCGCTCGAAATTAATCATTCCTAGGATACTAATCATTAGGGAAAAACTAATTAGCGATTTAAATTTGTACGACTAGAGAAATTCGATCATAAACCGACTTTCGACTATAGAATTGTCGATGTGACATTTTGAGCTAATGTAGGCCGATCTTAGGATAGTTATGGGCAGATTCGTCACTATCACACGAATAAATCACAGGTGATTCCATTTAACCACGAGGTAAGTTGATGAATGATCCAGAATCTATACCGAATGATCGTACTCGATGGGAATAGCGATCGAACCTCGCGATTACATGACAACCGAGGTCGTCACGATTTGAATGAACTTGCACGTGATTTGATTTAGTATCAGTCACGAGTCGAATATGCAAATTTCCCCAAAAGCTGCCCGTTAGTTTGAGACACGCTCGAGTTACGTTGCTTAAAATTTAATTATTAATTAGAGACCAAGTTGGGCATAGAAAATTATGAATGCCACGACATGACATTTAGACGATGTTGTTATTGGAATGTTCAGCCCTGGTTTTTCCCGGATCCTTCAGAAAAACTAAAATTCAGCGAAGGATGGAAAATGACCATTTTACCCTAGGGAGTTTGTTTAGGCCAATATAAGTTGGAAAGGGCATTTTGGTTATTTCACCCTAAGTTTAGAAATGACAATTTTTGGACAATTTTGCCCTTAGATTTTTATGAAATTCCCAAATTGCCCTTAGATATTTTTGGAAAAGATTAAATCATGGCTGTCGATCTCAGAATAAGAACGAATTTCGGCCGTCGATTAAAAAGGTGAGAGAGGGGCAAGATGGTCATTTCTCATAAAAGGGTCAAAATATTGGTTTTTAAGACCAAATTTTCTCTCTCTCCTCATTTCTTTCCCCTCTCTCTCTCTCTCTCTCGACCGTGGGCAAGCCAGCCCAAGTTGAGCTGCCATTGTCGAGCCGTTCGCTGCCGCCACACGCTACCGTGAGGCCATCGGCCTGTCGCCTCATTCCACTCTAGCTGAGCTAGTCTAGAGTTCGTGTAAGTCGCAATCTAACTATTACCTAGTATATCAAGTATTATCAAACCGTTAGATGCAGATTAGCATAGTTTTAAGGGCTGATTTGATTAGCAGGCCTTAGGATCGAAATTGAGATGTTTTGGTGGATATTTAGAGGCCGATTGAGTGCTGGAATTGGCTGGTTTGAGTGCTGTGGAATGCTGTTCGGTGTGTAAATTGTGCTATTAGAACTGGCTTGTGATTGCATGAAAGTGTCGTGAATGGCCGGGATTGATATGCCGTAGTTTTGGTTGTGAAAAGTGGCAAATTATATGTTGGTTGCATAATTGTGTTGTGGCTGATTTGAAATGGTGGAATTGGATGTGTTTGTATGCATTTAATTAATGCCCGAGAATGTGCACATGTGAGATTTGTGACGTACGATGTGTGTGTGATCACTAAAAGGCCCTGAGGTGTGTTTACGTGGGGTACAGATAAAATATGGTGTGTCGACATGTTTGTGTGATCACTAACTCCCTGAGGCATGTTTATGTGGGTCGTGATACGACTGTGGGATCAGGTCGAGACATCTTAAACTCAGGTGGTGATTATGTAGGCTTGTCGCATTTGGCGCGGGCTGAGGAAAGAAAGTGAGAATAGGATCGGACCTATCACGTCCCGCACCCTACAGCGCGCCACATCCCTCGCAAAGGTTGATTTAATGCGACGTCCCAAGATGCATCGCCGACCCAAAATCCCAAACAGAGAACAAAGCACATGCGGAAGTAACAAACACCCGCACAATATAAAACAACATGACTAAGGATAACATTGAAAACAATAAATACAACTTGCATTAGTAACAGGGATTTACAAAATCCATCAATACAGAACTAAATGCTAACCAAAAGTAGGTCAACGGCCACTAACTTTAAAAGGGGGTACGTGGCTCTGCAGTCAAGCACTATATCTAGCCGGGGCTCCTCCCAAAACATATCAGTATGCCTGTCATCCTCAAGACTGGGGGTCTGAAAAGTTTTGTTTATACAATAGTGAGAATAAATCTCAGCGAGTAGATTCCCTAAACTTAAACTCGGCTAATAGACACCTCCTGACGAGCACTAAACAACACACAATCCAGAATATGAATGACTTAGGCCCTCGGGCCTAAATCCAAAACTTACCTTGGCCCTGCAGGTTAGGCACTTATAATTTACAATAATAATGCAGAACCCAATCATGGCACATGCACACATTACTTGGTTACAATGCATGTCATGCATATGCCAGTGCTCACACTCGGGCTCATGCCTTATCAATGCACTTCGCGCACTTACACCCTTGCACACTTGTAATTTATCAATTCTCCTCCGACCCGCGTAAAATGCATCAGGTCCATCACTTCAAGATTGATCTCTAGCCCGCGTAAAATGCATAAAGCTCATGACACAAAACCCGTGTAACACGCATCAGGTTGGTCATCTTTCTGTAGTCCGGGCATCGTCCCGTGTAACACACCTAGGACGGGTTCAATACCCCGTGTAAAACGTATCAGGGCTTAATGTGATCACACACTCACATATACCAGTTATTATCTGAACCCCGCGTAAGACGTATCAGGGCATTTTAGGTGATCACATGCTCATGTCATTCGTGCACAGTCACATATGCACATGTTATGCCGATACTCAAGATGCACATTCATGGCCACAATGTCACACTCGGCATTTGTGAAATTCATACTGGGCACTCAATATGATTTGGCTATCCATTCAAATAACATAACAACATGCTCAATTCACAATTCAATATGGCCAATGAACCAACCAAACCAAATCATTCACAACATATAGTTTAGCACCCAATTTCACGCAATTAGACATCAAAACTACACATGCCGATAGCCTACCAAGCATCTCATAAATTGGCCACACCAAGCACATCCTAGAGCATTGCATAGTCGCTCTCCAGTCATGATTAACTTAGTATCCTCACAGGCCGATCGTTATTCCCTGGCAATTCGCCCTAAAACCTCGATAAATCAATTATGGCTCGAATTGACCCGATACCAAATCATCCATGAACAGTCCATCTTAGGCCATCAAATCACTTCTAAATCATCCCATTATGCCACAAAAATTATCATGGAAACAGCCACTACTCGATTCACAAATTACACCCGCCTAATCCATTTTTTTGCCCCAAATCAATGCGCTTATGCATAGTCACCGTACGGCACTATATGAGCCACTAAATCTCAATTAGGTTGCCACACTAAGCCCACAAAAAAGCCAACAAATCAGTCCCTATAGCCGGTAACAATTTAATCCCTAAATTGATTGCACCTAGTCTAGTTTAATCCCGGCATGGACAGCCGCTAAACAGATCACTCTAGGCCAATATATATCCTCAAAATACTCCATTTGGCTCTCCAAGATATTCCCCAAATCAGCCATCAAGAGGACAACGCGAGGTGCACACAACAATCCACAATTGAGCCCGAACTTGATCGAGCTCGGGCCAACTCAACTCCAAACTTCCAGCCATCGCACAGCATGGTATAGGCCGCTAAACCTCAATAAAATGATCACCCTAGGCCCTCAAATTGGCCGCAATATCAGCCCCTAACAACCTCTACAATTTAACCCCTAAAATACCCTAATTAACCCCTAAAACCCATCTAGAAATGTAAATTAACCTAATTAGGGTTTAGGGATGTACTCACCTGAAATCCTAAGCTTTAATCGAGGCTAAACAAGCAGCAAGGGTGGCTAGATAGAGGCAGCGATGGGCGGCTTTCTCGACGGTGCGTGCGACGACGGCTTACGGGCGACGGCGGTCTTATGCGGAGGGGACTGCTCACACGGCTGGGAAGAGGGAGAGAGAGAGAAAATGGGGCGGCTGGCTGGTAGTGAGGCAAGGGGGATGGCAGCACACGGCAGCGGCATCGGCGGTGGCTTCCCGACGGGCAGCCGAGAGTGATCACGGGAGAGGGAGAGAGGAGGGAGTGGCCGGTGGTGGTGATGGGGGAAATGAGGAAGAGAGAGAGAGACTAGAGTGTATAAAGCTTGGGCTAAGTGTGAGTGATTGACTAACTTTCCCATAATGACCATCTTGCCCCTAATCCAAAGGCTTGGATTAAAACTTGCTAAAACTCTTGGGAGCATTATGGTTCTCAAATTCCAGCATTATTGGGCTGAAACAAATCATTATAAAACCTTAAAATAATCTTCAAATAACCCCAAAATTTGGAATCTAAGTTTAGGGGTGCAAGGGCAAAACGGAAATTTTCCGGTCCTGGGTCAAATTTTCAATTTTTGACTCTATTAATCCCAAGTATGCGTGGCCACATAAAAATGACGTCCTCACAAAATAGCCGCGTACGCCTGCGAAATTCGACACCAAAGTCCGGACTCAATTCCAAGATCGTTTTTACTCAATTTGCAATTTTAGTGTCTCTCACTAACGGACGGCTGTTTAGGGGTTACGTATATCAACCTAGGCTACTCTAGTCATGACAATGTCGATTTCCTAGAGAACACGAGCATCTATCGCTAGTCCCGGGGGTTGCGGTCGTTCGGAATAAGTTCGGGATCATTCACCGCATGAATTCTCGGTCGTGCGGAATCACCCGCTATCCGATCATACATCGTCAATCAAACCAAATCCGTCACTCTCCTTGGATCAGACTACAATGGTACGAAATATCCTCTCGTCCTATCTTGGAATCGGACTCAATTCACAGTCAAGCTCTTGGGTCTACGTACCATTTTTCCTAGTTAGCCTTTTCCCGAGATTGATCAGATCCGGGCGAGACTTACTGAAACGCAATGAGAAATAATATCAATTTTATTGATCACGAAAGTGGATTGAATTTCAGGACGTTACAGGACCTGAGACGTGTTTACGCGGGTTGAGAAAAGTGATTGAGTATGAGATGGTATGATGTGGCAAGTGAAAGTGAGATCGGGTCTGTGACGTGTTTACGCGGGTCGCGATGGCAAGTTTAATGAAAATGATGTGGTGGTGCGTGAACGAGTGTGAATTATGGAAATTTGGAAATGTTGTGTGATCGATATATGTTTTGAGCTGCATAATGGATTTGAATGTGTGTGATGTTTAAATGTGGTGATTGTGAGCTAATGTAAAGGTTAGGTATGCCAAGAGTTTGGGTAAGTGTGATTATATGGATGATGTTTGTGTGTATTGCTTGTTGCATATTTGAACTTGTCTGGAATACATGGTAGCCTAGATGACGCTTAAGTTGTGAACTTATTAAGAAGTATCTCACGGTTGTTTCAACTAAACCATTTCAAAGCACCTACCTGAGCCATGAACTTACCGCCGCCGCCACCGTAGCATTTTGGGATTGTTATACACAGTGATCATAATGTTGTAGAATATCCGATAGACGAGAATTATACTAGGGTTAAGCATACGTCAGTAGTATAGGTAGATATAGGACTACCCCCCTGGCAGGCTCATACGTATATGACTTGGATGTTCCGGGACGGGGCAAGCAAGTTCGGACCCATCCGAAGATTTGACGTGCCTTTTGACGGAGCAGGAGACTGGGATCCGTAAGCCATACCCCCTCTAGATGGGGAGATGACTAGTTTGGAGACTAGTTTGGCTCAGTCAGAGCACCAGCATGTCCCTGCAGCACCGGAACCGATAGTAGTAGAACCCGAGCTCGAGCCGGAAGAATCCCAGGTAGGTAATGATTCGATGGATGCGGATCTAGATGTAATACTCAAGGTAAAACCAGAGGAGGAGAATGAGTATGAGGAGGTCCTTGAGGAGGAACCAGAGGATGAGGAGGAGGAGGAACTAGTAGTCGAGCTAGAGGAGGATAGGAAGGAGTCAGATAGGGAGGAATGGATCGACGTCCCTATAGAGTCGAGGGATGAGGATAACCCCACAAAGATGAAGGCCAACTCGAAGTCTTCAGATGAGCACGTGCCATACGAGGATTCAGATGAGGATGCTAAGGAGAGCGAGTTAGAGTCGACGCCATCTAGAAGGCGTAAGGGTTAGTTCTCAGTGTTGGTTGTGTCTCATTTTTAGAGTAGTGCTGACCCAATAGGCTGCTAATCCTTTTTTATATCGGTGGTGTATAGTTTGGAAATTCAGTGTGTGTGTAAATTATATTTTGTGGTTTATTTTGGTGGATATTGTAAATATTTTGGAAGTGTAATATTATGTTTGGTGGTTTGGTAATTTATTGCTTCTCAGTTCTCCAAAATTTTATTGTCTGAGGTTATATGATTGTTTCCGCCACAATTAAACTTTAATGGGTTCGTTTAGGTCAGCGACGTTTTCCTGGGACTTCGCACTAGTTCGACTGCAAAGAGGGATGTCGCGATCTCGATGGGGTTCGGGACATGACACAGAAATCTCGCGAAAAGACCTCCACGAAGGAAATCGTCTTTACTGCAAATGAAATTATAAAGAATATATTTATCTACCCCTTGGCTCTGATACCATTAATGACCCCAGGATCTGGGGATTATAAAGAGAGAAAACCTTTTTATAGAATATGAATTCTAGGAACTAGTTGTAGATTTGGGTATTTGTAAACATCATCAATATAAACAATCTTTTTTAGAAGGTCTAGATTTAGTAGGAATATCTTTTTTAGAGAAATCCGGTTCATAAGATAAGTCAACTATGTGACATTTACGAGACCAGAAAGCATTGGGAATGGAATCTTTGATTTGGATTTTAAGATCAGAAATCTTTTTCTGAAGACTTGCTTTAGAAAGATTCATGTCTATCTTCCTGTATTCAAGGTTTTCTTTAAGAAACTGGAGATGAGTTTCTTTATCCTGAATTATGCAATTTATTTTAGAAATTGAATGTTCTTGAAGAATATTTAAATTTCTGGTTTGGAGTTTTGAAATGAAATCAAAACATATTCTTTTGCCTAAGGTATTTGTTTCAATTCCTTTTTCAGACAATCTAAAAGGCTAGAGCAAATTGATGAAAGGTAATCCCAAAATGACATTTTGCTTGATATTTTTGATAAGGAGAAAAGGAGTTTTAAAAGCGATTTGGTCTTTTACAATTTTGGCTTCAGGGATTTTATAATTTATAATCAATTTATTCCCGGATGCTAATTTGAGGGACTGAGAAGTTTTCTGAAAATATTTGGTAGGTATAAGACCTTCCTTTATGCAGTTAAGGTCTGCACTTGTATCAAAACGGGCCATTGTTTCTAGAACAATTTCATTTTGGATTCTTATAGAAGTATTGATAATCCATTTCCTGGTGGTTATTTCAGAAAGCATTAAAAGGAAATTTGTCTCAAAGGGAGAAGGGGTTTGAGGAATATCTTTTTCTTCAAAATCTTCTTTTATTTTCCTTTTAAATTTTTCATTTTAATATCTAAAATGTCCTTTTGCATGATTATCTGAGCAGCTTTGAGGTCTTGTATTTCTTACTTTTGCCTATTGACCTTGTGAGTAAGATCACTTATAGAAATGGGTTTCAAACTTATTTCCTTGGTTTTTCCAAGTATGGTAGAAATATTATAAGGATTGTTAGTTTTGAAAGCAGATTTAGAAATAGGCTTGGGACTTTGGAAATTATTTAAATATTTTATTTTTGTTTCAGGATCAATGATCTGATCAAAAGTTTGTAAAAGAATTTCTTCTTCTTTTGTTGAAACATTTATTTCAAAACTGATGGCATCTTCTTCTTCACTTTTTGAAGTTGAAGATGAAGAGATTTCTAAATCACAAATTTGTTATCCTTTTTCAAAACTAGACTCATCAGAAGAACTATTGTCAGTTTCAACTATTAATTGATTGAGTTGGTTGATAGTTTATTCATCTAAATCCAATTCATTAACCTTTTTGTTGATTTTGCAAAATCAAGAAGTGTGGGCTTTTTTTCCACAATTATAACAAGTAACATTTTTAAAATTTTTCTTTGGTTTTTTGTTTTTATTAAAACTTTCATTTTCTTTTTCCTTAGAAAACTTTTTATAAAATTTCTTTTTGTAAGGTTTCTTATAAAATTTTTTTGTTCTTTCTTTTTAGAGGAGCAATTTCCTGAACATTTGCATCTATTAAAATATTCAAAAGATGGATCATATTGGGCGCAAAAATCTTCTAATCCTTTTTTAGAAAGTTTTTGTTCCCTTTTGATTTGCTTTCGAAGACGGATATTGGTACACAACCATGTTTAAATTTTATAAACATAATATATGTTTATTTCATGGGGTAGAGAAGTCTTTTGTTAGGAAATGAAACAAAAGCAAGGGTTTGGGTTTTACTCCTCTCTCCAACAGAAGCGATATAAAAGGAACAGAAGACTTTGTGGTCCCTCCTTTTCTGAATTGACAAGAAGCATCGTAGAGGAGCCACCACAAGAAGAAAAGGAAGAACGTCTAGACGTTCTTGCGTGAGTTGTGACATTTACGATTTTGGCTATATAGAATGGCTATAGAATTGGTGTGCAGATTGTGAGAGAAATTGGCCATGGACCAATCCATGGATAGGTCATGGACCAATCAACCTAATTTGGAGGACAACCAAGGGATCAATCATGATTTGATTGAAAGATTGATTATGGAATGATCAAAGGAATCGATAGTGAATCAATCTAAGGACCATACAAGTTACTCGAGCTACTCAGCCATGGATCGACTTCTTGACCGTAAGGGTTAGTCGTCGGACGGTCTTAAACCACCACAAATTGGTGGACAATCACGGATAAATTCCACGCGGTCTTATTCCGATCGTAGGTGGTTCTGCACAGTTATGTACTAATTGCGAACGACCATGAATCGATCCGTGAAATCGTATGTGGGTCACGGAACGATTGGTCCCATGTAATTACATGACAATTGAGGATCGTCCGTGGACTAAATATGCTTGGCCATGGATCGGTCATAGATAGGCCATGGGACACTTAGACGGGTCATGGACCAATCATGGATCGGTTGCGTATTGGTTCGACGACCTTGCCAAATGGGTCGTGTGCCTAAGCCATGTGCCAGGCCGTATGCCGAGCCACGAGCTGGCCATGTTCCTAATTTGAACCCTTCCATAAGGCCAAAGGCCAGCCTAAGCACCGACCGTGTGCTGTTCGGCCTGTAGATGCTGCGGATGGGTTACGCACCAGGTCACACATAGGCCATGTGCTTGGCCTGCACGGGCCATGCACTAGGTCTGCACGGGCCATGCACTAGGTTTGCATGAGCCGTGTGCTCGGTTTATCAGCCTACGTACTCGGTCAGTGCTGGCCATGTGCCTTTGACATGGGCCATCGACTTAATCATCTAAAACAACTTTGGCTACAACCAGCCACTTCCGATGGTGACTAAGCTACGAACCTCAATTTAGTAGGCAATGTCACGCCCTGACTCTACTCATGCTTTCCACACCTCACCTTCATGAGTTGAACGGTGAGATATCCCAGGATTATGTCGCCGACTCAACTTTCTCACGTTAGAGTTAATTGCGATGGAAACAAATAATTAAACCCAAACAAATAAATTGGAGAACACCAGAATAACTAAGCACGCCCAACCGCCACCTTCTTACAACATTACAATACCAAATATTTACAATATTCATTTACATGCACACTGTACCCTTCACTACCAACTTGGTCTACCAAGCAAACATACAACACATTCCATCCACCGTAATCATACACTTAAAAAGGGGTAGACACCGAACTCTCCAAAAATGGTACCCCTCAACAACCACTCCCAGCCTCTTCGATCAGCCCCGACGACCTCGCGACGGCATCCATTCAGAATCTGACTCACTGTTACCCGAATCTGATTCCTCTTAAATAGTCGCTTCCACTGATGACTCCGACTCAACTTCAATCTCTATCGGGTGATTTATGTCACCCTACTCCCCAGGGATCTCATCTGGCTCCTCTGCAACTGGTTCTTCGTCTGGCTCGATATTTGGCACAAAAAAGGGATTATAGTCGTACTCAGGTATGTTTTCCTCGCCATCCTCAAGCTCTACTTCTTGTTTGTCCTCACCTGGATCCTCACCTAAATCCTCGCCATACTCCACCTTCGGCTCACCCTTCGATATTTCATCCAAGTCTATATCCGTAGGGGTCGAATCCTGTCTGGGACTCTTCTGGATTTGGGTCTAAGTCGTTCACCAAAGAACCCGATGCTGCTAGAATAGGGTGATGTTTGGACTGGGCTATACTAAGCTCTGTACTCATCAATTCTCTATCAGCCGGGGGAACAGCTGCTGGGTCTCAGTCCCCAACTCCGTCAAAGGGAATGTCAAAACCGGTAATAGGACTAAACTTATCACGCCAATCTCTAAATTTCCAAGCTGTGTAGGTGTGAGCCTGTTAAGGGGGTTGTCCTATTTCTACCCACAAAGTCGAAGTATGCCTGATCCAAGTGTACTGTTCATCCATGGGGTACTCCACAAAATTATTATCTATGTGTATGACTATACCGAAACGCTCTGGCAGCGACGGTGGCGGTTGATTCATTGCTCAGGTAGGTGATTGGAAATGGTTTGGTTTACATAATCATGAGACACTTCTCAATAAGTTACAACCTAAACCCTATCTAGACTACCACGTAATCCCAGACACGTATAAAACACACAACCAATCAATCTACACAAACCCAATCCATAATCACAACAATTGATTTTCACACACATACCATAACATGCGAATTTTGCACATATTGAATCACACATCAATCACACTGCATTCCCAACCAACTCGTCGTGCCCACATTTACTCAAACACTTTCTCGGCCTGCATATTCACGCCTCAGCCCACTCGATCGCACCCCGAGCATCACACGCCTCGGTCCGATCCCATATTCACACTTTCCACTTCATATATCTCATACTCAATCGTATTCCCAGCCCGCGTCATCATGCCTTGGCTTACTCAATCGCGCCCTGAGCATCACACGCCTTGGTCTGGTCCCACATTCACACTTTCTTTAGCCTGCGCCAAATGCGACAGGCCTACATGATCGAAACCCGAGCTTATAATGCCTCGGTCCGATCCCGGTCATACCCGAGTTGATCATGCCTTGGACCGATCTCATTCTCACTTTCTTAATTCTCAGCCTGTGCCAAATGCAGCAGACCTACATGATCGCTGCCCGAGCTTATAATGCCTCGGCCTGATCCTAATCTCATGTTCGCATACAATCGCATCGAATTCCGTGCACACACTTACACCTCACACCCCACAACATCACAGTCACATCACAAACACATAATCACGCATAAATCAGCATTTTACTGCACTTAAACATTTTCAAATCTATTTCAATCCTTCACAGGACTTTCATAAAATTCCGAGATGGACTTAATGGTACCAACCACGCAACAAACGGTGCCCCACAGCACATCAAACAACACATCACAGCCATCAATTGGCCTTTTCCGCACCCGAAATCACAATATTTCACTCCCAGCTCTTCATGGCTCTTTCATAAAATCACAAGCTGGACCTAACGGTGCAAATCACACACCTGACAGCACCCCACAACACATCAAACAGTCTAACACAACCAACATGAGCCTTTACAATTCCTCCGAAATTTTCCAAAATCAACCCTACGGCCCATTATTTCGTTCAGCCCCTAATTTCTATCAAACCATGTTTAAATGGGTCCAAAATTTACCTAATATACTAGGCGAGGTTTAGATTGAACTTACCAAGCTCTAAACTAACACGGTTAGAGCGAAAGCGGTAGTAAAAAACCAAAATTTAACATCGGCTTATGGCGGCAGTGGGCGTATAGCAAGCGGCGGCGGTGGCGGCCGGCTCACGGAGGCGATGGCGGTGGCTTGGGCGGCTCATGGCCAGAGAAAGAAAGATCGAGAGAGAGAGAGAGAGAGAGAGAGAGAGAGAGACGGCGATGAGGGTGGCATGAGGTTCGGCGGGGACGGCAGCGGTGCGGCGCACGACAACTGGACGGCGGTGATCGGTGGCGGCGGTAGAGCTCACAGTGGAGAGAGAGTTCGAGAGGGACAGAGAGAGATAGAGTCGAGAATGTGTCTTGGCTTATCTTTCAAGTTTTGACCCAATTTTGCAAAATGACCAAAATGCCCCTTTCTAATCTTTTCATCCGACGGTCCAGATTTGATCTTATCTTGAAATCGACAGTCCAGATCGAATCTTATCCAAAATATCCAAGGGCAATCTTGGAATTTCTCAAAAAGTCCAACAGCAAAATTGTCTTTTCCAAATTTTAGGGCAAAATGACCAAAATGCCCTTTGCCCATAAAACTAACCCTTTAGAAATCCTTAGGGGTAAAATGGTCACTTTCTCCGTTTCTCGCCGAAATCGAATTTTTCTGAAGGATTCGAGAACATCCAAAATTGCACGTTACAACCGCAACGTCGTCCTAACGTTCTGTCATGACTTCCTAATTTTTTGATACCCAATTTGGTCTCAATTTAATAATTGAATCCTATATAATGTAACTCGTGCATATCTCTGACTAATGGGTGGCTTTTGGGGAAATTCGCATAATCGACCCATGACTGATACCAAATCGAGTCATGTGCAATTTATTCAGATTGTAACAACTTCAATTGTCAATAAAATCGTAAGGATCGATCACTAGTTTCAATGAATATGATCATTCGGAATAGGTTTGGGTCGTTCGTTAGTTCATTTCGGGGTCCAATAGAATCACCCGTAATCCACGTGTATGATAATAATGAATCAGCCCATCACTATCCCAAGATCGGCCTACACTAGCTCAAAATGTCACCTCGACAATTTTATGGTCGAAATTCAGTTCACGATTGAATTTCTCTAGTCGTGCGAATTTAAATCCCTAATTAGCATTTTCCTAATGGTTAGTATCCCAAGAATGATCAGTTCCGAGCGAGACTAGCTACAAGTACATTAATAAATAATTCATTTCATATATCCCCAAATGGGAGAAATTTCGAAATGTCACAGGCATGGTTAATCATGGATGAACATGAGAAACTCATACCTGACCATATTAGCACTTCCTTTGGCCTAGTTCTCATGTTAGCCTTATTACTTGGAAAATGAACAAAATAGAAGATTCTAGAGAGAAAGGCTTGTCTTGGAGAGCAAGTGAGAGGTAAGATCAAAACCTAAGCTCATGATTACACCAAATCTAAGCATTAATGAGGGAGAGTGAGTCACCTAGCTTAGGTGTCTCCTACATTATTACATTTCATTAACGTTAGGATGATTCACACCCTAAGTGGCTGAATAAGAAGAAAGCAAGTGTACACCTAATGCTTAGGCTTGCCATACCATCTATTTGGGCTTACCACCTTTTCTTGTTAGGCTAGCCAACTCATCAAAATAGGCTTGCCACTTCAAGGAATTTTATTGGTCTAAATAGAGGAGTGACGATAAGACTGAGGCCTATAAATAGAGGAGCCCCCCTCTTGCACCATTGGTTCACCATCACCACTCTCTCTCTCTCTCCCTCATGCCCTCACTTTCTCTTGGCCACCCTCTCTATCTTGGCCGCACCCTTGCCGCATCTGTACCATGTCTCGTTGTATCCTTGCCACGTCCCTTGTCGCTCGGCTCACCCTTAAGGCACACACAGTCACGACTTTAGAGGGTAGTAAGTAACGTTACTAAACTTTGGCTAGGGTGTCATGTTATGTTGTTAGGCGAATTGTGTGTTTGTGGTGCTTGCATGAATTATGTGGTTTGTGAACACTTGATATAGCTTGCCATGCTTGCATTTACATTTATAAGGTTTGCTCATGTGTTTGGCATCATACTTGAGAGCACACCCGGATCATGAACAAGTTTCGCTTGGTTTGGATCGGCATCGAGGCGTGTCGGAACGAGCCTTGCTTGAAGGGTCGGTATTGAGGTATACCGATCCAAGCCTCGCTTGGTGTAGGTTGGCACCATGACTGGTCAGTTCGGGTCACGACCTTGGTTTTGTGTCTGGCATGACTTAAGACTTTAAAAGCAACATGGTATGATACACATTTTGTGTGAAGTACTCAAGTTGGTATAATGCTTATTGGCACGGTCGCACGAGAGAAAAGAATAGTCATCGCCCTTGATTGGGGACGTTGCCCGATGGATTTCTGATGAATAGTCATTGCCCTTGTTAGGGGATGTTGCCCGATTAAGTTCGGTTGAAAAGCCATCACCCTTGAATTAGGGGACGTTGCTCAGAGAATTTTTGGAAGAACTATACCAACGGTTGAGATAATGAATCCCTCGTGTGCATGGTTTTTGGTTGAGATGTAAAGTTGAGATCATCATATAAACAAAAACCAGTACGTTTGAAACATCTTTGCTATTGATCTACTATCAATTGATTTGGCTATGACATGTGCCTTGTTCGATGGCGAGGCGTCCTTCTATCCGAAGTTTAGTGAGTTTTACTTACTAAGACCTCAACTCACTCCATTATTTTACAAATTTATAGGCATAGAAGTCTCACATCAGTTTTGGGAGCTGTGGTCACGCTATAGGAGATAGGAATTTCCCCTAGCCAACGTGGATGTATAGTGTGTTGAAAAGGGAAAAAAGCATATAGAAAGGGGCTTGTAAAACACACTCATGTAATAAATATGCCATCATGTAAATAAAAGGTTTGGTCATGGTGTTTGTCTTAACCCCATTGTTTGTTTGATTGTCCCGAATTTATGCTTCCGCTTGTTCGTAACGATAAGATAAAATTGAACGGGACATCATGCTCTGAATGAGAAGAAAAAGAAATGGGACGGCGACACACCTATAATGTCGCATTAATAACCCCGAGATGAGGAAGTGACATGAATCGCGAGAATAATTTTGATTTGGGCTTGAATACACGATGATTTTGTGCTAAGAGCTTCACATTCACATTGAGTTGTTTATTTTTAAGTACTATAAACTTGGATGTAATCTAAATGTAGAAAACATTCGAGCACGTGAGTGAGCGATTGTAACTCTAAATTTCGAACTATAGTGGATTATTTGCTATTGTCTCCCTATGGATCTTTGGTGTCCTTTATTGTTCCTTATTTATTTCTCTGGTGATCTCATGTTAATTTAATTGCAAAATCATATTTAGCTTCCACATTAATATTATAACAATTGGAGCATAGGATTTTCTAGATTTTGATTCAGGACATTTGCTCCTTTGATTATTATCTAGAAATTATGCTGCTGCAATAATGTTTGGAGTGAAAGTAGAAATTGAGAAGTTTAATGGAAGGAATAACTTTGGGTTTGGAGCATTAATATAGAGGCACTATTAACAACTTAAGATTTGGTCGAAGTATTGGAGAGCAAAGCTAAGTTGTCCAAATAATGAAAGATGCCAAGAGGACATGCTAATGAGGAAGGCAAGAAGTATAATCTTGTTGAACCTATAGGATAAGGTGTTAATAGAGGTGGTCGAGGGGAAGGATGTCGCAGCGTTGTAGGCAAAACTTCTAACACTCTATGCAACGAAGGGTTTGAATAATCGCTTATATATGTTGAAAATGATGTTTCGATTTCAATACACTAAAGATACCTTTATCATATCCCACCTAGAGGAGTTCAATAAACTCATGACGGATCCAAGAAACGTTGGTAAAGTCCTTGATGATGAAGAACATAGCATGTGTTGTTAGCTTTTTTATCAAAATCATGGGAGCACTTTACTAGTTCATGGTTACAAAAGAAAATCAGTATGATTTATGGTGGGCTATCTTGGGGTAGCCCCTCCACTATTCAATAGTGAGTAAATGCTGTTGGAGAAATATCTCTAGGTAAATTTTGATGATACCCAAACTATCCTTAGTATAATATTTACATTGTCTAAGTGCAGATATATTCAAAAGACTGAGTGATACTCATAATGTTATTCATTGAAGAAAAGATCACAAGACTGTCTTTGAAGGATCATATAAACAGTACTATCGATCTCAAAGATTAGCTAACTGACGATGTCATATTCAAGTTGAAAAGATCTAGTAATTGGTATTGTTTAGGTAACGGTTCATTTAATATGACTATTATATCACTATTGTAGCCGTTGGGATTGGACAGGCATAGCATAAGACCTAGTTAAAAGGTGAACTGATGGTCTAATAGGTAGTTAGAATCGCAATTACAGTACAACAGCAAAAGCTATTTCAGGAAAGTCTGCAGAAGTTCAGAAATAGATAGTATGGGTGGTCAGTTTCGAGAATAGCATCACCAACTACTCTAAACGGCTACCTTACCTCTTCAGGACATCAACAATGACTAGTTTGGAGATGCCTATAAAAGAGAAGGCTTTTGAAGCCAACAATAGAGAGAGAGAGTGCGTGCTTACAATATTCCCGAAGTCTCTTACTTGCTATGTACTGACCTAAAAGCTCCTACTTGTCGATAGCACCTGCTGCATTGTAATTGTATTAAAATTTCAAGTATACCAAGTGATAGCAACATCCACCTCTTGGTAGTATGATCAACAAACTGATAGGAGTGGTGCTTGTTGAGTGTAACTTGATCAGCAAACTACTAGTGTAATCTAGCCCAACTTGTGGTTGTTAGTGGTGAGAGTGGACGTAAGCTTGAAATCAAAGCTGAACTACTATATATCCTTGTGTGTAGTTGTTTATTCTTCTGTTTATCATCTTTAGCATGCGAATAATACATTAGCTCTATTACAGCTGGTGTATTGTATGATATCTCTTTGTTACACGCTGTTTTCCATAAAAATTTTAAAATCTTTCAAAGCAACCTATTCAGCCCCCTTTAGGTTGCATAGTTAGTCTCAACAAATGCTAGAGGTGCTCTTGTTGGTTTTTTAATGAATGTGAAGTTTTAACAATTGTCGGAAGGAGCTACTCAAAAACTCCACGGTCTTGGCTCAATAAATGTGTTTTTTTTTTTGTGTTGATATTTTGTCCTTGGGATAATTAGTGTGTGGGTTGTTTGTCTTCATCATTAAATGTATTGTTAGTGTTCTTCTATTATATAAGGATGTGAGGTTGATGAGTGTTGTATATCTATCAAAGCCAATAGAAAGCATTCCAAGAACCATTTCTCCCTCCAATTTTGTGCCCTTATTCCAAATTCTGAAGTTTTATTATTATTCTTTTGGTTTCGAAATTTGGTATCAAAGCCAAAAATGGCATCCACATTTTCTTTCAATTGCAACTTCCAAAGTTGAACCTGAAGAATTTCAATAATTGCTCTGTCCAGACAAGGTTCTCTTCAAATTACAAGATTTGTGGAATTTTTTGGGAAATGGCTACACCGAAGTGGCTGATGCTAAAGCATTCGATGCTTTAAAAAAGGAGGAGAAAGATTTGTTGGTGGAGTCCCAGAAGGAAGATGAGAAAGTGTTAATTAAATTCCCTAATTAATTTTGAAAAATGACAAAAGAATCTTTTGCTTACCACAATTACACTTAAGTTATTTGATGCAAATAAATGTTGAGTCATCAGACTTAGTCAATGAAAGGACTTTGTTATCAGGCTCAAAATTACTCGTTAGATTTAATAAGTATTATTTTTGGCAAGTTTATGCAAGACAATCAAATTGATTTTGAGATATTTTAATTGGCAATCATAAGGTCGTTCCTTAAATATGAAGAACTACACTTACATAAACCTTAGTTTGATTGTATGGGCGATCAAATCATCTAGAGATAATGGCTCTTCTTTTAACGGCTATGCATCTTCTTTTGGAAAGTTTCTCCAACGAGTTGATTTAGAGATCAATCCTCTGAAGACTGTCCAATGGATAGATGGAAGTAGAAAAGTATAAAAGGAGTGCAAATGTCATACAAGTAGAAAAAACCAGAATCGAGAATTTCAAAGTTTGAATAGAGCTTCGATTTTACACACTTGTGATTATTATATTCCACGTTATTTTAGAAAGAAAATTACTTAAGTGAAGAGTGTATGCAACATTCAGAATTTCGACTCACTTTTGGAATAAATGAAATGTGCATATTCTTCAATGCATTTGTAGTTAAATTTTACATGGAACTAATCATTATCGGGATACTAACCTTTAGGGAATGGCTACCTAGAGAAATGTACGTGGACCTAAGAACTCAACCATGAGTCGACCTTCGATGACAATCGAGGTCGTCATGACTTGAGTAATCACAATTCGATACGTATAAACCCTAAAAAGCCGTCCGTTAGTCAGAGATATACTAAAGTTGCATTTGAGTGAAATTGGCCGTCATTTAAATCCGAACTTGGATATTGAATTTCTCGAAGTGTCACGACTAATTTATTTGGATGATGTCGCCTAAGCGTGGCCAACTTTAAGGTTTATTGGATTTATCGAAAAGTGAAATTTGGACAAGAAATTGGAAAAAGACCATTTTACCCTTGGGATATTTGAATTCGTTTGAAAGGTTGAACGGCAAATTGGAAATTGGCATTTTTCCTCCAATGGCCAAAGCTAGAGGACCATTGTGCCCCTCCCTCCTTGCATATTTCTTTTTCTTGCCATTTATTATTTTGGGTAATTGGTTGGGAGGAATTTTGTTAGTCCTAAGATCTTGTCTTACCCAACAAGATGTAATGTGAGCCATTAGATAAGATAGTGGGGTTGGTATTGGGGTTTATAGTGGGGTTAGAAGATTTGTTCTTCTCTTTCTCTCTATGCCATCTGATAAACATTCTCCTCTTGCTCTCTCTCTCTCTCTCCCTCATCTCTCTCGGCTAGGTCCCCCTCCTCCACCTCGCTTGAGCAGCTGCTTGCTTCGCCTCAGCCAACCACCGTCTCAGCTTATCTTTGCCAGAACTGCCATCTGCCGTTATTGCTGATCCGCCGGAGTCGTTACTACTTGCTTAGCTTGGATTTGCTTAGGTTTTTCCCTAGTAAGTGGTCTTATAAGCCTTGTCTAAGCTCAGGGGTTACCAATGGGCTTATTAGGGTTTGATTAGTGGCTGTGGTTAATTGGTTTAAGAGCTAGACAAGTAGATTTGCTTGTTGGTCGTGTTCTTGGATTTCGTTATTACTGTGTTACCGAGTTTTACTATGATCGTGCCAGTCGGAACTAGCGATCGATCATTGCGATTACATGACCACCGAGGTCGTCATGATCCGAGTGAGTTTAAACGTGACTTGATTTGGTATCGGTCAAGGGTTGAATATGCGAATTTCCCCATAAACCACCTGTTAGTCAGAGATATGCTCAAGTTACGTTATTTAAAATTTGGTCATTAATTAGAGACCAAGTTGGGCTTTGGAAATTTAGACAATCACGACAGAACATTTGGACGACTTTGTTATGAGCGTGATCAGCCTTAGAATTGTTCGGATCCTTCAGAAAATTGAATTTCTGCAAGAAATGGTAAATGACCATTTTACCCTTGAAACTTTGTTAAGGCCAAGTGTAAATGGAGAAAGGCATTTTGATCATTTCACCATAACTTTAGAAATGACAAATTTTGGACAATTTTGCCCTTGGATTTTTGTGAAATTCCAATTTTACCCTTGGATATTTTTGGAAAAGATTCGATCTCGACCGTTGATCTCAAGATAAGAACGAATCTCAGCAGTCGATTGAAAAGTAGAGAGAAGGACAAGATGGTCATTTTGCTAAAAGGGGGGACAATTATTGGGTGTATTATTTAAACACATTCTCTCTCTCTCCCCCTCTCATTTCTCTCCCCTCTCTCTCGATACACACCCCTCCCCTCCCCTACCGACTGATCGCCCCTCCCCCTTTTTGCACGGTTGCCGTCCAGCCACCGTCCGCCCGTTGTTGCCCATCCAGCTACCGAGCCACACCATCGCCACCCTCACGCCGCCATCCCTCTCTCCCTCCCTCTCGGCGATATCTCTCTCTCTCTCTCCCGTGGCCAAGACTGGTCCAGCCAAATCAAGCCACCGTTGTTTCTGATCACTGCCGTAGCCGTCGCGCCCCGCCGCCTTGTCGCCCTTGGATAGGTTGTGCTTGCTTGGAAATTTCAAGTAAGTTACAATCTAAATCCTATTTAGGATATTGGGTATTATCGGACTCATTTAGACACGGTTTAGTTCGGTTTTAGGGGTTGATTTGAATGAGGGGCCCTATGGATGAATTTGTGGCATTTTGGTGAAAAATTAGTGGCCAATTAAGGGCTGTGATTGGCTAGTTGGAATGCTATAATTTTCTGTTTGGTGCGTAGATTGGATGATTTAATTCAGCAATTAATTGTGTGAAATTGACGTATAGTGCCGGGATTGTTGTGCTATAGTTTTTATGGTGAAAATGGCATGTTGTGTGATGGTTGAATGCATAATGTATAGGCTGAATTGTGATGGTCGAATTTGATCCATTTGAATGCATTTGATTAATGCCCGAGTGTGTGAACGTGTGAGCTTTGAGACGTGCGATATGCGTGTGATCACTAAAAGGCCCTGATACGTGTTTACGTGAGGTACATATAAAATACGATGTGTTGGCATGTCTGTGTGATCACTTAATCCCTGAGGCATGTTTACGCGGATCGTGATACAAATGTGAGCCTGAGGCATGTTTACATAAGCTTAAGAAAGAGATTGAGATTGAAAAGTGTAAGGTGGCAAGTGAGAACGTGATCGGGCCTGAGGTGTGTTTACGCGGGTCGCGATAGTAATGTAAGCTTAAGGCGTGTTTACACGGGCTAAGGAAAGAGAATGAAAATGAGACGTATGTTGTGGCAAGTGAGAATGTGATAGGACCTGAGATGTGTTTACACGGATCGTTGGCAACTTAAATGAAAATGGTGTGGTAGTGCATGAATGAGTGTGAAGTGTGGAGTTCGGAAATGTCATGTGTTCGACATATGCTTTTGGGCATGAGAATAGTTTGGAATGTGTATAAGATTTGAAATTCATGTATTCGAGACTAACGTGCAGGTCGAGCCCATGTAAGAGCATTTGTGTGCGTGATATGTATATATTGAATGATTGTGTGTTTGGACCTGTTTGGAGATACATGATAGCTTAAGTGGGGTTTAGGCTATCAATTTATTGAGATTCGTTTCATGGTTGTTTAACCAAACTATTTCAGAACCTCGCCCTGGTCCATGAATCCACCGCCGCCACCAACGCCCTAGCGTTTTGGTATACCGATACACACCGAGCATTTAGTGGTAGAGTATCCAGTAGATGATAATATGGCTTGGATAAAACATACAACCGTAGTCTGGGTAGACATAGGGTAACCCCTCTAGCAAGCCCATACCTATACCACTTGGTGTTTCCGGGATGGTTTGGATGATTTTAGCCCTGTCCGAGGTTATGATGTCCCCTTTGACGGAGTTGGAGACTGGGACCCATTAGCTATACCCCTTCCCGATGGCGAGATGACTAGCATAGACACTAACCTCGCACAGTCAGGGTATCAGCATGTTCCTGCAGCGCCCAAGCCTACTGTGGTGGAGCTGGATCCTGGGCAGAGGAGTCTTAGGCCGGATATGACCCGATGGACGTGGACTTAGACGTAGAGTCGGAAGAGAAACCTGTAGAAGAGCTACCCGAAGAGGAGTATGAGGAGGCACTGGAGGAGGAACTAGAAGCGGAGTCAGAGGAGGAACCAGGAGAGAAGCTGGAGGAAAATTTGGAGGAAGAGTCTAAGTTAGAGGAATGGACTGAGGTTCTATTAGAGTCGGGGGACGAGGATAGCCCGATTAAGATCGAGGTAGACTCAAAGTCTTCAAAGGAGCACGTGCCTCGGGGGGATTCAGATTCGGATTCTGGGGAAACCGAATCGGAGTGGACACCATCTATAGGGTGCAGGGGCTAGGTTAGGGGTAGCCAAACCTTTTGAAGTGTCATATTTTTGGAAATAGAATATACCCAGACTACTAACCCCTTTTAGAAGCTGATGGTGTGATCCATAGAAACCAATTGGTGTGTGTATTATAGGTTTGATGCAAACTTGGTGAATGCATGAGGTGACTAGTTGTGGTGTAATGGATGAGAATGGATATTGTATTTATATGGATCGGGGTGTAATATAATGTTTGGTGGCTTGGTGAATTATCTCTCCTTTTTTACCCTAAGATTTTATTGTCCAGGTTTATATTCTTGTTTCTACCGCGATTAAACTCTGATGGGATCGTTTGGGTCAACAACATTTCCTAGGACGTCGCACTAATTCAACCGAAGAGGTATGTTGCAAGTTCGATGGGATTCGGGGCGTGACATCCCCATTTGAATTGGTATCAGAGCAAGGACAGCTCAATCTAAGTCGATCGAACCTTGGAGTGATAAAGAGTGGAGACCTTGAGATAGTCATTTAGGGAGACCACAACGAGTCATAGGTGTGTCGTACTATGCGTGTCTCCAGACTGTTTGTTGTGATTGTTGAGTGAATTGAGTGCTCTAATAGTTGAGTTGCAGGTGCATCTGGACCTGAGGTAAGTACACAAAACTTATTGATTGTGATCTTGTGTTGTGGTAGTTGATTGTCTGCTAAGTGAATTAGTATCGTGATTCACTGCCTATGACTAGACTAGTATAGTTGACCTAGGTCTCTAATTCCTGTATGGAATTATAATAGGTAGGAGAGTGATAGAAATTGTGAAAATGAGTAGTCAAGGAAGAAGTATAGAAAGAGAAACAGGAAGAGGTGCAGGAAGGGGTATAGGAAGAAGAGTAAAGGGTCGAGGTGGTGCTCGAGTTAGAACTGTAGAGGACCCTAGAATTGATGCTAGAGCTATAGAAGACCCTAAAGTTGATGGAATTCTAAGGGCACTTAAGGAAGTTGGAACTTTGATGGGTAGGCAGGCTTAGGAGCGAGCTGCCACTATTGCCCAAGTTGTTGAGGCTGCTACAACCATTGCCATCAATGGTAACGATGGAAATCAAGGGCAAGGGCAAGTAAATGTGAATAGGCATATGCATAAGCTAGTTAAGCGGTTTTTGAAATTAAAGCCCCATAAGTTTGATGGTAGAGATGATATTGAGGTTGCATCACTTTGGGTAGAGGAGTTAGAAAAATCTTTTGAGGTATTAGGGTGCACCGAGGAAAAGAAAGTGACCTTGGTAGTGTACCAACTTCAAGGAAATGCAAGTGATTAGTGGAAAGCCACCAGAAGAAAGGTATTCCCCACTGGTGCCGCCCAGACTTGGGCGATATTTATAGAAATCTTCAATGATAAGTATTTTTCTGAGAGTGCCCGGGAGCAGAAACTAGCCGAGTTTATGAGGCTTCGTCAGGGACTGAGGACAGTAAATCAATATGAGGCTAAATTCACTCGGTTATCTAAGTTTGCTCCGGGGATGGTGGAGGATCCATTGGATAGAGCTTGGAGGTTCTGAGATGATTTGAAGTTGGACCTTCGTAGCCAAATGATTTCATTGAATTTAAAGGATTATAATAAGATCTATGAATGGGCTCAAGCGATTGAGCATGACTTAATGGATAGAGTAGTTGCTTCTGGATCGAGATACGCTCCGACTAGGAACAATCGTGATCTTGGGAAGAGATCAATGCCGGGAAATTAGTATTTTATTCTTTCCGTTAAGAGGAACATCGGAAAGCCGAACCGCTATCAGGTTACTATGTGCCAGTCGTGTGGTGGAAGACATGAGGCTGGACCTTGTCCAAGTGAGAGCATTATATGCTATAGATGTGGCAGAGTAGGCCACCAAGTGACGAACTGTCTCAATAATAGACCAGCTAGGTCATCTATATTATCGCAACCACCCCAAGTTGGAAATCAAGTTGGACCACCCTTACCAATGAATTAGAACAGACCATCGGCTCAAGGACGAGTGTGTGTGATGGCTAGAAGCGAAGCTGAGAATGCGCCAGGCATGGTCATAGGTACGGTTTCTCTCTGTGATTATGCTGCATATGCTTTATTCGATCTAGGGGCGTCACATTCGTTTGTGTCAGAAAAATTTGTTAAATTGGTTGGTATGGAGCCGTAATTTCTTGATGTTGTGTTTTGTGTTATGACCCTATTGAATGATAAGGTGTTAGTCTCATTAGGGTGCCCGGATTGCAAGATTGTGATTAGTGATAGGGAGGAAATAATAGATCTAGCGATTTTAGTCATGTTTGACTTCGATGTGATTGTGGGTATGGATTGATTAGTTAAGCAGAGGGCTGTTATGGATTGTAATAGCAGGGTGATCCAATGTAATCTGATTGGACATCCTAGATTCGAATTTGTAGAAAATCGAGGAGGAACCTCGATTCTCTGGATTTCGTCACTGGAAGTGACCAAGTTGTTGGACGAAAGGTGTCAAGGATTTTTAGTGGTAGTAGTTGATTCCACCATTGAGGAACCAAGGTTAAAGGACATAGCCGTGGTGTGCAACTTTCCTGATATTTTTCCTCAAGAACTGCCAGGATTGCCACTAGAAAGAGAAGTAGAGTTTGTAATCAAGTTGGTCCTTGGGACTGAACCAATCTCGAAGGCATCTTATAGAATGTCATTGTCAGAGTTAAATGAGTTAAAGGTGAAAATGCAAGAATTGTTGGATAAAGGTTTCATTCGTCCAAGTGCATCTCCATAGGGAGCATTAGTCTTGTTTATGAGGAAGAAGGATGGATCACTGAGATTATGTATCGATTATCGGCAATTGAATCAAGTGACGATTAAGAATAAATATCCCCTGCCAAGGATAGATGATTTGTTTGATCAGCTATAAGGGGTTTCGGTATTTTCTAAGATTGATCTGAGTACGTAATACCATCAATTGAGGATTAGGAAGGAAGACATACTGAAAATGGCATTCATGACAAGATACGGACATTATGAATTTACGGTAATATCGTTTGTGTTGACAAATGTCCCTGCTGCATTTATGGACATAATGAATCGGGTGTTTAAGGAGTTTTTAGACCGATTTGTCACAGTTTTCATATATGATATGTTGGTGTACTCGAAGAGACCGGAAGAGCATGGTTTCATCTAAGTAAAGTTTTGCAAACTTTAAGAGAGAACACATCGTATGCTAAGTTTAGTAAGTGCAAGTTCTGGTTCAATCGGGTAGCATTTCTTGGACACGTGAACTCTGGGGAAGAAATCTCAATAGATCTAATAAAGATTGAGGCGGCAATGAAATGGCCAAGACCATCCATAGTAACAGAGGTCCGAACCTTTTTGGGTTTGGCAGGATATTACCGACGCTTTGTGGAAGAGTTTTGGCAATAGCAACACTGTTGACACATTCATTGGAAAAGAAAATAAGGTTTGAATGGACCGACAAATGTGAAAGGAGTTTTCATGAACTAAAGCATAGGCTAACGACGGCACCGGTGTTGACTATTCCATTAGGACCCGAAGAATATGAAATTTATAGTGATGCGTCGTTAAAAGGACTGGGGTGTATACTCATGGAAAATGGACGAGTAGTGGCTTACGCATTAAGACAGTTAAAACTGCATGAGTTGAACTAACCGATGCATGATTTGGAATTGGCCACAATAGTGTTCGCCCTTAAGATTTGACGACACTATTTGTGTGGAAAGAAATTTCAGATCTATACAGATCATCAGAGCCTCAAATATCTGTTTTTATCAAAAGAAGTTAAATATGAGTCAACATCGTTAGATGGAATTGCTGAAAGATTATGATTGTGATATTTTGTATAACTTCGGAAAAGCTAACCGGGTAGCGGATGCATTGAGTCAGAAGTCAAGCATCAAACACTTAATGTTCAAGGAATAGATCTTGTTGAAAAAAGTGCGATACTCAGAATTTAGATTAGAAGTAAGTCAAGTCTCAAGTTTGTTAGCCACGCTAAGGATTGAACTAGAAATCCAGACTAAGATTAAGGCTTTACAATCTACGAACCAAGAGATTCAAAGGATTTTAGAAATGGATGCTACTAAGAGAAAACCAAACTTCTAAGTATCTGATGATGGGATCTTAAAGTTCCATGGATGCTTGTGTACACCCGACGATGTGGAACTTAAGGAGCAGATTTTGTCAGAAGTGCATCGTAGTAATTATAGTATCGATTCGGGGAGTACGAAAATGTATCAGAACTTGAGATAGTACTATTGGTGGAATGGTATGAAGGTAGACATAGCCAGGCATGTGGCTAAGTGTCTAACGTGCTAGCAAGTGAAAGTGCAAGATTGTAAGCGTGGAGAATTGTTGTGACTTTTGGAAATCCCAGAATGGAAATGAGAATATATTACTATGGATTTTGTAATGGGATTGCCAAGGAGTCAAAGAGGCAATAATTTCATTTGGGTGATTATTGATAGATTGACCAAGTAAGCGCGCTTCTTGGCAGTGCAAAATGACTTCATGTTGGATCGATTTGCTGAATTATATATACAACAAATCGTTCGTTTGCACCGGGTGCCAGTGACGATAACCTCATACCGTGTTCCCAAGTTTACTGCCAACTTTTGGAAAAGTCTGCAGATGGCATTAGGATCAAAGTTGCAGTTTAGTACAGCTTATCATTCGTAAATGGATGGCCAATCTGAGAGGACAATTCAGACTCTTGAGGATATGCTTTAGGCGTGTATGTTGGATTTCCAAGGCAAATGGGAGAAACAATTGCCTTTGACAGAATTCGCATATAATAATAGTTTTCAGCAAAGTATTGGGATGGCACCATTTGAAGCGTTGTATGGTAGGGCCTGTAGAACGCTCGTATGTTAGGACCAAGTTGGAGAAAGGAGTATAACCGGGCCATAATTAGTTCAATAGTCGGTTGAGACGGTTAAAATCATACGCGCAAGGCTAAAAACAGCTCAAAACAGTCAGAAGAGTTATACAGACAGAAGGCGAAGACCTTTGAAATTTCAAGTAGGGGATCACGTATTTCTTAAGGTATCACCCATGAGAGGATTATCCTGATTTGGCAATAAAGGGAAGTTGAGTTTAAGGTATGTAGGACCCTTTGAGGTGTTGGAAAGGATTGATGACTTAGCTTATCGCCTTGCATTATCGCCAAATTTGTGGCAAGTGCATTAATGTATTTCACGTATCGATATTAAGAAAATATGAACCGGACCCAACTTATGTATTGAATTATGAAGAGATAGAAGTTGACGACAGGGTGTCGTATGCCGAAAGGCCAAAAAGAATTGAAAATCGGAAAGAACGAGTTTTAAGGAACAAGACGATCCCAATGATCAAGGTTGTTTAGGAACATCACGGGACAAAAGGCGTGACTTGGGAAAGTGAAGAGCTAATGCAACGTCAATACCCCCACTTGTTTGAGTAGTTAGGTTGAATTGTAAATTTCGAGGAAAAAACTTTTATAAAGGGAGAAGAGTTGTGACAATCTGAAATTTGACCCACCTGTCATTTATGAAATTGATGATTTTATGGACGTACTTGCAGTTAGATCTCGTCCGGAACTGATCACCCCTGGGATACTAACCGTTAGGGAAAGACTAATTAGGGATTTAAATTCGCATGACCAAAGAAACTCAATCGTGAACTGACTTTCGATCATAGAAATTGTCGATGTAACATTTTGAGCCAATATAAGCCGATCTAAGGATAGCTAGGGATCAATTTGTTGCTATCATACGAGTGGATCTCGGGTGATTCCGTTTGACCATAAGATGAATTGATGAATGACCTCAAACCTATACCAAACGATCGTGTCCGTCGGAACTAGTGATGAATCCTCGCGATTACATGACCACCGAGGTCGTCACGATCCGAGTGAGCTTAAACGTGGCTTGATTTGGTATCTGTCACGCCCCGAACCCTACGAGCGCGCGATCATCCCTTCGTGGTCGTAATGTACGCAACATCCTAGGACTTGTCGCCGACCCAGTCGAAACATTAACGAGTAACGCATGCGGAAGAAACTTCGAACTCTCCGTACAACATACAAATAATGGGATAGTAGAGAAACAAAGAATACACATCAACAAGATATTTTTATAAACATAACGTCGATTACAATACATACATTGTCAAGCCTTTTACAAGGCCATTATCTACGAACCACGCACAACAAAAAGGATCGGGTGGTTGGTAAGCTTCACTCCTCTACAAAAAGGGGTACTTAAAAGATGGGGTAACTCAACCTATCCTTAATCCTCGTAGTCTCCTGGCAGCGTCTCCGGATCAATCACGGTCGCGGATCTGAAATGGTTCGGTTATACAACCATGAGAATGCTTCTCAACAAGCAACTACCTAAGCCTCGCTTAGGCTAAAGCGTACTTCTGAATAATTCTAAATATACAATACCGACATCCAACATGTCATAATAATCACAAGCGCCCTTACCTCGCCTCGGCACATACGTGAGCCCTACATGTCAGAATATTGCCATAACATGGCAATTCGCTCCTCGAGTACATAATACAACCACATGACGTAAACGTGCATAAAACGGTTATTAATTCAAACATGCTCAACAGCAATACAAGCACATTGCATTCCCCAATGCATAACACACGATTATAATTGTCCAGATTATTAACGGCCCATCCGGCCACCGAACTCTCGCCGGTCTTCTGGAATAGCCAGGCATCGTCCCGCTACTTCGGCGACGGCAACGTCCGGAACCCCCGCCTAGACGGCATTCCACAAAGGAGCATCGATCCAACCTCCACCGCAATTGGCAACGTCTAGAACCCTCTCCTAGACGGCATTCGAACTCCTGTCAGGCATCGTCTAGAACCTCCGCCTAGACGGAACGTGTCGTGATTATGCACACACCTCAACAATCATTACCAATTCTTATCTTTGTCAATTAGCCCAAGGCCAACTAAATCTGCACTCATCAATAAAAGGGCCTTGCCTTTCTTTTGCAACAAAATCTCCGAAAAGTCCCCGTGAGAGAGAAAAACCGAGTATGCACAGAATTGAGGCCAAACTAGGCAGTTGTGCAGTGACTGAAATCCATTTGAAATAAATAGTAAATCAACTCCAAAAATTCTAAAATTTGGATATATTGTACAAAACATCTTGATAAATATTTTCTATGAAGAACTCAAAACCCAGTTCCAACTGTAAACATCTCGTTTTGACACTCAAAGCTGGATCGAACCCATTTCGATCGTACAACCCCTCAGACCATAAAAAATGCAACTCATTCAGTATCCAAATCACTTTGGAAAGCTCTGAAATTTTTATATGTCATAGACACAAATGTCCTCAACAAGTTTTGTGAAGGAAGTATTTTGGAAATAGGTCTGAAAAAATGTATAGAAATTCAAACAGACCCGAAGGTTGGAGGAACAGTGTTTCCGGCAGACTTATTTCGGTCCAAAGATGGACTTACAAATGGCACTAAATGATCTCCAAAATTTTCCAAATTAAATTATGTCAAACTTCAAGATGTTCTGAACAACTTTCATGGAGAACGCCTTCTCAAATTTAGCCCACACAAGTCACAGAAAAAATAAAAAAATCCAGTGATGCAGCAGTAACCTTACCGAAAATAAACCAATATACACCACCAAGCAAACCAAACACAACCAACCACTAAACCAACTATCCACAGCCCTTAAATCATCCCTAACATGTCTATTAGTCACCCCTTAGCCTAGTCAAGGGTTAGGAAGCCACTCACAAAGGGTTTAAGCAAGAAAACCGGTGAACAGGCAAACTGAGCTTCGGCGATGAACAAGGCTGGATGAGAAGCTCCGGTGACCAGGCTGTGATGGTTGGAATGAGCACAAGATGATAGTGAGTAGGGTACCAGGAGTGAGGCCTAAAGAGATAGAGAAAGAGGAGAAAATTGGTGTTTTCTAGTTGGTTTCTAGGCTAGTTCAAGCTTTTGTGAATAGTTCCAGGTATACTACTCAAACAGTTCAGGCTTTTGGATAAGTTATGGCGACCTCGATCGTCACCGAAGGTCGACTCATGGTCGAGTTCTTAGGTCCACATACATTTCCCTAGGTAGCCATTCCCTAAAGGTTAGTATCCCAAGAATGATCAGTTCCGGGTAAGATTTAACTACAAGTGCATTAAAGGAATATTCATATCATAAATCCCGAAAATTGGTCGAAATTTAAAATGTCACAGCTATTCCCCCTTACAAAAATTTCATCCTTGAAATTTACAACCAACTACACTACTCAAACAATTGGGGTTATTGACGCCTCATGATTTCTTCACTTTCCTACGTGGCTCCTTCCTTTCCATGATGCTCCCAGATTACTTTGACTAGCGGAATAGTCTTGTTCCGCAAAACCTGTTCTTTTCTGTCTTCTATCCGTACCGGTCTCTCCACACACGTCTCCCTGTCGTCCATGTCTATTACTTCATAATTCAGCACATGGGTCGGATCCGATTCATATTTCCTCAGTATGGACACGTGGAAAACGTTATGAACTTCAGACAAGTTCGGCAACAATGCAAGATAATAGGCTAGATTTCCGATTCTTTCCAATATTTCGAACAAACCTCAGGCTCAACTTCCCTTTCTTACCAAATCGAGACAACCCTCTCATCGGTGAAACCTTGAGAAACACATGATCCCTTACTTGAAATTCCAAGGGCCTACGTCTCCAATTCGCATAACTTTTCTAACGACTCTAAGCAGTCTTAAGTCTGTCCCAAATAACCTTAACTACTTCGACTGACTGTTGGACCAATTCAGGACCCGTTATACTCCATTCCCCAACTTTGTCCCAACAAACTGAAGTTCTGCACGCTCTGCCACACAACGCCTCAAAAGGTGCCATTTTGATACTCTGCTGATAACTATTGTTGTAAACAAATTCGACGAGGTGTAACTGCTCTTCCCAACCTCCTTTAAAGTCTATAATGCATGCTCGTAACATGTCCTTGAGTGTCTGAATTATCCTTTCAGACTGACCATCCGTCTGTGGATGATAGGCTGTGCTATATTGCAGTTTCGTCCTCATAGTCGTCTAAAGAATTTTCCAAAAGGTTGCGGTAAACTTAGGGTCTCTGTCTGACGTTATTGTCACTGGCACTCCATGGATACATACTATCTGTCGCAGATACAGCTCGGCATACTTATCCATTGTGAAATCCTTTCGCATTGCAAGAAAATGTGTCGACTTAGTCAATCTGTCGACGATAACCCAAATGGAATCATGACCTCTCTGGCTCATTGGTAATCCCATAACAAAGTCCATCGTGATATGTTCCTATTTTCATTCAGGAATTTCTAAGGGTTGCAACTGTCAACTGAGCTTACAATGCTGTGCCTTCACTTGTTGGCACATCAAACTCTTGGCCACATACTTGGCTACATCCACTTTCATTCCGCTCCACCAGTAGTACTGACGCAAATTTTGATACATCTTTGTACTGCCCAGATGAATGCTGTAGCTGCAACGGTGAGCTTCTGCCAAGATTTCTTCCTTAAGCTCTACATCATCGGGCACACATAAACGTCCATGAAATTTCAAGATTCTGTCCTCGTATACTTGAAAGTCAGCCTTTCTCTTAGTTTCATTCATTTGCATAATCTTTTGAATCTCAGGATCCGTAGATTGTAATGCCTTAATCTTCACCTAAATATCTGGTTCAATCCTCAAGGTAGCTAACAGACTTGAGAGGCGATTTGCCTCAAACTTCAATTCCAAATCTCGCACCCCTTTAAGTAATGTCCATTCTTTAACCATCATCTGTGCAATACTTGATTTCCGACTAAGTGCATTTGCTATCTTATTAGCCTTTCCGAGGTGGTACAGAATGTCGCAATCATAATCCTTCAGGAGTTCCATCCAGTGATGTTGTCTCATATTCAATTCCTTCTGAGAAAGCAAGTACTTTAGGCTCTAATGATCTGTGTAAATTTGAAACATTTCCCCACATAAATAATGCCTCCAAATTTAAGTGCAAAGATGATAGCAGCAAGTTCAAAATCATGTGTCAGATAGTTAAGTTCATGAGGTTTTAATTGTCGTGATACATATGTAACCACTCTCCCATGTTACATTAACACGCATCCTAATCCCTTTAGCGACACATCACTATAAATCTCATATCCTCCGGGACCTGACGGTATCGTCAACACAGGGGCGGTAGTCAACTTATGCTTAAGTTCCTGTAAACTCCTCTCACACTTATCTGTCCATTCAAATCTTGATTCCTTCTTAAATAAACGAATCAGAGGAGTAGCTATCGCGGGGAACCTTTCTACGAAACGTCTATAATAGCCCACAAGTCCTAGGAAACTCTGAACCTCTATCACTGTTGTCGGTCTTGGCCAATTCATGACTGCCTCAATCTTTGTTGGATCCACTGAAATTCCATCCCCAGATATTACATGCCCAAGAAATGCTACCCGGCTGAGCCAGAACTCGCACTTACTAAACTTGGCAAAGAGTGCATGTTCTCTTAGAATCCATAGAACCATCCTTAGATTTCACTCATGTTCTTCGAGGCTCCTTGAATACACTAGGATGCGTCGATGAATAAAATAACAAACTGATCCAGAAACTTCTTAAACACCCGATTCATTAAATCCATAAAAGCTGCCGAGGCATTAGTCGATCCAAACGGCATTACCATAAACTCATAGTGCCCATATCTTGTCCTGAATGCCGTTTTTGGTACATCCTCCTTCTTAACCATCAATTGATGGTGCCCCATCCTCAAGTCGATCTTTGAAAATATTGATGCTCCCTGCAATTGATCAAATAGATCATTTATCCTTAGTAGTGGGTATTTATTCTTAATGGTCACCGGATTTAACTGTTTGTAGTCTATGCACAGCCTCAAAGATCTTTCTTTCTTTCTCACAAATAACACCGGTGCTCCGCATGGAGACGTACTCGGGCGGATAAAGCCATTATTTAGCAACTCCTGTATTTGGACCTTCAATTCCTTCAATTCAGACAGTAACATCCTGTAAGGCGCTTTTGAGATCGATTATGTTCCTGGGGCCAACTCAATCACGAACTCCACTTTTTTATCAGGTGGCAAACCCGATAATTCCTAGGGAAAGACATCGGGTAAATTACACACTACGGCTATGTCTTCTATCCTCGGTTCCTTAATCGACGAATCAACCACGGTCGCTATGTAACCTTGACACCCATCGTTTAACAACTTAGTCACCTCGAGCGACAAAATCCAAGGAATCAAGGTTCCTTCTTGGTTCCCTAAAAACTCATATCTAGGATGACCTACCAAATTAAATTGGATCACCCTGTTACTACAGTCCATAATGACTTTCTGTCTAACCAACCAATCCATGCCAATAATGACATCAAAATCAAATATAGCCAAAACAACCAAATCGATCAATTCCTCCCTACTTCCAACAATAATCTTACAATTTGAACATCCTAACGAGATTAGCACTTTATCCTTAAGAGGGGTGGTAACAAATAAATTTACTTCTAACTGTTTCAATTCCATGCCAGCCAGATCAACCAATTGCTCAGACACAAATGAATGCGATGCTCCATGATCAAATAAGTCATAAGCAGCATGAACACATAAAGAGACCGTACATGTGACCACGCCAGGCGCATCCTCCACCTCTTTGTGAACCATGGCATAGATTCTCCCTTGAGCTGGTGGTCGGTTTAGAATATTTTGCGGGGCGGTTCCGGCCTGATTTTCGATCCGAGGCTGTTGTGATTGCATTGGTGGCCTAGCTTGTCAGCTCGGGCAATCTCTTACTTGGTGACCATGTTGGCCACAACCATAACAAGCTCCGCTTTTGCTCGGGCAAGGGCCATTCCCATGCCTCCTTCCACATAATCGACATGCCGCGCTGGAGTGATAGTTCGGCTTTTCAATATCTTTCCTAACGGGAGGGATAAATCACCTATTCCCAATCATAAGCCTCCTTCCAAAGTTCTGATTGTCCCTAATCGGTATGAACCGTGATCCAAAAGCGTCAACCTGCTCCATTTGATCTCGCTCAATTGCCTGGGCCCTCTTATAGATTTCATGATAGTCTTTCAAGTTTTATGAGATTATCTAGCTGTAAAGGTTTGGTTTCAGTCCATCTTAGAACCTCCTAGCTTTGTCCGTTGGGTCCTCCACCATTCTAGGGCCAAATTTGGACAACCTCGCAAACTTGGCTTCATACTAATCCACCTACATTTGACCCTGGCGAAGTCTCATAAATTCTGCCAGTTTTTGCTCACGGGCGCTTTCCAAGAAGTACTTATTATTGAAGGTCTCAGTAAAGATGGTCCAGTTCAGAGCAATACTAACAAGGAATACTTGACCTCTGGTGGCCCTTCACCAATCACTTGCATTGCTCTAAAGCTGGTAGATTGCTAATGTTACCTTCTCTTCCTCAGTGCACCCCAGCACCCCGAAAGCCTTTTCCAGCTTTTCCACCCATCTTGGGGTAGCCTTAGCATCATCTCTCCCATCAAATTTCGGGAGTTTCAACCTTAGAAATTGTTCTACTAGCTTGGACATTGGCCTGATCGCATTTACTCGTACTGGACTAGGATTTTCATCAATCACATTATTCCCCTGGCCTCCATTATTCCCAATAATCTCGCTGGCAGCTATAGCGGCGACATTAGCACTTCTTTCCCCCGTCCGTCTACCCGATAATATTCCCACTTCCTCAAGCGCTCTCCAGATTTCATCCACCCTAGGATCCTCCTTAACTCCAGCTAACGAGGCTACGCGACCTCAACCTCGACCTCGACTGCTTATCTTACTAATTCTCACAAAAGCTCACCTGCTATAATTCCACATAGGAATTAGAAACCTAGGCCAACTATACCAATCTAAAGCCTTAGGCAGTGAATCACAACAACAATTCACTAAGTAGGCAGCCAATCACAAATAACACCCAATCACAACCAATAGGGTTCGTGCAGTTACCTCAAGTCCTGCTGCACCTGTACTTCACGTAGTATTTCATAAAATCACTTAACAATCATAACCACATAGTCTGGGGTACGCATGACACACAAGTCTCCCTAATTGACTACCCTAAAGTCATCGCTCCTTATCACTCCAGGTTTCGACCAACTTGGATCGAGTTGACCTTGTTCTGATACTAAATCAACCGGGATGTCACGCCTCGAGCCCTACGAGCCCGCGATCATCCCTTCATGATCGTAATGTACGCGACATCCCAGGACTAATCGCCGACCCAATTGAAATACTAACGAGTAACGCATGCGGAAGCAATCTCGAACTCTCCGTACAACATACAAACAACGGGATAGTAGAGAGACAAAGACTATACATCAACGAGACACTTTTATAAACATAACATCGATTACAACATATATGTTTACAAGCCTTCTACGAGGCCACTATCTACGAATCACGCACAACAAAAAGGATCAGGTGGTTGTTAAGCTTAACTCCTCTACAATAAGGGGCACTTAAAAGACGAGGTAACTCGACCTATCCTTAATCCCCGCAGTCTCCTAGCAACGTCTCCAGATCAATCATAGTCGCGGGTCTAAAATGGTTTAGTTATACAACCATGAAAACACTTCTCAATAAGTAACTACCTAAGCCTCGCTTAGGCCAGAGCGTACTTTCGAACAATTCTAAATATGTAATACTGACATCCAACATGTCATAATAATCACAGGCGCCCTTACCTAGCCTCGGCACATACATGAGCCCTACACGTTAGAATATCGCCATAACATGGCAATTCGCTCCTCAAGCACATAATACAATCATATGACGTAAACATGCATAAAACGGTTATTAATATAGACATGCTAAACAGCAATACAAGCACATTGCATTCCCCAATGCATAACACACAATTATAAATGTCTAGATTATTAATAGCCCCTCGGGCCACCAATCTCCCGCCGGTCTTCTGGCGTACCTAGGCATCATCCCGCTATTTCGGCAATGACAACGTCCAGAACCTCTGCCTAGACGGCGTTCTACAAAGGAGCATTGATCTGACCTCCACTGCGATCAGCAATGTCTAGAACCCCTACCTAGACGGCATCCGAACTCCCGTCGGGCATCGTCTAGAACCTCAGTCTAGACGAAACGTGTCGTGATCATGCACACACCTCAGCAATCATTACCAATTCTTATCTTTGTCAATTAGCCCAATGTTAACTTAATCTATACTCATCAATAAAAAGGCCTCGCCTTTCTTTTACAACAAAATCTCTGAAAAGTCCCCGAGAGAGAGAAAAATCGAGTATGCACAGAATCAGGGCCAAACTGGGCAGTTGTGCAGTGACTAAAATTCGTTTAAAATAAATAGTAAATCAACTCTAAAAATTTTGAAATTTGGGTATGTTGCACAAAACAACTTGATAAACATTTTATGTGCAGAACTCAAAACCCAATTCCAACCATAAACATCTCATTTTGACACTCAAAGTCGGACAGAACCCAGTTTGCTCGTATAGCCCCTCAGACCATAAAAAATGCAACTCATTCAGCATCCAAATCACTTTGAAAAGCTCTGAAATTGTTATATGTCATAGACATAAATGTCCCCAAAAAGTTTTGTGAAGAAAGCATTTTGGAAATAGGTCTGGAAAATTTTATAGAAATTCAAACAAACCCAAAGATCGGAGGAACAGTGGTTCCGGCAGACTTATTTCGGTCCAAAGATGGACTTACAAATGGCACTAAATGATCTCTAAAATTTCCCAAATTAAATTATATCAAACTTCAAGATGTTCTGAACAATTTTTATGAAGAAGACTTTTTCAAATTTGGCCTACACAAGTCACAGAAAAAATAACAAAATCCAGCGACGCAGCAGCAGCAACCTTACCGGAAATCAACCAATATGCACCACCAAGCAAACCAAGCACAATCCACAGCTCCTAAATCATCCCTAACATGTCCATTAGTCACCATTTAGCCTAGTCAAGAGTTAGGAAGCTACTTACAAAGGGTTTAAGCAAGAAACCGGTGAACAGGCAAACTGAGCACAGGCGGTGAACATGGCTGGACAAGAAGCTCCAGTGACTTTTCGGTGACTAGGCTATGATGGTTGGAACGAGCACAAGATGGTGGTGGTCGAGGTACTAGGAGTGCCTAAAGAGAGAGAGAAGGAGGAGAAAATTGGTGTTTTCCAGTTGGTTTCTGGGCTAGTTCAAGCTTTTGTGAACGGTTGGCACTCTGGCGGCCGAACGGGTGGCTGGCCGGAGATTCAGGTGACGAGTCTAGTGCCGTTTGAACTGGAGAAGCAAGACGGAGGTGACGATACTTGGAGCTTCAGCCAATTCTGAGGAGGGCGAGAGAGGGAGTTCCGAGAAGGAGAAGAGAGAGAGAGAGAGAGCAAGGTCAACATACCAATCAACTGTAATATAAGGGCTCAATTGGCCTTGTTGGGCAAGCTAAATCCAAGGGTTCACAATTGGCCTTGATGGGCAAGCTAGATCCAAGGGCCACAAAAATTCCAAATTTCAAAATTAAAGAAAAGACTAAATAGACACTAAATAAAATAAACCAAAAGGGAGGTATACCGATCTAAATCTGCACCCAGTCCAAATTTTACTTTTCGACAAATCCAAGTAATCTCGAGGTTGGCCATGCTTATATGACGTTGTCCAAATAAATTAGTCATGACACTCAAATGCAACTTTAGTGTATCTCTGACTAACAAGCAGCTTTTTAAGGTTTACGCATATTGACCTATGGTTACTTAAGTCATGGCAACCTCGATTGTCACCAAAGGTCGATGCATGGTCGAGTTTTTAGGTCCACGTATATTTCCCTAGGTAGTCATTCCCTAAAGGTTGGTATCCCGAGAATGATCAGTTTTAGGCGAGATTTAACTACAAGTGCATTAAAGGGATATTCATATCATAAATCCCGAAAATGGATTGAAATTCAGAATGTCACAGTATCAATCGCGGGTTTAATATGCGAATTCCCCCATAAGCCACCCGTTAGTCTGAGATACGCTCAAGTTAAGTTATTTAAAATTTAGTCATTAATTAGAGACCAAGTTGGACTTTGGAAATTTAGAAAATCACGACAGAACATTTGGATGACGTTGTTATGAGCGTGATCAACCTTAGAATTGTCCGGATCCTTCAGAAAAATCGAATTTTAGTGAGAAATGGTAAATGACCGTTTTACCCTTGAAACTTTGTTAAGGCCAAGTGTAAATAGAGAAGAGCATTTTGGTCATTTCACCCTAACTTTAGAAATGACAAATTTTGGACAATTTTGCCCTTGGATTTTTGTGAAATTCCAATTTTACCTTGGATATTTTTAGAAAAGATTCGATCTCGGCCGTTAATCTCAAGATAAGAACGAATCTTAGCCGTCGATTGAAAAGTAGAGAGAGGGGCAAGTTGGTTATTTTGCCAAAGGGGGGACAATTATTGGGTGTATTATTTAAACCCATTCTCTCTCTCTCCCTCTCACATTTCTCTCCCCTCTCTCTCGGCACATACTTCCTCCCCTCCTCCACCGACCGACCGCCCTTCCCCTTGTCGCATGGCCACCATCTGCTTGTCGCCACCCGTCCGTCCACCAAGCTGCACCATCGCCACCCTTACGCTGCCTGTCCCTCTCTCCCTCCCTCTCGGCGATATCTCTCTCTCTCTTTCTCTCCCGTGGCTGAGACTGGTCAAGCCAAGCCAAGCCGCCGCCATCGCCTTTCACCGCCGTAGCCGCTGCGCCCCGCTGCCTTGTCGCCCTTAGATAGGTTATGCTTGCTTTGAAATTTCAAGTTGCAATCTAAACCCTATTTAGGATATCGGGTATTATTGGACTCGTTTAGACGCGGTTTAGTTTGGTTTTAGGGGTTGATTTGAATGAGGGGCCTTAGGGATGAATTTGTGGCATTTTGGCGGAAATTTAGAGGCCAATTAAGGGCTATGATTAGCTGGTTTGAATGCTGTAATTTTCTGTTTGGTGCGTAGATTGGATGATTTGATTTGGCAATTAATTGTGTGAAATTGTCGTGTAGTGTCGGGATTGTTGTGCTATGGTTTTTGTGGTGAAAATGGCATGTTATGTGATGGTTGAATGTATAATGTATGGGCTGAATTGTGATGGTTGGATTTGATGCATTTGAATGCATTTGATTAATGCCCGAGTGTGTGAACGTGTGAGATTTGAGGCGTGTGATGTGCGTGTGATCACTAAACGGCCCTGAGGCGTGTTTACGCGGGGTATAGATAAAATACGGTGTGTTAGCATGTTTGTGTGATCACTTAATCCCTGAGGCGTGTTTACGCGGGGAATTGAACTGGCCTAAGGCGTGTTTACACGGATCGTGATATGAATGTGAGCTTGAGGCGTGTTTACACGAGCTAAGGAAAGAGATTGAGATTGAAAAGTGTGAGGTGGCAAGTGAGAATGTTATCAGGCCTGAGGCGTATTTACAAGGGTTGCGATGGGAATGTAAGCCTAAGACGCATTTACGCGGGCTGAGGAAAGAAAATGAGAATGAGACGTGTGATGTGGCAAGTGAGAATGTGATCAGACCTGAAGCGTGTTTACGCAGGTCGTTGGCAAGTTAAATGAAAATGGTGTGGTAGTGCATGAATGAGTGAGAAGTGTGGAGTTCGGAAATGTCATGTGTTTGACATGTGCTTTTGGGCATGAAAATAGTTTGGAATGTGTATAAGGTTTGAAATTCATGTATTTGAGACTAATGTACAGGTCGAGCCTAAGTAGGAGCATTTGTGTGCGTGATATGTATGTATTGAATGATCGTGTGTTTGGACCTATCTGGAGATACATGGTAGCTTAAGTGGGGTTTAAGCTATCAACTTATTGAGATTCGTCTTATGGTTGTAACCAAACCATTTCAAAACCCCACACTGAGCCATGAATCCATCGCCGCCGCCACCGCACCAGCATTTTGGTATACTGATGCACACCGAGCATCCGGTGGTAGAGTATGCAGTAGATGATAATATGGCTTGGATCAAATATACGACCGTAGTCTGGGTAAACATGGGACAACCCATTTGACAAGCCCATACCTATACCACATGGTGTTTCCGGGACGGTTTGGATGATTTTGGCCCTGTTAGAGGTTTTGATGTCCCCTTTGACGGAGTTGGAGACCGGAACCCATTAGCTATACCCCCTCCCGATGGCAAGATGACTAGCATAGACACTAGCCTCACACACTTAGGACATCAGCATGTTCTTGTAGCGCCGGAGCCTACTATAGCGAAGCCGAATCGTGGGCTGGAGGAGTCGCAGACCGGATATGACCCGATGGACATGGACTTAGATGTAGAGCTAGAGGAGAAACCTGTAGAAGAGCCACCCAAAGAGGAGTATGAGAAAGCACCAGAGGAGGAACCAGAAACAGAGTCAAAGGAGGAATTAGGAAAAGAACCGGAGGAAAATTTGGAGGAGGAGTCTGAGTAATAGGAATGGATTGAGGTTCTGTTAGAGTTGGGAAACAGGAATAACCCAATTAAGATTGAGGCAGACTCAGAGTCTTCAGAGAAGCACATGCCTCAGGAGGATTCAAATTCGGATTCTGAAGAGACCGAATTGGAGTAGACGCCATCTACAGGGTCTAGGCTAGGGGTAGCCAAACCTTTTGAAGTGTCCCATTTTTGGAAATAGAATATACCCAGACTACTAACCCTTTTTAGAAGCTGATGGTGTGATCCATAGAAGCCAGTTGGTGTGTGTATTATAGGTTTGATGTAAACTTGGTGAATGCATGAGGTGACTAGTTGTAGTGTAATGGATTAGAATAGATATTGTATTTATATGGATTGAGGTGTAATATAATGTTTGGTGGCTTGGTAAATTATCTCTCCCTTCTTACCCGAAGATTTTACTGTCTGGGTTTATATTCTTATTTCCGTCACGATTAAACTCTAATGGGATCGTTTTGGTTGGCGACGTTTCCTAGGACATCGCACTAATTCGATCAAAGAGGAATGTCGCGAGCTCGATGAGATTCAGGACATGTCACAAAGTAAGAAATTGCAATAGTCCTAAAGTAGTTGCAAATTATATTGATGGGTTAGTATTTGTTAATAAAATTGCCTTTAAAAAGATTTCTATATTGAAAAAGGAGATTTTGTCTTTAAAAAGCACAAATCAAAACAAGGAAATTGATAAGTCAATTGCATATAAAAATGATTGTTTAAAAAAGGAAAACAATCTTTTAAAATAGCAAGATATTTCACAACAAGATAAGATTGATGTTTTGCAAAAAGAGTTTAATCCTATCAAGAAGAATAAAGATTTTCTTGAAAAGGAAAATGATTTACTAAAAAAGGAAATTTCTGATCTGAAAATATTTCTAACGAAAGTTTTGATCGCATCTCTAATGAAAAGGAACTTCTGAAAAATGAAATTTCTAATATAACCAAGATATTCTCAATGGGTTCGAAAAATCTTCAACATATTATGTCAATTCAAGTTCCCTATTACAATAAATCAGGTTTGGGTTTTGAGAAAAACACTGAATTGAAAAATGATTTTCCCAATGTCAAAGAAAGACTAAAGAAAAGACCTCCCAGAATTGTGTATCAAAATCACTTTCAAAAGCGGTTTGTTAAATTCAATGGTCAAACTACCCATAAGTGTTCAAATTGCGGTGATTCAAATCACTTTAAGAGTGACTGTTCTAAAGTTTAGAGACCTATTCAGAGAGACATCTTGAGAATGATTGATCCTAACCAAAATGGACCCAAGAAAATATGGGTACCAAAGAAAAAGTGAGTTACTTATCTTTTGCAGGTACCAAAAAAAAGAAAGAACAAGTTGTATCTTGACAGTAGTTGTTCAAGATACATGATCGCAGATCCTCTAAAATTTATCCAGTTATAAAGAATTAAAGGAGGAAGTGTATCCTTTAGAGGCACCAACAAAGGAAAAATAATTGGTTAAGGAACTATCATAATCGAAAATCTCATCGTCAATGAAATCTCACTAGTTGAAGGTTTGAACTTCAATTTAGTTAGCATTAGTCAAATATGCGATATTGGTTACAAAATTACTTTCCAATAAGATAAATGTTCTGGGATAAGTAAAGACAACAAGTAATCATTTACGGGTCGGAAACATGGAAATATTTACCTATTAGACACGAAGTTTAACGACTTGCAATGTTACGTTTCCATAAAAAAGAATCTGATCAGTGGCACAGGATGTCACGCCCTAGACCCCACCGAACCCGTGACATCCCACCGTGGTTGTATTTTGAATGCGATGTCCTAGGACTTGTCACCGACCTAAACAAAACTTCAAGCATAGAATGCGCACAGAAGCAATTATAACACCCAAACAATATTAAAGACCAAGGGTAGTAGGAGAACATTTGATTAAATCAACCACATACTTCATTTAACAGCACGTACTTACAAAAGCCAACCTTACATACAAAATGCACTAGGGCTAAAACCACTATCATAAAAAAGGGAGAAGTGGTCGGGTAGGTTAGCCTAGCTATACAAAAGGGTCTATTAACTCCATGTGCTCCTCTTCGAGGTCTTGCTCCATCAGCTCTTCCTTGGGACCCTAAAACGCTGTGACGGACCATTCATGGTCAGGTTCAAGGGTCTAAAATAGTTATATAATAATCATGAGAATAAGTCTCAATAAGTAACACCCTAAACCCTACCTAGGCTAACACATTCCTCTAAACAAATAGAACAACACCCAACACATTCAATCAACATGCAATAACATTCAAAGGCACTCTCTAGCCTTACCTCGATGCATATATAACCTTGCACATTAGTTGGATCGCAATAACATGGCCAACTGCTCAATGCACGTGCACTCCAAGATACAATCAATTTCCTACACATGCATCCATAATAACATTCCAACCTATTCCAATCGCAATCTCTACATATGCTCACATTTTTCAACTTCTGACACACATATGTGTCTACCCCAATCAATACTGACCCGCACAACACGTCTCAAGCCTACTTCATCCATAACTCCAATGTCATATTCCATTAAACTAGACAAGGATGAAAAAGGAAAATCAGTAGACAAAAAATTATATAGAAGCATGATTGGCTCACTTTTATATTTAACTGCTTCAAGACTGGATATTCTGTTCAACATTTGTTTATGTGCAAGAGTTCAGTCAAAACCAAAAGAATCTCATCTTACTGCAGTCAAATGAATTATCAAATATGTTGGAACCAATCCTACACTTGGGTTGTGGTATCATAAGGAATCAATTTTTACTCTCATTGGATATTCTGATGCCGATTATGCTGGTTGTAAGATAGACAGGAAGAATACTTCTGGAACATGTCAATTGCTAGGACACATGCTTGTTTCATGGTATTCAAAGAAGTAACAAACTGTAGCTCTTTCAATGGCAGAAGCAAAATACGTCTTACTTGGGAGTTGTTGTGCTCAAATCCTTTGGATGAAACAACAATTAAAAGACTTCAACATCAAAGACTCAACTGTGGAGTTCAAGTGTGACAATACCAGTGTCATTAATCTAATCAAGAATCCTATTCTGCATTCAAGAACTAAGCATATCAATATTAAACATCATTTTATTCGTGACTTTGTTTTAAAAAAGAGATATTAATGTTCAATTCATAGACACCAAACAGCAAATTGCTGACATTTTTACAAAACCTCTAGAAAAGAAAAGTTTTGAGCTTATTAGAGATAAATTAAACATTATCAACCCACTTCATTGAGCTGTGCAGTATAAATTCACATTGCATCTAATGACTTATTTGATCAAGCATATATTTGAAGCGTTTGGTTTTGACGTGCAACACATCTCATCAAAGGCATGTATCTCTTATATAGTTTGCATGATATGATTGTTTGAAATAAGTTGTCTTAATTGATATCGTTTGGGAATTAAAATCCCAAAATTTTCGGAATAGAGTTTTCGAAATTTTCATTAACTGTCAATTGACAGTTTCAAAAAAGGGTTTTGTAAAAGCCAATATATTGCACTTCTCAGTTTAAAACCTTTTTCTTCTCTCTCATTATCACTCTCTTCGAACACACGATTTCCTCAATGAAACCCTAAAAAAATCCCATCTTTCTCTTCCGAAACCCAAAAATCTCTTCAATGGCACAAAAATTGACCTCTAAATCGAAGAAAGGAATCAAGAGCTCTAGAAAATCAAGCCATATCACAAGAATGTTTACCATGACAAAAAAAGATAGAGAACCAGAGAAGATCGATATCCTTACACATGCTCTAACAAGAAGTCGTTTGAAGGCAATAAATCTCCAAGAATCCCTGTCCATGAACATGATCGTTTTGTTATGGCAAGACAACTGATAAAAACCATCAAAATACTTTGAGAAAATCGGAGTGACCAAAGTACTGTGAATAAAGTGTGTAGTCATTAGGTTTTTTTGTCTAAAAGAGAAGTTGTGGAGGAAAATGAAAAGGGTATGAGGATTGGAAGAACACCTGTTGCTGAAAAGGGTATAGTTCTTGAAGAGAAATCTAATGTTAAGGAAATTCCTATGACAGAGAAGAAAGAAATTTCTCGAAAAGGAAAAGAGAAAGTTGGGGAATAGTCAAATGTTGGTGGAGATGAATCTGTTGGTGAGGAGGAACTCCAAATTGTAGAGAAAAGTAAGAACAATGACTCTCGAAAGGAGGATAATGATGAGAAACTACACACTAAGTTTGTGCCCATCTCTGGAATTCCCCCTAATGACAAGAAAAGAGATAGTTTGTTCATAAATAAAACTCATCAGATTGCTTATAACTCTCTCCTAGCTAGAGGAATTATGAATAACAGAGTTGTAGACTTTAATTTCTTTGAAAACTTCAATATCAAGATTTAGAAATTGATTGAAAATCTTGATTTTCAGATAATGTGCTCTCTTTCCCACAAAGTTTACCTCGAACTCACTGCTTATTTTTATTCCAATCTATCTTTTACTTCTCCTGCTGAGATTGAATTCTCTGTTTTTCAACAAGATCATAAGTTACCAACCTTTGATCTCTCTGCCATTATAGGAGTAAAACAAATTGAATTTTCTGTTATTCCTACCACTTTTGATTCGATATACCAATCTCTATCTAGTAACTCAACTTTCATCAGAGGTTCCACATCTCGTGTATCTCACACTCTCTTTCCTCTTAACTCCATTGTCTTGCACAAAATCATCATTAAATGTCTCAGACCAAAAGGCTCTTTCAAAACTAATGTCTCTCAGTATGAGGCAAAGCTGATTTAGGCAATTCAAAACACCTTTCCCATTCCTTTGTCTCATTTGATACTTCCCCAAATGTATAGAACTGTTAAGAAGAGTAAAGGTCAACTCCCTTATGGAGCTCTGATCACTGCTATCTTTAAGTACTTAAAAATCTCCATTCCTGCAAAACTCAAAGGAAAACCTCTTCAAACCATGACTGTTGGTGTGACATTCTGAATTTCGACCCACTTTTGGGATAAATGAAATGTGTATATTCTTCAATGTATTTGTAGTTAAATCTCGTCTGAAACTGATCATTCACGAGATACTAACCTTTATAAAATGGCTACCTAGGAAAAAGTACGTGGACCTAAGAACTCGACCATGAGTCGACCTTCGGTAACGATCGAGATCGCCATGACTTGAGTAACCACAGGTCGATACGCGTAAATCCTAAAAAGTCACCCGTTAGTCAGAGATACACTAAAGTCGCATTTGAGTAAAATTAATCGTCATTGAATCCGGACTAAGATGCCGAATTTCTCGAAGTGTCATGACTAATTTATTTAGATAACGTCACATAAGCATGGTCAACCTTAAGGTTTATTGGATTATCGAAAAGTGAAATTTGAATCAGGAATTGGAAAAAGAGCATTTTACCCTTGGGATATTTAAATTCCTTTGAAGGGTTGAAGGGCAAATTGGAAATTGACATTTTCCCTCCAATGGCCAAAGCTAGAGGACCATTGTGCTCCTCCCTCCTTGCATATTTCTTTTTCTTGCCATTTATTATTTTGGGTAATTAGTTGGGAGGAATTTTGTAAGCCCTAGGGTCTTGTCTTGCCCAACAAGATGCAATGTGAGCCCTTGAACGTGTGAATGGGGGTTGGGTGATGGGGTTTTTAGTGGGATTAGTAGAGAAAAATCTGATGAAGTCTCTCTCTCTCTCACTCATTCTCTCTCTTGTTCTTGTTCTTCTTCTTCTTCTTTTCCTTCTGCTTCTTCCTTTTGCTGCTACTTCCTATGTTGGCTTCTTCTGCTTCTAGCTTTTGCTGCTACATCTTCCATTGGCTTTTGCTCTGTTGCTGCTGTTCTAGGCCTAATGCTACCCTCCTTGCTTGGATTTGCTTAGGTGTTTCTCTAGTAAGTGGCATTCTAAACCTTGTCTAAGCTAATGGATTACCAATGGGCTTATTAGGGGTTGATTAGTGACTATGGTTAGTTGGTTTAAGGGCTAGATAAGTAGATTTGCTTGTTAGTTGTGTTCTCGGATTTCGTTACTGTTGTGTCGCCAAGTTTTGCTCTTTTTTTTTCGAGACTTGTGTGAGCTGAGTTTGGGGCAATGTTCTCATGAAAGTTGTTCAAAACATCTTGGAGTATAACATAATTTAATTTGGGAATTTTTGAAAGTCATTTGAGGCCATTCGGAAGTCTATATTTGGACCAAAATAAGTTTGTCGAAAACACTATTCCTCCGACCTTCATGTGTGTTCGAATTTTTATAAATTTTTCCATACCTATTTTCGAAATACTTTCTTCACAAAACTTATTGGGGACATTTGTGGCTATAACATATAAAAATTTCAAAGCTTTCTAAGGAGATTTGGTTACCGCTTGAAATGCATTTTGAAAGCCAGATGGCCAGTCCGAATGAAATGTTTTATGTCCAACTTTGAATGACAAAAAGAGATGGTTCTAGGCAGAACTGGATTTTGTGTTCTCATGAAAAATGTTCACCAAGATGTCTTCTAGGACATATCTGAAATTCATAATTTTTCGAGTTGAATTACTATTTATTTTAAAAGGAATCCCAAAACTGTGAGCAGACCTAGATTTGCTCCGAATCTGTGCATTCGGTTTTCCCTTGTTCCTTGTGGTCGAGTTACAATGCTTGATGGTTGAGTTGAATGTTGTGGTGCTTGGTAGCTAAGTTGAATGTTGAGATGTGTAGATTTATGCCATTGAGTGTATAGCTTAAATTGTGGATTGAAAGGTGTTGGAATGATTGGGTGATATGATTAAGCTACATTGCTACCCTTATGAATGGATTAGTTATGCTGAGTTGTTGATTTGGAATTGAGCATGTTTGTGTGTGATTAGGGCATGTGGATGTTGTATGAGAGGAATGAGATATGTATCGTGTATGATTGATAGGCCCTGAGGCATGTTGACATGGGGAAAGGCATGAAATTAAATAAGGATATATGTTTGATCCTATAATCCTTGAGGCGTGTTTACACGAGGAATTGGATTTGTCTTGAGGCATGTTACGCGAGACAATGCCCGAACAAACTGGAGGACCGCCGACTTGAGGTGTCAGAAGTTGAAAGATGTGAACATGTGTAGAGATTGAGATTGGAATAGGTTGGAATGTTATTATGGATGCATGTGTAGGAAATTAGTTGTATCTTGGAGTGCATGTGCATTGAGAAGTTGGCTATATTATTACGATCCAACTAACGTGTAGGGTTATATATGCATCTAGGTAAGGCTAGAGAGCGCCTTTGAATGTTATTGCATGTTGATTGAATGTGTAGGGTGTTGTTCTATTTATTTGGAGGTACGTGTTAGCCTAAGCAGGATTTAGAATGTTGCTTATTGAGACTCATTCTCATGGTTATTATATAACCATTTTAGACCCTCGACCCCGACCATGAGTGATTAGTCGGATCGTTTTGGGATCTCGAGGCATATGAAATACTCGGTGATGGAATACCTTATAGGAGAGGAGAAGGCCTACATTAAGCATACTACTGTAGTATGGGTAGATGTGGGTGGACAAATGCTACAGCCTAATACGTATCAGGCTTGCTGTTATCGGGATTTATACAGCGTCTATGGATCACTTTAGGGCTTCAAGGTTCCATTTAATGGGGTAGGTAAGTGGGACCCCTTAGCAGCTCTCACTCCCAACAGTATGGTCACAAGCCCGAATATCACCCCCGAAGATTTCGACCCCCGTCCGGTGATAGTAGAGTCCGACATCAACGAGGAGTCCATGGAGTCAAAGCTGGAAGAGGAACCCGATGAGGTTATCCCAGAGCCAATGGAGTTTGATCCCGAAGAAGGGCCAATAGAGGAAGAGCCCAAAGAGGAACCTATGGAGTCGGAGCCTGAGTCTGCGAGTTCCGACTCGGATTGGGAGCTATAGCAATGTCTTAGTGCTAAGTCTAGAAACCTTTTTTGTGGGCCCTTTTTTGTATAACTAGGCTAGCCTACTCGACCACTTATCGCTTTTTTATGATGGTGGTTTTAACCATAGTGGCCTTTTGTGTGTAAGGTTGGATTTTGTAAGTACGTGCTATTGAATGAAGTATGAGGTTAATTTGTTCGAGTGTTTTCCTATAACCCTTGGTCTTTAAAACTTGTCTAGGTGTTATAATTGCTTCCACATGTGTTATGTGTATTGAAGTTTCATTTGAGTCAGCGACAAGTCATGAGACGTTGTATTCAAAATACGATTGTGAAGGGGTGTCGCGAACTCAATAGGGTACGGGGCATGATAGTTGGAGAATTCATGATGACCAAAATGGGATATAGATTTGATGGAGAAAATTGGAAGGATAAGAAGGGTAGGATTATTCCATTCGAGCTGATAAGTGAACAGAACTAGGACTCTGTTAACATACTTCATGAATCTGATGAGGAGGAATCCATTAAACCTTTAGTGAGAAAGAGGAAAGTGCAGATGACAGCCTTAAGAACAAATAGACCAGCCAAAAGAAAGCTAGTTGTAGCCAGTGACTCTAATGAAATAGAGATATCCGATGAACAATCTAATGGGCAATCTCAAGCTGATGGCAGAAGCCTTAAGGAATCAAGGTTTATGTAATGGCTACTTCATCAAGATGTAAAGCATAAAGCTCATGCATACAGACATGCTGCAACTCAACTTGAAATTCAAAGGCTACGAGATAAGGAGGAAAACTTGATGCAATCACTTAGTGACACTATCAACAAAATAGTTATGGAAAATCAACAAGAGACAATAGCCACTATAGAGAAAGAAACCGAGAGATAGGGGAAGCTTGAGCTTGAGCATCAACTTGTCATAGAAGTTGAAATGTAGGAGGAGTGTGAGCAAGACAATGCTCAAAATGATGAGGAAAATAGCTTTAATCTGGCTAACATACAGAAGGAGCAAAATCAGAATGCACAAGAGGCAAACCATTCATAAGCAACATTTGCAGATTTCCCTCTTGAAGGAGATGATCATGAAAATTTTCCATCTGCAACTCAACAAAAAGGAAAATAGACGGTCATAGAATAAGTTGATATTCAAACCATAAACACTCCTTCTTGATACAATATCTCCTTATCTATGTCAGATCATACAGCTATTACAGATCTAAGGTGGAGGCAAGCTGCTATTCAAAATGAAGTCCGAGAACTTCAAAATGAACTTAAAGAAGGAATTCAAGAGCTCAAGGACTTGATGGAAGCAGGAATCAACAATTTGAAAGTACAAGTCAGAACTGATGTATAAATTGCAGCAATTCACACTGCAAATATTGAAGGATAGATTCATCAGCTCTCGTCACATATTGAGCAACGATTGAACCAACTTTCTAGCTTCAGTCTTGTTTAAGTGCCTTTCCTATCTTTTGTACCATCATCATCTGAACCCTCTGGACCCTCAGCTCCTCTAGCAAATTAGCCAAACTGATCACATTTCTTCCTATCAATTAGTTTTTGAGTTGTTTGTTTCAGCATTCAATATTTTTTTTTTGGTGTGAACTTTGTTTATTGACTTGTGATTCGACTCTGGTTTTTAGACTCTTCTTATGAACTCTTATTGAATTTTTGTTATGTTATTACTGCTTATCCTTTCTGCTAATGTCAAAAAGGGGGAGAAGTATTATGAATTGTTAAAATGAGAACCGATATACTTAATTATCATGCTGCTTCATAAATTAACAATGCTTTAAATGTTATATATGTTATATGCTAGTTTCAGAAATTAGCAATGCTTTAAATGTTATATCTGTTATATGCTTTGAACGTTATATCTGTTATATCATCTAAATAGACTCTTTTGTTCACAAAAATATTTTTTCACATAAAGCATATGGATAGTTTAGTCATCATCAAAAAGGGGGAGAATATTGAGGAAAATCCTTAATTAATTTTGAAGAATGACAAAGCAATCTTTTACTGACCACAATTACACTTAAGTTATTTGATGTAAGTAAATGCTGAGTCATCAGACTTAGTCAATAAAAGGAATTTATTATCAGATTCAAAATTACTCGTAAGATTCAATAAGTATTATTTTTGACAAGTTTATGCAGGACAATCAAATTGATATTTTGAGATATTATAATTGGCAATCATAAGATTGTTTCTTAAACACGAAGAACTATACTTATGGAAACCTTGATTTGATTGTATGGCAATCAAATCATTCGGAGATAATGGTTCTTCATCTAACGGCTATGCATCTTCTTTTGGAAATTTTTCCAACGGGTTGATTTGGAGATCAATCCTCCGAAAACTGTCCAATGGATAGATTAGAAGTAGATGAGTATAAAATGAGTGCAAACGTCGTACAAGTAGTAAAAACCATAATCAAGAATTCCAAAGTCTGAATAGAGCTTTGATCTTACATACTTGTGATTACTGTATTTCATGTTATGATTTTAGAAAGAAAATTACTTGAGTGAAGAATGTACGTGATAGTGTAGTCTATCATTTAAGAGGTACTACTCTTGTAATTTCTTGGTGATTCAATAGTGAAACACAGCCAATAGGCTGCCAACATGGAGAATGAACGTAGGCTTGATAAACCCCAACCACTATAAAGATCTGTGTATAGTATTCTCTATTCATAAACTTTCATTTATTATTATTGATATTATATTGTATACATATCTATTAAATAAGTTTGTTAAAACATCATTTAAGTCATCAGATGCAATCATATGACGACAACGTATATACAAGTTTGTCGTACGCATTCATTTGATATTGATCATACGAGTTATTAATCTCGACTACATTCATTCCGCACGTTTAAATCATTCAATTTTGTAAAATCACTTTTCACCCCCCCTCTAGGTAACAACACTAGTCGTAACAGAAAGAATTGTATATGATATTTCAAACCATGGAGGAAACGACATTTTAAAAGATATTAAGTACAGAGACATGAAAGTAGCGTGAGATATTTTGCAAAAATCCTACAGAGGTGATGATAGTGGATGCTATATGAATTGATGCCTAAACAAACATGCCCTACCAAAATATGTGTGACAATACATCGGCTATTGCATTAGCCAAGAATCATGTTTTTCGTGGTAGAAGCAAACATATTAATGTCAAGTATCACTATATCCGTGAGCGAGTCAAAGATGATGAGTTTAAGCTTGATTTTTGCAGATCAGATTATCAATTTGCAAATATTTTGACAAAACCATTGAATGCGGATTTGTTTGAAAGATTAAATATGATGCTTGGTGTTGTTGAATTTCAAAATCAATTTTAAGGGAGGTTGTTAAAATAATCTAAAATTGATTGTTGAAGATTTTAGCACGTGGGTTGCTGCGTTCTAGATTTGGTTGTTAATATTCTTCAAATGACGTCTCGATTTATGCTGGGTGTTAGAAAAAGAACCAAGACGAAAGGAAAATCAATATGATTTCCGGTGGGCTGTCTTTGGTTTGCCCCTCCACCATTCAACAATTAGCAGCCTTCGCAAGGAAAAGAGGAGCTTTTGATGGGTTTTGTCAAGAAGCGTGAAGTTTGAACAACTGTTAAAAGGAGCTGCTAGAAGACTTCATAGCTATCGGCTCATGTAATTTGTGTTTCTTGTGTTGACATTTAGTCCTTAGAATAATAAGTGTGTGGACTATTTGTCTTCTCCATTAAATGTGCTGCACGTGTTTTGCTATTATATAAGGACATGATGGTGAGTGCTATATATCTACCGAAGCCAACAGAAAGCATTTTAAGAACCATGTCTCCCTCCAATTTTGTGACCCTATTCCAAATTCCAAAGTTTTATTATTATTCTTTTGGTTCCAACGCAGGAGCCATTCAACTTAGCATTGTATTTGGATGTTATTTTGAGAAACAAATGGAGAGAATGAGACACCAAAGGTGTGTCTGAAGTGAAAAAAAATGGAAAAAAAATGGAATACATAGGGACATTACGGTTGGAAGACACTGAAGGCCTGGAAAGAAAAGAAAAATGGAACCCACGAGGAAAGAAAAGGAGGATAAAAAAAACGGAACACCACATTTGACTCAATAAAAATATGAGATTAATGCTAAAAGGTGTGCCATGTAAGGGACAATAAGTAAAAACAATATAATAAAGAGTGTCTAAACAAAATGAAAAGTCAAAAAAGTGCGGCCTATAAAATCATTACCTAGCCATTTATTAGCCATTGATAAAATGATGATAACCTAATTGATAATTAGAGAGGATAAAATATTCAGTATGCTTTACATTGAGAATATTTTAAGAACTATTTCTCCCTTCAAATTTTGTACCCTTATTCCAAATTCCAAAATTTTATTATTTTTCTGTTGGTTCCAACACAGGAAGCATTCAACATAGCATTGCATTTGAATTTTTTTTAAGAAAAAATGGGAGATAACAAGACACCAAAGGCGTGTATGAAGAAAAAATGGAAAAAAAGGGAATAGAGAGGGACACTAATGGTCACAACCAAAGAAAAGAAGAGAAAAAAGGAGGAACAACACATTTGACCAAATAAAAAGAGGAGATTAATGCCAAAAGGTGAGTCACGTAAAGGATAATATGGTCAAAATACTATGATAGGGAGTGTCTAAGCCAAATGTGGAGTGTAAAAAGGGTGACCCTTCCTTTCTTTTTTCACTTAACCTTTGTTTTGAATGCTCCGTCTCTCTCCAATGGCCCTTTTTTTTACCATGTTTACCTTGGCAATCATATACTTTTATTCCTCACATCAAACGCATGTATTCATGTGTGTAGGACATATTTGGTAAGGGATGAATAAGAAAACAAAGTATATAGTTTTACGGATTATAGACAATGGGATATAGTTTATTTGGTTTTTATATAGGGGTGTACGTATGACGTTGGGGGAGGAGCACTTGGGATACGGATTTTAGACATACTCCTCCCACACATCTACATGAAAGAGCCAACCGTTTCCATTGGTAATCTCCACCGAACTAATTGAAAAAATAGTTTGGGCTTCTTCTGGAAACATGCTTACGTGGGCTCCTTTTTTTACTGCAAACTCTTAACTCGTCCTTGGGAGACTTGAACAACCCGAGATTAGTACATTCAACAACCCACTATTAGACTGGATGCTACTATATATATCTACAATGATGAATCAGTTTTCCCACATTGGTACCGCAAGTGATAAGCTTGGTTGAGCAACGTTTAGCTATAGCAAAAAGAGAGTCAATTTCGTCTCAAATGGATACTGTTTACCCAGTCACTCCACACCATCAAGAACCTGCCTTTTCAAAGCTCAAAATAGCAAGTGTTAAGACTCTGGCTGAATCTTCCGACCTCACTTCCATCCCTTCCCACTATGCCTACACCACCTCGGCTTCTGGTGATCAAGCCATTCACGATGACTCCATCCCAGTTATCGACTTCTCTCTTCTCTCCTCGAGCAATCCCGACCAACGGTCTAAAGCCATCTCGGAACTTGCAAAGGCTTGTGAGGACTGGGGCTTCTTCATGGTACGTAATGTTCCTAGCTAGTTCATTACCTGCTTCACGGTACCTTTCTTTTATTTTTTTTATCTCGTGAACATGCAAAACAAACTGTTGGTATTTTTCATCAGATTTTGCTTATCCAACTGCTATAACTCTTGAAGGGAAAATTATCCAAAAAAGTCTTAAACCTATTACAATTTTACCAATTAAGTCATAAACTTTTTAAATTTACTAATTAAGTTATAAACCTTTTAATAATTTGTCAATTGAGTCCATCCAGCCTGAATTCACTAACACGAGTGCTAGCCGTCTTGCGTTGCATGGGCGGCGTTGATATGGACAATTTTAAAAAATATTTTAATATTTTTTTTCGAATTTTTATTTTTTCTTTCCTATTTTTTTTTCCTTCTTTAATTTTTCAATGTGGTCAAGGAAGGCTCAGTGGCCCTCACCATCCACAAACAAGAGTTGCGTGGCCCTCACCCTGCCTCCCCCACAACTAGGTGAGGCTAGCCTCGCCATGGCCTCACCTGCCATAGGTGAGGCTGCCTTTGCCCATGGTTAAGCGCCACCCACCAGCAAGAATGGAGACCATGCATCATTCCTCCTTGCTTTGTGTTCAACCTTTTTTCTTTTGCTTTTGCCATAGTCAAGATGGCCTTTGCATTGTGAAGGCGGCCACGACCCTTGCTCATGAAGCCATTGCGGTTGTGGCGAAAGCGACTTCCACCACATTTGGGCGAGGCCAAATGAGGGCCGTGCGACCCTTGCCCATGGCTAGCAAGGGTTGCCAGGCCCTCCCTCGCCATAGTAAAAAAAATAACATAACAGAGAAAAAAAAAGGAAAAAGAAAAGAAAGATAAATAAAAATTCAAAAAATATCAAAATATTGTTAAAATTGTCCACGTCAACGTTGATTATCTTACATGGCACAGCTGATATCCACGTCATCGGATTCCTGCCAAAATTGACTGGATGGACTCGATTGATAAAATTGAAAAATTTATGACTGAATTGACAAAACTGCAATAGTTCTTGAAAGACTAACAACAATTTGAATCGAATTGGCTGATTCAACAGACGATTGTTCATTCAAGCCAGTGCTAAAGACAATTAATGAGAAATTATTCTCATGGCTTAACCTGCGTAAGATTGGGCGCTGCACGTAAATTTATTCTCATGACTGCAACAGTTTCTTGTTTACCACGTATTATTCATATAGCTCTTGGTTGTACATGTGAGTAGCTGATCAACCACGGAGTGCCCGAGAATCAAATGAAGGCTACGGTCGAGGCGTTGATGGGATTCTTCGATCTGACAGAGGAGGAGAAGAGTGAGTTCCAAGGGAAGCACGTGTTGGACCCCATAAGGTACGGGACGAGCTTCAAAGCTTCAGTCGACAAAGTGCTCCTCTGGAGGGATTTTCTGAAGATGACGGTGCATCCAAAATTCCACTGCCCCACCAAACCAGAAGGCTTGAGGTACCCCATTCTCTCCCTCTCTTTTTTTTAAAAAAAATAAGTCTAATATGTATTGAAATAAGGGGAAAAAATCACAAAAAACCTTAAACCATGTCCCCCGTAACATGTTTACCCCGAATTTTTTTATTGTGACATAAAAAGTCTCAAACCATACCCACTGCGACACATATATCCTAAACTTTTTCTTATGACGTAAAAGTAGGTAGATTTTTAATTTCGTATTTTTCAGCTAAAACAATGTCGTTTTTATTTCACTTAAGCATGAAGGCATCATGTCAACGCCATTTGCTTTCTAATATATAAGTAGACAGATTTTTAATAGTGGTTATTGACAGAACCTTGATGGCGGGTAAATGTATCGCACGGATATATGTATGGGGGTTTTGGTATCATGAAAAAAACTTTAGGGTACATGCATCATAATAGGCATAATTTGGGATTTTTTTGTGGCTTTTACCCTTGAATTTATTTCTACGCTTTGCGTGCATGTTCTCAGTTTGCATATACGTATTGATATTTCCTTTTTCTTAATTCCATTTGCATATAAAAGTTTGAGTTTACCACACCACAAATATCAACAATCTGATGTTTTACTAATTGTGGTAATGACAAATATATGTCCTAACCGTAGCTTCAATGCTACAGTCCAGAAGCAACAGAACCTTCCCCTTGTGGACATTTTTTTCGCAATCGAGTATGGGATGAACCTACAGAATCTTAAGGGAGTGAAAAATTGAAGAGCAAGTATGTCCGTAGAGCAAAATAAGTTGTCACTCTTCTCAACTTGTTATGCTAAAATAATGTTCAGAGTTATCAACGTAGAGTTATCAATGCATCCAGATCTAGTGCACAGTATAAAATTATCAGGTACATCAGAAAAGAAAATTGATGAGGAACTTGAACAAATTCTTCTTCCCTGGTAACTCGAGAATCCGAATCTTCAACTTGACTAATTCCCATCTCTGTCCATGTATAAGACTATGTCCACTTGGGAGGCAGATCCGAGCTCTAAAGTTACCTATATGTGAGACGATGTGATTTGGATACCAGATTTTCCGTATCTACTTGACCACTCAATTAATCATGTGGGATTTGAACTTGAACAACTTCAATCCGTCTGAGACACGAGCTCTTCAGCATCTTTGGTTCCGGTTTGTTAGTTTTGTAAAGTTGATCTATATTTACCTAGAAATTTGGCAGTCTTGAAATATCGCAATAGAAAGTACACGATTCTTATGTTAGGGCAGCATTATTTTGGGTCTTCTTGACGTCAGACATACAATTTTGTAGGCCTAGAAAAAATAATCAAAGTGCGGATTCAATTTGATAGAGCAAAATAATTGGTAATAACCCAGATAAAAGATTTGAGTGATAGAAACTTGTGAAATCCCTAAAGATGGAAATAACTCCACCATGGCATTTCCTCTGATGAATGAAAGCAATGTCTCTTGCAGTAAAGTTTTGGCAGAGTACTCTGGAGCGCTTAGAAAATTAGTGAGGGAACTGCTCAAGGGCATATCGGAGGGCCTAGGACTCGAACTGGGTTATATCGACGAGGCAATGAACATGGATTCAAGCCTACAGATATTAGCAGCGAATCTGTATCCGGCATGCCCACAGCCAGAACTCGCTATGGGCCTACCCTCACACTCAGACTATGGCCTGTTGACCATCCTCATGCAGAATGGAGTTGGCGGCCTTGAAGTTTATCATGACGGGAAGTGGGTCAAAGCCGATCTCATTCCAAATGCCTTTGTGGTCAACACGGCTGATCAGCTCGAGGTAAATATACAGAAATCCATGTTTCATCTTTCTAATCTCCCTTATGTGTCTTGCAAGAGAGGTCTAATAAATTTCAAATCTTGGTGTGAATACTGCGTGCCTTGGTTTATAGATGCTAATAAAATGTAGGTATTATGCAAGGGACATTGTCATTATACATAGAACTATAGTACATACAGTTGTCTTAAAAATTTGCTGAAAACCTACTCTATTGTCTTTGTTACTTTAACAGGATATTAATCAGTTAAAGTTGATACGAATCTTTGTGATTTACTCTAGTTTCTCCTGTTGAAAAAGTCAAGCTTATTGGAACTATTTTTTTTTTCTCGACACTTTACAATTGTGCAAGATTATGAGCAATGGAAAATACAAGAGTGTTCTGCATCGAGCTATCGTGAACAATAAGGCTGCAAGGCTATCGATCCCTTTTTCTACTGGACCGTCGCCTGACACTGTCGTCGTGCCAGCGAAGCAATTGGTGCATGGCAAGCACAACCAAGCCACATACATCTCGATGAATTACAAGGACTATCTAGAATTTAAACAGAGCAAAGTAATTGATGGGAAATCGTATCTGAATCAGGTAAAGATATAATTTTGTGCAACCTACTGTTATGCTGCATTATGTTAAAGAGGGATGTGTGATTGTGTTCTACTTCTAGACTGTTTGGACTCTTTGGAGAGCAACCTTATAGAACGTTTAATATTATGTGGTGAAAGGTGCAAGAAACATATAGCATTGATGTATGTAAGTTGAACCTTTCTGTGATGTATCTTCTTGACAAAATAAATGGAAGTGAGAACTAAATAATGTCTGATTAAACACTGTTGAGTTTGTAGTGCTATACCAAATCACGATGGTTGGTCAGTATGAGCAAGCAAATTTGCCTGTCTAGATTTTCACCAGAAATGGCCACTTCATTTGGCTGAAAATATTGGGTACTCGCCGCAACTCGATGAACATTTTTCGAAGATAATCTCCTCAAGGAAAATACTAATCTGTTTAGGCTGAGACAATACGTTGACCTCTAGAATCATAACCACAGAGGCATTTTGGGCCTATGTTTAGGATGATGCTAAAACCCCAGTTTCTTTTAGTCTTCACAGTTGAGACTAGACATTGCACCGATGAAACCTGATTTTGTCCAATCTAGGAGGGATGCTGAGAGGGTATTTTCCCACTATGTTGAGCTATCAAACAGAATGATTAGTTCTCAAAGCAACTCAAGCATAATTCAGATGTTTTACAAGAGAACTCATTGTGTTCGGACAACTTTCTTAGTCTCTTTGTGTTTGATTCCCTTCCCTCTCATTACGTCAAAAACATTTGGGTGAACAGAAGTCCAATAGCTTCAGATTCATGCCAATATGGGCGAGGATAGCTCTTTCTCATTCTCGTGATGATAGTGAAGTGTTCAGGCCAATCCTGTGCTTGCAATATGTTGTGCCCAATGAGTACAGTGGAAAGTAGATGGAAGTCATTCTCATTCCGACCTATAGGAAACATGGATTCCAAATACCATATACGAGAAAATGTGGAAAACATCTCTAGGAAAACTTGAATCATTGATCGAAAGGTCTATTATGCAATGGAACGTAACTTGATTTCCACAGATTAAATGCACGTTTGCAACTTCAAGAGAGTTCCGATTTCCGTTCTTCAAGCATATAAGAGTGAGAGTTAAAGGAACTTTTTTCCTTTCTGTTTTTTTTTTTGTGTTCGTGTATATCACTTTTTTCTTAGTTCTTATTTCTTGAAGAACAAAAGAACGCCACTTCCCTTTTGGAAATTGCATCCCACTACAATACAAGCGACAGCCTTTTGTAGTTACTTTTGTTGAATTTGGGCTTATTTGCCCAACAAGGGTGGCCCATAAACTATCATCTCCCACTCGCCCATGATGGGATAAATGTAACTCTCTCTTCTTTGCACAATTCATATCAACAAATAATCAGTGTGACTAACATAGTTTGAGAGCTCGTTGCCATACATCTATTAGGAATATGTAGTAGCTCAAATTAGACATTGTTAGTCAGAGTAGGTGTAGTATGCTATACCCTAGTGTCGCGACCTTCTCAAAGGTGAACTACCAGGGGAAGGCTAATGGACTTACTAAACAAGAACGAAGGTTTCTATCATGAGGCAATCGTTCAAGTTTAGTGCGGATTCTCCCAAGCCCATCCGACTGCAACTCGGTGCTCGATTTAATCATGACATTTATCATACCTTTCAGAGCCACCACTAAACGGTTGTGGGTCAATTAAACACCCAAGTAAAATGTGAGAGTACATTTTACTTCTGTGAACTAGAGATTCATGGGATTCGGGGACTTGGTTACGTTAGATTAATCTAATGCTCTTTCGGTACATTTTTCTTAATTTCAAAAGATGTTTTTGCGGATCAATGAATCACGTCCAGAAAATATTAAGGGTTTGACCTTAGTGTCAAAATGTCCAAAAGCCCTAATATATTTTGGTTAAAGCAAAGTAAATATATAACTAGATAACCCAAGGTTTTATTGACTAATAACATTCAGTTAAAATCATGTATTAAGTATCCACAAATTTAAACTAACATTATCCTCACCTTAGTTATAGTTATCCACAAGAAGTCAATCTAAGGTGAGGGGGATCGCAATAGCAATAATAGTGATGTAACAGCGAGTAATGAATAGTGAGTGTCAGCGATGAAGAATGGCACAACGCAACAATCGAATAGTAGCGAGGAGCGACAACAGCGAACGGCAATGAGCAGTAGCAGCAAGGACGCAACAACAGAAATAGCCACAAACAACGATGAACAGCAGCAGACGGCAACGAGCAGCGACGATGATCAGTGACAATAGTGAGCGGTGGCAAGCAGCAACAGTAGTGAACAGCGACAGACAGCAGTGAAACAGAAACAAACAGTGAGCAGCAACGACGAATAGCAGCAAGCAGCAGTGAGCAGCAAACGGCAACGAGCAGCGGCAGCAGGGACACAGCAGTAACAAACAGCAACAAACAACAACAAATAGCAGCGATGCAGCAATGAACAGTAGTGACGAACTGCTGCTATGAATAGCAGTGCAACAGCGGCGATGAGTAGCAGCAACAATAATGGCAAACAGTGGCAGCAAGGATGCAGTAGCAATGAACAGCAGCAAACAACGAACAATGATGACACAGCAGTGAACAACGACGAACAACAGTAGACAACAGCAAGCAGCAGAGACGAGCAATAATGAGCAGCAGCGACAAGCAACAACGAGCAGCCGCGAATGAGCAAGAGCGAGTAGCAGCGATGAGCAACAGCGAACAGCAGTGACCAGCAACAGCGAACAGCAGTGACAAGCAACAGCAAGCAGCAGCAATGCAGCAGCAAACAACAATGGACAGCAGCGATGCAGTAGCAAACAGCAGCAACACAAGATCGAGAATAGCAAGAGCTACACAACTGGGCTCACTAGAACAAAGGAATTTACTGCAAATTATCGAGAAGAAGGATGTGGTGGAACTATAGCTACAGAAAAGAACTCCCTTATTTCTCTTGTATTTTTGAACTCTCTCTATTTCAAGCTCCACTCCCCTAGATCTTCTTCTTCCCCCCATTGTTCTTGACTGAAGGTGCCCTTTTATGGTGGCTGTAGGCACCTCTGTTTCTATGCAAATCTTTAAGTTTCCTCTTCTCTTCCCTTGATTCACAACATTCCATGATTTTGGCCAGCCCATTTGCACATTCCAATCAGCTCCTTACTTTGATTTTATCCTTTTATTGATGTCTATTTCACTGATTTTGCCTCTCAATTGTTGCACTTTCCTTTGTCTTTAGCCGTGAACTTATCATTCACGGAAAAATATCCCAAGAATTCCTCCGTTTAGCTAGCCGGAGAGAAGATCTCTTTGGCTGATTTAGAGTAAGAAAATTCCCTTCCCAAAATGGCATGAAGCTACTGCCTTCATGACGGTCCTTATTCATTGCCAGAGCATCCAAGGAAATTCACCCTCTTTCTCCAATCACGCTTTGCAAGATCCCTCGGCCAATCTCTATCCCCATCTCCAAATTCTTTTTCCTTGAAAGCTTCATTGATCGATCTTTAGAATCCAAGCATTCCTCAAAATCCCCAAATTCAGCCACCTCAGTTTGATTGAAATCTTTGATCAAGGTTTCATTCAAATTTTCGCAATTTTGGAATTTAATACGAGCACCCATGGCTAACTTGATGCAAATATGCATAATGCTAAACATGTTAATCCTACAAGTGCCTAATGCAAATAATTACAACAAAATGAAACACCGCGGTATCAATTTTTTGAAGGGTTGACTTCAACCGCTAACTTTTATGTGATAAAAGACTACATGGGAAACTCAAAAAATTTAGGTGCCAACACCTAGATCAATTAGTCATATTTTTATCCCTCTTTATATCCTTAAGTATGTTATATATATTATATTCACAATTACGATTAAACATAAATAATCATAATTAATTGAACCTGTGAATACAAAAATGTAATGTGGCATCGATAACAAATTGATCTTCCTCTTTCCTTCAATCTCTCAATTTCTATTCAATTTGCTTTTTTAGTAATGTCCCGTTAGATCGAATCATCTATGATCATCGACGACATTCTAAAATGGCAAACACTAAACAAAAATTTTGACAGTAAGAGTCATGAGGACACCTAATTGAGAAACTCTTATCCTCAAAAGTCTCACACAGCTTAAAAGTTGAGATTAAACTTTTGCCAACTCTTATTGGTCGTCTTATGCATACGTAATATAAAATTCGTTTTATGGTATTAACTCCTTTCCCGTGAAGCGTCTTTGTAGTAAATACCGTACAGATGACAGTTCAGACATTACCAATGTCTAACTTGAGTTCACAAATCTACTCTTTTTAATCTATCAAAACTCACATTTGGCATCAAAAATAGATGAAGTAAAATATGTGGGTTATTTTACTTTCGGACATAATAAATATTATGACCTCATCTTAACATTCTGTTAAGGCAACATCTATATTTTAAATTTGAGCTCTCAATTATCACCTTGATAATAAGTTTAAAATTGTCTCGTCTCTTTATCACATAGTAAATAGAGGTGATTACCTGTATGAGTGGGCTACTCTATTATCTATCCGACATACTTTCTTAATATAATGCACTAAGCATATGCACAAATGTCAAATAAACTCATGGGCATTAATAATGATAGAAAAATAACATTGAATGTGAACTTTTAGGGAAATACAAATGTCTAGTACATCAACCGCTATGCAATCCTAGAGATTTTACATTACCAAGGAAAACATCTCTAGGGATTGGCTTTATCATAGGATCTACTATCATTTTTGCGTAGGTATGTATAGAACGTTCACATCTCTTCATGCAACCATATCCTTGACAAACTTATACTTGGTATCTATATATTTGGTCTTGCAATGAAATTTGGGATCCTTGGTGTAAGCTATCACTGCTTGGCTATGTGACATTCCGAAATTGCTCATTTGGGATTTATGAAATGAATGATTTTATTAATGTACTTGTAGTTGATTCTCACCCGAAAATGATCATTCCTGGGATACTAACCTATGGGGAAATGCTAATTAGGGATTTAAATTCTTACAACTAGAGAAATTCGATCATGAACTGATTTTCGACCATAGAATCATCGATATGACATTTTGAGCCAATGAGGGCCGATCTTAGGATAGTTATGGGCTGATTCGTCACTGTTATACTAGTGGATCGCGGGTGATTCCGTTTGACCATGAAATGAATTGACAAACGATCTAGAACCTATACTGAACAATCGTACCCGATAGAACTAGTGATCGATCCTCATAATTTCATTGACAACCGAAGTCGTCATGATTTGAACGAACTTGCACGTGACTTGATTTAGTATCAGTCACGAGTCGAATATGCGAATTTCCCCAAAAAGTCACTCGTTTGTCTGAGAATCGCTCAAGTTGAGTTACGTAAAATTCAATTGTTAATTAGAGACCAAATTGGGCATCGGAAAATCAGGAAATCATGATAGGACATTATGATGGCATTGTGGTTGGAATGTATAGCTTTGGATTTTCTCGAATCCTTCAGAAAAATTCAATTTCGGCAAGAAAATGGGAAAACGACCATTTTACCCTTGGGAATTTATAAAGGGCAAGCTTTAATGGGCAAGGGCATTCTGGTCATTTTGCCCCTGAAATTTTTTGAAATTCCCAAATTGCCCTTGGATATATTGGAAAAGATTCGATCTGGGCCGTCGATTTCAAGATAAGATCGAATCTGGGCCGTTGATTAAAATGATTAGAGAGGGGCAAGATGGTAATTTGCTAAATTTGGTCAAAACTTGGACTATAAGGATAAGACCCCCCTTCTCTCTCTCCTCATTCTCCCCCTCCTCTCTCTCTCTTTTGGCCCCCTCCACCATGAGCTCTCTTTCTCTCTCTCTCTTGCCGGATCGCCGCCGCCGTGCCGCGCCACCGCCGCTCCGACCGCCCGTCCGCCGAGCCTCATGTTGTCCAGTTACCGTTCCCTCTCTCTCTCAACTCACACTCACCCTCTCTCCCTAGCTGTGGCCGTGAACCAGCCGAACCACTGCCAAGCCGCCGCCGTGAGCCGATCACCCGCGACCGTGAGCCAATTGTTGCCGCCATCGCGAAGCCACCGCTTTTTACTCTAGCCGCGTTAATCTACAGTCGGGTAAGTCACGATCTAAACCATCGCCTAGTTTATTGGGTATTATTGGACCCATTTAGATGCGATTCAGTAGAAATTAAGGGCAGGATTGATTTGCGGGCCATAGGATTGAAACCAAGAAATTTTGGCGGAATTTTAAAGGCTGATCGATGGCTGTGATTTGTTATTTTGTGTGTTGAGATGTGATGTTTGGCGTGTGGTTTGCGCTATTAAGTCCGGCTCGGAATTTCATAAAAGTGTTATGAAGGGCCGGGAGTGAGATATTTGTAGTTTCGAGTGCGAAAAATCCTAATTTATGTGTTGGTTGTATGTTCGTAATGTGATGGTATTATAATGAGGAAATTGGGTGCAATGTTATGCACAGATTTAATGCTCGAGTGTGTGCAAGTGTGAGACTGGGATCGGGCTAGGGCTTGTTAAGCTTGGGTCGCAATCATGTAGGTCGTCGCATTTGGCGCTAGCTAACAAATGAGAAAGTGAAAATGAGATCGGTCCAATGCACGATCAGCTCAGGTGAGATTGGGATCAGACCGAGGCATTATAAGCTCGGGTTTCAATCATGTAGGCCTTTTGCATTTGGCGAGGGCTGAGGAAAGTGTGAGAATGGGATCAGACTGAGTCATTTCAAACTCGGGTCATGATCACATAGGCCTATCGCATTTGGCGTGGGATGAGGAAAGAAACTAGAAATGAGATCGGGCCTGAGGCGTATTTACACAAGTTGCGATGGGAAAGTGAAAGCTTGAGGTGTGTTTACGTGGGTTGGAAAAGTGATTAAGTAAGTGTTGGTACGACAAGGCAGGAGTAAATGAAATAGAGGTGATGGGTGTGATCGAGTGTGAAATGCGGGATAGAAATGTGGCGTGATTAACGTGTGCATTGGCATGTGGATGTATGTGGAAAGCACGTGTGTTTTGAAATGAGCGCAAGAATTGAACGTTGTAATTGTGAACTAATGTGTAGGTTGAGTATGCCAAGAGTCCAGGTTAGTGTGATTGTTCGATTGGTGTTGGTGTGAATTGCCTGATTTCGTGTCTAGATATGTTTGGAAATACGTGGTAACCTAGATAAGATTTATGTTGTAACTTATTGAGAAGTGTCTTATGGTTGTTTCAATCAAACTATTTCAGGGCCACTGCTCGAGTCATGAATCTCCCGCTATTACCGCCGCAGCGTTTTGGAATTCCCATGCACACCGATCACGAAGTAGTAGAATGTCCAGTAGACGAGAATCACACCTATGTTAAGCATACCTCTGTAGTTTGGGTAGACATAGGACTACCCCTCTGGCAGGCTCACACTTATACCGTGTGGATATTCAGAGACGGGATTGATGAGTTTGGTCCCATCCGCGGTTTTGACGTTCTGTTCAATGGCATGGGTGATTGGGATCCAGCAGCTATACCCCCTCCTGATGGGGAATTGACTAGTGCAGAGGTTAGTATAGCCCAATCTGGGCATCATCCTGCATCAGTTGCACCTGGTTCTTCAGTGGCCGAACCAAATCCAACACTGGAAGAGTTCCAAGCTGGATTTGATCCAATGGATAGAGACCTAGCCGGGATACCTAGGGTAGGACCAAAGGAGGAATACAGTGAGAATCCCGATGATGAGCCAGCGGAGGACGAGCCAGAGGATGAGCCTGCAAATGAGCTAAAGGAGGACAGAGAAGATTCAGAGGAAGAGGAACAAGCTGAGGATCAGCCTGAGTCAGGTGACAAGAACAATCCGATTGAGATTGGGCCTGATTTAGAGTCGTCAGATGAGCAGGAGGATAAAGAGGATGCAGATGAGGATGAGGATGACAGTGAGTCCGTGTTGACGCCCTCCAAAAGGCGTAGAGGTTAGTTTCAAAGTTGGGGTAGGATTTTTGGAGAGTCCCATTTTTGGCATATGCTTACCCAGGCTATTGATCCTTTTTATATATCAATGGTTGATAGTTTATAGTTCAGTGTGCATACGTTTGCTTTTTGGTAAGTGAATAGCGGTGTGGTATAGTTGGATATGTAAATGGATATGGTACATATTTATATCAAGGTGTGGCAAAGTATTGGTGGTTTGGCAAGTGAATTCTCTCTAGTGTTCTCCAATTTTATTGTCCGGGTTTTTAATAATGGTTTTCGCCGCAAAAAAAAAAATACACTGATTGGAATGTTAGGTCGGTGACGTATTCCTGGGACGTCGCGCTCATTTGACCAAGAAAGAGGGATGTCGTGAGCTCGATGGGGTTCGGGACGTGACATCCCCATTTGGATTAGTATTAGAGCAAGATTAGCTTTGTTTAAGTTGATCATAGCTTTGAGTGATAAAGAGTGGAAACCTAGGATAGTTGTAGTTGGCTAGGGAGACCTTAAGGAGCCATAGGTATACCTGGTGCTACACGTATTCCAGTCTGTTTGTTGTAAGTGCTGGTTGAATTAAGTGCTTTAACGATCGAGTGCATGTGCGTCTGCACTCAAGGTAAGTGCACGAACCCAATTGATTGTGGTTTGGTGCTATATGATTGATTGCCTGCTAAGTGAATTATTGTATTGATTCACGGCCTAGGACTAGACTGCTAACGTTGGCCTAGGTCTCTAATTCCTGTATGGAATTATAGCAGGTAGGAAAGTGGTAGAAAGCTGGGACAATGAGCAGCGAAAGAAGAGGTGTAGGACAAGGACCAAGAAGAGGCGTGAGAAGAGGAACAAGAGGTCGAGGTCATGCTTGAGTTAGAGTTGTAGAGGACCTCGGAATGAATGCTAGAGTAGTAGAAAATCCTAAAGTTGATGCTAGAGTTGTAGTAAACCCCACAGTTGATGTTAGGGCTGCAACGGATCCTCGAGTGGATTGAGCGTTAGAGACGCGGCAACAACTTCATTTGATGGAAGAAATTTTTTGTGGATGAAACAATCGCAATTTACGCTTTTGTATTGCATATCATAATTACAAGAGAAACAGACTATATATAAACCATAGTTTGATTCCAAATAGGAAACCTCTTTCTAGGAAACCTACTCCAATTAGGAAACCTATTCAAAAAAGAAAATCTAATTCACTTAGGAAACTTTCCTCTTTCGGGCTCAAACTATAATTAGCACCTAAAAAACACAAAAAATCAAAATATGGAAATACGAACATACTCAAAAAAGGAAACAAGTATCAACAAATTTGGTTTAATTTCTAACACTCTCCCTTAAACCAAATTCTCTTCCATCGATCATTCCAAGCAGGCTCTTGAACTTTCAAAAAGCATCGATCTTGAGAGGTTTAGTAAAAATATATGCTACTTGATCTCCAGTCTTCACATGCAACACTTCAACTTCATTCTCTTTAACCTGTTCTCGGATGAAGTGATATTGAACATCGATATATTTACTTCGTTCATGAAAAACTGGATTTTTCGCCAAAGCAATAGCAGAAACATTATCAACAAAAATCTCCGTTGCTTTCTTCTGCTCCATAAGAATATCTTTGAGTAGTATTCTCAACCATATTGCATGACAAACATATGAATATGCAGCTACATATTCAGCTTCACATGTTGACAGAGTAACACTTGATTGCTTCTTTGATGACCATGTGAAAGTGGTGTCGCACAAGAAAAATACAAATCCTGTGGTGCTTTTTCGATCATCGATATCTCCACCATAATCACTATCCGAATAAGCTCTAAGTTTGAAAGATTCAAAGCAATAATAGTGTAAGCCCTGAGAAATAGTACCTTTAATATATCGAAGTATTCTCTTTACAGTTTTAAGATGAGATGATTTCGACTTCTCCATGTATCGACTCACAATTCCAACACTATACATAATATCCGGTCTCGTGCATGTCAAGTATCTCAAACTCCCAATCAAGCTTCTATAGTATGTCGAATCAACATCGACACCATCATCAAACTTCGAAAGCTTGGCTCCGCACTCCATTGATGTATTGACCGGCATACAGTTCTTCATGTTGAACTTTTCAAGGATATTTTCTGCATATCCTTTTTGGGAAATAAAAATCCCATCGGCACTTTGCTTTACTTCGATACCAAGAAAATAATTCATGAGATCATTATCAGTCATCTCAAATTCTTTCACCATCGATGCCTTAAAAGCATTAATTGTCGCTGAATTATTTCCTGTAAAAACAAGATCATCAACGTATAAACAGGCGAGCAAAATATCACCTTTTTCTTGCTTTAAATAGAGTGCATGCTCGTATGGACATTGAGAGAATTTATTCGTCTTGAAATATGCATCAATTCTGGAATTCCATGCTCTCGGTGCTTGTTTAAGCCCATATAGAGCTTTCTTCAACCTCAGCACTATGTCTTCATGACCTTTCACAACAAACCCCTTGGGTTGTTCAACATAAATTTCTTCTTCAAGGATGCCATTCAAAAATGCTGATTTGACATCCATTTGATAAATCTATCAATTATTTTGAGCAGCAATAGAAATAATTAATCTAATAGTTTCCATGCAGATGACAGGGGCAAAAACTTCATCATAGTCGATTCCAGCTTTTTGCTTGTACCCTTTCGCGACTAATCTAGCTTTGTACCTTGTCACTTCACCTTTCTCATTCTTCTTGGCCTTGTATACCCATTCAACACCAATTGATTTCTTGTCCTACGGAAGATTAGCAAGCTCTCATGTTTGATTTTTCTCGATGGCTTCAATTTCTTCATTCATGGCTTTTTTCCACTTTTCTTCTTTGGCCGCATCTTCATAAGTAAGTGGTTCATAATCTGCAACAAGACATATAAGATGAAGCTCTTCGGTAACTTCGTAAATTTCAGACAATCTTCTTGATTTTGGCACTAGCGGTTCATCGACACTCTTTGAAGAAGATGGTGTTGATGAACTTGAAGAAGATGTTGGAGAAGAAGGTGAAGGTTGATCCTTCAACTCCATTTGATCAGAATCACCACGAACATTTGCTTCTTCTTTTAGATTTTCTTCCCACATTCCATCTTCATCAAACTTGACATCTCTACTTACATATACTTTCAAAGTGTTAGGGTCAAATAATCGATAGGTTTTGGATAATGAGTCATACCCGATAAAGATGCGCTTTTTGCTCTTGTCTTCAAGTTTCGACCTTTTTTGATCCGGGACATGAGCATAGACAATGCTCCCGAAAATTCTCAAGTGTGAAACACTTGGTGTTCTCCCGGTCCATGCCTCTTGTGGAGTTACGCCTTCAAGTCCATATATGGGACATCTATTTTGAAGATAGACGGCACACGAAACAGCTTCAGCCCAAAGTTCTTTAGACAAATTTTTGCTTTTCAACATGCTTCGAACCATATCAAAAATAGTTCTATTTTTCCGTTCAGCCACACCGTTTTGTTTAGGAGAATACGGGGCCGTCAAGAAACGCCGAATACCATGATTTTCACAGAATTTGTTAAATAAGACTGAGGTAAATTCTCCATCACGATCAGTCCTTAAAGCCTTGATAAAATAGCCGCTTTCCTTTTCAACCAGGTTCTTGAATTGTTTAAAAGAATCAAATACTTCTGTCTTTTCTTTCAAAAAATACAACCAAGTTTTCCGAGTAAAATCATCAATGAAAGTAACAAAATATCGATGATTACCATATGAGTGAGGACTGATCGGGCCACATAAATCAGAATGAATCAACTCAAGTGGCTTTTTTGCTCGATAAGTCACCTCCTTTGGAAAGCTAGTTCTGGAATGCTTGCCGATAACATACCCTTCACATAATTGATCGGGATAATCAATACGTGGTAAGCCATAAACCATCTTCTTGCGAGAAAGCAAATTGAGTCCGCCAAAATTGAGATGGTCAAACCTCAAATGCCATAACTATGAAGGATCATCTACGCATGCCTTTAGACATCGAGACATCTCACTCTTTATATTGAGAATAAACATCCTGTTCTTCAACATCTTCACATTTGCAATTAATTTATTATTTCGATCTCTCAACATAAGATTAATATCTCTCATATGAACAGTATAACCTTTCTCTAGAAGTTGTCCCAAACTCAAGATATCACTTGACATTTTTGGAACATAACAAACATTGGTAATAAACTGACGTGTACCATTCTTTAAGCGTATCAAAATTGTACCTTTTCCTTCAACAAGAATTTTAGAATTATCACCGAATGAGACAGTCCCTTTAATTATCTCATCTAACTCGGTAAACATCTCCTTTCTCTCACACATGTGATTGCTTGCGCCGGTATCCAAATACCACGTATCGCTTTGACCTTTTTCTTATTCTTTGAATGCTAATAAGAGAACTTGATAAGCATCATTCACCAAGTTCGCCTTTTCTTCTGCTCTGCTACTTTCTTTGTTCCAGCAGTTAGAAGCATAATGGCCAAGTTTATTGCAATGATAACATCGAATTTTAGATTTATCATACCATTGGCTTGTCGAGTTCTTTCCTCTTCCACAAACACCTCTTTGGTACTGGTATCCTCCATCACTTCGAGCAGGATCTCCTCTGCTTTGTCCATGACCTCTTCCTCGAAAGTGACCTCGGCCACGACCTCGATCACGATCTTGACTTGTCCCGCGATTTTGTACAGGATTTCTTCTTTGTTCCTTTTCATCTCGAATGGTCAATTGCGTTTGGAGAACTTCCTCCACCGGTTCAATCTTTTTCTTTCTAAACCTTTCTTCATGGGCTTGTAATGAACCCATAAGTTCATCAACCGTCATGGCATCCAAGTCTTTGGATTCTTCAATTGCAACCGTAATATGATCATACTTCTTGTCTAAGGACCGAAGTATTTTCTCAACAACACGAACATCGGAAACGTCTTCTTTGTTTCTTTTCATCTGATTAACAATTGCCAAAATTCTCGTGAAATAATCAGCAATCGATTCAGATTCTTTCATATGAATTACCTCAAATTCGCCTCTCAAGGTTTGAAGGCGAATCTTCTTAACTTTCTGAACTCCTTGATGTGTGTTTTGAAGAATCTCCCATGCCTCTTTGGCGATAGTGGCGTTCGAAACTTTTTCGAATATGGAATCATCTAACGCTTGATAGATGATTGATAGGGCATATTGATCTTTCGATCGAACCTTCTCCAAGGCATTCCTCTGGTTCTGGTTCAACGTGGCTTCATCTTCTGGCTCATCATAGCTAGTGTTAACAAGTTCCCACACACCGTAGGCGCCATGTAGAGCTTTCATTCTAACAACCCAGTTACCATAATTTTCTTTGGTAAGACGGGGGTATTGAAGAGGAAGTTAATTGTTCGTTGAGGCCATGATCACGAACTGTAGGCTCTGATACCAATTTGTTGAGCGTCAGAGACGCGGCAACAACTTGATTAATGGAAGAAATTTTTTGAGGATGAAACAATCGCAATTTGCGCCTTTGTATTGCATATCATAATTACAAGAGAAACAGACTATATATTAGGAAACCTCTTTCTAGGAAACATATTCTAATTAGGAAACCTACTCCAATTAGGAAACCTATTCAAACTAGGAAATCTAATTGACTTAGGAAACTTTCCTCTTTCGGGCTCAAACTATAATTAGCACCTAAAAAACACGAAAAATCAAAATATGAAAATACGAACAAACTCAAAAAAGGAAACAAGTATCAACATATTTGGTTTAATTTCTAACAGTTCGCTCATACAACTTCAAGAAAGTTGGAATTTTAATGGGCAGGCAGACTCAGGAGCAAGATGCCACTATTGCCTAGGCTATTGAAGCTGCAACAGCCGCTGCCATAAATGGTAATAATGGGGATCAAGGATAGGGGCAGATGAACATGAATAGGCAGATGCACTAGTTAGTGGAGCAGTTTTTAAAGTTAAAGCCCCCTAAGTTTGATAGTAGAGGTGATTTAGAGGCTGCATCACTATGGATTGAGGAATTAGAAAAAAACTTTCAAGGTATTGGGGTACACAAATGAGGAGAAAGTGACGTTAGCAGTGTAACAGCTCCAAGATAATGCAAATGATTGATGGAAAGCCACTAGAGGATGAGTATTTTCGGTTGGTACCATCTAGACTTGGCGATGTTTGTAGAGACTTTTAATGGTAAGTATTTCTCTAAGAGTGCCAGGGAATAAAAGTTGGAGGAGTTTATGAGGCTTCGCCAGGGGCAGAGGACAGTGGACCAATATGAAGTTGAGTTCACAATCTTATCTAAGTTTACCCCGAGGATGGTGGAGGATCCATGGGATAGAGCCAGGAGGTTCCAAGACGGATTGAAACCAGATCTCCGTAGTTAGATGATTTTGCTCAATTTAAGGGATTACAATGAGATCTATGAACTGGCTCAAGCAATTGAGCAGGATTTAGCGGATAGGGCCGCTGTTTCTGGGTCAAGGTTTGCCCAAGGAAGAAACAATCGTCACTTGGGGAAGAGGCCAATGACAGATAATCGACATTTCGTTCCTCTCGCTAGAAGGAATATAGGGAAACCGACCCGTTTTCAAAATGGTCCACGTCGAATATGTGGAGAAAGACATGGGAATGGACCGTGTCCCGGTAGGGGCATTGTATGTTTTAGATGTGGCGGAGTGGGCCACCAAGTCAAGAACTATCCCAATAACTAACAGGTTAAGCCACTTATGCTGCCACCATCACCCAGAGTTGGAAATCAAGTTAAGCCGCCTTTACCTCCGAATCAGAACAGACCACCGGCCTAAGGACGAGTATATGCAATGGCCATAAGGGAAGCGGAGAATGTGCTAGGTGTGGTCACAGGTACGATCTCTCTCTATGATCATGCTGCCTATGCTTTGTTCGATCCAAGGGCATCGCATTCTTTCATGTCTGAGCAATTCGTTAAATTGACTAGTATGGAGTCGCAATTGCTTAATATGATGTTGTGTGTTACACCCCGCTGAATGATAAAGTGTTAGTTTCGTTGGGATGCTTGAATTGCAAGATCGTGATTGGCGATAGGGAAGAGAGGATTGATTTAGCGGTTCTAGCGATATATGATTTTGATGTGATAGTGGTATAGATTGGTTGACTAAATAAACGGCAATAGTGGATTGTGGTAGCAGAGTGATCCAATTTAATCCTGTTGGACATCCGGAATTCAAATTTGTGGGAAATCTAGGAGGAACCTCGATTTTCTGGATTTCGTCGCTAAAAATGACGAAGTTGTTAGATAAAGGGTATAAAGGATTTCTAGCGGCTGTGATTGATTCGACAGCTGAGGAGTAGAGGCTAGAAGACATAACCATGGTGTGCAATTATCCCTAATGTCATTCCCCAAAAATTGCCAAGATTGCCACTAGAAAGGGAAATGGAGTTTGTGATCAAATTGGCCCCTGGGATTGAGCCAATTTCGAAAGCCCCTTACATGATGTCGTTGTCGGAATTGAAGGAATTAAAGGTGTAAATGCAAAAGTTATTGGACAAAGGATTTATCTGTCCAAGTGCATCTCCATTGGGAGCACCAACATTATTTGTGAAAAAGAAGGATAGATCGTTGAGGCTGTGCATTGATTATCGATAATTAAATCATGTGACGATTAAGAATAAATATCCTTTGCCAAGGATTGATGATTTGTTTGATCAATTGTAAGGAGTTTCGGTCTTTTTTAAGATCGATTTAAAGACTGGGTATCACTAGTTGAGGATTAGAAAAGAGGATAAACCGAAAATGGCATTCAGGACGAGATATGAACATTATGAGTTTACAGTAATGCCATTTGGGTTAACAAACGCGCCTGCTGTATTTATGGACTTAATGAATAGGGTGTTCAAGGAATTCTTAAACCAATTTGTCATAGTCTTCATAGACGACATATTGGTGAATTCAAAGAGTCTAGAGGAACATGAATTCCATTTAGGTAAGGTTTTGCAGACCTTGAGAGAACACGTACTATATGCTAAGTTTAATAAGTGCGAATTCTGGTTCAATCGAGTCGCGTTTCTTGGACACGTGATCTCTGGGGAAGGAATCTCAGTAGATCCAGTGAAGATCAAAGCTGTAATAAAGTGGTCGAGACCAACGACGGTAATCGAGGTTTGAAACTTTTTGGATCTGGCCAAATATTATAGACAATTCGTGGAAGGATTTTCAGCAATAGCAACACCGCTGACACATTTGTTGAAAAAGGAAACACGGTTTGAATGGACAGACAAATATGAAAAGAGTTTTCAGGAATTAAAGTATAAATTGACGACAGCACCGGTGTTGACTATCCCGTCAGGACCCGGAGGATACAAGATATATAGTTATGCGTCGTTGAAAGGATTTAGATGTGTACTCATGCAACATGGACATGGACAAGTTGTGGCCTATGCGTCAAGGCAATTAAGACAGCATGAGTTGATTTATCCAACGCACGATTCGGAATTAGCCACAATAGTGTTCGCCCTGAAGATTTGGTGACACTATTTATGCGGAGAGAAATTTCAGATTTCTACCGACCATCAGAGCCTTAAGTATTTATTCTCTTAGAAAGAATTAAATATAAGGCAGCGTCGTTGGATGGAGCTGTTGAAGGATTATGACTGTGATATTTTATATCACCTTGGAAAAGCAAACCGAATAGTGAATGCGTTGAGTAGGAAGTTAAGCATCGCGCATTTGATGGTCAATGAATGGACTTTGTTAGAAAAAGTGTGAGATTTAGAGTTCAGATTTGAAGTCGAGTCTCGAGCTTGTTAGCCACATTGATGATTGAACCGGAAATTCAATCTAAGATTAAGGCTTTGCAGTCTATTGATCAAGAGATACAGAAGATTATGGAAATTATATTACTAAGAAGAAACCGGACTTCCAAGTATCCGAGGATGGGATCTTGTAGTTCCGAGGACGATTATGCGTGCCTAACGATGCAGACCTTAAAGAAGAGATTTTGTCGGAGGTGCATCGTAGTAGTTATAGTATTCATCCGAGGAGTACGAAGATGTATCAGAATTTAAGACAGTACTACTGGTGGAATGGCACGAAAGTAGACATAGCTAGGCATGTGGCTAAATGTCTTATGTGTCAGCAAGTGAAAGTGCAACACTGTAAGCCCGAAGGATTGTTGCGACCTTTGGAAATCCCAGAATAGAAATGGAAACATACCACTATAGATTTTGTGATGGGATTGCCAAGGAGCCAAAGAGGCCATAATTCTATCTAGATAATTGTCGACCGATTAACCAAGTTGGCACATTTCTTGACTATGCAAAAGGACTTCGCACTGGATCGATATGCCGATTTATATGTCCAACAAATTGTTAGATTGCATGGGGTACCAGTGACTATTACATCGGACCGTAATCCCAGATTTACTGCCTATTTTTGGAAAAGTCTACAGACGGCATTGGAATCGAAGCTACAGTTTAGTACTGCTTATCATCCGCAAACGGATGGCCAGTCTGAGAGGACGATTCAGACTCTAGAGGACATGCTTCGAGCATGCGTGCTAGATTTTCAAGCAAGTGGGAGGAACAACTACCCTTAGTAGAATTCACGTATAATAACAGTTTTCAGCAGAATATTGGAATGGCGCCATTTAAAGCGCTGTATGGCAAAGCATATAGGACACCCATTTGTTGGGACGAAGTAGGAGAAAAGACTATAATCGGGCCAAAGTTAGTCCAACAATTGGTTGAGGCAGTTAAGATTATACGCAAAAGGCTGAAAGTAAAACAAAGCCGTCAAAAGAGTTATGCGGACAGAAGGCGAAGACCTTTGGAATTTCAAGTAGGGGATCACGTTCTCTTTAAGATATCACCTATGAGAGGATTATCTCGGTTTGGCAAGAAAGGCAAGTTGAATCCGAGGTACGTGGGACTATTTGAGGTGTTGGAAAGGATTGGGGATTTAACGTATCACCTTGCGTTACCACCAAACCTATCGCAAGTGCATGACGTATTCCACGTGTCAATGCCGAGGAACTACGAACCGGACCCAACTCATGTGCTGAAATATGAAATGATAGAAGTTGACGACAAGATATCGTATGTTGAAAGACCAGTAAGATCGAAGACAGGAAAGAACGAGTTTTGAGAAGCGGGACAATCCCGATGGTCAAGGTCGTGTGGGAATATCACGGGACAGAAAGAGTGACATGGGAAAGTGATGAGTTAATCCAACATTAATACCCCAATTATTTGAGTAACAGAAGGAGTTGTAAATTTCGAGAGCGAAATTTTTGTAAGGGGGGAAGAATTATGACATTCTAAATTTGTCCATTTGGGATTTATGAAATGAATGATTTTATTAATGCACTTGTAGTTGATTCTTGCTAGGAACTGATCACTCCTAGGATACTAACTTATAGGGAAAAGCTAATTAGGGATTTAAATTTGTACGACTAGAGAAATTTGATCGTGAACCGATTCTCAACCATAGAATCGTCGATGTGACATTTTGAGCCAAAGAGGGCCGATCTTAGGATAGTTATGGGCCGATGCGTCAATATCATACTAGTGGATCGCAGGTGATTCCGTTTGACCACGAAATGAATTGACAAACGATTCAGAACCTATACCGAACGATCGTACCCAATAGAACTAGTGATCTATCCTCGTGATTTCATTGACAATCGAGGTCGTCATGATCTGAACGAACTTGCACGTAACTTGATTTAGTATCAGTCACGGGTCGAATACGCGAATTTCCCCAAAAAGCCACCCATTAGTTTAAGAATCGCTTAAGTTGCGTTACGTAAAATTCAATTATTAATTAGAGACGGAATTGGGCATCAAAAAATTAAGAAGTCACGATAGGACATTAAGACGACGTTGCGGTTAGAACGTGCAGCTTTCGATTTTCCCAAATCCTTCAGAAAAATTCATTTTCAGCAAGAAAATAGGAAAACGACCATTTTACCCTTGGGAATTTATAAAGGGCAGGCTTTAATGGGCAAGGGCATTTTAGTCATTTTGCCCTAAATTTTGAGTTGGACAATTTTGCTCGTAGAATTTTTTGAAATTCCTAAATTACCTTTGGATATTTTGGAAAAGATTTGATCTGGGCCGTCGATTTCAAGATAAGATCGAATATGGGCCGTTAATTAAAAAGATTAGAGAGGGGCAAGATGGTAATTTGTCAAATTTGGTCAAAACTTGGATTATAAGGATAGGACCCTCTCTCTCTCTCCTCATTCTCTCTCCTCTCTCTCTTTCTTTCGGCCCCCTCCATCATGAGCTCTCCTCCTTTCTCTCCCGTCAGATCGCCGCCGCCATGCCGCGCCACCGCCACTCCAGCCGCCCGTCCGCCGAGCCTCACACTGTCCAACCGCCATTCCCTCTCTCTCTCTACTCACCCTCACCCTTTCTCCCTCGCCGTGGCTGTGAACCAACCGAACTACCCCCCAAGCCGCCAACATGAGTCGATTGCCCGTCGTCGTGAGCCAATTGTCGCCGCCATCACGAGGCTACCATTTACAACCGCTTTTTACTCAAGCCACATTAGTCTAGAGTCGGGTAAGTCGCGATCTAAACCCTCGCCTAGTTTGTCGGGTATTAACGGACCCGTTTTGACACGATTCGGTAGAAATTAAGGGCTAGATTGATTTACAGGCCTTAGGATTGAAACCAGGAAGTTTTGGTGGAATTTTAAAGGCTGATTAATGGCTGTGATTTGTTGTTTTGTGTGCTGTAATGTGCTATTTGGCGTGTGGTTTACGCTATTAAGTCCGGCTTAGGATTTCATGAAAGTGTCGTAAAGGGCCGGGAGTGAGATATTGCAATTTCGAGTGCGAAAAATCCTAATTTATGTGTTGGTTGTGTATTCGTAATGTGATGTTATTATAATGAGGAAATTGGGTGCAATGTTATGCACGGATTTAATGCTCGAGTGTGTGCAAGTGTGAGACTGGGATCAGGCCGAGAAATGTTAAGCTCGGGTCGCGATCATGTAGGCCTATCGCATTTAGCGCTGGCTAAGGAATGAGTAAGTGAAAATGAGATCGGTCTTAGGCACAATCAGCTCAGGTGAGACTGGGATCAAACCGATGCATTATAAGCTCAGGTCTCGATCATGTAGGCCTTTCGCATTTGGCGAGGGCTGAAGAAAGTGTGAGAATGGGATTAGACCGAGACATTTCAAACTCGGGTCACTATCACGTAGGCCTGTCGCATTTGGCGCAAGCTGAGGAAAGAAAGTAGAAATGAGATCGAGTCTAAGGCGTATTTTCGAGGGTCGTGGTGGGAAAGTGAAAGCCTGATGCGTGTTTACGCGAGCTGGGAAAGTAATTAAGTAAGTGTTGGTACGACGAGGCAAGAGTAAATGAAATGGAGGTGATAGGTGTGATTGAGTGTGAAATGCAGGCTGGAAATGTGGCGTGATTGACGTGTGCATTGGCATGTGGATGTGTATAGACAGCATATGTGTTTTGAAATGTGTGCAATAATTCAACGTTGTAATTGTGGACTAATGTGCAAGCTAAGTATGTCAAGAGTTTAGGTAAGTATGATTGTTTGGTCGGTGTTAGTGTGAATTGCTTGATTTCATGTCTAGATGTGTCTAGAAATACATGGTAGCCTAGGTAAGATTTAGGTTGCAATTTATTGAAAAGTGTCTCATGGTTATTTCAACCAAAACTATTTCAAAGCCACCGCTCGAGTCATGCATCTCCTGCCGTAACCCCCGCAGCATTTTGGAAACCCCATGCACACCGATCACGAAGTAGTAGAATATCCAGTAGACGAGAATCACACCTATGTTAAGCACACCTCTGTCGTTTGGGTAGCATAAGGCTACCCCTCTGGCAGACTCACATTTATACTATGTGGATATTCAGGGACGGGATGGATGAGTTTAGTCCTGTCCACGGTTTTGACGTTCCATTCTATAGCGTGGGTGATTGGGATCCTACATCTATACCCTCTCCTGATGGGAAATTGACTAGTGCGAAGGTTAGTATAGCCCAGTACGGACATCATCCTACATGAGCTACACCTGGTTCTTCAGTGGCCAAACCAAACCCAGCATCGGAAGAGTTTCAAACTAGATTTGATCTGATGGATATAAACCTAGTGGGGATACCTGAGGTAAGACCAGAGGAGGAGTACGGTGAGAATCCCGGTGAGGAGCTAGCAGAGAACGAGCCAATGGACGAGCTAGAGGATGAGCCCGTAGAGGAGCCAGAGGAGGACAGAGAAGATTCAGAGGAGGAGGAAACAGGCTGAGGATCAGACCGAGTCAGGTGACGAGAACAATCCGATTGAGATTAGGCCTTATTCAGAGTCGTCAGATGAGCAGGAGGATGAAGAGGATGCAAATGAGGATGAGGATGACAGTGAGTCCATGTGAACGCCCTCCAAAGGGCGTAGAAGTTAGTTTCGAGGTTGGGTAGGATTTTTGGAAAGTCCCATTTTTTGCATAAGCTTACCTAGGCTATTGATCCTTTTTGCATATCGATGGTTGATGGTTGATAGTTCGGTGTGCATACATTTATTTTTTGGTAAGTGAATAGCGGTGTGGTATAGTTAGATATGTAAATGGATATTGTACATATTAATATCGAGACATAGCAAAGTGTTGGTGGTTTGGCAAGTTAATTCTCCCTAGTGTTCTCCAATTTTACTGTCCGGGTTTTTAATAATGGTTTCCGCTGCAAAAAAAAATATTACTCTGATAGAAATGTTGGGTCGATGACGTATTCTTGGGACGTCACACTCATTCAACCAAGAAAGAGGGATGTCGCGAGCTCGATAGAGTTCGGGGCATGACAGGCTATCACATTGAACCAACAATGAGTTTGTAGCATTTTCAACAGCACCTAAGTAATCCAAAAATCTCTTAAGTCAAACATCCTCCGATACTGTTGTTGATAGTGCCACAAATTCAGCTTCCGTTGTGGATAAGACTATACATATTTGTTTCTTACTACTGTAAGATATAGTACCATAATTTAGTACAAACATAAATCCAAAAGTAGATTCCCTTTCATCTAAATCTTCTCCCCAGTTAGCATCTAAATAGGCTTCAAGCCACAAATCCATCTCTTGATAAATAAGCAAATAACCAACAGTACCCTTCATATACCTCAAGATTCTTTGACAGCTATCCAATGTGCTTGACGTGAATTTAATTGGTATCTACTTAGTATTCTAATTGCAAAAAATATGTCAAGTCATATACACATCATAGTGTACATTAAACTTCCAATAACACGGGCATAACGAACATGTTTCATTCGTTCCTTTTCTTGTGCAGTCTCTGGACACAACCTATGGCTCAATTGTTCATCTCTTGCAATAGTAGTATCTATGGGTTTACAGTCTTTCATTCAAAATCGTTCAATGATTTTATTTACATACGTCTCTTGAGAAAGAGACATTAAACTCTTTGAATGATTTCTTGAAATCTTAACTCTAAGAATATATGTAGCTTCTCCCATATCTTTTGTTTTAAAATTGGAAGATAACCAATTTTAATTGTATTAACACTCCATATTTGTCACGCCCCGAACCCCGTCAAGCATGAGACATACCTCTAAAGTCAAATATAGCGATGTCCCAGGATATCACCGACTCCAGACGTTAGAGACAAAGCATTAGCGGAAGCAACATACACCTAGACAAAACGTAGAGAGAGCTAATAGGGAGAATATACTTTCATTACCATGTCAAACTTATACAATACACACCACTTCCAAAAACTTAATAAACATGCATACTGTCCTCCTAAAGTTCACATCACCGAAGTCAGAAGGATCAGTAGTCTGGGTATACTCTAACTCCAAAAGGGGACATTTAAAAAGGTCTTTCTACCTTTAAACTAACCCCTACGCCTTTCTAACGGCATCCACTCCGAGTCGTTCTCCCCAAAATCTGAATCTGATTCCCCCTGAGCCACCTGCTCCTTTGAAGACTCCGAATTCGCCTCGATCACAATCGGATTATCTTTGTCTCTCGACTCTAATGGAACCTCAATTCATTCCTCTGATTTAGACTCCTCCTCTTGTTCTTCCTCTAGAACCTCCTCAAGTTCTTCTTCGTGCTCCTCATATTCAGGTTCCTCCTCTAGTTCTGCACCTAAGTCTACATCCATTGGGTCGTACCCTGCCTGTGACTCTTCTGGTTCCAGATCAGGCACAACTACTGTGGGTTCAGGTATTGCAGGTACATGCTGATGTCTAGACTATACGAGGCTAGTCTCCGAGCTAGTCATCTCATCATCGGGAGGGGGTACAGTCGATGGATCCCAATCCCCTACTCTATCAAAAAGGGCATTAAGGCCACGGGTAGGACCAAACTTGTCCATACTGTCCCAAAAACATCAGGCGGTATAAGTGTGGACTTGCCAAAGGGGTTGGCCTATGTCTACCCAGATTATGGTGGTGTGCTTGATCAAAGCCATATTATCATCTATCGGATACTCTACTACTGAATGCTCGGAGTGCATCAGTATGCCAAAATGCTAGGGCGGTAGGAGATTTATGGCTCAGGCCGGAGTTCTGAAATAGTTTGGTTAAACAACCATGAGACACATCTTGGCAAGTAAACACCTTAAACCCCACCTAGGCTAACACGTACCTCCAGGCAAGTCCAAATACAATGCCACTCAATAAACACACAACATGCACACAGTTGCACTTACCTAGGCTCTTAATGCGCACAATCTGCATGTTAGCCTCAAATCCACTGTCACATCCTCAATTTCAGTCCCTGAGAATGGCTGTGGTTTAAATTTGGTGGTTTTCCAATCAAAACAAAATATTTTACTCTTGTTTTTGGAAAACCTGATTTCGGATCATTTGTACCCCTTTGTTTTGTCATTTTTGGGGAGACTTTTGTGATCCGAATTTCCAAAAGATTTCTTCTTGAAAGTTGTTCCAAAAATCTTGAAGTTTTACATACTTTAATTTCAGAATTTTTGGAGTTGAATTGAGTGGTACGATGGACTGATTTTTGGACCGTGTAAAAATGCCCAGAATGGGTTTTTCGGTGATGTTCTCACATTCTTGATTATATACAAGCTTTTCTGGGCTGATTTGGGAAAAGTTTCCTTCAGAAAAGTTTTTGAGAACGTTCTTTTCTATAACGTGTGTAAATTTGGGAATTTTCAGAGATGATTTGGATTCTGGACGAAGCTTACTTTGAGAAACCAGAATCCTGTTTCAGCGAACTGTTTTTAGTCTATTTTTGAGCTACTAAAAATGGTGTTTACAGAAAGATTCTGAATTTGAGTTCTTCACTAAAAATGTTTGCTAAGGTCTTTTTTATGACATATTCAAAATTGAGAATTTTCGGAGTTCATTTACTATGATTTCAAGACCGATTTCGTGAACAGTGCAAAACTGTCCGGTTTTGACAGATTTCAAAGATTTAGCATTTTCTATGTGAGAATGTTAGAATTTTGACTTGGTGTCTTCTGATGATTTAAAGTAAACATTCTGAGCTTTCAAATGAGATATTTTATGCTTTGATCGGAGGTTGGACCAGGGAAAAACACATTCTGAGCTTTCAAATGAGATATTTTATGCTTCGATCGGAGGTCGGACCAGGGAAAAACGAATTTAGCCAAGTCAAGGGCTGAATCTTCTTGTAGAAGCCACATTTATTGGTCCTTCATCATGGCTTGTATTGATTACTTGGACTTTGGGGTTTCTCATGATGTCTTGCAATTAATGGTCATATGAGGTAAGCAATGACCTCATCCTACACATGACACATGCCATGACCTCATTCTAAACTTTGGCCCCAAGTTTTGTGGTTCTATAAATAGAGCAAGGCCATTCGGCCAAGAGGAAGAGAGAGAGAGAGAAGCAGTGAGTAAGAAAGAGAGAGAGAAAGAGAGAGAGAGAGAGAGGACCAATGAGATTGAGATAAGCCTTGGCCCTTCATCATTTTAGTTCATTAAGAGCATTTAATGTCATTAAATGCATGCTATGATGACACTTGACTTTGAAACCCTTCATAATGGCCATCTAGCTTCTTGGGCAAGCTTGGATTGGCAATTTGGTGAGTAAGTTTGGAGTTCTATAAATAGAGGAAGCCGTGTCCGAGGCCTGAGTGTTCGTGTTCAAGCCTGAGAATCGTCCGAGAATTGCCAAGACTCGTTTTAATTCGAGTTGGTTGGTTGAGTAAGTGAATTCCCTAATACCGGGAAAGGATGTTGAGATGCGTTGTGACGTGGTCTGCTTGGACCGTTTCTCGGTCGTTTGGTTGGTCGTAGTTGGTTCATTTCCTTGATTTGATCATATTTCATGCTTGATGTTGTTTTGAGATAGAATCGAGACTTGAATGGCAAGGTGCACATGTTATAGCCATGCTTGATATTCTCTGGTTGAACTTTACTATTGATCTGTCATCGATGCGGATGCGGTAAGAGTCGATTTATGTTAACGGCGATCGATATATTTTCGCTTGATATTAGTGTTTTCACTTGCTGAGTCTCCCCGACTCATCCCCCGTTTTTTCCTCTCGGGTCCATAGGATGATCGAAAGAACGGCAGTGACAGGGGGAGTTTGAGCCATGTTAGAGTTCGGGGAAAGCGAGGAGCGAGAAGCAGTAGTGGGCTTAGGACACCCAAGCCATAATGTTTGTTGTGTGTAAATGGCTAAAGTCGGCTAAGTTGGCTTGTAAAATATGTTTGCATGTCTTGTAAACATAAGGTTTGCTCATGATGCTGTTTGTCTTATTTCCGCTGTGTGAATTAATTGTGATTGTCCCGAGAAATGCTTCCGCTTGTGATAATAATGAACGGGACGTCACGTGAATGACCCCGAGGTTGGGGGCGTTACATTCACGAATTCCAACCACATGCACTTTCCAAATTAATTTCATGCCCAAAACCAAAATCGAACATATGTCACTACCAAGCTCTGCATTTCACACACACTTGTTCATGCACCATTACACCATTTTCATTAAATCTACCAACGACCTGCATTACAGTACACGCCTTAGGTCCACTTTCAATCCACAATCCACGTACGATCGTCTCAAATTCACAACACTCCTTAGCCCGCGTTATAGTACACGCCTCAAGCTATGTCTCTTGCTAGCGTTATAGTATACGCCTCAGGCTCAACATCCTCCACCTACGGCACAACCTACGTTAACGATCACACCTCGGGTTGGCGGTCTTTCGAAAATACCAGGCATCGTCCCGCGTTAAAGTACAAGCCTCAAGACAGCTCAATTCCCCGCGTTACATTACACACCTTAGGGACTTTTGCCACCACGCTCACGGCATATCACATAAAATTTCCACCCATTTACACTCTCGAACATCATATAAACGTGCTCAATTGACACACAAACAAGCCCAATTTCCAGCCAATTCAATTTTGCCCATGCACGCATTGAACCTCACGCATTTCACATGCTCAATTGATACATAAACATGCCCAATTTCCAGCCAATTCAATTCAGTCCATGCACAAAAAAAATGGGTCCACATTTCAACCAACTATTCCATAATCTGACGAACATGCAAGGTTGCCACTGGACCCACAATCACAGCCACTAATATGAGCATAAAAACATTATATTCATATTTATTTCCAGCCACAATAATCACTACAAACCAGCCACGGCACCACACATCAAACCGATACGTTTAATCCCCAAATCTAACCACACATTCATCAAATCAAATCACAATTTCCAATATGTGATTCCACTATGGTCAACCCATATTCAACCTCTAAACAACCACCAAATCACATCAAAGCCGACCTCACGCCAACTCAATAACAACCCGGTAGATCCGTCTTCGTGATAACCCCTAAACTTGACAAAACCATACCCAAACTAGTTCATCGATACCCGATATCCTAAGTAGAGTTTAGGATGCTACTTACTTGAAATCTTAGGCAAGTTCAAGCAAGAGGGAGGGGTGGCAAGCTAGCGGTCACGCAGCAGACGGATGGCGTTGGCGGCGGCTGAACGGCAAACGGATGAGAAAGGCGGCGGCTATGGCTTGGCTGGTTGGGCCACGGTCACGGGAGGGAGGGGGAGTGATCGGCCAAGAGGGTGAAGGAGAAAGAGAGATTGCCGAGAGAGAGAATGAGAGAATGAGAGAGAGAGAGAGAGAGAGAGAGAGAGAAAGGTTACTAGCACCAATTATTGGTGCTTATCCCCTTTCAAAATGACCATCCTACCATCTTCTTTACTTTTTATCCGACGGCCACGATTCAATCTTATCTTGAGATCAAAGACCGAGATCAATAATTGCCAAAAATATCCAAGGGCAAAATTGAAATTTCACAAAAAGTCTAAGGGCAAAATTGTCCAAAAATTTATATCTATAAAGTTGGTGTAAAATGACCAAAATGCCCTTCTCACATTACACTTGGCCTTAACAAAATCCCAAGGGTAAAACGGTCATTTTTCGTTTCTTTTTGAAATTCGAATTTTCTAAAGGATCCGGACAATTCTAAGACTGATCACGCTAATAACAATATCGTCCAAATATCCTGTCGTGACTTTCGAAATTTCCAATGCCCAACTTAGTCTCTAATGAATGACTAAATTTTAAATAACGTAACTCGAGCGTGTCTCAACTAACAAATGGCTTTTAGGAAATTTGCATATTCGACCCGTGGCCAATACTAAATCAAGCCACGTTCAAGTTTACTCGGATCGTGACGATTTTGGTTGTCATGTAATCATGGGGATCGATCGCTAGTTCCGACGGGCGCGATCGTTTGGTATAGGTTTAAGGTCATTTGTCAATTCATCTCATGGTCAAGTGGAATCACCTGCAATCCACTAATTTGACAGCGGCAAATTGATCCCTAACTATCCTTGGATCGACCTACATTGGCTTAAAATGTCACATCGACAATTTTTTTATGGTCGAAAGTCGGTTCACGATTGAGTTTCTTTGGTCTCGCGAATTTAAATCTCTAATTAGCTTTTCCCTAACGGTTAGTATCCCATGAGTGACTAGTTCTAGGTGAGATATAACTACAAGCACGTCTATAAAATCATTTATTTCATAAATCCCAAGTGGGTCAAATTTCAAGTTGTCACAATATTGCTACCGGTAATTAGTATATCATACACATATCAAAATCATAAGATCACAAATTGATCTTTATATGATATATACACAATGATGCTCGTAGATCATATCAAAATCATATGCCATTACGGTATTATGAAAACGTACATACCATCGTCTTGAAAACTGCTTAAGGCCATATATTGATATTAAAAGTTGACATACCTTTTTATCTTGGCCTTTTGTATTGAAACCAACGGGTTGTTCCATATAAATTTCTTCTTCAAATTCTCCATTAAGAAAAATTGTCTTTACATCCATTTGATATAATTCAAGATCAATACTTGCTATTATTGCTAGAATAAAGCGAATTGATGTAAATCTCATAACAGGAGAAAAGGTTTCTCCATAATCAATTCATTCCTTTTTTATTATACCCTTTTACCATAAGGCAAGCCTTATACCTTTTAATTGAGCCATTAGCTTTACGTTTTATTTTGAGAATTTACTTGTTCCTAATAGTTTTGCGTCCTTTTGAGAGATTAACTAATTCCCAAACTCGGTTAGATTTTATTGACTTCATTTTTTCTTCCATTGTTTGCATCCATTTTTCCTTATAAGGGTATGTTAGAGCCTCATTTGCATTCCTCGGCTCATCCTCTTCTTGCAGAGCGATCATGAAAACTTCCCCTTCAATGTCATAACGTCTATAGGAAATGCTTTTGCGACTTGTTCGCCATATGGGAGATTGTACACTTGGTACATCATGCTCCATTATGCTCTCACTTGGATTAGATAATGACAATATCATCTTATCAGGTAAATGTAATTAAGACCGGTTTGAATTTAATTCCCCACCTCTCACATTGCTTCCACTTGGATGAACTCCACTAATTTCATTATCACGATCCAAGATTTCAAATAGAGAGTAGTTCTCACCTATTTCGCCCATCTTAAGAAATTCATTCTCTAAGAATATGACATCACGTGATTTAAATTCAGTTACACTTCCACTTTCTTACTCACTTATAAGCACGTACCATTTTGAATATTCCGAGTATCTTAAGAAAATACTATTTTTGCCTTTTGGACCCAATTTTCCATATTTATGAGAGGGCTCGTGAATATAAACAAGACAACCCAAAGGTTAATCGGGTTTTCTACCTATCCATAAGTCATATGGAGTAAAAGTAATTGATTTGGAAGACATACAATTAAGTATATAGGCAGTACTTAAAAAAACATCATCCCAAAAGGTGATTGATAAGTTAGCTTGTGTCATCATAGACCTAATCATTTTCAGTGGGGTTCTGTTTCCCCTCCCCGTAATACCATTTTGTTGAGGAGTATATAGAATAGACAAATTTCTTTTTATTCTTTTTTCATCAAATAAATTTATAAACTCAAAATATTCTTGACCTCGATCGAATCTTAATACTTTTATTTTCTTTTTCAATTGATTTTCTACCAACCTCATAATTTTTTTAAAGCAACTTAACTCCTCAGATTTATGATAAATCAAATAGACATGTCCAAATCGAATATAATCATCTATAAATGTGATGAAGTATACAGCCCCATGCTTTGCTCTTATGTTTATTGAACCACAAATGTCCGAATGGACCAAGTGCAAAGGAAACTCAGCTCTTGTTCATTTTTCAAATAGTTTTCATGTTGTTTTTCCCGCTAGGCAATGCTCGCAAATAGGCAAATCAACTTTTTCAATATTACTCAATAAACCCTCTTCGACTAATCTATTCATTCATTGTATGCCTCTATAACCGAATCTAGCATGTCATACATTCAAATAATTATCATAATAGTTAGGAGATATGAATAAGAAATAGCAAACATTAGCATTACTATAGTTAACATCCAACACAATAAAATCATCTAGAAAATATCGAGAACTATACAAACTTGTACCTAAATATAAGTCAACACCACTATTATGAAAGTTCAAACTAAAATCAAGCTTAATCAAAACCAACACAGAAACTAAATTCCAACGAATTTCTAGAGCATATAATACATCATGTAAGAACAATGTGCAATCACCACGCATGTTCAATTGGCTAGTGCCAATCCCTTTCACTTCCACTCTAGAATTGTTCCTCGTAGGCACTTGTGCTTTGAGCTCGAAGCTCCATCTAAGCTAGAAAAATAAATAAATGTTAGATTCTGGTTTAGCCGTTAGAAGGCGGTCCTCTTCTAGCTCAAGATAGCACATAACATCCTCAAAAGTCTTTATATTTTCATTATGGGATAGGTGGATCTTCATATTCTCTCAGCTATAGGCAAAGAACAAATCACTACTTGCACTTGCTCCTCTTCAGTCAGTATGTGGCTCGCATCCTATAGCCCACTTATCATATTTGACATGCATCAAAAGTGTTGTTTCATGGTTTGTCCATGAGGCTTCTTATATGAGTCAAACCTAATTATGAGTTATCTCAATTTGGTCACAAAAGTTTGACCAAATCTTGTTGCCAATGCTGCCCACATGTCTTTGGCATTGTCAAAACGCCTAAACTCCCACATGATATCATTTTTCGTACTACTTAGCAACGTAATGTGACTAATAGAGTTCCTTTTCTTCCTTGCATCAAATGCATCTTTATCCCTTTTATGTTATGCAGTATTTTCATCTTCAGGTTCTTCCATAATCTGGTTAAGAGTTTTGGGTGTTTCTTGCTCTTCAAGCACATATTGGATTTTCATATTCTAGATCTCATAATTTTTGCCATTCAATTTCTCTCCATTATTTAGTTTAGCCACTATGTTCTTAGATGCTGAAGCCATTGATCTAAACATTTCAGACATATATGCACGAATTATTAATGCCTAACATTTATGCATCCATTTTACACAAACCTATTACATTAATAAATAATTTCACATAAGATTTTAGATTCGAAAGGTCACTACGCTCCCAATTATCATCTAAGAATCATAATTTGAAATTATTGTTAATATAATTGTTTATGTAAAATTAAGTACTTTTTAGCTACTAAAACTTACCAAAACTATCCACTCACATATAACATACACTATAAGAACAAAGCCAATGAATATTCAAAGCTAAATATTCCATAAACAACGTATAAGTCTTACATGAGATGGAAATATCAACTAGTCCTAAAGAAATGATAAATATCAACATTAAGAAAATATCCATAACCGATGAGTAAACTCAGCGCCTCACATGTTGTACATAAACTGTGAAAGACTCACAAAAATCCATAGTAAATCTTATGGTTGAATTTGGTAGCTAAAGGGTGTGGCATCCCAGGCACGCCCTTTCCTATATGTCATTCTAACCTAATGCGATTATAAGAGTTCGCACGCAAAAATGTTTCTTTTTAAACATAGCATTTAAAACCTGAATTAATAACTAATCAAAAATATAAAGATATCACCGGCACTGAACTTCAACATTTCTTTATTTATATACATGGATGATACATGGGTGAGTTCATTCTAGAGAGGCTATGTACAATACTACTCCCATCACTATCCTATCAACATGAGACTCACAATTTCATCTATCAAAAGCGTATCACCTATCATGTGACCCTATCTCAAAAAGTGTCAGTCACATGTCCCAAAAATGATCATCCCCATCCTCCAACTACAACCCACTCCACCCTACTAGAAGCATCGTCATCCTCGTCGTTAGACATGTACGATAGGGGCCCTATCAGTTGCCCACCAATATGAGCATACACCGCCAAAAAACCTAACAATGTAGATCTGACAGGGGGCCTAACATCTACAGTGAATATTGAGATACATCGCACGAACACTATCTTGGGGACATCAAGAATCTCGAACTCTAATAGGTATCCCGAGAAGTCGATTGGGGCCCATAGCTAACTGAGGAGGAGGCGAGTAGGATCGGCATAGCTAACAATCTGTAAATGTTGTCAACAGTAATAGTGAGCTAGGCTCAACAAGTAAAATGTCTATTAACCTATATTAACAAGAATAGAATGCATATCAATAGACATAAGTATAACAATCTTCTAGCTAGATTTACTAATCACAATAAACACATTTTGTTGTGCCTATGTTAGAAACCATCTCGAGTGAGATACTTTACTCCACAATCACCATCAATTGCACGATTCAACACACACACATACACACATAACTGCACTCTTGCTTGGGTATCATTATCTCATTCCAAGTCACATGCCCGGTGCACTTGCCGGACACGCAAGGAGGAAAACTCTTGTATAGCGGGATTCGGTGCGCACTCCAATCCGTTGCGATGTACGCCGGAATTTTCAATGGCCCACGCAGGCTTCATGATCCACTGACCATGGCATCCCAATCAAACTCCCAGGGCATGTAGGACATTCTCATCCTAGGCATCCTAGTTCACTGACCACGGCATCCCACATTCCCTACGACTTCTCGGTGCATCATCGGTTCACTGACCGACGGCATTTAATATGTCATGCCCTGAACCCCATCGGCACATGACATCCCTCTGACTCGTTCGGATGAGTGTGACGCCCCAGGAAACGTCGCCAACCTAATGATCTCATCAGAGTTGATTCGCAGCAGAAACAATCATTATATCCCAGACAATAACTATTGGAGAACCAAGGAGAAACAATTTACCAAACCATCAAACATAATATTACACTTCCATAAAAACATTTATAATATCCACCATTAAAACCACAAAATATAATTTACATGCACGTTGAATTCTAAACTATATACCACTAATATCAAAAAGGATCGGCAGCATACTAGGTCAGCATTACACTAAATATGGGTCATGACTAACTCCTAAAACTAACTCCTATACCCTCTGAATGGTGTCCACTCAGACTCGCTCTTCTCGTTGTCCTTGTCCGAATCCTCCTCAGAATCCTCATCCGGCTCATGCTTATTCACAGACTCCGAATTAGCATCGATCTCTATGGGGTTATTCTTATCTCCTAACTTGATGTGGACCTCAATCAGCTCCTGCTCAACCGACTTCTCCCTATCCTCCTCTGGCACGGCTACTGGCTCGACCTCATCTTCCTCCCCAGGGACCTCCTCCTGTTCATCCTCCTCCTCAGGGACCTTTTCATGCTCATCCTCCTCCTTAGGCTCTACCTCGGGTATCACGTCTTGATCTACGTCCATCGAATCATACCTTGCCTGGGACTCTCCTGGCTCAGGCTTAGGTACTGCTACTGTCGGCTTCGATGCTATAGTGGTGTGCTAGTGCCCTGACTGAGTTAGACTAGTATTCAAACTGGTCATCTCGCTGTCAGGAGGGGGTATGGCAAACAGATCCCAGTCCCTACTTCGTCGAATGGCACGTCAAATCCTTGGACGAGTCTGAACTCATTTACCCCGTCCCGGAACATCCAGGTCGTATATGCATGGGCCTGCCAGAGGGGTAGCCCTATATGTACCCACACTATGGAAGTGTGCTTAACCCAGGTCATATTCTCATCTATCAGATATTCTACAACATCATGATCAACTTGCATAACAATCCCAAAACGCTGTGGCGGCAACGGCGGCAAATTCATGGCTTAGGCAGCGGTTATGGAATAGTTTGGTTGAAACAACCATGAGACACTTCTCAATAAGTCTACGACCTAAACCCCAACTAGGCTACGACGTATTTCAGATAAGTTCAAACACGCAAACAACAATGCACACAACATCCACACAGTCATACATACCTGGACTCTTGGCAAACCCATTCTACACATTAGTGCTCAATTGCTACATTCAAACCTTACACACATATATTACAATCCATTCTCATTTGCAAAAATACATATCTATCACATCACACCCATTCACGCACCACCACATCATTTTCATTAAACTTGCCATCGCAATCTGCGTAAACATGTCATAGGTCCGATCTCACTTTCACTTGCCACATCGTGCTATCTCATCCTTAATCACTTTCATCAGCCCGCATAAACACACCTCAGGCTTATTCGATCATGACCCCGCGTAAACACATCTCAAGCCCGATCCCATTCACACTTTCTTTCCTCAGCCAGTGCCAAATCGGACAGGCCTACGTGATCGAGACCCGAGCTTAAAATGCCTCAGTCCGATCCCGGTCTCACCTAAGCTTAACATGCCTCGAACCGATCTCATTCTCACTTTCTTTCCTCAGCCCGCGCCAAATGCGACAAGCCTACGTGATCGAAATCTAAGCTTAAAATGCCTCAGTCCGATCCCACAGTCGTATCATGACCCGCGTAAACACGCCTCAGGTCGGTTTATTTCCCCGCGTAAACACGCCTCAGGGATTTAGTGATCACACGAACATATTCACATGCCATTCATTTTATTTGCACCCCGCATAAACATGCCTTAGGGCATTTTTGTGATCACACACACATCATACGTCACAAATCTCACACGTACACATTCTCGAGCATTAATTAAAGGCACCAATCACATCCAAATATACAGTCAACACACAAATTAGCACTTTTCACCCCCAAAACTACAGCATCTCACTTCCGGCCCTTCATAGTACTTTCACGAAATTACGAGCCGGATCTAATTATCCACTTGCCAGTCCAAACACAATTTTCCAGCACTTAAATCAGCAATTTCCAGCACTCAATCGGCTGCTAAAAATCCACCAAATCATCTCAATTCAGCCCCTAAGGCCCGATAATCAATTCATCCCCTAAACTATACTAAATCACGTCTAAACGGGTCCAATAATACCTGATATACTAGGTAAGGGTTAGATCGCAACTTACTCAAACTCTAGACTAACTCGGCTAGAGCGAAAAGGGATGGCGGTCGGCGGCCACGCGATGGTGAGCGGTGACAGCGAACGGCGACGGCAAGTGGCTTGGCTTGCAGTTGGCTTGCTCCTCACGGCCACAATAAGAGAGAGAGGGTGAAGGTGAGCCGAGAGAGAGGGGAACGGTGGAGGGACAGCGTGGCGTGGCAGACGAGCAACCAAAGCGGCGTAGATCGGTGGTGGCACGGCCAAGAGAAAGGAGAGAAAGCTCTCAGTGGGGGGTTTGCCGTGAGGATAAGGGAAGAGAAAATGAGGAGAGAGAGAAGACTTGGTTTTAAAATATCAATAATTGAGCCCCTAATAGTAAAAAGACCATCTTGCCCCTTTCTCACAATCCAAATCAATAGTCAAGATTCGATTTTATCCTAAGATCGACGGCTGAGATCGATTCCTTTCCAAAAATATTTAAGGGCAATTTGAGAATTTCATAAAATTCCAAAGGCAAAATTGTCCATTCCAAAAGTTAGGCAAAATGACCAAAATGCCCTTCTCCTTTAATACTTAGCCTTAACAAACCTCCAGGGGTAAAACGGTCATTTTCCATCCTTCGCCGAAATTCAGTTTTTCTGATGAATTCGGGAAAATCCAAAGATGAACATTCCAATAATAACGTCATCCTAATGTCTTGTCATGACATTCATAATTTTCTATGCCCTTTTTGGTCTCTAATTAATAACTGAATTTTATAAAACATAACTCGAGCGCGTATCTAACTAACGGGCGGCTTTTGGGGAAATTCGCATATTCGACCAATGACTGATACTAAATCAAGTCACGAATAAGTTCATTCAAATCGTGACGACTTCAATTGTCATATAATTGCGATGATCGATCGCTAATTTCGACAGGCATGTTCATTTAGTATAAGTTCTGGATCATTCGCCAACTCACCTCGTGGTCAAACGAAATCACCCGTGATCCACTCATATGACAGTGATGAATCGACCCATAACTATCCTAAGATCGGCCTATATTGGCTCAAAATGTCACCTCGACGATTCTATGGACGAAAGTCAGTTCACGATCAAATTTCTCTAGTCGTACGAATTTAAATCCCTAATTAGCCTTTCCCTAATGGTTAATATCCTAAGAATGATCAGTTCTAGACGAGACCTAACAATAAGAACGTTCATAAATCCATTCATTTCATAAATCCCAACTTGGCAAATTTTCAGAATATCACAACTCTTCTCCCCTTACAAAAATTTTGTCCTTGAAATTTACAATTCAACCAACTACTTAAACAAATAGAGGTATTGACGTTGCATTAGATCCTCACTTTCCCAAGTTGTGCCTTCTGTCTCGTGATGCTCCCACACAACCTTGACCATCGGGATCATCTTGTTCCTCAAAACTCGCTCTTTCCGATCTTCGATCCTTGTTGGTCTTTCGACGTACAACACTCTGTTGTCAACTTTTATCTCTTCATAGTTCAACACGTGAGTTAGGTTCGGTTCGTATTTTCTCAGCATCAATATGTGGAACATATTATGCACTTGCGATAAATTTGGCGGCAACACAAGGAAATAAGCTAATTCTCCAATTCTTTCCAACACCTTAAATGGTCCTACGTACCTCGGACTCAACTTGCCTTTCTTGCCAAATTGGGACAATCCTCTCATGGACAATACCTTAAGGAATACGTGATCCCCTACTTGAAATTCCAAAGGACTTCGCCTTCTGTCTGCATAATTTTTTTGACAGCTTTGCACTGTTTTCAACCTTTCGTGTATAATCTTAACAGCTTCAATCGACAGTTGTACTAACTCTGGCCCAGTTATGCTCATTTCTCCCACTTCGTCCCAACATATGAGCATTCTATAGGCCCTGCCATATAGCGCTTCAAACGGCGCCATTCTAATACTCTGCTGAAAACTGTTATTATATGCGAATTCTACTAAGGGTAATTGCTCTTCCTACTTTCCTTGAAAATCCAGCACACATGCCCAAAGCATATCATGTAATGTTTGAATCGTCCTCTCAGACTAGCCATCCATTTGCGGATGATAAGCAGTACTAAACTGCAGCTTCGATCCTAATGTTGTGAGCAAACTTTTCAAAAAATCAGCAGTAAACCTAGGATCACGGTCCGACGTAATCGTCACTGGTACTCCGTACAAACGAATGATCTGTTGCACATATAAATCAGCATATCGATCTAACGAGAAATCCTTTCACACTGCTAAGAAATGTGCTGACTTAGTCAATCTATCAACAATCACCCATATAGAATCATGGCCCTTTTGGCTCATTGGCAATCCCATCACAAAATCCATAGTGATATGTTCCCATTTCTACTCTGAAATTTCCAAAGGTCGCAACAATCTTCCAGGCTTACAGTGTTGCACTTGCACTTGCTGGCACATCAAGCGCTTAGCTACGTGCTTAGCGATATCTACCTTCATACCATTCCACCAATAATACTGTTTCAGATTTTGATACGTTTTCGTACTCCTCGGATGGATACTATAACTACTATAATGCGCTTCTGATAAAATCTCCTCCTTAAGTTCCGCATCGTCAGGCACATAGAATCGGCATCGGAACTTCAAGATCCCATCATCAGATACTTAGAAGTCTAATTTCCTCTTAGTAGCATCCATCTCCAGAATCTTTTGAATCTCTTCGTCTGTAGACTGTAAAGCCTTAACCTTAGCCTGAATTTCTGGTTCAATTCTTAACATTGCTAATAGGCTCGAGACTTGACTTACTTCAATCTTAAACTCAGAGTCTCGTACTTTTTCCAACGAGGTCCATTCCTTGACCATCAATTACGCAATGCTTGACTTCCTACTCAATGCATTTGCTACCTGTTTAGCCTTTCCGAGGTGATATAAAATATCACAGTTGTAATCCTTCAACAATTCAATCCAATGACGCTGCCTCATATTTAATTCCTTTTGAGAAAATAAATACTTGAGGCTCTGATAGTCGGTAGAAATTTGAAATTTCTCTCTGCATAGATAATATCGCCAAATCTTTAGGGCAAACACTATTGCGGCTAATTCCAAGTCATGCGTCGGATAGTTCAACTCATGCGGTATTAACTGTCTTGATGCATAAGCCACTACTCGTCCATTTTGCATGAGTACACACCCCAATCCTTTCAACGACGCGTCGCTATAAATTTCGTATCCTCCTAGTCCTAATGGAATAATCAACACCAGTGCCGTCATCATTCTATGCTTTAATCCCTGAAAACTCCTTTCACATTTGTCGGTCCATTCAAACCTTGTTTCCTTTTCTAACAAATATGTCAGCGGTGTTGCTATTGCCGAAAACTATTCCACGAAGCATCGGTAATATCTAGCTAAACCTAAAAAGCTTCGAACTTCTGTCACTGACATTGGCCTTGACCGTTTCATAATAGCCTTAATCTTCGTTGGATCTACTGAGATTTCTTCTCCAGATATCACATGTCCAAGAAATGCTACTCGATTGAGCCAGAATTCGCACTTGCTAAACTTAACGTATAGGCGTGTTCTTTCAAGGTCTGTAAAACCTTTCTCATATGAAACTCATGCTCCTCTGGGCTCCTTGAGTACACCAATATGTCTTATATGAAAACTATGACGAATTGGTCTAAAAACTCCTAGAACACTCAATTCATTAAGTCCAAAAATGCAGCTGGGGCATTTGTCATTCCAAACGGTATTACTGTAAACTCATAATGCCCATATCTCGTCCTGAATGCCGTTTTAAGTATATCTTCCTTTCTAATCCTCAATTGATAGTATCCCGTTCTCATATCAATCTTAGAAAATACCGAAGCCCCTTGCAATTGATCAAACAGATCATCTATCCTTGGCAGAGGATACTTATTCTTGATTGTCACTTAGTTTAACTACCAATAATCAATACACAACCTCAACGACCAATCCATCTTTCTCACAAATAAGATCAGCACTCCCTATAGAGACGCACTTGGACTAATGAATCATTTATCCAATAACTCTTGCATTTGCACATTTAACTCTTTTAACTCCGACAACGACATTCTATAAGGTGCCTTCGAAATTGGCTCAGTCTCAGGTGCCAACTCGATAACAAACCCTACTTCTCTTTCCGGTGGCAATCTCGGCAATTCCTGAGGAAAGATATCGGGATAACCGCGCACCACGGCTATGTCCTCTAGCCTCGGCTTCTCAGCTATCGAATCAATCACAGCCACTAGAAATCCTTGACACCGTTCATCCAACAACTTAGTCATTTCTAGCGACGAAATCTAGGGAATTGAGGTTCCTTCTCTATTTCCTACAAATTCGAATCTAGGATGTCCAACGGGATTAAATTGGACCACCCTGTTACTGTATTCCATTACCGCCCTCTATTTACTCAGCCAATCCATGCCTACTATCACATTAAAGTCATACATTGCTAGAATTGCTAAATCAATTCTCTCTTCCCTATCACCAATTACAATCTTGCAATCCAGGCACCCCAACGAAATGAAAATCTTATCATTCAACTGGATGGTAACACACAACAAAGCATCAAGCAATTGTGGCTCCATAGCGGTCAATCTAACAAATTGATCAAACACGAACAAATGTGACGCATCCGAATCGAATAAAACATATGCAGCATGATCACAGAGAGAGACCGTACCTGTGACCACACCCGACGCATTCTCCGCTTCCCTTCTAGCCATTGCATATACTCATCCTTGGGCCGGTGGCCTACTCTGGTTCGTTTGTAAGGGCGGTCCAACTTGATTTCCCCTTCCCTTCTAGCTTGTCTGTTATTGGGACAGTTCCTCGCTTGATGGCCCACTCCGCCACATTTATACATATAATGCTCCTACTTGGACAAAGTCCGATCCCATGTCTTCCACCACACGACGGGCACACCGCACCTTGATATCAGTTTGGCTTTCCAATGTTCCTCTTCATTGAAGGGATAAAACGTTGATTCCTTGACATATGTCTCTTCCCGAGATTCCGATTGTCCCTAGCCGAAATGTACCTCAACCCAGAAGCAGCGACTCTATCCGCTAGGTCACGCTCAATCGCTTGAGCCCGCTCATAGATCTCGTTATAATTCCTCAGATTCAGAGAAATCATCTAGCTGTGAAGGTCCGGTTTCAAACCATCTCAAAACCTTCGAGCTCTATCTAATGGGTCCTCCACCATCCTCAGGGTAAACTTAGCTAACCAAGTGAACTCAGCCTCATACTGATCCATTGTTTTCTGCCCCTGATGAAGCCTTATGTACTCCACCAACTTCTGTTCCCAGACATTCTCAAAGAAATACTTACCATTAAAAGTTTCTACAAACATCGCCCAAGTCTGGGCGATACCAGCCGAGAATACTCTTTCTCTTGTGGCTTTTCACCAATTACTTGCATTTTCTTGTAACTGATAAACTGTCAATGTCACTTTCTCCTCATCGGTACGCCCCAATACCTTAAAGGCTTTTTCTAACTCTTCAATCCAAAGCGATGCAGCCTCAAGATCGTCTCTACCATCATATTTATGGGGCTTTAACTTCAAAAACTGCTCGACTAGCTGATGCAATAGTTGATTCGCATTCACTTGCCCATGTCTTTTATTTCTATTATTACCATTAATGGCAACGGCTGCTGCAGCCTCTACAGTCTGGGCAATAGTGGCATCTTGCTCTTGAGTTTGTCTGCCCATCAAAGTCCCAACCTCCTCGAGAGCCCTTAAAATCCCATCAACTTTGGGGTCCACTGCAACTCCAATATCAACCCTGGGTTCTCTACAAGTCTAGCATCAACTCCGAGGTTCTCTATAGCTCTAGCTCAAGCACCACCTTAACCTCTTACTCTTCTTCATGTACCCTTTCGAGCACCTCTTCCTTAGCTGCTCATTTCCACACTTCTATCACTCTCCTACCTGCTATAATTCCATACAAGAATTAGAGACCTAGGCCAACTAAACCAATCTAGTCCTAGGCAGTGAATTAACACAATAATTCACTTAGCAAGGAATCTACCATCACAACACAAATCACAATCAATGAGGTTCGAGCATATACCTCAAGTCCAGACGCACCTGCACTCTAATCATTAAAACACTCAAATCAATCAATAATCACAACAGACAGTCTAGAATACGCGTAGCACTAGGCACATCTATGGCTCACTAAGGTCTCCCTAGCCAACTACAACTACCCTGGGATCTCCACTCCTTATCACTTCAGGCTTCGACCAACTTAGATCGAGCTGTCATTACTCTAATACCAATTCAAACTAGAATGTCACATCCTGAACCCCATCGAGCACGTGACATCCCTCTAGCTCAGTCGGATGAGTGCGACGCCCTAGGAAACATCGCCGACCGAATGATCTCATCAGAGTTGATTCATGGCGGAAATAATCATTATATCCCGGAAAATAAATATTGGAGAACCAAGGAGAAACAATTTACCAAACCACCGAACATAATATTACACTTCCAAAAAAACATTTACAATATCAACCATTAAAATCACAAAATATAATTTACATGCACGCCGAATTCTAAACTATATACTATCGATATCAAAAAGGATCAACAGCCTACTAGGTCAGCACTACACCAAATATGGGTCATGACTGACTCCTAAAACTAATCCCTACACCCTCTGAATGGCTTCCACTAAGACTCGCTCTCCTCATCGTCCTCATCTAAATCCTCCGCAGAATCCTCATCCGACTCATGCTCATCCATGGACTCTGAATCAGCCTCGATCTCTATAGGGTTATCATCACCCCCCCGGACTCAATGTAGACCTCGATCTGCTCCTGTTCAACCAACTCCTCTCTATCCTCCTCTAGCACGGCTACTGGCTCGACCTCATCCTCCTCTCCAGAGACCTCCTCCTACTCATCCTCCTCCTCAGGGACCTCCTCATGCTCATCCTCTTCCTTAGGCTTTACCTCGGGTATCACATCTAGATCTATGTCCATCGGATCATACCCTGCTTGGGACTCTCCCGGCTCAGGCTCAGGTACTACTATTGTCGGCTTCGGTGCTGTAGGGGAGTGTTGGTGCCCTGACTAAACTAGACTAGCCTCCAAACTAGTCATCTCACCTTCGGGATGGGGTATGGCAGACGGATCCTAGTCCCCTACTCCATCGAATGGCACGTCAAATCCTCGAACGGGTCCGAACTCATCTACCTCGTCTCGGAATATCTAGACCATATATGTATGAGCCTACTAAAGAGGTAGCCCTATATCTACCCACACTACGGAAGTGTGCTTAACCCAGGTCATATTCTCGTCTATTGGATATTCTACAATATCATGATCAGCGTGCATAACAATCCCAAAACGCTATGGCGACAGCGGCGACAAATTCATGGCTCAGGCAGCGGCTCTGAAATGGTTTGATGGAAACAACCATGAGACACTTCTCAATAAGTTCATGACCCAAACCCCAACTAGGCTACCACATACTTCAGACAAGTTCAAACGCGCAAACAACAATGCACACAACATCCACACAGTCACACATACCTAAACTCTTGGCAAACCCATCCTGGACATTAGTGCTCAATCACCATATTCAAACCTCACACACATATTACAATCCATTCTCATTCGCAAAAACACATCGATCACATCACATCCGTTCACGCACCACCACATCATTTTCATTAAACTTGCCATCGCGACCCGTGTAAACACGCCTCAAGTCCTATCTCACATTCACTTGCCACATCGTGCCATCTCATGCTCAATTACTTTCCTCTGCCCATGTAAACACGCCTCAGGCTTATCCGATTGTGACCCCCGTAAACATGCCTCAGGCCTGATCCCATTCACGCTTTCTTTCCTCAGTCAGCGCCAAATACGACAAGCCTACGTGATTGAAATCTGAGCTTAAAATGCCTCGGTCCAATCCTGTATAAACACGTCTCAGGGATTTAGTGATCATACGAACATATTCACATGCCATTCATTTTATCTACACCCTGCGTAAACACGCCTCAAGGCCTTTTAGTGATCACACGCACATCGTACGCTACAAATCTCACACGTACACATTCTCGAGCATTAATTAAAGACACCAATCACATCCAAATATACAGTCAACACACAAATTAGCACTTTTCACCCCCAAAACTACGGCATCTCACTTTCGGCCCTTCACGACACTTTCACAAAATTACGAGCCGGATCTAATTATCCACTCTCCAGTATAAATAGAATTTTTCAGCACTTAAATCAGCAATTTCCAACACTCAATCGGTCTCTAAAAATCTGCCAAATCATCTCAATCCCGCCTCTAAGGCCCGATAATCAATTCAGCCCTTAAACTACACTAAATTGCGTCTAAACAGGTTCGATAATACCCAATATACTAGGCGAGGGTTAGATCGCGACTTATCCGAACTCTAGACTAACTCGGCTCGAGCGAAAAGGGATGGTAGTCGGCGGCCACGTGGCAGTGAGCGGCAACGGCGAGCGACTTGTCAACGGCGAGTGGCTTGGCTTGGGGCCGGCTTGCTCCTCATGGCCACGGTAAGAGAGAGAGGGTGAGGGTGAGCCGAGAAGGAGAAGGGAATGGCAGCGAGACGGTGTGGTGCGGCGGACGGGCAGCCAGAGTGGCGGCAATAGGTGGTAGCGCGGCCAAGGGAGGGGAGAGAGATCTCTCAGTGGGGGGTTTGTCGTGAGGGTGAGGGAAGAGAAAATAAGGAGAGTGAGAGAAGACTTGGTCTCAAAATACCAATAATTGAGCCCCTAAGAGTAAAAAGACCATCTTGCCCCTTTCTCACAATCCAAATTAACGGTCAAGATTCGATCTTATCCTAAGATCGACAGCCGAGATCGATTGTTTTCCAAAAATATCCAAGAGCTATTTGGGAATTTCATAAAATTCCAAGGGCAAAATTGTCCAATCCAAAAGTTAGGGCAAAACGACCAAAATGCCCTTCCCCTTTAATACTTAGCCTTAACAAACCTCCAGGGGTAAAACAGTCATTTTCCATCCTTCGCCGAAATTCAGTTTTTTTGAAGAATTCGGGAAAATCCAAGGATGAACATTCTAATAACAACGTCGTTCTAATATCCTGTTGTGACATTCAAAATTTTCTATACTCATTTTTGTATATTATTAATAACTGAATTTTATAAAATGTAACTCGAGCACATCTCTGGCTAATGGGTGGCCTTTGGGGAAATTCACGTATTTGACCCGTGAGTGATATTAAATCAAGTCACGTGCAAATTCATTCGGATTGTGACGACCTCGGTTGTCATATAATCGCGAGGATCGATCGCTAGTTCCGACGGACACGATCGTTCAATATAGGTTATGGATCATTCGCCAACTCACCTCATGATCAAATGGAATTACCCGTGATCCACTCATATGATAGTGACGAATCGACCCATAACTATCCTAAGATCGGCTTATATTGGCTCAAAATGTTACCTCGACGATTCTATGGTCGCAAGTCAGCTCACGATCAAATTTCTCTAATCGTACGAATTTAAATCCCTAATTAGCATTTCCCTAATGGTTAGTATCCCAAGAATGATCAGTTCTGAACGAGACCTAACTATAAGTACGTTTATAAATCCATTCATTTCATAAATCCCAACTGGGCAAATTTTCAGAATGTCACATAACAACCCAACAAGCCCACACAAACTAATCATTTCGTGTAGTGCACAGTTCGTCAACAATAATCATCCTTTCTCAATACCACATAATTCACGGTTTCCCACTTTAGTAGGACATATCGTAAGTCGCATTTGCGGTCTCATTCACTAGAGCACCGCCTTGACTAATCATGAGCAACACATCCCACAACACATGGCTAATCACATCAAGGTCTAGCATGACTCATTGGAAAGATTAGAGTTTATACATTTCATCTCCAGAAGACATCAAATTGAGATTCCAGCAATTTCATATGGAAAATAGTAAGTTTTTATAAATTGGTAAAACTGGGCAGCCTTGCACCAATTTTAAAATCAGACTTAAATAAATAGTGAATGAACTTTAAAAATTCTAAATTTTGGATATGTCACCGAAGATACCTTGATAAACATTTTTCATGAAGGATTCAAAGTCTAATTATTTCTTTAAATGCCTCATTCGGGAGCTTAAAGTCAGACTAAAAAAACTGTTCATCCGGACAGAATCCTTGCCTATCAAAGAGTTCATTTCAGTATCCAAATCCTCTCCAAAAATTCTAAAATTTAAATATGTTGTAGAGAAAGACATCCTCAAAAACTTTTGTGAGGGAAGTTTGTTCAGAATTATTCTAGAAAAGTTTATAAAAATTCAAGAATGTGGAAAGGTCACTGAAACAGAGCACCCGAGCAGTCAAGCACAGGTTAGAGATTTGGCGTTCGTGCTACCCAAAACAACTCCAAAAATTCTGAAATTAAAATATGTTATACTTCCAGATGTTTTGAACAACTTTCATGAAGGAAGTCTTGCAAAATTCTAAACACAAAATATTTACAAAATTGGAAAGCAGTAAAGGTCCAATAGTCACCGAATCTGGAAATCACAACTCAAGTTCAAGAATAACTCGTGACTTGATCTGCACGAATTTGGTGTTTAAAAACACCCAAACCAGCAGCTAATTTCCATCACCACCATTCATTTCCATCAATATCCTAAACCCACGCCAACATGCAACCCATTCCGATCTATTATAGGGAGGCAAAATTTCACTTGCCTCAACAGTTGAGCACGACGCGGTTTGTCCCAAAAAGGAGAGAAAGGACTCGCAGCGGCTTCTTGAAGTGTTCTGGCGCACCTCGAGCTCACGGATGAGGAGAAGTTACTGGCGTCGAGAAGGAAAAATGGTCGGCTAAACAAAAGGAAGATGAAGGAGAAAGAGTAGTCGGCAAGAGTGGAGAGGAAATCTAGATATATTTTTGTTTTTTTTTTCCTTCTTTTCCCTCTTTTATTTGCTGCAGCACGGTTGAGAGTTTTGAGGCGCCACATGTCCTCCTTGATGTCTTACTTGGCTTGATCTCCTTCGCCAATTGATAGAAGAAAAGCAGAAGTTGCTGACTGAAGAAAAAAATGGGCAGCTGGCGGTGGTGATGCAAGGGGAAGAGCAGCTAGTGTTGGAGGCGTAAGAGGGAGGGACATCTGGCAAAAACATGCGATGGCAAGAAGGAAGAAGGAAGTGGAAATGTCAGTCAACGGTGGAAAGGTGCTGGTGTGGTGATGGAAGACAGAAGATATTAACATTCATGAATCCGGCACAAATGGGAAATGATGTGCATGATTTCGGCGAAAATAAAATAGCAGCGGGAATTCGGTGCAGTGAAATATGTAACAAGAATTTATAAAGTGAACGGAAGACATCGTGAGGTCAGAATGGTTAGTTCGTAAGACGACATTGCGGACAAAAAGTTAGGTAGTTGAAGAAGGATATTGCCGGGGTTGCTATGGTGATGCTACGGTACTTTCGTAATAACATCTGTGTCTTCCAAAATTGGCACTTCCATAACTCATCGTCGATTATTTAAATTCCCACGTAATGTTCTTGTACGTACGCTCATTAAACTAACAAACAAAATTTTTGGAATGTCCTAAGGAAAACACCGTCATAAATCCTTTAGGGTTCCACCAGGGTGCATTCATTCTACGCCATGATGCATTCATACCAAGGGTCAACGTCGTCTTTGCCCAAACCCTTAAATATTCTCTCAAGAAATCCTCTACAAGTTTCTTATAATCCAAAATAATGTTGATTTCTCAAAGACCATTCAACACTTCTCGCCATTCCATTGGAAGAGTGGTTATTACGGCTTTAACCTTCTAAAAATTTGGCATAAGGTAATCATTTCAAATGATATCTTGTATCATCTTGTTGACCTTAATAACGTGCGTCATCATGGCAACACAACTGTTCTATCAATAATGGCTAACTCATTTCTTAACCTTGAGAGTCTCAACTTTTGGTCATCTGTTCTTGGGAATAGACAAGAGCGTATCCTATGTACCATTGTTCTTGAACAAATGCCAAACAATAAATGATTACTCATAACCCATGATACAGCAAAATACGGAACACTTATTTGTATACACTTGTGCCAAAAATTGTATTTCCAAAAATACAAAAGAAAATAGCACAAAAACCAAAAATACTCATATTATAAGGTATCATTATGCATTTTCACATCCTTACAAGCATCAAACATGTAATATGAATATATCATAATATAGAGCAAGCCATTACGGACATGCCAGTATAAAGGACGCTTCGATTGAAGCTCTCACCTTTTTTTTTTTCTGGGTCAATCAATGGTCAACGGTCGGTCAATGGCGAGTCAACCGGGTCAAATCGGTCAACTGGGTCATTGGGTCAAGTAACGGGTCAACTGGGTTGAATCAGCCCGACTGGTGACTTGCGTGGCTAACGTTAGCTTGACATCAGCCACCCTGCATGCGGTTGATGCGCATGCAAACCGCGCAAGAAGGCATTGTTCCAGTGCGTGGCGGCGTGTGAGGCGAGGCCACCCCTCACAGCTGTGCATGGGGGCACATGTGGTCTCCCCCAGCGACGTGTCAACCCTTGTTTTACTCATCTCGACGAGTGCTACCATACCGTGTATTAAAAAGTGATTGTTGATGGGCGGAACTCCGAGAAGCGATCCCAAATAGTATGATCGGGTGTCGTTTTTGTACCAAAGCGGCAATTAGAACCAGTTCACAATTTCCAACCAGTCTTTGTTGATGAACAAGCAAAAAGTACATATGAAGAGTGAACAATGCATACGAAAATGGGTCTATCACACTAATTTCTATTGCAAACAACATACGATCAAGAAACAAGAACAAGACATTCCTCTTATACCAATGTTGGAAACATTGATTCCAAATACCCTACACGAAAAAATGCAAAAAATGTCTTTAAGAATACTTAAAAGGTACATCACGCAACGGAACATACCTTGATTTCCACATAAATGCACGTTTGCAACTTCCAAAGAGTTCCGGTTTCTATTCTTTGAGCGTAGAAGAGAACGACTAAGAGTGAGAGTTAGACAAACCCTTTTCCTTTCTGTTTTTCTTTTTGTTCATGTATGTCACCTTTTTCTTATTTCTTCTTATTCTAGTAGAAGAAAAGGACGTAACTTCCCTTTTGGATGTTGCATCCCACTCAAATAAAAGTAACCGCCTTTTGCAATTACTTTTGTTGAATATGGGCTTATTTGCCTAATAAAGGCGGCCCATAAACTGTCACAACCCAATTCAGCTTAATCCTTTTCAACTTCTAGTTGCATTTTCCTTCCCCTTAGTCATCTCTATTTTGCGTTAGCTTTCCGTTCTTTATTGTTTTAGTCCAAAAAAATGGCTTTTAAAATGATACAAGAATCTTTCATTTATAGGCAACACTTTTGGGAAGTGAAGTCCTTTTATTTTTCCTGTTTTAGGTGCATCTGAAGCTTGTTGATGTCGCCATAATGCATGTTTTCATTCAAGGACATTGTTATTTTGGCATAATGTTGACACCTCAATTTGACTTTTAGTCTCGTCCTTTATTAGATAAGAAAATTAAGGATTGAACTCAAACTCCTTAACAAGAATATCGATACCGTATAAGTATTTTTTATTGCATTTCTCTTATTGAGTTTTATGACCAATATGGAAATTACCATGAAATTACAATTGAGAAGAATAAAAACACAAGCAAATATACGTAGAAAACCCTTGCTGTAAAAACCACCGGGAGAGAAGAAGCAAAATTCTTTATGGAAATTCAAGAATTACAATAAGTGGTTCAAAAACTCTTAAGACTCTTTATGTCTCTACTTAAAACCTAATTACTTGAGAAAAATAATGTGTTATGCCCATTGTCTCTACTAAACCTCGATTTTTCTTCTCAAGTCGAGTCGCAACAAATTTCAATTCGGGTAAGCCTAATACCCTAAAAAACTTGCTACTTCGGCTTTTGTTTCATAAAAACCTCCAACTGTAGGTTCTGTCCCAATTCTACCTAAAATTTTTTTAGTCTCATGAAAACCCCCAAACTTTAAGTCATGTCCCAATTCTACCCTAAACTTTTTTTGTTTCATAAAAAATCCTCAACTTTAGGTCTAGTACCAATTTTACCCTAAATTTTGTTTGTCTCATAAAAATATCCTGGCTTTAGGTTCAATTTCAATTTCATACTAATCTTTTTGTCTCGTAAAAGATGACCAAGTTTTACTTGAGTCCCAAATCTACTTTCCATTAACCCTTCGTCAAAATTGCTCTGAAGGATTTTACGCTCGTTAATCTCTCATGTTTGGGAATACTCCATCCCCAGCGGTAGGAGAGCTCATGCTTGAACAGCACATGCTTTGGAGTTTTATATTTCTCAGTTGTCAAGGAGAAATTTTGGACAGAGGGTTAATGGGGCCGATTTGTGACTCAAGTAAAAGTTTGTGATTTTTTATGAGATTATAAAAATTTTAGGGTAAAATTGGGACAAAACCTAAAGTTGGGGATTTTTTACAGTACAAAACAAAAGTTTACAGTAAAATTGAGATATGATCTAAAGCTGAGGGTTTTTATGGGTCAAAAGAAGTTTATGGTAAAATTGAGATTTAACTTAAAGCTAGAGATTTTTTATAAGACAAAAGATACAATTGTAATTAAAGCTAAAGTTGGAGGTTTTTAGGGTATGAGGTAATTCAGGTATCAAATGTAAACCTTGTTGTCGATGATATGGATAAAAAGATGGGCTAGAGTCCAAGATAGGCCCAAAAGAAAATCCATGGAATCCAACCCCACGATAAACTTTGAACTTAAGGATATCATTTCTAATAGCTTTTGGTGACTACAAAAGTTTAGTTTAAGCTAAGACACTCGGCAAAGATATAGCATATATGTCAAATGGATTAAATAATTAGAAGCCTGTCCGAGAGATTCATAAAATACATTATCACTAATTGGGTTTTAAGGAAAGCTTGAAATGTAAATTAGATAGACAAGGATAGAGACTCTTCAAACATTGGTGATGTAGATAGTAGAGCACCAATTATAACCATGGACTGAAAATAACAAGTTTCAATTGGGGAAAAACAACTTCCCTTGTGGCAAGAAGGAATCACTCTCCCTAAACCACCAAAAAAATAAAAACTAACCATTTTCCTTAAAAAATAATTTCATTTATTAAGAAACTTTTTGTAAAACAAATGTCTTAAGGTATGTTTGTTTCGGGAAAAACTTCATTATAAAAAAAATGCTTTCGGAGTTTGTTTAGAGGAATCATTCCATTTCCAACAAGAGAATCTCATATAAGATTGGGAGATTTCACTAATTCTATCGTGTCCAAATTACAGAAGCCACTACCTGTCTAGCAAATGCAATTTCTGATCACACACCCAATGCTTGCATTTTAATAGATAAGAATCATAGAGCTTGGTGGGACTGTCCACCTTTATTGACACATGATGCAATGGATGTTCATCAGCCCACTCAATCTCATTGCTTCAAAATTGTGGGTTCATGAACACCCGGTGTAGGAAGTGAAAGCCACAATGTCAGGGTCTTGCTCAAAAAGAACTTTCTCCTCTTGGCTTATTATGATCCACGCATCGATTCCACCCTCAGATTTACTACCAATGAGAAAAACCATTCGGACAGGAATGCGCGTGTTGCTAACCAAGTCCGGCTTCCCCCACCCAAAATTGATGTCACAGAATTTGAATCCACACCAGCTTGAAATGGCCACCACATTCTCTTCAGCACTGTGAGCCCATTCCTTGGATTCTCTTATAGAATTCTTCACCATGTTCATGAGTGATTCTCCATTTGCCATCGCCGCATACCTTGTCTTGGCACTCGCAAAGGTGTCGTGGATCACCTTCACAAATGCCTTGAGATTTAAGTCATTCCAATCCATTGTATGTTGGCCAACAACCATGGCATAGAAGTTACCGAACGCATTTGTCGGTATCGGTAGATTGAATCTCCTGCACAAGTTCATTGACTAGCAAACCATAAAGGGCCTTAGGCGGCCGTGTTTTGCTCAATCCATGGTTCATCTTACAAAAAAGTGCGCACACTACCTCCACTCTCGAAATCCACCCATGTTTAGCCGCAACTAAATTTTAGTCTTGATAGGGGCGCACCACTTAACAAGAACTGATTCATCGTAAAATTTACTCCACCATGGTGTAGAGGCTAACAAGTGACTACCGACCCCTTCACTGAAAATAAAAAGGACAGCTCGAAATACAGCTAGGCTAGTTCGTTGATTCCACTACAGCACACGGTAGACCATGAATTCCTGAATGTCGCCATGGTGCACATGTCGCCTAACTTGTGACAAGAGTGCAGGCTGATCACAAGTCCCCCGCACTCGAATTCCATCACTTGAATCACGGCTAGGGGATAGCTGCCTAGTCCCTACGCGAACTCGGACAAATAGCTGAGCAGGTCCTCGTGGAAGTCTCCTCGAGGAGCTGATTGAGCTGGCCATTCACATTCGCGTGCACAAATTCTACTCCTTGGTCGTTATAGTCAATAAAGAGCCCATCCTCCACAAACCGATCGACTAATGGGTAGAAGATCACTGGATTTCCTAAAGCGACCCCTCCAAAAGGTGAAGCCTTTGGAAAGTATCATCTTCATGGTTTTCACCATCGGCCCAGTAGTAGAAAAGGAAACCGGCATAAACTGGATGCTGAATCTCATCTATGCATGAAATGTTTTGCTTTCGACAGTGGTGCGGCATGAGCTGATGACTTAATCAGTTTCTTGCTTTGCACTTCGACCTTCATACTTGAATCTCTTCCAATCACTTAATGTTCCCCAACAAATTGGAATTTCCTTTTTTAGTGCACTCAAACCTAGTCGGTGAAGATTTGTTGATGCAGGAGCATCCTATATCGTGGACCATTCCCAATTGGTTCCATCGATGAGCCTGGTACGCTCAATGATCATCCAAGCCAAAACTGATTTTGGTTATGATATGCTTCGATGGGACAAAGAATGAAGTTGTCAATAAGGAAACTATCAACCAAGCTATCAATTGAAGGAGTTGTCAATTCTTCTTTAACTGTTCAGATATTCAATATCTTTTTGACAAGATCAGTAGCTAATTGTCACGACCTAAAAAATTTTTCATTTTTTTCGGGCTAATGGATTGTTAAAATAAAACTTAACTCGGGCCCTCCCAAGCTCTATCAATTCGCAACTTAGGGTTTAAGTTCTTAATTTGCAAATGTTTTCATGCTTGGAGTCGCCACTAATCAATTTATGGTAGGTTGATTAGAAACCTAAATAAAATATAGGGAGATATGTTTTATTCCTACGAACTAGAGATTCTAAGCCCGGGGACTTGATTACGCTAGATCTAATCTAACGCCCTTTCGATACATTTTCTTTTCAAAAAACGTTTAGGCAGGCAGGTTGGATTCATTTCAACTTAGTCACTAACATGTGAGGTGTTCATGCGGCTGCGCAAACCATCAATTTAACTCCCAGGAAAGCATTAAATAAATTGCAAGCTTAGGAGAATTACTTACCTCGAAGCAACGTAAGCATATGCATTGTTAGTTAGAAAATCACATCAATAACCCTAATATGATTTCTAATTAACAAGCGATTCATTCAATTTCTTTTTTTGGATTTTCATTTATTTAAATGAAATCTAACCTACATGCAATGACGTGCAAAAATGACATGCGATTAATACAACCTAGCATGCAAACTATATACTATGCGACGACATGACCTAATTCTAATGACGAGCAAATGATTTATTTTTGGTATTTTCTAATGAAATTCGGAATAATGAAAATGCCTAAATTAAGAATGCAATCTATCCTAAGGAAAATGATTTATTTTATCCTAAAACAACTCTTTTTGGTTTTTTTTTTCATGAAAATTCGGAATTAAAAAATAACCTAAATAATATAATAAGATTAGAATATTGCTTAATTTAAACTAGGAAATAGATCATTTCAAGTCCTAATTTAAATTAAATAATTACTCTATCTTCTAGATGTATTTAGAATTCCCTAAACATGCAAAATTCTAATTCAGATCCTAACTGATATTTTTTGAATTTTCTGTTTAAAGGAAAGCAAATAATAAAAAAAGACAAGTATAGCAACCACATTCAAATCGTCCACGCGATCCGCCAAATTTGTTTCAAACTCGGATTAGGCACAAAAATCGAACTATCGGTCATATCTATAGGGTTATAGATATTGACGGAAAGTTGATGGTTTAAATTTGGAAAGCAGATAAAAATCATTATCGTATCCAAGTGATTATGGATAGGATAATAATTTTCCGTATCGCCGCGTATCGTACCTTAGGGATAAGGTCAGATAGTCGTCCAAATACGTTGCTAAATTAGGAAATTTTCCTAATTTTGAATATTTTCAAATATTTCGGATATATCGAACATTATCCTAAGATATCTAAATATCCACATGATATTCATGAAATATTCAAAACATGCAAATTAGGAAATTAAATATTCTGAAAAATATAGGATAATGTTCAATTACCTAATTTGCAGATAATCTCCAAATTTAAACCGATCGGGATCAAGTCAACGGATTGGGATCGGGACCACCAGCGACGAGCGACGGCGACGGCGACGTCGAGACGGCACTCACGCGCGATATCGACGCAGCGTCTCCGGGAACGGCGGCGTCGATGACAACGGCAGTGTGGGCGTCGAAGACGACTGAACAGCAACTTGGCAGGGGCTCACAGCGATGCACGAACGGCTCCAGGTGATGTGGTACTGATCTTGCAATGGACGAAGTGCTTGTTGTGGCCTCACTGACGTGCACTGCCTGCAGCTTCTGTTGATTGGCCACTGGACAGGGAAGAGTCTTCAGCTTGGTGAGGGAAAGCGGCTGAACGAAGACGTCTTCATGCACGCTGCATGGGGAATCTTCAAAGCTATAACTGTTGCTTCGTGGACCAACAGGATGGAGAGGAGGCGTTGACAAGCTCCTCGGTTGACTGGAGAAGACGTGGCTGGTGCATGGAGAAGCAGCAACAGCAGCGACAGCCTCTCGGGACAGGCTGTTTAGCAAGGCAAAGCAGCGATGATGGTCCTTCAATGGCTATGACTTGCGAACAGGGTGGGGGCGATGGTGGCTGACCGGGATGGTGTCAGTGGTCCTCCAATGCGGCGGTGGTGCGCGATGGGAGGCGCAACCACGGGTGGTGGTGTTGCCGGCCTCCCTTCTCTCTCTTTCTCTCACTCTCGCACTTGAGCTCTCAAAATCAGATCTGAAAATTTGCTCCCCTCTCCCAAATTCTGACCTAATGATGTATATATAACACTAATCTAGGTCAATTAGATGAGCTCTATAGTCATAATGGGCTTAGGCTTAGGTTTAGGCTCTAATTTAATTTAAATGGGCTGAATTAACTTGGGCTTTTTATTTAATTAAGCACAATGGGCTGAATTAAGCTCAAATTAAAACAACCGAACCCGTTTGACTTGTAATTCCCGGCCCTTGCATTCCAAGCGAGTCGAGTCTCGTTCGATGAAATTTAAGCTCATTTGCTACCGCCAATTCGATTCAAAAAATGCAATTAAATTAAATGAACCTAAACTATATGTTATGCAATTTAAATATTTTTGTTTAGGGATTAAAAATTAATCCCTAATTTTCTATGCAAATTATAACTAAATGATTAGTAAAATTTAAGTGTCAACAGCTGGCAGTGAGCTCGCAGAGGTTGCATTCAAAGACTAAATGATACCTAAATTTCAACTATGCAAATGCAGTGAATGTTGTTTTTGTCGGGATTATGAATCCCATTTTTGGAATGCAATAAGAAATGATGCATGTTGACATGAATAGAAAACATACCTGGAATTACTTACCTGACAGAAGCAAGATAATGCAATTCGAGGCATGACTCCGACTTTGTATGTTGTTTGGCAAATGTTTGAGCTCAGTCCCATAAGTATTGCCTGATAAACTGTTGATGAACCTCGGTGATCTACAATTAAGTCAAAACACACGAAGAAAGCTCGACGTATCCAACCATCATCTGGATTCGTGAGAGCAGTTTTATAGCAAAAAATGTAAAAACGTTCCGACCTTTACAAAATACCTATACATCTCCATCGGTATTTGTAAAGATTTGGCCACTTCACTTATACCTACTCATAAGTGAACTGCGGGGGGAACTTTTGAAATCAAGAGGATATTCCGACCTTTATGAAATACCTATACATCTCCATAGGTACTCATAAAGATTTGACCGCTTCACTTATATCTGCTTATAAGTGAACTGCGGGGGAACACCTGGAATTGAGAGAATATTCCGACCTTTACAATATACCTATATATCAACATAGATACTTGTAAAGATTTGGCCGCTTTACTTATATCTGCTCATAAGTGAATCGCGGGGGAACATCTGGGATAGAGAGAATATTTAGACCTTCATTAAATACGTATACCTTCTCATACGCATTCATAAAGATTTGGTCGCTTCACCTATATCTGCTCATGGATGAGTAGTAGGGGAATACCTGAGATTAGAGAAATATTCCAACCTTCACAAGATACCTATACGTCTTCATAGGTACTTATAAAGATTTGGCCGCGGTGCCTATACCTGCTCATAGGTGTGTCACGGGGAAATCTTCTCGACATTGTATGAAAATCTGTAATTTGGCGAACAGAAGGCTAGCCCGAGTGTTCAAGGGTTCCTTGACAAAGTACCTGGATATCGTCAGAGGTACCTGAAAAGGCTCAATCAATAGACACCTAAACATCATCAAAGGCATCTAGAGATCGCAACAAAATGATCAAATATGGGACCTAACGATTGCTCGAACAGGTTAAGGATATCTGGATAGTCATAGGCATCCAAGGGATAGAGATATACTTACCTGGCGATATCTCCGACTCTTGAGGGTGTGTCTCCTGCTAGACACGGTTTTAGGCAACATGTAATATGCATTCGCGCACTATCAAGAACACATGTGCTAATGCACTATGATTTCAACTGGTTTTCATGCACGATGGTTTTGTCAAATCGGCATTACAAACTTCGCTGGGGATAAATCATGACAAGACAATCCGAACTCACAAGCGGATATCTTGAAAATGTCAAATGAAGGACTTTCAGTCCGAAAGATCTTTCACTCATTCTCATTGAAAAAGGCTAGTTTATGAGAATCTCTCTATCTCACCATCATCATGTGGACAAGGGTCCGAGTATTCTCGCAAGCGGTACGACCTTACCAATCTGAGAGGTCTTTGTTAGGAATGTAACATGGCTTGGTCAATGGCTCAGCAAAAGGGACTCTTCGAGTCAAGGCTATTGAAAGAAAATACTCCACAATTGTCTCCGGGTTTCAAGTCAAGAACCCTGCAAAATGAGATAGAAATAGACTTGCTCGCACTTCTTCGAGCTAAGCTTATAAACATCTGAATCCTACGTCAGTTCAAGTGCCACAATCTGAAGAGACTTTGTAAGGGACGTAACGTAGGCTAGGTTCACGGATTGAGAAACGAAAGGATATATCGGGCTCAAAACTGTGTATAAGGGTGAGAGTTAGTGATCATCTCGGCATTGCCACAGGTCTTCTTCTTCATCCTTGGACATTGTCATTTCAGTAAATGCTTCATTGGGCTTGAATTCACCACTTCTCTAAATTTGTAGGACTATGACTATCCCACTGGAGATGATTTTAACATATCCCCTTTTTCATTGGGCATCGACCTTGCTTTTACTAGGCACACTGTTTTTTCTTGCCCTTCTTTTTTTTTTTGACTTTTGATACACACTGTTTACAATGCACATATATCGGTCAACCATACTCTGACTAAATGACTCGCCATTTGGGCTCTTAAGGATTTTCGTCTTCTATCGGTGCTCCGAATATACTATGTGGACAGTACCTTGCCCCAGTGTGGGGGATGATCACCAACTGGGTTTAAGAAATGAAATTGTAGGCTCAATTGGGCTTAGCAAAGGATAAAGTGTGTATATGATAGAGAAAGAAATGCTCTTCGTCATCCTAAGGCACTTGAACTTTGTGTGAATTCATCTGAAAAAGCAGCACACGAAGATTGATGCAAGTGAGAGCAAGACAATCTCTATTCATTTATCACCTTATAATGCTGATTTACCTCCAGTTTGCCCCGATATGGGGTGGTTCTTGATAGGGGTAAATTGAAAGAATTTCTCTAAGCATATAGGCTCAAAGTGGTGAAACAATGGATAAACTGTAGTGTTTGGGATAAAGAAATGAAATGCCTCTTGTCATTTCGGTCGCCGTACCTTTTGCGAGATAACTCTTTACCTTGCAGACATTGAATTTTTCCACTCAATTCACTGAGGATTAGTGCATGGGCCTGTGTATAAGATAGGGCTTGCCTTTCATCATCTCGATGTACCTCATTCAACACATTCAATTCATTCTACATGAGTTATCAGATTGTCCAAATAGATTTCCTTTTGGAGTCAATGATGCGGATCAACAAAATAACCATGCAGAATTTAAAGGCAATGCAAACATCTTAACTTGAAATTGATTGATACCATTTATCCATCAGTGAAATGTTTGCAATTCAGAATATAAAACCAAACACTTGAAAACTCTTACTGCAAAATGTTGGATTTTATCAGGGATAATATATCTTCACAGCATCAGAATTAATAGGAGTGGAGAACTCATGACCATCCATTTCTGCAAGAATCAAGGCACCTCCGGGAAGCACATTTTTAACCACATATGGACCGATGTAGTTTTGGGCAAATTTACCCCCAGGAACAGGAAAGACTGGCAACACTTTCCTTAAGACTAGATCATTTACCTCAAAGTGTCTTGGACACACTTTTTGGTTGAAGGATCTAGCTATCCTCTGCTGATAGGTTTGACCGTGACAAATGGCTTTCAATCGCTTCTCGTCAATTAGGTTCAACTGCTCATGCCTTTGTCGCATCCATTCCGCCTCGGACAACTCCATCTGAGATAAAACTCGCAGGGAAGGGATTTCTACTTCGATGGGCAGGACTGCTTCCATGCCATACACCAAGGAAAAAGGCGTTGCCCCAATAGAGGTTCGGATGGAAGTTCGATATGCCATTAGTGCAAATGGCAATCTTTCATGCCAGTCTCGATAGTTTTCAGCCGTTTTGGCTAGAATCTTCTTGATGTTTTTGTTAGCGGCTTCAACTGCTCCATTCATCTGTGGACGATAGGGAGATGAATTCAGGTGTTGGATTTTGAACCCATTGAACAACTGATCTATGAACTTGTTGTTCAAATTTGTCCAATTATCAGTGACAATAGCCTCGGGGACACCATAACGAGCGATTATATCTCGCCTGATGAATCTTACAACATTCTTTGCAGTGACATTTACATAAGAAGCCGCCTCAATCCACTTGGAAAAATAATCAATCGCGACCAAAATAAATCAGTGTCCATTTGATGCATTGGGATTAATTGGGCCAATTACATCGATGCCCCACATTGAAAAGGGCTATGGCTCGGACAACTGATGTAATTCCGTCGGAGGAACATTTATTTTATCCCCATGAACCTGACAGCGATGACATCTTCGAACATGTTGGATGCAGTCACTTTCAAGACTGAGCCAATAATAACCCAACCTCATGATCTTCTTAGCTAACATGTGACCATTCATGTGTGGACCACATATCCCCTCGTGTACTTTTTGCATGATTCTAGTAGCTTCAGCTGCGTTTACACACCTTAGCAGGATTGAATTATAAGATCTTTTGTACAGCTTTTCACCACTGACAAAGAATTTTGAAGCTATTTTCATTATGTACTTCTTGTCGGCCGGAGTGCTGCCCTCAGGAAATTCTTGTCTCTAGATGTAACTCATGATATCGTAATACCACGGCTTTTCATCAGGTTCTCCGGTCACAACCATACAGTAGGCCGGTTTTGTTAGAACTTCGATCTTCAAGGGTTCTACCTCTATTCCACCAGTCACTTGAAGCATGGATGATAACGTAGCCAGAGCATCCGCAAACTGATTATGGGACCTCGACAAGTACTCAAAGGAGATATCTTCAAATTCCTCTATGATTTCTTCGAGATATTCATGGTATGGCACTAGTTTGGTGTCTCTTGTCTTCCACTCTCCTACAGTTTGGAGAATAATCAGAGCGGAATCACCAAACACTTTTAACTTGGTTATCCCCATTTCCACTTGGACTTGGAGTCCGAGAATACAAGCTTCATACTCAGCTATGTTGTTGGTACATGGGAACACCAACTTTGCTACTACTGGATAATGTTGCCCATCTGGAGATATTAAAACCGCTCCAGTGCCAGAACCAAACAAGTTTACGGCTCCATCGAAAAACATGGTCAATGTGTCTTCCTTTATTACCAAAATGTGATCTTCCAGTGAATATCTATCATCATCTGAGATTCTAGGATTTTCAGCTAACATATTAGCAATTACTTGGCCTTTAACTGATTTCTGTGGCATTGTCTGGATATCAAACTCTGAAATTAAAATCTGTCATTTGGCTAACTTCCCTACCAAAGCCGGTTGATCAAATAAATACTTGATAGGATCATTCATAGTCACAAGCAAAGTCTAGTGATGCAGTGTATATTGTCGCAGCCTATGGAGCACCCATACTAGTGCAGCGCAAGTCTTCTCGGCTTTAGGATAATTTAACTCCAAGACGGTGAACTTCTTACTTAGGTAATAAATGGCTCGCTCTTTTCCATCTTCAGGATTTTTCTGGGCTAGCGTCACACCTAGAGACTCGCTATGAATTGTGAGGTAAAGGATCAATGGCTGGCCCAGCGTTGGTGGGACTAGCACTGGTGGTTTCATCAAGTACCGCTTTAGTTCGTTAAACGCTTCCCGACAATCATCGTCCCATTCCACTTGAGCATTCTTCTTTAGAAGTTTGAAGAATGGCTTAGCAGTTTCAGAGAGCTGGGAAATAGAATGGGCTATGTAGTTCAATCTACCCAGGAGGCTCCGCATTTCTTTCACGGTCGATGGGGATTGTAACTCACATATAGCTTTCACTTTGGAGGGATCAACTTCAATACCTTTACTGCTTACTATGAACCTGAGTAATTTGCCCGAGGTTGCTTCAAATATACACTTTGCTGGGTTGAGACGGAGCTTAAACTCACGAAGTCTCTCGAATAATTTCTTCAAGGTATCAACATGACTCTTCCCGGGTCGAGACTTAGCGATTATGTCATCGACATAGATCTCAATCTCCTTATGCATCATATCGTGGAAAAGTGCCACCATTGCCCGTTGATATGTTGCCCCAGCATTTTTAAAGCCGAAAGGCATGACCTTATAGTGGAATGTCCCCCAAGGAGTGATGAACGTCATTTTTCCTTTATCGCCGTCTTTCATTCTTATCTGATTATAACCCGAGAAACCATCTATGAATGAAAATAGCTCGAATCCAACAATACTGTCTACTAGAACGTCTATGTGCGGTAATAGGAAGTCGTCTTTAGGGCTGGCCTTGTTCAAGTCACGATAATCGATGCAAATCCGAACTCGGCCATCCTTCTTCATGACTGGCACGATGTTGGCCACCCAACTGGGGTATTAGGTGACTTCAATGAATCTCACTTTCAAGAGCTTCATGACCTCCTCCTCTATTTTTTTCAAAAGCTCAGGCTTGGTTCTCCGTAGCCTCTGTTTCTTGGGCGGCATGCCAGGATTAGTAGGCAGGCCATGCTCCACAGTAGAAGGGTCTAAACCTGGCATATCGGTGTACGACCAGGCAAAGATATCCTGGTAATCTTTCAGCAATTGGACTAGGCATTTTGCTTCACGCTTGGAAAGGGTTGCCCCTATTTTCACCTCTTTGGGTTCTTCAGAATTACTCAGGTTAACAATGACAGTTTGGTCTGATGTAAGGACTTTGGGCCTTTCATGCCGCTCTAGATCGTGTTTAATATCTGAGGGATCGTCGAGTTCATCTGTGTCATTAGGATCAAGCTCGGTTGCACATAATTCATGAGATTGGACCGTTCCCATACCCTCACATGCCACAAAATTAGTCCTGAAACATAAAGTAAGTGATTCAGAAGGACAAACAGAAGTAAACATTGCATTTCTCTTTTCTAATAATTTTTTTCTTCTTTTAATATTTTTTTGTTTTTTGAAGTTCTTTTCAAAAAGGTTTTAACACAAGGGAACATGAAGAAGCCCTGGTCTCAAAATTCTCCTTGGACTATATTTTTCTTTTATCAGTTAGATATCATTACCTGGCTGGTTTGATGTACCTCAACATGCCCTCAAAAATGAAAATAATTTGTAATTTTATTGATTATCACCAAATGAATTACATTTATTGAATGGAAATTGCAACATTGAGTCCTATGAATGAAAAATCCTAAAAAGCAGCTCCCGAGATGGTGCAAGTCCTAAAAAGCAATAAAATTTCCCACGCAAGGGAGTGTGCGAAAAAAGTAAAGATGTTACTCTTGCGGGCCAGTGCCCATTCCCTCCAACGGTCCTTCCTTGATAGCTCCAATGAGCATGTTAACGAACAGGGCAGTGATTCCCTCTATCGCATCATCAGGATCTTCTGTCATTTGAGGTGTTAAATCATCCATACCTCTCCATCCATTGGGGACGATATCACGCGGGCCAATATAAAAGCTCGGGGGTGCCGAGTATTTCACATAATAATCGAACTTGCTGCTCGGTTGCCCCAAAGTGTCGATCACCTCCTTCTCTTCATGCATCATTCTTGCAGGGCCTGAGAATGTGGTGCGAATGTGTGGAGGCAACCTACCACGCCCACGTTCTTCATCATTCGGCTCCTCTTCGGATTGCTGTCTATTTTGCCCGTCTCCTCGACCTCGACCTCGACCACGACCACGTCCATGTCTATGTCCAGCATTATTTGGCACGCTTGACCCTCGGTACCCCAACCCAGTAGTGTGGGGCCTCCGATAGACCTTCATTGGTTGGCGGATACCTTGACCATTCCTGCCAAGGCCTTCTCCCGGAGTATAGCCATGGGACACCATTACTCTTCCAACCATGACTGCAATATTTGACACTTCAGGAATGGGTGGCGATGATCCTCTAGACGCATGTATGGTCGATACGAGCTCGAGCGACTGATAACTCGATTCTATTTTGCAATCCAGCTCAACATAGGGGATAGCCGTCGCATGGTAAATTGGGTGCTCTTCTTCACCGTGGACTATAACTAACTTTTTCTCCACAATGAACTTCACCTTCTAATGTAGACTGGATGGCACAGCTCCGGCAGTATGAATCCATGGACGACCCAACAAAAAATTGAATGCAGTGGGAATGTCCATAACTTGAAATAAAATGTTGAACATTGTTGGTCCTATCTGTATGTCAAGGTGGATTTCTCCCATCACTTCTTTCTTCGTTCTGTCAAAGGCTCGCACTGAGATCTTTGCAGAATTGATCCTAGAAGGATCTATCTGGAGGCGATGTAAAATTGCCAGAGGACAGATGTTCAAGGCTGATCCATTGTCAATGAGTACCCGGGCTACATGCAAGGCTTTATATTTGATAGAAATGTAAAGTGCTTTGGTATGCCCTCTCCCTTCTAAAGGGAATTCTTCATCCGAAAAGGCTATAAGGTCTTTAAGGAGTATGGAACCCACCAATTTGTCATGATCGATCGTCTCGGGCACGTGGACTTCACTTAACACCTTCATCAGGGCCTTTTGATGCTTGACAGACGTTTGGAGGAGTTCAAGTAAAGAGATTTGCGTAGGCATCTTGCACAGTTGCTCAACTATGTTGTATTCACTAGCCTTGATCACGGCCAGAAACTCCTTGGCTTATTCATCAGTTACAGGTTTTGCAGGTTGGGCATTAGCTTGGCCATAAGTACGTCTAGATCTGGTAACTAAGTCAACATCGAGACTGTAGGACCAAGGGACTGCTTTATTATCACAGTACTCGTATGGTTGAGGTATTTCAATCACTATCCCTTCATCAGCTGTAGGCGTGCTTACTACGATCTCTTGATCATCGATCGCGTCTTCGAGCAGAGGCATGTCTTCAAGCAAAGGATCGAGCTTGTCCTTCCCGATGTTCAATGTAGCAAACTCCTCATCCCAATTAATAACCATTTCGGAGATAGTGGAAACAATGCCAGTGTAGTCAGCATAAACGATCATCCCAGCTTCTACTATTCTTGAGATTCTTTCTCTCATGATAGCCAGGGGAAGGACCTCATTACTCGGGTAATAACCGGCTTTCACCAACTCATCGTAGACATCAGTGGTGTATACCTTGACATTCTTGATTCGACCAGCATCGAAACTAAATATGGCACTCACATTACCCGCATGCTCAGGGAGCGGGTTGCTTTGAACATTTGGCTTATCGGGTTGGAAGGAAAATACCTTTGTGTCGTGCAAGTTCTGAATCCAATGCTAGAGAGTGATATAGTCGTTAGTTGAATGCCCCACTTCACCCATATGATAATTACATTTCTTGGATGGATCGTAGTTACAGAACTGCTCGGGGTTGGGCCGCTTTGGCTCAGTGTTAAGCAAACCTTTCTTTCTGAGAACCGCCAGTACTTGAGATAACGATCCAGGGAGGAGAGTGAATTGCCTTTTATTGTTCCTCCTCTGAGAAGGTTGACGACTCGTGCTATATTGTTGAGTTTCTGCTACTTGAATCGCTGGAGCAACACTAACGTTCTTTCGACTTGGCTGGGTATACATTACATTGACTTTAGATGCCCGTTCTTTCTCCTTTCTTGTGCTAAATCTTTTGGTCGAAGAAGAAGGCTCCACAAACCACCCATCCTTTAGCCCTATCTCAATCTGTTCGCCTATAGGGATGAGTTGATTGAAGTTATCAGCTGGAATGGCTACCATCCAATTACGGTACTCGAACGGAAGAGTTTTAATGAATATCCTCTTCAATTCACTATCTATGGGTTCTGGGATAATTTGAGTAGCTATATTTCTCCATCTGATAGCATAATCCTTGAACGACTCAGTCTTTTTTATCTAAGCACGCTCAAGGTCTTCACGAGTGGGAATGATGTCTGTTATGAACCTGTTTTGCTTAAGGAATGCTTCACTCACTTCCTTCCAGGTTTTGAGGCCATTTATCTTCTTCATGAGATACCAGGTCAAGGCAAGACCTATCAAACTTGCTTGAAATGCATGGATCATTAGGAGTTCATTATTAACGTATGGAGTCATTTGTACGTGATATAGCTGCAGATGAGCTTTTGGGCAGGAGGTGCCATTGTACTTATCAAAGTCTGGCATCTTGAACTTCTTCGGGATTTTAATCTGTGTGTACAAAGACAGGTCGATCGAAGGTGAATCCTGTGAACCTTCCAGCTGCTTCACTCTTTCTTCAAGTTTGTTGACCCGTTCATCAGGTTTGTCCTTGTTGACGATAATTTGGACGGGGTCATATACTAAATCGGGAAGATCATCATCTTCCTCACTATCGGCATTCTTTTCTCCTTTATGCTTCGGGGCTGATGCCTCAGGGGATGCAGGAACGGGAGTCAACCGAAGGGCTTTGATCTCAGTGGACATCTGTTGCATTGTGACAAGGATTTGCTTCATTTGGTCCTCAATGCCCACGACACAATCTCATAAGTCAATTTGATCGGCCATTCTAGTTCTCGACTGTGTACGAATAAGCGATCGTGATCGGTCCGTAATTACCTAATTTCACGGATAAAACAGGCGGACATAAGTGTCAAGAAGAATTACACGCCGATCCATGACATCGGTCTAACCGCTTTGATTAAAAATAACCTGTTTATTGAAATGATGAAATTTATACCATGATTGTAACTTGAAATCACTTAAACAAAAAAAAAATGCAAAAACAAATGACTCGATTCCTAAACAAGTCTAAAGATTAAAACTGAAATGAAAACATAGATTCAAGCTTTTCTATTTGGCTTGATCTATAGACATATGGGAGGCGACTTCCTTCTTCAACTGCTCATAAGCTCGATCTATCTTGGATGCTTTTTCTTGAGCTTCTTCGGCCTTCCTTTTGAGACTGTTGTTCTCTGAGCGAGTGGCGGGCTTAAGAGGCACCTTGGGTATCTTCGGGAGTAACTCCTGCGGGACTTTGTGTTGTTGAATATACTTTGTCGTGGCGAAATAGGACTTCTGCTCTCTCTTAAGCTCTTTTTTGGGCCGAGCTATCCTTAAAAGGCGACACTTCTTCCACATCTTCTTGAGCTGAGCTACAGTCTCTTCGTGGTCTTCATCATCATTGATGAAGTCAACTTGGAGGAGCTCTGGTTGTAACGCTGGAGGGAGTCCTTGGAGAATCTGGTACTGACGAGACACTCTGGCAAGATAGTATTCAATTGCACCAGTGAAGCCCAATAGTGGAACTGGCCCAATACCATTACACGTAAGCCGAGGTTCCTCGACTTTGAACCAGTTAGCATGCCATTGGAAACCTTGAGGTCTAGCATTTTTTCATGAAAATGATCCATTTGGAGTAATGATAATCATGTGCATTCTCTTGTTTTTCTTTATACTTCAAAACAGGATGACTAGAATCACTAAGCTCGGATATCGTGAGTAAATCGCCACATCCTTTTATGTGAGACAAAAACCAAATTTGCAAAAGTTCAAGAGGTGCATGAAATGTTTTGTCAACATGTTGCTTAAATTTAGTAAGGGATATAAAAGTTTTGGCTAAAATGGTATTGACAAAATTCTTTTCAAGACAGACTTGTTGGACCAACCTTGTAATTGATGGATTACATGCATTCTTACAGTAAGGAAAAATCACGAACCCGAAAAATGCTAACAAAAAGATTCTGCCTTTTTGAAAAGATGTGGCTTTATCAAAACATTGACTCAAAAATGAAAAAGGACATATCCCACGATTCGCTTTTAAAACTTTTCCCAATTCATCTTTTTCAACACCCAAAAATTCAGAGAACATTAAGGTGGAATCCAATCCCAGAGGTGGTGTGATTAACTCGGACCCTAAAGGTTTTCCAATGATCACACTATACTCTTCCAAGGTCGAGGTGAGCTCATGCTTACCGAATATAAAGGTAGATGTCTAGGGACACCAGAAATGTGCTAATGCTTGAACAAGGCCGGTACGGACTCTGACTTCCAGAAGGAGGAGGAGCCTCCCAATGTGGCCTTCGACCAGCTTGCGGTTGGTCGGACTGAGCAGATTCCACCAGGCACGGAGCTTGTCTTTAGGAGCATCAAGAATCCGGATGTCTACCCCTTCCATAGTGTATAGACCAAGACTCACGACCGACCTAATGTCATAGACCGACCAAAGAAAAAGGACGAAATGTAAATAAATTGCAAGATAAGAGTTGAAGAAAACTTACTTCACCGGGTAGGGAAATGGCAATCACATAGACATACGCATGAAATGTGAGATTTGATTTCTATCTAGACTCTGGCTTGCAAAGTGGAGACGCAAGGATTACCGGGCTAAACCAGTCATGGTTGTGGTTAGGTCGGGGTTCCTTTGACTCCGGCTTAGTCAAGAAGTTGACCTGGGGTGCAAAGGGTGCAACCACGGTGGAAACTCAATGACACCGTGAAAGAACTTTCGGGACCAAGGAGGGCGACCCATACCACATGGATGTGGTCGGGGTGTCCACTATCTCAGTACCATCCTAAACCTATGCCGCCCAGGTCCGGCAGCGGGTAGTGTGTGTAGTGTAGTGTAAATGCAAGGCATGTACAACAGGTTATATCATACAACGCTTCATGCATAAAATAAATCATACATCCAAATACCTCCCTGCAAAACAAAGGTTAACAATCACTCTACCCCTTATAACTCCCATTCTGCAAAAACATTTAACACCTTAAATGTTAGGGACGTACCTGGGATCCTTGCTGCCAAACAAAAAATATTTTTTGAAAAGAAAAACTGGCATAAGCCCATTAAGAGTTTTAACTCAAGTCCCCAGCGGAGTCGCCAAGCTGTCGCGACCTAAAAAATTTTTCATTTTTTTTGGGCTAATGGATTGTTAAGATTAAACTTAACTCGGGTCCTCCCAAGCCCTACCAATTCGCAACTTAGGGTTTAAGTTCTTAACGTGCAAATGTTTTCATGCTTGGAGTCGCCACTAATCAATTTACGGTAGGTTGATTAGAAACCTAAATAAAACATAGGAAGATATGTTTTATTCCTACAAACCAGAGATTCTAAGCCCGGAGACTTGATTACGCTAGATCTAGTCTAACGCCCTTTCGGTACCTTTTCTTTTCAAAAAATGTTTAGGCAGGCAAGTTGGATTCATTTCAACTTAGTCACTAACATGTGAGGTGTTCATGCGGCTACGCAAACCACCAATTTAACTCCCAGGAAAGCATTAAATAAATTGCAAGCTTAAGAGAATTACTTACCTCGAAGCAACGTAAGCATCTGCATTGTTAGCTAGAAAATCACATCAACACTAATATGATTTCTAATTAACAAGCGATTCATTCAATTTCTTTTTTTGGATTTTCATTTATTTAAATGAAATCTAACCTATATGCAATGACGTGCAAAAATGACATGTGATTAATGCAACCTAGCATGCAAACTATATGCTATGCGACGACATGACCTAATTCTAATGACGAGCAAATGATTTATTTTTGGTATTTTCTAATGAAATTCGGAATAATGAAAATGCCTAAATTAAGAATGCAATCTATCCTAAGGAAAATGATTTATTTTATCGTAAAACAACTCTTTTTGGTTTTTTTTTCATGAAAATTCGGAATTAAAAAATAACCTAAATAATCTAATAAGATTAGAATATTGCTTAATTTAAACTAGGAAATAGGTCATCTCAAGTCCTAATTTAAATTAAATAATTACTCTATCTTCTAGATGTATTTAGAATTCCCTATACATGCAAAATTCTAATTTAGATCCTAACTGATATTTTTTGAATTTTCTGTTTAAAGGAAAGCAAATAATAAAAAAAAGACAAGGATAGCAACCACATTCAAATCGTCCACGCAATCCGCCAAATTTGTTTCAAACTCGGATTAGGCACAAAAATCGAACTATCGGTCATATCTATAGAGTTATAGATATTGACGGAAAGTTGATCGTTTAAGAAATTAAATATCGGTCATTTTCAAAACATGCAAATTAGGAAATTAAATATTTTGAAAAATATAGGATAATGCTCAATTACCTAATTTGCAGATAATCTCCAAATTTGAACCGATCGGGATCAAGTCAACGGATCGGGATCGGGACCACCGGCGACAAGCGACAGCGATGGCGACGTCGGGACGGCGCTCACGCACGATATCGATGCAGCGTCTACGGGAACGGCGACGTCGATGACAACGGCGGTGTGGGCGTCGAAGACGGCTGAACAACAACTTGGCGGGGGCTCACAGCGATGCACGAACGGCTCCGGGTGATGTGGTACTGATCTTGCGCTAGACGAAGTGCTTGCTGTGGCCTCACTGACGTGCACCGCCTGCAGCTTCTGTTGATTGGCCGCTGGACAGGGAAGAGTCTTCAGCTTGGCGAGGGAAAGCGGCTGAACGAAGACGTCTTCATGCACGCTGCATGGGGAATCTTCAAAGCTATAACTGTTGCTTCGTGGACCAATAGGATGGAGAGGAGGCGTTGACAAGCTCCTCGGTTGACTGGAGAAGACGTGGTTGGTGCATGGAGAAGCAGCAACAGCAGCGACAGCCTCTCGGGACAAGCTGTTCGGCGAGGCAAAGCAGCGACGATGGTCCTTCAACGGCTATGACTTGTGGATAGGGAGGGGGCGATGGTGGCTGACCGGGACGGTGTAAGCGGTCCTCCGACGCGGCGGTGGCGCACGATGGGAGGTACGACCACGGATGGTGGTGTTGCTGGCCTCCCTTCTCTCTCTTTCTCTCACTCTCGCACTTGAGCTCTCAAAATCAGATCTGAAAATTTGCTCCCCTCTCCCAAATTCTGACCTAATAATGTATATATAACACTAATCTAGGTCAATTAGATGGGCTCTATAGTCATAATGAGCTTAGGCTTAGGCTTAGGCTCTAATTTAATTTAAATTGGCTGAATTAACTTGGGCTTTTTATTTAATTAAGCACAATGGGCTAAATTAAGCTCAAATTAAAACAACCGAATCCGTTTGACTTGTAATTCCCGGCCCTTGCATTCCGAGCGAGCCGAGCCTCGTTCAATGAAATTTACGCTCATTTGCTACCGCCAATTCAATGCAAAAAATGCAATTAAATTAAATGAACCTAAACTATATGTTATGCAATTTAAATATTTTTGTTTAGGGATTAAAAATTAATCCCTGATTTTCTATGTAAATTACAACTAAATGATTAGTAAAATTTAAGTGTCAACACTAATTTCTATACGGATCGATAATATATTGATGGGTGGTTGTTTTAAGCAAGTTCCTATTAGTCATGGCCACGGTTCGAAACCGGCCGGTTCCGATTCGTGGCCATGTATGAACCGAAACCGAAACCGGAATCGCCCATGGCGGTTCCGGTTCCGGTTCTAAACCGGCGATTCCGTGCCGGTTCATAAATTTTCTTTTCTGTTTTTTTTTTCCTTTTCCTTTCCTTTTTTTTTTCTTTTCTTCCTCCGCCGGCCATAGCCAGGGCCGGCGGAGGTCACCGGCGTCGAGCGAGGCCGGCCCTCGCCGGCGTCGAGCGAGGGCCGCCCTCGCCCGCAACTGGCGAGGCCGGCCTCGCCCGACGTCGGCAAGGTCGAGCCCTCGCCTGATCTGGCAAGGTCGGCCTCGCTTGAGGCCAGCGACCTTCGCCGACCCGGCTATGGCCGGCGGAGGAAAAAAAGAAAAAAAGGAAAAGGAAAAAAAAAAAGGAAAAGGAAAAGAAAAAAACATAAAGGAAAATAAAAAAAAAATTAAAAAGTTACTGTTTCGATGACCGGTGATGGAACATTATTCAATATAAATTGTAATTAAAATGTAAATTGTAATCAAATTTGGGGACAAAAAGACAAGAGAGAAAAAGCGAGCATGAACTTAATAAATTATCATTAAGCACATTACAATTTGTTACGACGATCTATAAAAAAAGGAGCACAATATATATGCCCTAAAACGACCCCAAAACCTAAACATTCCGTGCGCAGGGGACCAAATCCAAAGGTCACATGTCGTTGCATTATACTTCTGTTTCTCTAAACTCACGTGGGTGTACCCGGTATGAGAAACAAGGGTTCCCGAAATATTTGCCAACTTCAATAGTTCTTTTACCCTCAATCGTCACTACCCGTTCCAGTACCAATAGCGGTAGTATCTCCGTCGTGAAAAAATTCGGATTCATGATTCCAATCTATCTCATGTTGCCGATATTAAGCCTTCGTCCAATCAGCAACACAAGCTTGCATTTCCACTGATTCTGGAGCTAATATTGAACGATGTTCGTCCAAAATATTACCTTCGGCACTGAATGCTTGTTTGACCATAACTGTGGAACAAGGGGTTGAAAAAATCTATTTTGCAATAAGAGAAAGGATTTGGTATTGGCTTGCGTGCCTCTTCCACCAATCCAAAATTAAAAAATCTGTACTATCTTCGGATTCAATAAACTCAAATGAAACGGTTAGATAAATCTCTAATTCAGAAATATTTCCTATTACCCCATTTTGTTTTTTTGGTCTATGTAATAAAAGTTGGTACCCTCTACTAATTTTACCTGTACTGTCATTTTGTATTTCCGTAGATTGAGAATATCCAATATCACCTAAATTATATTTAGTATAAAATTAATTATATAATTATATTACTACGTTTTTAACCTCACGTACTATGGTTGTAACATTTATCGCATCATAATGTAAACATTGATAATATGTATGCAAAAAATCACTTAAGCCATCCAATTTGCAACGCGGATCAAAAACACAAGCAATTAAATAAATAATGGGAATTTCGCTATAATAATGTAGTCACTTCATTTTCATCGCAACTATAGTATGTTGTAATTCAACATCATTTTCATATTCATCAAAAATTCTGACAATATTAATACACTCTACTAAAAATAAATGTGTAGTAGGATAATAAATACCGGACAAAGTATAAGTTACATCATTAAAAACCTTTAAAACATCTAAAATTTTTTTGCAAATATCCCACTCTTGTGGGTATAAATCAATCTGAGGTATATTATTAGAAATGAATGCACATAATAAATCTTTATATGCTAAAGATTCACTAAGCAAGTGGAAAGTAGAATTCCGACGAGTTGGAACATCTCTTGGAAATCTTTTTGGCTTTTTGCCATTTTCTCTATAAAATCTACCCCATTCTTTCATTTTTTGGGGATGTTTCCATAAAAATTGAATTGTCGTTTTTATCAGTTGAAAAATATCAAGAGTTTTCAAACCATCTTGTACACATAAATTTAAAACATGACAAGCACATCTAACGTGAAAAAATTTTCCACCAAAAGCGGGTTTACAAATATTTTCTAAATCGGCAATTGAAGCGGTATTTGCCGCGGCATTATCAAAACCAATTGAAAAAATTTTGTTAAGCAAATAATATTCTTCTAAAATTTGCCTAATTATTCTATAAATATTATTTGTCATATGCTTATCATCGAAAACTCTAAATGCAATAACTCTTTTTTGAATACTCCACTCGTCATCTATCCAATGACATGTTATGCCCATGTAAGAATGATTTTGCCAATGATCATTCAAAATATCACTACCTATTTGCACGCATCCATTAAATTGCATAAAAAATTTTTGTAAATCTTTTTTTCTATTTTTGTAAAGATCTTTAATTACTCGTTTAGTTGAATTTCTAGGAACACGTTTTGCTTGTGGAGCACATGCTTTTTGTACAAATTCATTAAAACCAAATCTTTTTCCAAAATTAAATACTACATGCTCAATGGAAATAAATTTGCCTAATTCCTCCTTATAAGTTTTTTCATTAAAACGAAATAAAGGGAAAGTGTTAGGATTGACGTATCCGGAAATTTGTTGTTGCCCGATATCGATTCCCGTTTCGGTTGGATGTTTGCTCCTAAGATGTCGTTTGAATGTTCAATATCCTTATCCACCTGTATATTTATATATTTTCCCACAATATTTACAAATTATATCATACATTTTTTCACCAATATCAAACATTTCTATTTTCGTGAAGTGATTCTAAATATCATATATAAATTCCCGTTCTGCTTCATTTGTTGTAGATATTTCGGCAGGAGGATGAAAACTTCCCTACGTCGGGACGCGCTTCACATTGGGAAAAATGTTGATTTCATCACCTTGAAAATCTACATATTCACGAGGATCAAAAGAATGATGGGATTCCATCGCGATATTCTTACCTTTGCCAGTTGGCACTCGACTTCCACTTGCCATTTTTCGAGTGAATTGAGAGAATTGAGCGGATTAATTGGGAGAATTAAGAAAGAATTGCATGGATTGAGAAAATTGAGAGAATTTAAGAGAATTTGAGAGAATTTAGAGTATTGAGAAAATTTGAGACTTGAGAGAAGAGAATTTGAGAGAATTGTGAGTACTGAGAGAATTTGAGAGAATTGTGAGTATTGAGAGAATTTGAGAAAATTTATAAGAAAAAAATGGGAAGAAAATTTTGGATTAAAATAAAAGAAATTATAACCGTTGCAATTTTGCAACGGTTATTACTTTTTTTTTTTTTTTGCCCGTTTGGCCCGTTTGGTTTGGGGCTGCGGCTATGGGTGGCCATTGCCAGGGCAGCCGTTAGGTTGCCCGGGCAATGGGCCGCAAGCCTGCTGCCCGCATCAGGGCCACGGGCCCACAAGGCTTTTTTTTATTATCAAGGGCAACGGGCCTCCACAAGCGCGCAAGCCCTGCGTGCGCAGCTGCAGCAGGGCTTGCACATCTGCAGACCCTACTGCAGCTGCAGACTGCAACTTTTTTTTTTTGGTGGAACCGGGCCTGGAACCGGCGGTTCCGAGCCGGTTCAAAAATTTATGAAACCGGAACCGGGCCTGTAGGACACGGTTTGGTTCCGGTTCCAAACCGTGTGCCCGATCAACAGGTCGGGCCCGGGTTTGACTAGGCTAGTTCCGGGCCGAAACTGGCTCGTGGCCATGAGTAGTTCCTATGACATATGCGGATTTATTAAGGTAGTTATCCTCTCATCAAGGCGAGAGCACGAATTTTGGAAGATAAGCTACAAGGCTCAAGATTTCAAGTCTCTAAGTATCATCAATGTATTTCTAAGTTCCTAGGTCTTAATTGTTTTGGGAGTTTCAAGAGTCAAAGTCCTTAGTTCCTAGGTATTTAATGCTTTCTAGTTCCTAAGTCCTTAAATGGTTGGATAGTTATCACGCTCCGAACCCCATCGAGCCTGCGACATCCCTCTCCTTGGTCAAAAGAGTGCGATGTCCCAGGAATAATGTCGCCGACCCAACGATCCATCAGAGTTAAATCACGGCGGAAGCAATCAAAAATCCCGGACAATAAAATTGGAGAACACAGGAAGGAACAAATCGCCAAACCACCAAGCATATATTACACTTCCAAATATTTACATCATCTGCCAATACAAACCACAAAATAATTTATAAGCACACCAAACTATAAACTTCAAACCACCAAAATATTAAGATCAACACTCTAGGTCAGCATTATCCAAAAATAGGGCGCATCCTCCTCCCAGAACTATCCCCTATGCCCTCTCGAAGGCGTCCACTCTGACTCACTGTCCTCGGCATCACCACCTGAATCCTCCGCAGCTGTCTGCTCACCTGACGACTCCGAGTCAACCTCAACCTCGACATTCAGGCAAGGGCTCTGAAATGGTTTGGTTGAAACAACTATGAGATCACATCTCAATAAGTCACAACCTAAGTCCCACCTAGGCTACCATGTAATTCTAGACGCATCCAAATGTGAAACCAAACAACCACACAACCAGTAATCAAACATTCACATGTACCTGGACTCTCTGCATACGCACCATGCACGTTAACTCACAATCCCAACATACAATTCTTCTACACATGCCATCACACACTTTCCGCATATCAATACACACGCCAATCATACCACATCAATACATCACAGCTACGCGCGTGCCTCGGTTATAAAGCAAAACCTACTTGGGCACATCCCATACCATGCCTAGTAGATTTTACCCCATAATCGAGCACTACATCATGCGATACAAACACACTCGTACACTAACTCACACCATGCGTCACTTTCTCAAACCTCGAACCTCGAGCCAATTCTCGCTCATGCTCAACTCTTCCACCATTGCCGCACCCGCGTAAAATGCATCAGGCCAATGGTCTTCTAACCTCGTCAGGCATCGACACCCGGTTGGGCCGAGCATCGTCACCTCATCAGGGATGGCATCGTCCCGCGTAAACGAACACGCCTCAGAACGGACCTTACCCCACGTAAACGAACACGCCTCAGGTTATCACTTTCCACTCAATCCTACATTCTCGTACCTTCATTCCACACCTTCTACACGTACCACACGTACACACGGCCACACACAATCTCACACTTCACACACATTCCACATTTACACATTCTCGCCATACAAACTCCACACGAACACCCATGCTTGGCACGCAAACTCATTGAAGCATCAAACTACCCGTTAAAATGCCATGATAACATCGAATAATTGTCAAGAAAGAGAAAAACTGAGAATATACAAAATCGGATCCAAACTGGGTAGTTGCACAGTAACAGAAATCCATTTGAAATAAATAGTAAACCAACTCAAAAAATTCTAAAATTTGGTTATGTTGTATAAAACATCTTGATAAAAATTTTCTGTGAAGAACTCAAAATCCAGATCCAGCTGTAAACACCTCTTTTTGTCACTAGAAGACAGACGAAAATCAACCCGTCCGATCAGTCCGCCTGATCATCAAAATAAATTTTTTTCAATACCCAAATCACCTTGAAAAGCCTTGAAATTTTTATATGACATAGCCAAAAATGTCCCCAACAAGTTTTGTGAAGGAAGTATTTTGAAAATAAGTCTAGAAAAGTTTATAAAAATTCGAATATACCCTAAGGTCGGATGAACAGTAAATTGGACAGACCCATTTCAGTCCAAAGATGGACTTCCGAATGGCCTCAAATAATTTCCAAAAATTTTCAAATTAAAGTATGTTATACTTCAAGATGTTGGAAACAACTTTCATGAAGAAAACTTTCTCAAATTCAACCCAAAAAATTCTCTACAAAAATAGTAAACCGGGCAGGTATAGTAACCGCGAATCCGCGATTCAACCCGAACTTCACGGATTCAACCAAAACTCATTTCCTGACGTCTAGTCCAACCGCAACAGCCACTAACAGTCATGATCAGCCATCAACAACCACGATCAACCACCAAAAACCATTATCGACACCTTAATCAACCTTTAAATCCCCTAAACCACACCCGAACGAGTCCGAAAAATACCCGACGTCCTAAATATGGATTAGATCGCAACTTACCCGAACTCTAGGCTAACTCGGCTAGAGTGGAAAGGGGGATCGGCTGATCGGTGGCTCACGGCGGTGGACGAGCGGCTACCTTAAGCGGACGACAGATGAAGGACAATCGGCGTAGCAAACTAGCCACTCTCACGGCCAAGGAAAGGAGGAGGGGGAACCGGCCAAGAGGAGAGGAAGAGAGGGGGAGACGTGAGAAATGGAGGGAGAGAGAGAAAATTGGTCTTAAATGGGGAGTTTGACCACTTTTTCCAAATTCCCATTTTGCCCCTAAAACACTTGGTCCACATTAATCCAAGCCAAAATATCCAAGGGCATTTTAGTCCAATCTTTTGGGGCTGATATTTATCCACAATTAATCCCTAAATTTAATTTCTAAAATCCCCAAAATTCGGAATACCCAAAAATAGGCCTAGGGGTAAAATCGTAATTTTCCGATCCCGGGCCAAATTTTCATTTTTCGACCATACCAACCCCAAATATCATTAGCCACACTAAAATGACGTCATCCTCATAAAAATAGTCACCCACGACCCCGAAAATCGACATCCAAGTTCGAATCAACTTTCGCGATCAAAATCGCCCAATCTCAATTTTAGGGTCTCTCACTAACGGGCGGCTATTTAGGGATTACGCGTATCGACCTAGAGTTATTCGAGTCATGGCGACATCGATCATCACCGAAGGTCGACTCATGATCGAGTTCTTAGGTCCACGTGCATTTCCCTAGGTAGTCATTCCCTAAAGGTTAGTATCCCGAGAATAATCAGTTCCGAGCGAGACTTACTAAAATGAAATGAGAAATAACATCTATTTCATTGATTCCTGAAATAGATCGAAATTCAGGATGTTACAGTAGTTCCCTTGTCTTTTAATGTTTGGTTATTTCCTATGTCCTAGTTCCTCTATAAATAGAGAAAGTCCTCCATTGTAATACAGATAATTTTGAACGAGAATATGTGAGATTTTCGTCTATATCAATGATAATCTTTGGAGAGTGGATAACTCCTATTTTGGCTTCTTTATCCTAGGAGAGTGAATTACTCCTCGGTGGTGAGACAAGAAGTGCTTTAATCCCGGCTAGTAGTTTTCCTTTAGGCCCTAGGGGTGAGCTTCTCCTATCCCAAAGTCCTTTAACCTTGGCGGGTGGCTTGTCCTTTAGGCCTCAATAATGAACTTCGTCAATCCCGATCCTCATCCTCAGCTGGTGGTGCATCCTTTATACCTTGGTGTTGATTGTAATCTATCATTGGTTACCTTATTACCCTTCAGTAACTATCTTGTAAACACACACCCATTCATACACTTCACTCTGAAAACCCCATTTCCAGAATCGCTCGCCCACGCATGCGTCATTTGTTACCTGGAAACTCGTTAAACAATGATTTATTTCTAATAGAACTCCTAGATGATATCGTTAGCTTTTGCAGAGATTTTCTTGTGTCATGTCCGTCAATTGAGGGCTCTAACTAGGCTAATCTTATCCGGTTGAATGTGGGACATAAACAACCAGAAAGAAGCACCCAATATACAAATCCGTGTCATCCAAAATCCATTAAATATCTATTGTGTCCTCCTTATCTCGAAAATCAGCTGCCCCCCACCTTCTATAACCGATGATTTTAATAGTTTTTAAATTCTATGTCAAACTAACTGTACTGTTTATGTGATTCCAAACCATGTTGATGTATTTGGATTTGGAGAAGTATTATTTTCTTACCTAAACGGGATACAACTTGCGTAAATTAACAATTATACACTAGTTATCGTGAAGACTTGGAGACTGTGTTGGTCTGTTTACATGAAATAACTTTAATGGTGTGAGACTACGTGGACACTGGACAGTGCTATAACCATGTGATGATGAACGCATAGAGAAATACCAAGAATAAAATTGTGCACCGATTATGAAAGCAAGAGTGATAACTACTAGATTAGATCAAAAATTAATTTTTCTATCATTAGCAGCGATTGATTTTAATTCAATGAATCAACGATCTCGCTTAAATTTTATGGTGGCCAACCCTTAGAGTTCACATAGTTGGAAGGGGTCAGAGGAATTCTAGTTTAGAAACTGGAGATAACCATTTTAAATTTCACCAACCGTGGGCTAATTAATGGTCTAGTTCTAGGCATCTGCATGGGTCTAGACTTAACAAGTTCATGGGTTTACAGAGTGTTCCACGGGCTTTATAGATAGTCAAGGTCTCCACTACCGTGCTTCTAGAGTATAAAAGGAAAATAAATAGACAAATTCAAATGTTGAGTTCACAAAACATAGATCGGCCTACTTTTAGATCAAGTTGTAAAAATTCTGAGAACCATCAATGATAGATAGAAAAATCACAAACATCTAAGGCATGCTTGCACTGCAATATAAGGATATAGTGGAAACATCATAAACGTGAAACAAGTAGAGAGAGAGAGAGAAGAGGACGAGGAAGAGATTTCGTTTATTTATAGTGTGTAGAATGACAAAGAATGGGTTAATATTAGGGGCGTCAATGGGTCGGGTCGGGTTTTCATTTTACCCAACCTGACCCGAAATACTGGACATATGTGTTCGACCCAACCCGAGACAAGACGCGAACAGGATATAGCTACACAATTGGGCCGGTCCAAGTCAAGTTAGGTCGGGCTGAATTTCGTGTTTCAAACAATGAATTCTAGAAATTCTAGATTTTACGTTTTGGAATGTGCTGTGAAAGAAGACCAGACACTCACGTGATTGCCCAGGTAAAAATCACTCGCAAACTCTCTTTCGTCAGTCCCTTCAACTTCTCCCAAGCGTAACGGTCATCTTCTTCCATCACCAAGTCCTCATCATCTCCTCCTCCATTGCCATGCGAATTCCTCCTCATTCTAAGTCCAGAAAAACTCATGTCAAATCGACTCTCAGCCGCCCATAGCCGGCGCAAGACCGACGCTAGGCCTCAAGCAACGGTTCGTCCCCAAATCACCACAGAACGAGACCCCCAGGGCCCCCACCACCGCCGCCATGCTCTTGAGCTCCCTCCGAGGCTCACCAGCTTCGAATCAATCAAAGGATGGCCCCACCGGCGGCAACATGGTCCGGCCCATTAATGTTGAAAATGAAAACCACCGAAAACACAGAGAAGACGAAAGTGGCGGAGGAGGAGGAAAAAAATCAGAACTCTCTCCCGTCCGCCGCCTTTGTCCACCGCTGTAGCTCTGCAAATCCTACCATCCAAGGAGCCCTTGAACCATTCCCCCGATATTGGCAATCCCAGGATCTCATGTCTGCCTACCATTCCTTCGAGGTCTCCCCTTGGTGGGACCGCGAGCCCAACGCTGACGCCGCAAATGCCACCTTCGCCAAGCGGGGCTGCTACTTTTGGGTGCCGTTCCTCATCTCCTCCGACAACGATGACGATGAGGACCTACCACCATAGCCGCGCCCCCTCCCCTACCACCGTAACCCCCGCCTTTGTCCTCTTGTGCTGCAACCGCCGCGCTACCAGGACCAGTCATGTCTATGGCCTTGGTGCGGTTGCTGTTGGACTCAATCTGGAACTTAATCTTGCCCTCAATGAGGCTACGAAAGCCCTCGAACTGGATGGAGGACAGAAACTACAGAAGAGGCGAGGGAGAGAGAGATGTGGAAAGAGAGATCTCAAGGTTACATTGTTTGGATTGGGCTCGGGTACCTGAGCCCAATAGATCCAAAACACTATCCAATTATTTTTTCAGTTACCCAAACAAGTTGATACCCAACCTGTAATATTCTGAATTTTGACCCACTTTCGGAATTTATGAAATGATATTATCAGCAATGCATTTTCTATTATATCTAACTTGGAATTGGTCATTCTTGAGAATATTAACCGTTAGGGAATGACTAGTTAGAATTTCGTTACGCACGTCCTATGTCACGCCCCGTACCCCATGGCACGCAACATCCCGTCACAGTCGATTAAGGTGCAACGCTCCCAGGAAGCGTCGCCGACCCACGCCCAAACAGAGATCAATCACATGCGGAAGCAATAAATAATTAAACCCTGACACAACCGATATGAGAACCAGGGCAGCCAACATCACATAAGAAAATAATTACATAATTGTATTACTATTAAAAATCATTTAAACAATATTTACAAGTACCAAAAGAAAATACAAACGGTTAGTAGCCACCAGGTCAAAAAAGGGGGGTAAGTGGCTAAGGGGTCAGGCTAAAACTCAGGTAGAGGGCTGTAGTCCAAAAAGATAATGGCCCTCACTGCTAACTAAGGGTACTGGTCGAACCTCAGGCTCCCAGTCGGGATCAGACGACTCAGTGGAATCATCTGACGGCTCCTCAGAAGTATCATCGCTAGACCTCGAATCCTCCGAATCCATGGCCTGGGCTCGCTCGTCCTCAGAGTCCGGCTCCAACTCCAGGTCAAGATACATCTCGAACCCCTCCTCATCCGATCCTAACTCAGCAACCTCTCCATCCTCCTCGACATCCTGCGCCATGGCCTCGGGTCCGTCATCCTTCTCATCCATAGGCTCGGGGTCCTCAGCTAGCACGTCGGGCTCCTCATCAAGCTCCATCAACTCGGGTGTGACCTCAGGGTCTATCACCTCACCATCGGCTATGTTGGGCTGCATCAACCCGCCCTCGACTGGGATATCAAAGGTCCTGAGGGGCTCTCCCTCATTTCCATTGGCATCCCGATGTCACCATGCCACGTATTCCTGCTTCTGATAATAAGCAACGCCTATATTCACAACTACCTCTGATCTATACCTCACAAAAGCCTCCCCATTTCCTGAGGGGAAGGTACTAGTATATTGCCGGATCTGTAGAGGGATCCCAAAAAGTGGCGGTGGTCTCTCCATCTTCACGGTCGGGGGTCTAAAAAGTTTCGGTTTAAACAACCGTGAGACAAATCTCAGTGAGTTCAACCCCTAAACCTAGGCTAGGCTAACATGCAATCTCCTGATCGGAAACAATCATTTAAAATCACAACACAACCATAATCAAACAATTCTCTGACCCTACAGGTTAGACAGTTCAATATATAATAATCATGGCACATATGTGGCACACACAGTCACACGTACGCCAAACACATGCTCATGTATCGAGTCTCACACGCTCGCATGCTAATCAATGCATGTTTATGCGTGCAAATGTCATCTACATGTCATGCATATTTCCCCGGTCCACTAGCCCACACTGGCACACTTGCCCAATTCATTATTATTTATTACGACTCGAGTCATCACTTTTTCACGGCCCGGTGCGTCTAGCCTGCTCCAAAGTGCATGAGGCGCAGCAACCGATCTGGCCTAGTGTCTTTAGCCTGCTTCAAAGTGCATGAGGCGTAACACTGACTCCTTGCGAACCAGAGCCTGCTTCAAAGTGCATGAGGATGGTCGCCTTCCGGACATACCGGGCATCGTCCTGCTTCAAAGTACATGAGGACGGTATCGACCCGAAGGTCACGACCCGAAGGTCCTTAGGTGATCACGCAACTCATTATTATCTGAACCCAGCGTATGACGCCTCAGGGTATTTTAGGTGATCACATGCTCATGGCAGACACGCATTCTCGCACAAGTTCATTACATGCCTCACTTTCGGCATACACGATGCGTGTCCATGTTATGCAATGCAATGCACCATGAGCGCCAATATAAATCGAACACCCAACATACAACATGGCAATGCGAAATCAATCACTATCAAGCATAATTGCCATACAATCAGTCAACCCGGACATACCCGGCAATTCCACCAATGTACTCCTAACTTTGCCAATTAAACCAAATATCATTCCTAAACAATTCTCATTGGCCAACTACAATTTCTGGATTACAAATTCTATCGAACAGTACATTAATCTTTCTCAGCCAGTACCGGTATTCCTAAACTAGTCCAGAAAATCGCACTAATCAGTCCTAATCCGGGTTTAGGAATTTTACTCACCTAATCCCAGCTCACGATGACGGGGAACGGCGGCCGATCACTGGTGAACAGTGAAACCGGCGGCGAATTCCCGGCGAACGGCATACGGATCGCAGCGGCCGGCGGTGTGAACAGTACCGGGTGAACAGTGCACGTGAACAGTACGGGGTGAACAGTGATTATGTACGGACACTGAGCGGACAGCGAGAAACGGTGGCCGGCGACGGCGGCAACGTGCCGTATGGCGCGTACGGACGGCCGTGAACAGTACCGACCGTACGGACACTGTACGGACAGGTACGGTTGGCGTCGTACAGCGTGGCTGGACGGCTGGGTGGCGACGGAACGGCGATCGGAGCTCCGGCGAAGCTCCGACGGTACTATTTGCAGACCGGGGAAGAGAAAAAAAGAGAAATAAGGCTGTTTTGGACAAAAACCGGGGCTGTGGTGGCTGGACAGGTGAAAGGGAGGTCCAAGGGTGCTGTGGCGACGGCTGGTGGGCGAACAGCAGCTCCGGCTGGTACTGTTCCGGCGTGAACAGTACTAGAAAGTGCAGAACCGGAAATGCAGAGCAATAAACGGAGAAGAAGAGAAAAATTGCACGGGGAAAAAACTGAATAGCTGAGAGGAGAGAGAGAGGGTTTGGTCAAATAGGTCAAAGGTGGTCTTAGTGGGATCCATGTGTCAAAATTGAGGGCTATTTGACACTTTTGCCCTTGATCCTAGGGCTAATATTCATCCAAATCCAATAATTTAGGGGTAAAATGGTCATTGGTCCTTAACCCAAGCTGACCAGACTTGGTTTAGCCCTAACTAGCCTTGGTTAATCCCAAAATTAAATCCAAAATTCGGAATTAATCAAAAAAGGCCTAGGGGCATTTTCGTAATTATCCGATCCCGAACTGAAATTCCAATTTTCGCACATACGCGTTCCATATGTGCGTGGCCAATGTAATATGGCGTCGGAATCGCGAAATTCATCGCGCAAGCCCTCGAAAATCCACGTCAAAGTTTCGGGAATAAAATAATATTATTTTTCCAATTTTTGTCGAAATTCCACTTTTTGTCCAAAATGACTCCTGGTAAGCGTGGCCACCCAAAAATGGTCTCGGCCTCGAAAAATAACCTCATTTGGCCTCGAAAAGCAACGCTAGCGTCCCGAGGGGCAAAATCGTAATTTTTCACCCCCGGACCGAAATTCCAATTTTCGTTCGTACTAACTCCAAATGTATGTGGCCAGCTCAGTATGACGTCATATTCCCAAAAATCGTCTCTTAAGCCTTCGAAAATCTATACCGAAATTCGGGCTCAATTCCGTGAACAAAACTCGCTAAACTCTCAATTTCAGGGTCTCTCACTAACGAGCGGCTGTTTAGAGGTTACGCGTATCGACCTAGGGCTATCCGTATCATAATGGTCTCGATCATTGAGAGAATGAGAAATTATCGCTAGTTCCAGAGGTCACGATCGTACGGTTCGAGTTCAAGACTGGTTGGCCACGTGTACTTTCGGTCTTGCAGAATCACCTGCATCCCTATTGTACATCGTAGGCCTTGGCCAAACCTAATCCATTACCCTTTCCTACGATCGGCCCACGTTGGCCCAAAATATTCCCTCAGTGTCTCTCGTGATCGACGTTCGTTTCACGATAGGGTCCCCGGTCCACGTACCGTTTTCTAGTTAGCCATACCCCATTGGTTAGTATCCCGAGAGTGATCAGCTCTAGGCGAGACTTACTAAAATGAAATGCGAAGTAATATCAGTTTTATTGATCCCGGAATTACATCGAAATTCGGGCTGTTACATCCTAAGAACTCGAACCTAGATTGACATTTCGACCATGAGAATTTACGATGGGATATTTTGGACCATTATAGGCTGATTCAAGAATGATTATGAAACAATTTAATAATGTTATATAATTGATTCATGAGTGATTCCGTTTAATCATTGTATGCATTCTGAATGTTACAAAATCAATTTCTAACGATCATGTCGCTTGGAACTAGTGATTGACCTTCGTGATCTCATGACAATCAAAGTTGCCATGGCTCGAGTAAACTTGAATGTGGATTGATACCAAATCAACCACGGGTCGACACGCGTAAACCCTTAAAGCCATCCGTTAGTTTGAGATACGCGAAAGTCGCATTTGATCGATTTTGGCCACGAATTGGAATCCGAGCTTGGGTATCGAACTTCAAGGATATCAAAATTTTTATTTTGGGCAACGTTGCGTTAAATTCATTTATTTTTCAGTTTGCCCAGAAATTTACAAAAAAAATGGAAATTGGCCTCGGAAATTGGAAAAAAAAAACTATTTTACCCCTGGGCTTCCTAGAGTTTAATCGTTGTATGGAAGGTCATAATGGTCATTTTCCTCTCTCCCCCTTGGCTGAAAATCCCCTTGGACCATTTTGCCTTTGCCCTTTTTAGTTAATTTCAAAATTTCCTTCTAAAAGCCTTGGTCAAACAAGCCTTTATGGCTAGAACAGCCGCCGGAACAGTCATCGCCGCCGGATCGCCATTTGGACCGCCGCCGTTCACCAAAGATCCTAGGCATGGTCGAGACTTGCTGCTGCTGTTTGGGCTTGATTTTTGGCTTAAATTAATGGTAAGTAACTCCCTAGACCTTGATTAGGTTAGTAGGTTACCAATTGATAGTGTTTATGGGTTATTAGGGTAATTTTGGGGTTATTTTAGGGGTTATGGTGGAGACTGATTTGAGGAAATTTTGGTGGCTGGAATTGATGATTATAGGACTAATTTGAATGTTAAGATATGTAGGTTTTGTAATTTGGGCTTGAGCATATAATTAATGTGGTTAATTATGCTTAATTTGGCTAATTATAGTGTTTTAATTAAAATTCGTGGGTTAATCTTATGGCTACAAAAATCATATGTTAGGGGCTGATTTGGGAGATTTGGATATTGATTATATGGTCCCCATTGATTTTAGATTGATTAATGGTAATTTAATGGGTTAATTACTTTGATTATGCTCTAAATTTTAATCGTACGGTTTAGAGTAATTTAAGATGTCATAAAACCTTGATCGTGTGGCTGATTTGGGACTTGAGGTTGATCGTGTGGCTTTGATCGACAATCGCATGGCTAATTAGTTGATTATATGTCGATTATGGGCTTAATGACGATCATATGGTGAATTGTTGGTTTAATGCCGATCGCATGGTTAAATTGTGTGATTGAGTGGTTAGATTATTTAATCATCGCTGAGTAATGAACTATGGCTCGATCATGTGGTTGGAATGGTGATTGTGCGGTCTAAAGAGAAGATCGTGTGTTGAAATTTACGTTTGATGCGAAAAACGAGTGCAATTCATGGCATATTTAATTATAGTAAATTGCACATCATACACACTTGCATTGACTAATTAAAGAAGATTAAAATTGGCAATGTGTGGTTGATTGCATGTGTGACCATGATGAGTTCCGCCTGAGACAAGTTCTAGACGATGCCCAACTAAGGCTTAGATGCTGTCTGGTACCCGATTTGTCGGGAGGGGATTCGATCCCAAACATTACCAATTGCGGCAGAGACCGGATCGATGCTCCTAAATGGAATACCGTCCGATACCCTACTTGTCGGAGGGGGGGTTCAATCCCGGACATTGCCATGCCCAAAGTAGTAGGGTGATGCCTGGTTACGCCAGAAGATCGACAGAAGTTCAGTGTGACCTATGGTGAGTCGTTAATAATTTGGACAACTTCGAGTGTTATGTGCATACGGCATGTTTGTGTTTGATTATGGGATAAAATCGTGAGGCCCGGTATAGGACGGGCCAAAGTGATTTCATCTTATAATCAAGACTAGTGTAAATGATTAAGTATGTTTGGATTGTTTGGATTATTGTTATTGTTGTTACGCATTTGATCGTGTGCCATGGTTGTGATGCGATTCAAGAATTTTGTATAATATGTTATACCATTATTCGTCGTTATTAACTTACCCTGTTAATTAGAATTGCACGATTAGAGTGCCGGAGGTACGTATTACCCTAGTCGAGGTATAGGTAGTTTACTTATTAAGATTATATCTCATTCCCCATTGTTAAACATTTCAATCCCTCGACCTTGACCATGGTTGAGCCTCCACTACGTTTCGGAGTAACGACAGAGATGGAGCAATGGGTGACTGAGTACCCGGCTAGTGAGAATAAAGTATATGAGAAGTATGAGTGTACAGTTTTGGTGGATGATAGGGAGCAGTACTTAACGGCTCATAGGTATATGGTATGGTACGTATCAGTTGGAACCCAGAAGTTTGGTCCTCTTCGGGGTTTTGATGTTCCCCCAGATGATGGTTTAGGACTGTGAGATCTTATAGAGATTGATCCCCCTGACGGAGCAGTGGTTGATCCCGAGCCAGCACAGATGGTGATCGATGACTTAGAGCCGGAGTTGGTGCCTTTACCGCCTAGCTCCTATAATGATGTATTTGATCCAGCTTCACTAGGAGCACCGCCATGATGCCGTGGAGAGTTTTGATAGGACCAGGGATTTCCACCTTTTTGGAACTATTGTGGATAGAGTAATGTAGTAGATCGACCACCCCATCCCTTTCTGAGCATGTGTGGTCAGGGTTTGTAGCCTTTAGAAAGGCTTGTACATGTTACAGCTTTAAGTGAAATTGAAGTTATAAAATGGTTTGTTAGTTTGTCTAATTTCTCTCTCTATTATCCTGTTTGAATGTTTGTTGAATGGAGTATTCGTTTAGCTTCCGCGTGTGTTTTCTTATTTCATGGGTTTTGGGTCGGCGACTAATCCTGGAAGTCGCATTCTTATCGACCATGGCAGGATGTTACGTGTTCGTAGGGTACGGGGCGTGACACAACCCAACCCAATACGAAAATTTTCGGGTCGGGTTAGGTCGGGTTGCTTCGTGTTTGATTGGGTTCTTTTGACACCCCTAGTTAATATTTATAGGATAAATAAGCTGATAAAGTTGGAAATATTAGGTAACTGCTTGGAGAGTCAATGTGAAAAAGCCTAGCAAGATTAAATAAGACATGGCTAGCGGATTAAATGTTTTAACAACCGGAGCAAATAATGTGAAAATGGCTAGCATAATTAAAGAAAAAACGGTAGCAGATTAAATATAACAATAGTAAGTTTGACTAATGGTCAAAACACAAAAGTCAAAAGTAAAAAATTTGAAATGGCTAGCACAATTGAAGAAGAAATGGTAACAGATTAAATATCATAATGGCTAGTTTGACATATGGCCAAAACACGAAAATTAAAGGTTTACTCCTAAATAGGCTTTTTGAATATGATCTCGAGACAAAAGTTAAAAAATTGGTTAAAAGGAACCTTGGACAGGTCCCACGAATATTTACATTTGGTTTGACACAAGTTCACGTGAGCAAGCTCATGTTGTTACTAAGTTAGTAAACCGAACCTATTAATAAAGTGAACAATAAAGAACTTCCCAAGTAACGTGGGACAACAAAAAAAAAGTAATCAAGGATTTTGAGATACCATTTTTATAATAATCGTTGACATCTTTCAAAAAGATTTATCCAAGTAAAGAAGAAATAAATGCTGGTTTCACACTATAGGGTCATGCATTGAATCTTTCCATGGTCCCAGGATTTTTGTTGTAAGCTAGAGTTGTCACTTATCATATTTGACAGGAGCTTTGCGTTAATAGGCCGTGTGTGCATCAGGTTATTCATGAGTGTTGTCTAGCAACAGTGAATCTCATAGCAATGGCCCTACTCCACTCATACAAGTACTTCCATTAAGCCTACATTGAAAATAAATGCGCCATCCATAAGGGATATGAAATTCGTGGGAGATTAACTCAATCCTCACTTAATGTGCAATTTGGCATCAACCCAATACACCATAGGAGGGACTTCAATATCGTTGGGAATGCGTAGCGAAAGCCCGATACCTTTACCTGGGAAGATCGCCAAGAGAGAGTACAAGTCCAAGCCCATCAACATATTTAATTGGACACACATTCACTCAAAAGCTTAAGCCAATGAGTTACATGCCAATTAAGATATATTAATTGCTCAACACCACATCAATTATCATATGTGAGATTTTTCTAACATAACTCACATGTGTATCTCAATAATCTCCCCCTCACATATGAGCTCAGCGTTAGGTTTGCTCTCCTTAATTTAGGTATTCTTTTGCATCAGCTTATTTCAACTTGAATCTCCAACCCATTGCAATGCACCCACAACTATGCACAACAATCATCATCTACTACTAACTTTGGATTGCATAACCCATGGTCTTTATCTCGTGTTACCAGATCAACTATCCATGGTCGCTTCTCGCCAAATCAACCGTAATGGTAAATTCCACCCAAAATAAGCACCGATCATGAGATTTCTTTGTTGAGATATCCACCAAACACTAGAACAAATTTAGGGCCACCAATCAACCATCGGCTCTAATATTATTTGTTGCGAAAGTCAAGCCATCGAACAGTAAAATAGACAAAACAAAGAAAATAAATCGAAGGCCTGATTTACGTGGTTCAGTCATAGTGACCTACGTTCATAGAGAGAGCAGCACGAAATTTTACTATAGATCAAGCGATACAACAGAAATTATAACTACACTCGAGTCAGTCAAACACTCTCAGTACTTCCCAAGCCCCAACTACAACTAATAACTCACGCAGTGTTTAGCCCATAATTCCTCACAAAATAATCTCTCAATTTCATGAAGAAATTATACACAAATCTTACCGCAAGATTTAATTGCTACAAACACTCGGATATCTTCAAAGTGCAATTCATTAGCAGGGGCTCCTCTTTGATCTTACATATGAGGGGGAGATTGTTGAGATAAATGTGTGAGTTGTGTTAGAGAAGTCCCACATTGGATAATTAATGTAGTGTTGAGTAATTAATATATCATAATTGGCTCATAACTCATTGATAAGTTTTTGAGTGAAGGTGGATCTAACTAGATATATTGATAGGCTCAAACTTGAGCTCCCTCTTGGCGATCTCCCCAAGTGAATGTATCGGGCTTCTATTGCGCATTCCCAACAAATGATGATCTTCATAAGAAGTCACACCTCCTATTTATAGACAACAGCATATCCAAAATAGGAAACCTCCCTCTATGAGACATTCTCCAATTATGAAACATTTTTTTAACTAGGAAACCATTTAATTCGAAAACCTATTCAAAATAAAAAAAAACCTACTTAAATTAGGAAACTTTTTTTTTCGGGCTCAAACTTAAGATATATTTTCAACAAATATACTGTGGTGTTGCAGTGTCAACAAACAACTTAGGATTGGTTGGGATAAAATCACATTGATGCTATGGGAAATTGCTATTTTAGTTCTAAAACTATTATAATTTCTTATTAGCCATGGGATGTTTAATCACAAAGGTTGGGATACAATCATTACTATTAGGGAAAATTGCTATTTAAATTTTTAAAGTTTTCAATTGTTCTAATACAGTCCTAAACCTTTTAGTAAAATTCCAATGTAGCCCTCCCGCTAAAGACTCTCATGAAACCGTTGATGTAGCGGTTTAGTTATCGCCGGCCATTTTATATGGCATACTAGATAGTTGACATGAACAAACTCAATCCCAACAACATTGTTTTGCCCCAAATTCAATGTCATCTCTTTTTCTTTTTTTCATTTTTACTTCCATTTTTCGTTTCTTTTCTTTGTTCTTTTGTTCCCTTCTTTTCTCCTTCTTCTTCAGCCAAATCTGGTTCCTACTTCTTCCTTTTAACGATTGAATGTGCAAACCTCATTCTCTCTGCTAAGCCTCCGAGAGCTCAACACTCTTCCTCCATGCCTGTTGAGCTCGTGACAGTCGAAATCTTCACGATTTCGAAGGCCATGGCTATAATATTCAAAAAAAAAAGTTAAAAAGTCAACAAATCAAAAAGCAGCTATAGTGGAACTTTAGCCTATTTAGCCAAGAGCTCCCTCGGCAGAAACCGAAAAGGGAGAAAGGAAAATAAAGAGAGGAAGAGAGAAGGAACAAGAAGAAGAAGGAAAATGAGGGTTTTGCACCACGCGAACCCTGCCTAGCCGATCCAACTTCTTATCACAACGCTCGGTAAGAACTCATGTCCCTCGTTCATTCCATCGGAGTAGTTTCGGATTTAGGGCTTAAAATTCGAAATTATAAGAGATTTGTGCGGCGAAATCAGATTTTTGAGTTGTTGAGCTACGTATATATATATAGAATTGATAGTTTAGGGTGTCGTGGAGCCGTGAGATTTTACGGATCTTGATTTGGAGTTGCGGTTTGCCTAATATGAATTTTTGAAGTTAGCCGCGCAAGGTGAACAATGCACGACCAGCGAATTTTAGGCTGATTTTCGTTGGTTTTCGGCTCGATTTTAGGATGGCCAAGTTAGAGCTTTTGTAATACTCGGAACGGGCTTTCTTTTGACTATAAGTTTGCTAGAATCGGAGTTCGACGGAGAAAATTATGACGCGATGAAGTTTTGCGCTCAAGTTTCGCATTGCGGATTATTTGGATAATGGCTTTGGATGAACAATTTGTAGGCATCTTTGAGTTGTCTTGCTAGCCTTTAAGCGTCGTTTAGCCGTTTAGTTATTATCTTAGTATCTTACTTGGTTTTGATATCGATTCTTGTTCAATTGATAGGATTACGAGATTATCGGGATGTTTAGCCACATTATTTGATTTTGGGGCATTTCAGGTGAATGGTGCTATCTCTTCTTTGAGTTTGTAAACTCATATTTCGAAAGTGATATGAATCATATATGTTATGAGTAAAATAGCATTGTTATTGCATAAAAGCTCGGATCGGGCATTTACTACCTTATTGATTATTTGAAAATGGCATGATAAAGCATTTCTAGAAATGGTTTATATCGATTATCGTGAAATGATTTGAGAATCGTTTTGAAAATGTATTGTGAAAGGATACATATGTATATTTCGTTACAAACTAATTTGTGAAATGGTTTTATAAATGATTCATGAAATGCCGAAATATATTTCTGGAGGTTGAACTGTGTTGCGAAAAAGTTATTTGTTTGGTTTGTGAAACGTATTCTGGATTGGATTTCTGATATTGAATGATGATTGTTTGATGCTCAATATCGCTGTGAGCTCATTAAGGGGCTTTGGAGTATGCTTACCGGGTTTAGGATATCCTTCTGGGCTGAGCCACCGGCTTTGTAAGTAAAGACCATGCCAAGGGAGGAATGTTGGTAGCCTTGTCACAAGACTTTATGTCGTGACCATAGTTAGATATTGAGCAATAGATTGGCCGATGGAATAGACCATCGATGTGATGTGACATGAGATTGGCCAATGGAATGGACCATCAGTATGTGCTTTTGATGAAATTCATTAATGGAATAGATCATTGATATGTGATTTGAGATTAGTCAATGGAATTGACCATTGAAGTAGTTTTTAATAGAGATTGATCAATGGACTTGACTATTGATGTTTATGATTATTTAAATGAATATTTTTTTAATTGTATAAAACTTATTGAAATGAAATAACTTTTATGTGACTCGATGTGTATTTTATATCTTGAGTTTGGCTCTTAAAATTCTGGTATGACTTTATGTATTCATGCATAGTGATTTCTCAATCTGATTAGTAGAGATACGCACTGCTTACTGAGCTGTCGTTGCTCACCCCCCTCTTTTTCCCAATCTTTCAGGTTCTTTGTTTAGTAGTCAATAAAACGAGAGCAATGTCATTGGGACTTTTGGGTGATTTGAAATTACATCCTTCAGGTGGAAAAACAGCCGTGTCCATCCCCCAAATTGCATAGATTTCGGGGTGTGACATTTATTGGTATCAGAGCTTAGGATATGATTTTTTGGGATACATAGTCTATGGGACGTTGTGAGGTTGTGCGTTAGAGTGTGTATTTCTTTTAAGGTCTAGGTGACCATTCGTTCTTATTTAGAGAAGTATGCTTCGCTTTATAAGAGATAAGAAAGGTAAGCGATTTGTTACCTTTGATATCATAAATGTATCTTAAGATTTTCGATGAGCAATTTTGACAAGGAGATAAAGAGAGTCATTATGATCTAAGTCTTACTCTTAGGGAGTAGAGCAAGCTAGATAAGGACTATGTTGCGAAAAATATCAAATTTGAAGTCGAAGCGTGTGCCATGATTCTTAAGAGTATGGAAGACCTTGTGGATGCTATGAAATTCACTATGGCTCAAATGGTCATAATGTGGTGATTAAGTAAAGCTTTGGTATATTGAAGGTGACACGGGATAGTGTTACTGTGACAAGGTACTGAGTTCAATGACAGAAGTAGAAATATTGAGCTAGTCTTGTAATGCAAGTAAAGGAGAGCTAGAACCAAAGGCAGCTGGTAAACTTGGATTGGCCCTCGTAGTTGGAAATAGAGGAAGCCCTATAAAGGTTGCTAAGTTGGAGTTTGATCATATGAAAGTTGGAGAGAGTAGAGGTAGAGTTGAAGTTGCTAAAAAGTTAGAAAGTCACTTTGAGAAGAAGGAAAGGAGTGTCCTAGAGCAAGTCCAATTGAAGAGACGAGGGAACACATAGACAAGGCCTTTCAAGATCATTAAAAGACTTCAAGTTTGGTGACATTGCTACCGAATTCAAGGAGGGAACTCTGGATTCTTCCTTCCTTCAAAGTTTGCACTGGTTGTTATGCACTTCGACTTTCAAGTTTTTGAGGATATAGATTTAAGGAGCTTGTTAGTTTCTCAAATATGGAGCAAGCTTGAAAATTAGTGGATATTAAGGTATTGAGTATAGGAATTGCTTACTAGCACTTAGATACATTATCTAAAGTTTTTCTTCATGGCAAATGGTTAGAGTGATGAGGAAGTTGTTTATTTGAGAACACGGGAAATTTTAGTTTAACAAAAAGATACGAGTTACACTTTTTGTTCAGAAAGCAGCTTTTCTATTCATTGATGCTGGCAACCTGCTAGAATGCAAGCTCTTTGATGAAATTAGGGAAGCAGTTTTTGGTATTGAACTAGAAGAACTCACATCTATTATACAGGGGCATGATATAAAGCGCTTGAAACTTCTTGGTGGAGTTAAAGGGATCGCAAGTAAAGTTTCGGTTTCTCTTGATGAGGGCTTCTGAATAGAGAACTCATTCTTAAAATCTTAAATATTTGTCAGGCAAAGAGATTCACGGAGAAACCTGTAAAATCATTTCTAAGTGTTATCTGCGAAGCCGTGCAAGATCTAACACTCACTATTTTTATAGTTAGTGTAGTGATATATATAGGTGATGGGATAGGTATAAAGGGATGGCCAAAGGAAATGTATGATGGACTCGGAATATTACTTAGTATATTCCTGGTAGTTATGGTAATAGCAATTTGCGACTATAAACAGTCTTTGCAACTTAGAGATTTGGATCAATAGGAAAAGAAAATATTTGTTTAGGTTACAAATGATGGGAAAAAAGGAAATGTGTCCATTTGTCACCTGATTGTTGATGATGTTGTTAATATATCCATTGGGGCATAGTTCAAACATATGGTCTTTTATAGCGAGATACATCCTTCTAATTGACGAGTTAAGCTTGTCAAGTGAGAGCGAGCCAGTCAATATTTATAAGGAGAAGCCTCTTCTTCTTTATAAAACTAAAGTGCAAGATAAGTTGAGAAAATGTTGGTGATAATGGTTGGTGTGAGGACTGAGTAGGGAAAGCTGATGGAAACATTAGGTGAGGGTAGAGATACTGAGACACCTCTACAGGTGAAGCAGAATGGGTCGCCACAAGTTTTGGTAAGATTGGTTTGGGTTTTGCGGTACTCACATTTATGGTGCTGACGGTACGATTCTTGGTGGATAAAACATTAAAGCATGAATTCACTAATTGGTCTTCTACAAATGCATTGTCACTTAATGATTATTTTGATATCGTGATTACTATAATGGTGATCACTATACCGGAAGAATTACCTTTGGCAATGACATTAAGTCTTATGAAGAAGCTTATGAATGACAGCATTTGTGAGACGCCTCTTAGCCTACGAGATAATGGGTTCTACTAGTTGCATACACACTAATAGGACTAGAACATTAACACAAACCACATGGTTGTTGATAAGATATGGCTAATTGATAAAACTGCAGTTATGAAGAGAGTTAAGGGTAAAGATATCTTGAAATAAGAAACATGCGAAGAAGTTTTGGCTATCTATTTGCAGACAATGATTCTAAAAACAAATTCCAAAGTTGGCAAGGATAAATATGGTAAGCAATCAATTTTGGAAACATTAATGGAATCAACACTTTTAGAGTTTGTATTGTTTTTGGGTGGTGATTTTGCAACTCATTACTTGTAATATTCCAAAATTCGACCCATTTTCATTATCAATGAAATTGATAATATTTCTCATTGCGTTTTAGTAAGTTTCGCCCGGATCTAATCAATCTCAGAATACTGACCAATAGGGAAAGGCTAACTAGAAAAAACGGTACGTGGATCCAAGAACTCAATTGCGAATTGAGTTCGATTCCGAGATACGACGAGAGAGTATTTTGTGCCAAGTGGGCCGGTCCAAGGAGAGTGACGGATTGAGGTCAACCGACGACGTACGAACGGATAACGGGTGATTTCGCATGACCAAGAGTACGCGCGCGGCGAGCGATCCCGAACTTATTTCGAACGACCGCGACTCCCGGGACTAGCGATAGATCCTCGTGTTCTTTGGGAAATCAACATCGTCACAACTCGAGTGTCCTAGGTCGATACGCGTAACCCCTAAACAGCCGCCCGTTAGTGAGAGACACTAAAACTGCAAATTGAGTTGAATTGATCGTGGAATTGAGTACGGACTTTGGCTGTTTAGGTCTCTCAATTTCGCCCGTTAGGATCGGAAAATTACCGTTTTGCCCTTGTGCCCTAAGCTTGTATTCCGAATTTTGGGATTATTGGGAGATTATTTTAGAGTTTTATATTGGTTTATCTCAAACCAATAATGCTGGAAATATTGGTCTCTAATGCCCTTGGATATTTTATCTAGAATAAACCCCAACCCTTGGATTAAGGGCAAAATGGGCATTATAGGAGATTGGTCACCTAACTCACTAGGTTCAACTATGTTTAAACCTTGCAATGTCTCTCTCTCCTTCCATTTTCTCCTATCTTCAGCAGACCATCTCCTCCTTCACGCCAACTCCCTCCTCTCCATCTTCCTTCTTGCTTGGCCATGGAAGACCAAGCTCGTCGGAGGAGCTCCGCCGCCGCTGGAGCCGATTCACCACCACCACCTCGCCTAGCACCGTCCAGCCGTCCCACTCCCCTCTCTCTCTCCCGTCTGCCGCGACCAGCATGCCCTTCCCCTTCGCCGCATTGGATCGCCATCCGTCGGGTGGCCGTGTGCCGCCGCCGTTAGCGCCGCCGGGAACCGCTGCTATCCAGCCATTCTCGCCACTTGTTCAGCCTTGCTTGGAGCTTAGGATCTCAAGTGAGTACAACTCTAAATCCTAATTAGGCTAATTTACACTTCTATATGGGTTTTAGGGGTTATTAGGGTATTTTAGTGGTTAATTAGTGTGGGCTGATTTGGGGCTGAAGTTGTGGTGACTTTAATGGCCTAAGGTGATGCTTTAGGGATGGTTTAAAGGCTGTGGATAATTGGATTAGTGGTTAGTTGAGCTTGGTTTGCTTGGTGATGCATATTTGTTGATTTCCTGTACGGTTACTGTTGCGACGCCGGATTTTGTTATTTTTGGTGTGACTTGTGTGGGCCGAATTTGAAGAAGTGTTCTTCATAAAAGTTGTTTCCAACATCTTTAAGTATAACATATTTTAATTTTAGAATTTTTCAAAATCATTTGATGCCATTCGGAAGTCCATCTTTGGACCGAAATAAAACTGCCCGATTTACTGTTCACCCGACCTTCGGGTCTGTTCGAATTTTTATAAATTTTTTTAGGACTATTTTCAAAATATTTCCTTCACAAAAATTTTTGGGGACATTTGTGGATATAACATATAAAAATTTCAGAGCTTTCCAAAATGATTTGGGCACTGAATGAGCTGTATTTTGATGGCCTGAGGGGCTGTCCGAGCGAGCCGGATTTTGTCCGACTTTGAGTGTCAAAATGAGGTATTTACGGTTAGAGCTGGGTTTTGAGTTCTTCATGGAAAATGTTAATTGAGATGTTTTGTACAACATATCCAAATTTTATAATTTTTGGAGTTGAATTACTATTTATTTGAAAATGGATCCCAGAACTGTGCGCTAGCTCAGAATCTGTGTATTCGGTTTTCCCTTGTTCTTAGTGGCTGATCATTGTGGTCATGATTTGGGCTATTAGGTGAATTGAGCATGGATGCCTTGATTTGGACAAAAATGTGAATTTGGCGGGTGAAATTTGTGGACCGAGTGGTGGCTATTTCCATGGTGACTTTTGTGCTCGAATGTGATGATTTGGAAGTGGTTTAGTGGCCTAAGGTGATCTGGTTGGTGATCGATTAAGGTAGGTTTGATCGAATCATTAGGTGGATTAATCGTGGTCTAAATGCGGAATGTAATCGGCGCAACAATCGGGTTGTATAGTGGTTGTTTATGTGGTGGATTTGGGAGCCTAATGTGATGATTTGGAGGTGGATTAGAGGCCTAGAGGGGACTGATTAGTGGCTGGCCATAGTGGAATTTATCGGGCCTTGTTCGGCGAAATTGAGGATTAATTATGAATAGCCGTGTGTGCTTGATTTGTCCATTAAGTGGCCGATTGTTTATGGCTTGGTAGAGGTTACATGATGCCTGTATTGAGTACTTATGTGGCCGAGAAAGGTTCGGCTTGGTGGACCTTAGACTTGTGCAAGTTTAATGGCTTAATCGCATGATTTTCGTGTGCCAATGATATACCATGGCTGATTTAAATTAATTGATTGATTGGACATATTGATTCATTAAATTGAATGTGTGGTGAAAATTAAGCATATTGCGTTGTGAATTGAACACGTGGTGTTGTGCAATTGAATACTTACTGTGAATTTCTCGAATGCCCGAAGTATGAAGGTTATAGTCATGAGTGTGCATCTCAAGCATTGGCACGGCATGTGCATATACGAGTGTGCACGAATGACATGTGCATTGTAATCACTTAAAATACCCTAATACGTTTTACGCGGGGTTCAGATAAAAATTGGTGACTGTGAATGTGTGATCACAATAAGCCCTGATGCGTTTTACGCGGGATAGTGAACCCGTCCTGAGGCGTGTTATGCAGGACGATGCCCGGTTTACCGGAAGATGACCAACCTGATGCGTTTTACGCGGATTATGTGTCATGAGCTGATGCATTTAACGCCGGCCAGAAATCGATCTCGAAGTGATAGACCTGATGCGTTTTACGCGGGTCGGACCTGTTGCATTTAACGCGGGTCGGAGGAGAAATTGATAAATGGCAAGAGTGCTAGCATGCAAGTGTGCGATGATGCATCAATGAGGCATGAGCATGAGTGCGAGCACGAGCATATGCATGACATGCGTCGTGACGAAGGGATATGCATTTATGTGCCGTGATTGAATTATGTGGCATGATTGTAATTATATATCAATTGTCTAACCTGCAGGGTCAAGTAAGTTTTGGATTTGGGCCCGAGAGCCTAAGTCATTTATGGTTTAGACCGTATGTTGTTTGGTTGGTGCTCGTCAGGAGGTGCATGTTAGCCTAGTTTAGGTTTAGGGGCCTTACTCGCTGAGATTTATTCTCACTGTTGTTTAAATCCAACTTTTCAAACCCCCGACCTTGAGATGGATTCCGACCCCGAGGAGGAAGAGCCGATGGAGTGGGAGTCTGATCCCGAGCCACTTACCCTTTCGTTACCAGTGGCCGTTGACCCTTTTTGATTTAAGTGCTTAGATTGTAATGGATATTGTATATCTTCGTAGCTTATGCAAGTTATAATTATTGTTTGTATCGTTATCCTTGGTCATGTGTTTTATTGTCTGGGTGTTGTGTTGCTTCCACGTGTGCTTGTTCTCTGAAATTTGGGCATTGGGTCGACGACGTGTCCTGGGACATCGCACTCAAATCGACCTTTGCGAGGGATGTGGTGCGCCGTAGGGTGCGGGGTGTGACATTACTAGAAGAATAAGACACTAAAAGTAGAGCCTTTCAGTTCAAGAAGGGAAAAAAATATCCTTGCTGGTGGTTCGACTAGTTGGCAAGGCAAGAACTATATGCAAAGGTGCGTCGGAAATTATTCTTAGAATGTGACAAGATTGTTGATAAAAAGAAATTTTACTTCGATGTCTGCAGAACAGGTTAAAAATATGACAAATGTTATTAATGGTTTTGCAAGTGAAGTGCTAAGGACACCTTGTTTGTCATTTAAATGTGTAGATGACACTTCAAATGGAGACATTTCCGAGTACGGGTATACCTCGATCACAATCATTGGAAATTAAGATTATGTTCGCCTTGGAGTCAAAGAGGCAGTTGAAACTTATATACAGCTAGCATTACTGTCCATATGGTAATTAAGAATATTGTTCTTATTGCTATAGCTGTAATTAGAGAATGTGGCATCCTCACAGAGGATGGTATGACTATAGTAAGACCAGATTTTCACAACAAATCCATGGAACAAAATAAGGAAATCATTTCACGGATTCAAGTAATGACGTGGTCTATGCCTTTGAACAAGTACACCTTATCATTATCAAGAAAAGAATTCAATGAAGTTGTTATTGTGATTGGTGATGGGCAAAGTTTAAAATAGTGTTATTAATAATTTCTTCTCGAGATGATAATAAGGACGTAAAAAGTATTTGAAAGTTTTTATGCAATAATAAGAGTTGGATTATCCAGATGAAGAAACTAATCTTGATGGTAAAGCTTTTGGTATACTAGTCTTACCATCTTTTGGCAAGAAAGTGTAAAGCTTGGGATCCCAATGCCTAATTGTTCATACATTTACTTGGATGCTTATATTGCCTTTTCTTGATTATGTTCTACGTGAAGTTATGGAGCAAATGCATAATCTAGCAAGGTATTTTAGTTAATGCTTGAGAGGAACACTATTCCTTCAACTGCCATAATTGTATGTTACAGGAAGGCAAATGATGTAGATGCACTGTTTAGTATGTTGAATGATATACATTACGGAGGAGTAGAGTGCAGCTTGGTGATAGGTTATAGGTGCTTGTTAGAGATTTGGAGGTTATGCATTGTTGTGCGCTAGTGTATGGTTGTGGATCGGATGTTGTCTTTCTGAATCCCTTTTTGAATGCCTATGGTAAATGCGGAAGCATTGGTGAGACAAAGGCTTTGTTAGAACTTAGGGATCAAAGGGATAATGCCTCATGGAACACTTTGGCTTCAGTATATGCTTGAATTTGAAATTTTGAGGAAATAATGCATCCCTTGACTAGAATGAAAGACAAAGGCATGGAACTAGGTTAGCAATTCATGCTACTGGGCTAGTGTCATACCCACATCCAAGTAATTATCTATATGCTGGTCATTGGGAGTATGGTTAAGATAGAAATTCTATCAATTGACAATTAATGATACGGTGGTGGATAGAAAAGAAAAAGAATGATCTATACAAAGTCTTCGAGAACTAATTCTTTCTCTAAGTCATGCTGGGAAGACTTTCCTCTCATGAAAAGGAAATCTAGTATGAGGCTTTGCATGTATTGCACATTATGAGTCCTAAAGGTTTTGCAAGCATGGTAACACTGGTTTCCATTTTTTGTTGCTTATGTGAATGAAATACGAGCTACTTTTTATGATCGAATAATTCTAGGGGTAATGATAAACTTGAAATAGAAAAAAAAAAAGCAAAACTGATTTTGATTAGTGTCACGCCCCGAACTTCACGGTACGTAACATCCCTACCTTGGTCGATAACTGTGATGTCCCAAGAAGCGTCGCCGACCCACACCCAAACAGAGATCAAACACGAGCGGAAGCAACAAATAAACAAACCCGAACACTACAATATGAGCCACAGATAGCCATATACCACTACAGAAAATAATTACACATTTATATTACTATTAAAAACTATTTACACAATATATACAAGTACAGTAAAAAGGACTACAACCGGTCAACAGCCGCCTAGTCAAAAAGGGATACGCGGCTCAAGTGGTCAAGCTAAACCTAAGAAGAGGGTTACAATCCAAAAAGTAGCTGCCCTCAGTACTAGCTACGGTCAGGGAGAGGGTAGTCCTATGGTTGTCAATCCGAATCGGACGATTCATCAGAACCATTCGATGACTCCTCGGAGGCCTCCTTGCTAGGATCTGATTCCTTTGAATCCATGGCCTCTACTCCATCATCCTTAGAGTCTAGCTCTAGTTTCAGATCTAGGTAAAGCTCAACCCCTTCCTCATCTGATCCTAACTCTACCACCCCTCCATCCTCCTCTACGTCCTGTTCCATCACCTCGGGCTCGTCATCCTCTGCCTTATCCATCGGCTCCGGGTCTTCAGCTACTACGTTAGGCTCCTCGTCCACTTCTCCATACTGCCTTATCCACTCTGGCGTGGCCTCGGGGTCGATCACTTCTCCGCCAACTATGATCAGCTGCAACAACCCAGTCTTGTCAACTGGAGCATCAAAAGTCCTGAGGGGTGCTCCTTCCTTACCATCAGCATCTCAGTGGCACCATGCCACGTACTCTTGCACCTGGTAGTAATACTTGCCTATGTCTATGTACACTACGGATCGGTATCTCACAAAGGCCTCCCCATTTCCCGAGGGGTAGGTACTAGTATATTGGTGGATCTGCATAGGGATCCCAAAAAGTGGCGGTAGTCTCTGCATCCTCACAGCTGGGGGTCTGAAAAGTTTCGGTTTAAACCACCGTGAGACAATTCTCAGTAAGTTCAATCCCTAAACCTAGGCTAGGCTAGCATGCAATCTCCTAACCCCAAAATAGGCATTCAAAATCACAACACACAATTCTCCAACCCTGCAGGTTAGACAGTTTAATATAAAAAAATCACAGCACATGCTCAAGTACTGAGTCTCACACACTCGCATGCTGGTAAATGCATGATCATGTATGCAATTGTCGTCGACATGTCATGCGCATTTCTCCGGCCCACTGGCCCACACCGGCACACTTGCCCAATTTATTATTATTATTACAATTCTAGTCATCACTTTTTTTCACGGCCTGGTGCATCTAGCCCGCTCCAAAGTGCATGAGGCGCAGCAACCGATCTAGCCCAGTGTCTCTAGGCTGTTTCAAAGTGCATGAGGCGCAACACTGATCTCTTTGCGAACCAGAGCCTGCTTCAAAGTGCATGAGGATGGTCGCCTTCCGGACGTACCGGGTATCGTCCTGCTCCAAAGTGCATGAAGACGGTATTGACGCGTAGGTCATGACCCAAAACCCATTATGTGATCACACAATTCATTATTATCTGAATCTAGCGTGAAACGCTTCAGGGTATTTTAAGTGATCACTCGCTCATGGCAGACACGCATTCTCGCACAATTTTGCCACATGCCACACTCTTGGCACACACGATGCGTGTCCATGTTATGCACTACAATGCACCATAAGCATCAGTACAGTTAAGCACTCAACGTTACTACACTGGCCAATCGCATTTCACATAATTAGCCACAATTAAGCATAATTCATATAAAATCAATCAATCCGGGCATACCCGGCAATTTCACCGATAACTCTAAAATTGGCCAATCAACCCAACTAAGCTCTCCAATAAATTCTTATCGACCTACGACATTTTTCTCGATAATCGCCTTCACCAGTCGGTCCTCTAATTTTTCCCTGCCAGTACTAATTTTCCTAATCCAGTCTAGAAAATTGCACCAACAGTCCTAATCCGGGTTTAGGAATTTTACTCACCTACTACAGGGTCACGACGATGGGGAATGGCGACCGATCACTGATGAATAGTGAAACCGGCGGCGGAATTCCCAGCGAACGACGTACGGATCACGGCGGCCGACGGGTGAACAGTGTTTTCCATACGGTCGTGAACAGTAAATCCGTATGGACACTATACAGACCGCACGGAAAACGGAGGCCATCGGGGCGCTGGTGACGGGCGCGGCAGTCCGTACGGACTCCGGCTATGAACAGTAACTATACGGACCGTACGGTCACTGTACGGAGAGCGACAGGCAGCAACGTATAGGCGGCTGGAGGTCATGGCGGCAGCAGCTCGGCTAATTGGGCTCCGGCGAAGCTCCGGCGCGGCGGCGGTGATGATTCTGGGGGAGAAAAAGGGAAGAAAGAGAGAGAGAGAGAGAGAGAGAGAGGTTGGCCGAGGCTGAGGTTGAGGCTAGGGGACGATGAGGGTCGACGGCGAAGCACGGTGGCCGGCGGCGGCGCTCCGGTGGCCGGCAACTTGGTCCGACAAGCTTCGGCCGAGAGGAACAAGGAGGAGAAGAGGAATTTCGGGAGAGAGAGAGAGAGTGAGAGAGAGACCTGGCCAAATGGGAGCTAAGGAGAGAGAAAGCTGGTCCAAACTTGGTCAAAAATAGCAGCCCCAAGCACCATGTGTCGCCGATCCAGGCCAAATGACTAAATTACCCCTAATCTAACGGTTCTAATTTATCCCTATCCATAAAGTGAGGGGTAAAACGGTCAATGGCCCCAATAATTGAGCTGATAAGTCCTCTTAATTATCCCAAATAATTTCCTAAAAATTCGTACCAAAATTTAGTCCAGGGGCAAAACCGTCATTTTTCGGCCCCGGGGCGAAATTTCAATTTTCGCACATATCAACCCTCCATATGCGTGGCCAACATAATGTGGCGTCGGAATTGCGAAAACGACTTCTTAAGCCCCCGAAAATCGGCTGCGAAGTTTCTAAAATAAAATAATATTATTTTTTCAATTTTCACCGAAATTCCAATTTTTGCTCCAAGCCCTTCCTAGCATGCATGGCCACCCAAAAATGGCGTCGGCCTCAAAAAATAACCTCACTTGGCCTCAAAAAGCGGTGCGGGCGTCCCGAGGGGCAAAATCGTAATTTTTCAACCCCGGACTGAAATTCCAATTTTAGTCATAATAACTTCAAACGTGTGTGGCCAGCATAATATGATGTCAAATTTCCAAAAATAGTCTCTTAAGCCCTTGAAAATCGACATTGACATCCAAGGCCCATTCCGTGAACGAAACTCGCTAAATTTTCGAATTCATAGTCTCTCACTAACGGGTGGCTGTTTAGAGGTTACGCGTATCGACCTAGGGTTATCCATATCATGATGGCCCCGATCATAGAGAGAGAATGAGAAATTATCACTACTTCCAAAGGTCATGATCGCTCGGTTCAAGTTCAGGACTGGTTGACCACATGTACTTTCGGTTTGGCAAAATCACCTGCATCCCTATTGTACATCGTTGGCCTTAGCCAAACTCAATCCATTCCTCTTTCCTAAGATTGGCCCACGTTGGACCAAAATATTTCCTCAGCGTCTCTCGTAATCAGTATCCGTTTTGCGATAGGGTCCCCCAGTCTACGTACCATTTTCTAGTTAGCCATACCCCATTAGTTAGTATCCCGAGAGTGATCAGCTCTGAATGAGACTTACTAAAATGAAATGTGAAATAACGTCAGTTTTATTGATCCCAGAATTATATCGAAATTCGGGCTGTTACAATTAAAGGCACAAGGAAAGCATGGTAGACCTTTGGAAGGACTTGGTAAGCTTAAAAAAGCAGAGGAGTTTATTAAGAACATACATAAAGATCCAATGACAAAATTGCATAGGGAGGCTACTTGAGAGTTTGAGGAGGAGGAAAGACACAAATAGTCGCATTTGTTTGATGGTTAAGATAAGTTTAAATTTCGAGAACGAAATTTCTTTTAAGGATGGGAGAATGTAATATTCAAAAAAAAAGAGTCAAAAAGTCAACAAGTCAAAACGCAGCTACAATGGAACTTCAACCTATTTAGCCGAGAGCTCCCTCGGCAGAAACCGAAAAGGGAGAAAGGAAAAGAAAGAGAGGAAGAGAGAAGGAAGAAGAAGAAGTAAAAGGAGCGTTTTGCACCGCGCGAACCTAGCCTAGCCGATCCAACTTCGTATCGCAACGCTCGGTAAGAACTCATGTCCCTCGTTCGTTCCATCGAAGTAGTTTCGAATTTAAGGCTTGAAATTCGGAATTATAAGAGATTTGTGCGGCGAAATCTTATTTTTGAGTCATTGAGCTACGTATATATATAGAATTGATATTTTAGAGTATTGTGGAGCCATGGGATTTTACAGATCTTGATTTGAACTTGCGGTTTGCCTAATATGAATTTTTGAAGTTAGCCGCGCAAGGTGAACAGTGCGCGACCAGCAGCTTTTAGGCTGATTTTCGTCGGTTTTTGGCTCGATTTTGGGACGGCCAAGTTAGGGTTTTTGTAATACTCGGAACGGGCTTTTTTTTTACTAGAAGTTTGCTAGGATCAAAGATCGATGGAGAAAGTTATGACACGATGAAGTTTTGCGCTCAAGTTCCGTGTTGCGGACGATTTGGATAATGGCTTTGGATGAGCAATTTGTGGGCATCTTTGAGTTATCTTGTTAGCATTTAAACGTCGTTTAACCGTTTAGTCATTATCTTAGTATCTTACTTGGTTTTGATATCGATTCTCGTTCAATTGATAGGATTACGAGATTATCGGGACGTTTAGCCACATTATTTGATTTTAGAGCATTTCAAATTAATGGTGCTATCTCTTCTTTGAGTTTGTAAACTCATATTTTGAAAGCGATATGAATCAGATATGTTATGAGTTAAATAGCATTATTATTGCATAAAAGCTCGGATCATGCACTTACTACCCTATTGATTATTTGAAAATGGCATGGTAAAGCATTTCTGGAAATGGTTTATATCGATTATCGCGAAATGATTTGAGAATTGTTTTGAAAATGTACCATGAAAGGATACATATGTATATTTCGTTACGAACTAGTTTATGAAATGACTTTGGAAATGATTCAAGAAATGCCGAAATGTATTTTTGGAAGTTGAGCTGTGTTGCGAGAAAGTTATTTGTTTGGTTTGTGAAACGTATTCTGGATTGAATTTCTGATATTGGATGATGATTGTTTAATGCTCAATATTGCTGTGAGCCCATTGAGGGCTTTGGGATATGCATACTGGGTTTAGGATATCCTTCTGAGCCGAGTCATAAGCTTTGTAGGTGAAGGCCTTGCCAAGGGAGAAATCTTGGTAGCCTTGTTACAAGGCTTTATGTTGTAACCATGGTTAGATATTGAGCAATAGATTGGCCAATGAAATGGACTATCGATGTGATGTGATATGAGATTAGCCAATGGAATGGACCATCGGTATGTACTTTTGATGAGATTCATTAATGGAATAGACCATTGATGTATGATTTGAGATTAGCCAATGAAATTGACCATTGACGTGATTTTTAATAGAGATTGATCAATGGACTTGACCATTGATGTTTATGATGATTTAAATAAGTATTTTTTGAATTGTATAAAATTTATTGAAATGAAATAACTGTTATGTGACTCGATATGTATTTTATATCTTGAGTTTGGCTCTTAAAATTCTGGTATGACTTTATGTATTCATGTATAGTGATTGCTCGATCTGCTTAAAAGAGATACGCACTGCTTACTAAGCTGTCGTTGCTCACCCCCTTCTTTTTCCCAATCTTTTCAAGTTCTTTGTTTAGCAGCTAATAGAACAAGAGCGATGTCATGGGGACTTTTTGGTGATTTGAGGTTGTGTCCTTCAGGTGGAAGGACGGCCGTGTCATCCCCCAAATTGCGTAGATTTTGGGGTGTGACAATGGCTAAGCATCAAGATGTTAGCCAGCTCGGCCACAGCTCCTCTAGATCTCGGCACACTCGGCCGCTCGGCTACTCCTCCAAACTTTGATCTCAGTCACCCCTCCAAATTTCAGCGAACCTCAATTTTTGGGTCATAGTGGTGTTGTGGAACTATGTATGTGCTTTTGTATCTTTCCAGTGTGTTTTTGTATTTGGCATAGATATTCACATGTGACGGGGATCAATTGTTTTACTTTCATTGCCTGACTCCTACCTTCTCTTGTGGCTTTATTTTGCATTGTTGATTTTTTCCTACTCTTACTAGAGATCTCTCCTCAAGCCAATGTGATGCCGTTTGTATTATACTACGGGATAATGACACAAATGACCCTTGAACTTTGACTTAATGTGCAATATGATTCCTTAACTATTAATTTATTCATTTTGATCCCTAAACTTTACCCTAATACACAATATGGTCCATGAACTTATAATTTAGTCAATGTGATCCATAAACTTTTTATACATATTCAATTTAATCCATGAACTATAGGAAAATGTTCAATGTTGTCATTCCATAAATTAAAGTTCAAAGACAACAATAAACATTTTAATATAGTCCAGGGACTAAATTGAATATATACCAAAAGTTTATGGATCACGTTGAACAATTTAAAAGTTCAAAGATCACAATGCACATTAGGTTAAAATTCAAGGACTACATTGAACAAATTAATTATTCAAAGATCATATTGCACATTGAATCAAAATTCATGGACCATTTATGTTATTTCCCTTACACTAGACCATAGGAACTGTTGGCATTACTTCCGTGAAGGAATTTTTATGACAAGCAAATATCTTCTTCATCCAAACATATAGTTCACAAATAACTTCTTTTAGCCACTCTGCCTCCATAGCAGTCGAGCTTGTGGCCATTGAGATCTCGGTGAACTTGATGGCCAAGGGTCTAGATCTCGGCATATTAGTCGAGGCTCCGAGGCTCCTCATCTCAGCTTGCTCAACCACTCGCAGCGAACGTAGAAGTGGACACGCTCCCAAGTTAGCTTGCGAGACTTGCGGCCAATGAGCTTCACGAGGGAAGCTGAAGCGGTGGAATCGAGTGTGCTTGCACATGAAGAGGATGACCGATATCTAAAAGGACAGAAAAAAGAAAAGAAAAGAAAGTAAAAATAGGAAATTATGCAAAACGGTGTCATTTCGATTAAATTTGTCCACGTTAGATCGCCGGCTACGAAACATATGACGGTTGGCGATGACTAGATCGTCAAATCAACAATTTCAAGCAAGTCTTCACCAAGAGGGCTAGATTGAAATTTTACCTAAATGTTTATGATAAAATTAGAACAATTAAAAGGTTTACGATAGAATTTGAATTCATGCAATATATTTATTATTAAAATAATAATTTTCTACTTGAAATTTCTAATTGGCATAAGTTTCGTTTCTCTTAATGTTTCAACTATTTGTTTCCTTCCCAAATGTATAGTCAGGGGATTAGCTAAATTTACTTCTAATTTCACATAATCAATCGATGTAGCTCTGCATATTGTGTTAGCAATTCACATAATTGATCGATTATGTGAAGTCAGAATATGCTAAAGTTCCAAATTTACTTTCGACTTCACATAATCGATCGATACCGCCAAATAGGAACTTTTTCTGTACAAATTATATAGCTGTCTTGTGCAAATTTATTTCTGTTAACTTGAAAATTTTTCTGACTTCATATAATCATTGATGTCTCAACTTCATGAACATGATTGTTGTGTTCCCGACGGCATAAAATACATTAGAAATGCTGTAAACAACTAGTGCGATTAATCTTTCAATATATTCTTTAGATTTTTATATTATATAATATGATGGAAGATAAATGCTTGCTTGACGAAAGATGACGTATATTCTACTATTTTTCATGACATTTTTAACTGGCCGAAATTTTTAAAACTTCATTGAACTCAAAATAATATTTAAAATTCAGATCCAAAACTTACTAACCATAAAGTTCTGCCGACATAGTAGGACTTGTTAGGGTAACAAATAAAGAATTGTCTATCAAATTCTTACTCAAGATCAGAACCATTCAAAATTCAGAAGTTGAGCAGAATATGTTGGAATGAGAACGAAAAGAAAATTAATAGGTAAAATTTGCATGTGAACATTTGTAGGAAAAACAAGCTTGGAAGTCGAAGCCACAATGTCCGGATCGTGCTTGAAAAGAACCATCTAATCTTGATTTAGAGTAATCTAGACATCAAGTTAAATTATGTCTCGAGTTTGAATTCACGTTCACTTTCCTATTTGAATTTGGATTAATTTGATGCAGTAATTTTCTGGACTTGTTTGGAGGGCTCACAACTATATCCACACAGAGAAGAAAATAAAAAAAAAAAAAGGGGAGAAAAGCTCATTGTCACTACAGAACAAAATAAGGGGCATATTACATATATATATGTATATGTATATATTTCATAGGGTAGAGAAGTCTTTTGTCAGGAAATGAAACAAAAGCAAGGGCTTGGGTTTTACTCCTCTCTCCAACCGAAGCCGTACAAAAGGAACAGAAGACTTTGTAGTCCCTCTTTTTCTGAATTGACGAGACGCATCCCAAAGGAGCCGCCACACGAAGAGAAAAGAGAACGTACGGACGTTCTCAAGTGAATCGCACGAAGAATTTTGATTTGGGCTTGAATATGCGATGATTTTGTGCTGTGATTTTCACGTTCATATTGAGTTGTTTACTTGTAAGTACTATAGACTTGGATGCAATCTAAAAATAGGAAACATTCAAGCATGTGAGCGAATGATTGTAATTCTAATTCTCCGATTATAATAGATTATTCACTGCTATCTCACCGTGGATCATTGGTTTCCTTTATTCATTATTTATTTCTCTGGCTATTTTGCATTCATTTAATTAAAAAATCATATTTAGCTTCCACATTATTATTATAACAATTGGAGCATAGGATTTTCTAGATTTTGATTCAAGACATTTGCTCATTTGATTATTGTCTAAAAATTCTGCTACTACAATAATGTTTGGAGTGAAAGTAGAAACTAAGAAGTTTAACAAAAGGAATAACTTTGGGTCATGGGGCATTAATATGGAGGCGCTATTAACAACTAAGGTTTGGTTGAAGAATTGGAGGGCAAGGCTAAGTTGTTTTCTGAATAATGAAAGATGCCAAAAGGACATGCTAATGAGGAAGGCAAGAAGTATAATCTTGTTAGACCTATTGGCTGATGTGTTAATAGAGGTGATCGAGGAGAAGGATGTCGCAGCGTTATGGGCAAAACTTCATATACTTTATGTAATGAAGGGTTTGAATAATCGCTTACATATGTTGAAGATGATATTTCAGTTTCGATACACTGAAAATATGTTTATCAAATCCCTTCTAAAGAAGTTCAATAAACTCATGACGGATTTAAGAAACGTCCGTAAAATCCTTGATGATGAAGAACACGGCATGCGTTGTTAGCTTTTTTTACCAAAATCACGGAAGCAGTTTACTAGTTCACAGTTACAAAAGAAAATCAACAAGATCTATGGTAGGCTATCTTGGGGTAGCCCCTGCACTATTCAACAGTGAGTAAATGCTTTCATAAGGAAAAGAGGAGCTCTTGTTGGTTTTTAAATGAATGTGAATGTTCAACAATTGTCGGAAGGAGCTACTCAGAAACTGCATGGTCTTGGCTCAATAAATGTGTGTTTTTTTGTTGATATTTTGTCCTTAGGATAATTAGTGTATGGGCTCTTTGTCTTCATCATTAAATGTATGGTCAGTGTTCTTCTATTATATAAGGATGTGAGGGCGAGTGTTGTACATCTATCGAAGCCAACAGAAAGCATTCTAAGAACCATTTCTCCCTCCAATTTTGTGACCTTATATTCCAAATTCCGAAGTTGTTTTATTATTCTTTTGGTTTCAAAATTTGGTATCAAAGCTATAAATGGCATCCACATTTTCTTTCAATTGCAACTTCCAAAGTTGAACCTGAAGAATTTCAATAATTGCTCTGTTCAAATGAAGATTCTCTTCAAATTACAAGATTTGGGGAATTTTAGGGAAATGGCTCCACCGAAGTGGTCAATGGTAAAGCCTTCGATGCTTTAAAAAGGAGGAGAAAGATTTGTTGGTGAAGTCCCAGAAGAAAGATGAGAAAGCATTGTATGTGATCTTTTAAGCCGTGGAGGAAACGACATTTGAAAAGATATCAAGTGCGGACACATGAAAGTAGCATAGGATTTTTTGCAAAAATCTTACAAAGGTGATGATCATGGATGCTTTGTGAATTGATGCATAAACAAACATGCCCTACCAAAATATGTGTGATAATAAGTCGGCTATTGCATTAGCCAAGATTCATGTTTTTCGTGGTAGGAGCAAACATATTGATGTCAAGTATCACTATATCCGTGAGTGAGTCAAAGATGGTGAGTTTGAGCTTGATTTTTGCAAATCAGATTATCAGTTTGCAGATATTTTGACAAAATCATTGAATGCGGATTTGTTTGAAAGATTAAAGATGATGCTTGGTGTTCTTAAATTCCAAAATTAATTTTAAAGGAGGTTGTTAATATAATCTAAAATTAATTGTTGAAGATTTTAGCATGTGGGTTGCTGCGTTCTAGATTTGGTTGTTAATATTCTTCAAATGATGTCTTGATTTATGGTGGGTGTTAGAAAAAGAACCAAGACGAAAGGAAATCAATATGATTTCCGGCGGGCCATCTTTGGTTAGCCCCTCCACCATTCAACAACTGGCAGCTTTCGCAAGGAAATGAGGAGCTTTTGTTGGGTTTTATCATAAAACGTGAAGTTTGACCAACTGTTAAAAGCAGCTGCTAGAAGACTTCAGAGCTATTGGCTCATGAAATGCGTGTTTTTTGTGTTGACATTTGGTCCTCATATTACATAGGGTTAATATCACGAAAAATCTCAAACTAATACACATGTGACAAATTTATCCCAAATTATTTTTTTGACAACCAAAAACCTCAAATTGGTACACATATGACAATTTTTTCCCGAATTATGTTTTTGACCATAGAAAACTCTACACTGGTACACATGTGATAATTTTATCCAAAACTAATTTTTTGGCCATAAAAAATCCCAAACTGATAAATTTATGATAATTTTACTCTGCGTTAGTTTTCATAAAATTTTACTATTAAATTGTTAAGTTTGATGACACGTGGTCGTTGAAGGGTGTACCGATTTGAGGTTTTACCCCTCTGTTTGTCACAAGTTTACCGATTTGTGATTTTTCGTGATATTAAACCAATTTAACGGATACTAACGGAGGGTAAATTTGTTACAAATATACCGGTTTTGGATTTTTAATGATCAAAATATTAGTTTGGGGTCAAATTGTCACAGGTATACCAATTTAAGGTTTTAGTAGTCAAAAAATTAGTTCGAACTAATATTGTCATAAGTGTACTAGTGTAAGGTTTTTTGTGGTAAAAAAAAAAAGTTTTGGGTAAATTTGTTACAAATATACCAGTTTAGAGTTTTTGGTAGTCAAAAAATTAGTTCGAGATAAAATTGTTATATGTATATTAGTTCGAGGTTTTTCGTGATATTAATCATATTAAATAAGTGTGTGGTCTATTTGTCTTCATCATTAAATGTATTGTACCTGTTTTGCTTTTATATAAGGACGTGATGGTGAGTGCTATATATCTACCGAAGCCAACAGAAAGCGTCGTAAGAACCATTTCTCCCTCCAATTTTGTGCCCTTATTCCAAATTCCAAAGTTTTATTATTATTCTTTTGGTTCCATAGGAAGCATTCAACTTAGCATTGCATTTGGAAGTTATTTTGCGAAAAAAAACGGAGAGAATAAGACACTAAAGGTGTGTCTGCAGTGAAAAAAAAAGAAAAAAAATGAAATACAGAGGGACGTCACGGTTGGAAGAGACAGAAGGCCTGGAAAGACAAGAAAAACGAGGAAAATGGGACCTACGAGGAAAGAAAAGAAGGAGAGAATAAGAGGAACAACACATTTGACCAAATAAAAATAGGAGATTAACACTAAAAGGTGAGCCACAAAAGGGACAATATGGTTAAAACACTATAATAGAAAGTGTCCAAACCAAATGAGAAGTGAAAAACGCATGGCCTATAAAATTATTACCTAGCCATTTAATTAAATTGTCAAGGGTTACACATGGCCATTTTGATTAATCAAGTAACTAACAAATCTGCGTTAAAATTCCTCTATTTACAATCTAAATTTATTAGCCATTGATAAAATGATGTCAACCTAATTGATAGTTCGAGAGGATAAAATATTCAATATGCTTTACATTGAGAATATATTAAGAACCATTTCTCCCTTCAATTTTGTACCTTTATCCCATATTCCAAATTTTTATTATTTTTCTGTTGGTTCCAACACAGGAAGCATTCAACATAGCATTGCATTTGAATTTTTTTTTATAGAAAAAATGGACGATAACGAGACACGAAAGGCGTGTATGAATGAAAAAATGGAAAAAAAGGGAATAGAGAGGGACACTATGATCGCGACGAAAGAAAAGAAGAGAAAAAAGAGGAACAATACATTTGACCAAATAAGAAGAGGAGAGTAATGCCAAAAGGTGAGCCACGTAAGAGATAATATGGTCAAAACACTATGATAAGGAATATCTAAGCCAAATGCGAAGTGGAAAAAGCGTGACCCTTTCTTTCTTTATTCACTTAATTGTTTGCTTAATGACACCTAACTTTTGATTTGGCTCCTTCCTCTCTCTCCAATGGCCCTTTTTTTTTACCATATTTTCCTTGGCAATCACATAGTTTTATTCCTCACATCAAACGCAAGTATTCATGTGCGTAGGACATATTTGGTAGGGGATAAATAAGGGAACAAAGTATATAGTTTTACGGATAATAGGCAATGGGATATAGTTTATTTGGTTTTTATATAGGGGTGTACGTATGACGTTGGTGGAGGAGCACTTGGGATACGGACTTTAGTTATACTCCTCCCACACATCAACATGAAAGAGCCAAGCGTTTCCATTGGTAATCTCCACCGAACTAGTTGAAAAAATAGTTTGGGCTTCTTCTGAAAACATGCTTACGTGGGCTCCTTTTCTTTACTGCAAACTCTTAACTTGTCCTCGTGAGACTTGAACAACGCGAGATTAGTACATTCAACTACCCACTATTAGACTGGATGCTACTATATATATCGACAAAGATGAATCAGTTTTCCCGCATTCGTACTGCGAATGATAAGCTTAGTTGAGGAGAACAACGTTTAGCGAAAGCGAAAAGAGAGTCAATTTCGTCTCAAATGGATACTGTTTGCCCAATCTCTCCACACCATCAAGAAGCTAATTCTTCGAAGCTCAAAATAGCAAGTGTAAAGACTTTGGCTAAATCTTCCAACCTCACATCCATCCCTTCTCACTATGCCTACACCACCTTCGCTTCTGATGATCAAGCCATTCACGATGACTCCATCCCAGTCATCGACTTCTCTCTTCTCTCCTCAAGCAATTCCAACCAATGGTCTAAAGCCAGTCTCGGATCTTGCAAAGGCTTGCGGGGACTGGGGCTTCTTCATGGTGCATAATGTTCCTAGCTAGTTCATTACCTGCTTCATAGTACCTTTCTTTCATTTTATTATCTTGCGAACATGCAAAACAAATGGTCGGTATTTTTCATCAGGTTTTGCTTATCCAACTGTCATAAATTCTTGAAGGAAAAATTATCTAAAAGGTCTTAAACCTATTGTAGTTTTACCAATTAAGTCATAAGCCATTCAATTTTACTAATTAAATTCTAAGCTTTTTAGTAATTTGTCAATTGAGTTCATCTAGCCTGAATTCACTAACGTGGATGCCGTCCGTCCTGTGTGGCATGGTCGGCGTTGATGTGGACAATTTTAAATAATATTTAATTTTTTTTGAATTTTTATTTTTTCTTTCCTATTTTCTTTTTTCCTTTTTTTCTCTTTTCCTTCTTTAATTTTTCAATGTGGTTGGGGAAGGCTCAGTGGCCCTCACCACCCACGAACGAGAGTCGTGCGGCCCTCACCCTACCTCCCCCACATCTAGGCGAGGCCAGCCTCGCCATGGCCTTGCTAGCCATAGGAGAGGTTGCCTTTGCCCATGGTCAAGCATCACCCACCAACAGGAATGGAGACCTTGCATCATCCCTCCTTGCTTCATGTTCGACCCTTTTTCTTTTGCTTTTGCTATAGTGAGGATGACCTTTGCATCGCAAAGGCGGCCGCGACCCTTGCCTATGAAGCCATTGTGGCCGCGGTGAAGGCAACCTCCCCCACATTTGGGTGAGGCCAAATGAGGGCCGCACGGCCCTCGTCCCTGGCTGGCAAGGGCCGCCAGACCCTCCCTGGCCACATCAAAAAAAATTAGAGGACAAAGAAAACAAAAGGAAAGAGAAAAGAAAGATAAATAAAAATTCAAAAAATATCAAAATATTGTTAAAATTATCCATGTTAATGCTAGTTGTTTGACGTGACACAATTGACATCCATATCATCGGATTCCTGTCAAAATTGATTGGATGAAGTTGATTGATAAAATTGAAAAATTTAGAACTAAATTGACAAAATTGTAATAGTTCTTGAAAGATTAGCAACAATTTGAATCAAATTGGCTGATTCAACATACGGTTGTTCATTCATGCCGGAGCTAAAGAGAATTAATGAGAAATTATTCTCATAGCTTAACCTGCGTGAGATTGGCCGCTGCACGTAAATTTATTCTCATAACTAGCAACAGTTTCTTGTTTACTACATATTGATCAACCACGGAGTGCCCGAGAGTCGAATGAAGGCGATGGTCGAGGCGCTGATGGGATTCTTCGATCTGACAGATGAGGAGAAGAGTGAGTTCGAAGGGAAGCACGTGTTGGACCCCATAAGGTATGGGACGAGCTTCAAAGCTTCGGTTGACAAAGTGTTCCTCTGGAGGGATTTTCTGAGGTTGACGGTGCATCCAAAGTTTCATTGCCCCACCATGCCAGAAGGCTTGAGGTACCCCATTCTCTCCCTCTCTTTTTTTTTTTTTTTTTAAAAAGGTCTAATATGTGTTGAAATAAGGGAAAAGAAAAACCACAAAAAACCTTAAATTGTGTCCACCATGGCATGTTTACCCTGAATTTTTTTATTGTGACATAAAAAGTCCCAAACCATACTCACTATGACACATATATCCTAAACTTTTTTTTATGACATAAAAAACCCCAAACTTGTAACTTTGTATTTTTCAACCAAAATAATGTCGGTTTTATATCACTTAAACATGAGGGTATCATGTCAATGCCATTTGTTTTCCGCTATATAAGTAAGTAAATTTTCAATAGTGCTCATTGACAGAACTTTGATGGCGGGTAAATATGTCGCACAGATACACGTATGTGGGTTTTAGTGTCACGGAAAAAACTTTAGGGTACATGCGTCACAGTGGGCATAGTTTGGGATTTTTTGTGGCTTTTACCCTTGAGTTTATTTCTACGCTTTGCGTGCATGTTCTCTGTTTGCATATACATATTGATATTTTTGTTTTCTTAATTCCATTTGCATATAAAAGTTTGAGTTTACCACACCACAAATATCAACAATCTGTTGTTTTACTAATAGTGGTAATGACAACTATATGTCCAAACTGTAGCTTCAATGCTACAGTCCAGAAGCAACAGAACCTTCCCCTCGAGGACATTTTATTCGCAATCGAGTATAGGATGAACCTACGGAATCTTAAGGGAGTGAAAAATTGCAGAGTAAGTATGTGGGTAGAGCAAAATAAGCTGTCACTCTTTTCAACTTGTTATGCTAAAACAATGTTCAGAGTTATCAATGCATCCAGATCTAGTGCACATTATAAAATTATCAGGTACATCGGAAAAAAGAAATTGATGAGGAACTTGAACAAATTCTTCTTCCCTGGTAACACGAGAATCCAAATCTTGGACTTGACTAATTCCCATCTCCGTCCATGTATAAGACTCTGTCCACTTGGGAGGCAGATCGGAGCTCTAAAGTTACCTATATAAGAGACAATGTGATTTGGATACCAGATTTTCCGTATCTACTTGACCACTCAATTAATCATGTGGGATCTGAACTTGAACAACTTCAATCCGTCTGAGACGCGAGCTCTTCAACATCTTTGGTTCCGATTCGTTAGTTTTGTAAAGTTGATCTTTATTTAACTAGAAAGCTGGCAGTCTTGAAATATCACAATAGAAAGTACACGATTCTTATGTTAGGATAGCATTATTTTGGATCATCTTGACGTCAGACAAACAATTTTGTACGCCTAGAAAAAATAAGAAAAGTGTAGATTCAATTTGATAGAGCAAAACAATTGGTAATACCCCAGAGAAAAGATTTGAGTGATAGAAACTTGTGAAATCCCTAAAGATGAAAAGAACTCCACCACGGCATTTCCTCTGATGAATGAAAGTAATGTCTATTGTAGTAAAGTTTTGGCAGAGTACTCTGGAGCGCTTCGGAAATTAGTTAGGGAACTGCTCAAGGGTATATCGGAGGGCCTAGGACTCGAACCAGGCTATATCGACGAGGCAATGAACATGGATTCAAGCCTACAGATATTAGCAGCGAATCTGTATCCGGCGTGCCCACAGCCAGAACTCGCTATGGGCCTAGCCTCACACTCAGACTATGGCCTTTTGACCATCCTCATGCAGAATGGAGTTGGCGGCCTTGAAGTTTATCATGACAGGAAGTGGGTCAAAGCCGATCTCATTCCAAATGCCTTTGTGGTCAACACCGCAGATCAGCTCGAGGTAAATATACAGAAATCCATGTTTCATCTTTCTAATCTCCCTTATCGGTCTTGCAAGAGAGGTCCAATGAATGTCAAATCTTGGTGTGAATACTGTGTGCCTTGGTTTATAGATGCTGACAAAATGTAGTTTTTACGGAAGGGACATTCTTGTTATACATAGAACTATAGTACATACAGTTTGTCTTAAAAATTTGCTAAAAACTTACTCTATTGTCTTTGTTTCGTCAACTGGAAATATTTAACTGGATATTAATCAGTTAAAGTTGACACGAATCTTTGTGATTTACTCTTGTTTCTCCCATTGAACAGATCAAGCTTATTGCAACTAATTGTTTTTTTTCGACACTTTGCAACTGTGCAAGATTATGAGCAATGGGAAATACGAGAGTGTTCTGCATCGAGCTGTCGTGAACAACAAGGCTGCAAGGTTATCTATCCCCTTTTCTACTGGACCATCACCTGACACTGTGGTTGTGCCAGCAAAGCAGCTAGTGGATGGCGAGCCCAACCAAGCCACGTACATCTCGACGAATCGCAAGGACTACATGGAATTTAAACAGAGCAAAGTAATTGATGGGATATCGTGCCTGAATCAGGTAAAGATATGATTTTGTGCAGCCCACTGTTATGATGCATTATGTTAAAAAGGGATGTGTGATTGTGTTCTGCTTCTAGACCGTTTGGACTCTTTGGAGAGCAACCTTATGGAACGTTTAATATTATGTGACGAAAGGTGCAAGAACCATACAGAACTGATGTATGTAAGCTGAACCTTTCTGTGATGTATCTTCTTGACAGAATAAATGGAAGTGAGAACTAAATAATGTCTGATTAAACACTGTAAGTTTGTAGTGCCAAATCATGATGGCTGGTCAGTACGAGCAAGAATATTTGCCTGTCTAGATTTTCACCAGAAGTGGCCACTTCATTGGGCTGAAAATATTGGGTACTCCCGCAACTTGAAGAACTTGCTTCGAATAATCTCCTCGACAAAAATACTGATATGTTTAGGCTGAGACAATACGTTGAGCTCTAGCATCATAACCATAGAGGCATTTTGGGCATATATTTAGGACGATTCAGAAACCACGGTTTTTTTAGTTTTCACAGTTTCGACTAGACACTGCACCGATGAAACCTGATTTTGTCCCATCTTGATGGGATGCTGAGAGGGTGTATTCCCACTATGTTGAGCGATCAAACAGAATGATTAGTTCTTGAAGCAAATCAAGCATAATTAAGATGTTTTACATGAGAACTCATTGTGTTCGGACAACTCTCTTAGTCTCTTTCTGCTTAGTTCCCTTCCCTCTCATTACGTCAAAAACATCTTGGTGAACAGAAGTCCAATATCTTCAGATTCATGCCAATATCGGCGAGGACAGATCTTTTCGTTTCCGTGAAGAAAATGAAGTGTTCAGGCCAATCCGGTGCTTGCAATGGGTTGTGCCCACTGAGTACAGTGGAAAGTAGGTCGAAGTCAGTCTCATTCCCACCCAATTCATTTTCATCCTTTTCAAGTTCTAGTTGCATTTTCCTTCCCCTCAGTCATCTCTATTTCGCGTTAGCTTTCGGTTCTTTGTTTTTAAGGACCAGAAAAATGGCTTTTCAGATGATACGAGAATCTTTCAATTATACCCAACACTTAAAAGATTGGGAGATTTCGCTAAATCTATCGGGTCCAAATTACAGAAGCCACTGCCTGTCTAGCAAATGCAACTCTCAGATTCAAGATTTGGTTAGAAGAGAGTGCCCACGACCGCTCCGCCTCCAATAGAGTTTTTAGGAAGTGAAAGCCACTATGTCGGGGTCTTGCGCAAAAAGAACCTTCTCCTCTGGGCTAAGTATGATCCACGCATCGATTCCACCGTCAGACTTACTATCAATGAGAAAAACCATTCGGACAGGAATGCACGTGTTGCTCACCATGTCCGGCTTTCCCCACCCAAAATTGATGTCATAGAATGGAAATCCACACCAGCTTGAAATGGCCACCACATTCTCTTCATCACTGTGAGCCCATTCCTTGGATTCTCTTGTAGAATCCTTAACCATGTTCATGCATGATTCTCCGTCCGCTATCGCCGCGTACCTTGTCTTGGCACTCGCAAAGGTGTCATGGATCACCTCCACAAACGCCTCAAAATTTAGGTTGTTCTGATCCATTGTGTGTCGGCCAACGACCATGGTGTAGAAGTTACCAAACGCATTTGTCGGTATCGGTAGATTGACTCTCCCACGCAAGTTCATCGACTGGCAAACCACAAAGGGCCTTAGGCGGCCGTGTTTTGCTTGATCCAAGGTTACGAACACCTTACATAAAAGTGCACACACGACCTCCACTCTCGATATCCGTGCATTTTTAGCCGCAGCTAGTTTTAGTCTCGATAGGGCCGCACCGCTAAATACGAACCTATTCATTGTAAATTTTACTCCACCACAGAGTGGAGGCCAACGAGTGACTACCGACCCCTTCACTGGGAATAGAGATGACAGCTCGAAATACGGCGAGGCTAGTTCATTTATTCCACTCCGGCACACGGTAGCCCATGAATTCATGAATGTCGCCATGGTGCACATATCGCCTAACTTGTGACAAGAGCGTAGGCTGATCACAAGTCCTCTGCATTCGAATACGTTCACTTGAATTATGACTAGGGGATTGCTGGCTAGTCCCGGCGGGAACTTGGACAAACAACTGAGCAGGTCCGCATCGAAGTCTCCCTGCAGGAGATGATCAAGCCGGCCATTCACTCTGGCGTACACAAATTCTACTCCTTGGTCATTACAATCGATAAAGAGCCCTTCCTCGACATATCGACCGGCTAGAGGGTAAAAAATCACCAGGGTTTCCGAAAGCGACTCCTCCAAAAGGCAAAGCCTTTGGAAAGTATCATCTTCATGGTTTTCGCCATCGGCCCGGTAGTAGAAAAGGAAACCGGCGTAACCTGGATGCTGAAGCTCATCTATGCATGAAATGTTTAGCTTTCGACAGTGGTTCGGCGTCGGAGACGATGGCTTGATCAGTTTCTTGCTTTGCACTTCGACCTTCATACTTGATTCTCTTCCAATCACTCCAGTACTCCACAGCAAATTGGAATTGCCTTTCCTGGTTTACTCAAACCTGGTCGGTGAAGATTGGTTATTTAGAAACTCGTCAAACAAAGATACATTTATTAGGGAACTCCTAGACGAATCTTACAAAAATCTAGTCTATGAAAGGTAGAAAAAGGTTACGATAATAAAAAAAAAAAGAGAGAAAGAGCCTATCGTGAGCTCTTGCAGAGATTTTCTTGTACTACATCCGTCAATTGAAGGCAATTAATAGGCTAGCCTAATCCGGTTGAGTGTGAGATATAAAAAACCAGAAAGAAGCGTCCTATGTACATGCCCTTGTGGAGTGTTTCGTGGGCCTATAAATAGCCGGGTCTTCACACCCGTCCTTTTAGAGTATAAAACGTAAACAAATAACTACATTTAAAGGTGGCCTTCATAAAACCAGAGGTAGCCCCAATTTAGATACTGTGTAAATTCCGAAAATCATTGAATGTAGATAGAAAAATCATGAAAGTTTAAGGTGTAAGCATTGTCTTCAAGGATAATTACCGCCCTTCAGTGAGTGCAGAGGGTAGATGCAACTATCCTCCAAGATTCGACGGACCCTGTGATTATTGGGCACTACAGTATTTGGTTGTAGCTGGAACAACATAAATGGAGGAGGAGGGAGGGTTTTATTTATTTCTAATGCGTAGCATGAAGAAGAACGGGTAAATATTTATAGGAGAAATAAGCTGATCGGAAGTTGGAAATATCAAGGAACGGCAAGGAGAATTAATTAATAAACGGCTAGCAAAATTATATGAGAAACGGTTAGCGCATTCAATGTCATAATGGTTAGGAGAATTAGTGTGAAAACGGCTAGCGGAATGAAAAAATTAACGGTAGCAAATTGAATATGACAACAGCTAGTTTGACAAATGGCAGAACACAAAAATCAAAGGTTTATTTATGAATAGGTTTTCCTGATAAGGTCCTGAGACAAAAATAAAACATCAAAGGTTTCACATTTCGTTTGACACAAGCTCATATGCGCAAACTGAACATATTTTTCTTCTTGTTAACAAGTTAGTAAACTGAACCTATTAATAAAGTGAACAAAGGAGAATTTATCAAGCAATGTGTGGCGGTGAAAGACAAGAGAGTCTAGGGGGTGATGCATTGAATCTAGAGGATGATGCATCGAATCTAGGCATTGAATCTAGTGTCTTTTCTACGATAATCTTCAGCATATTTAAAAAGGTTTATCAAAATAAAGAAGGAATAAAGGCTGGTTTCACATTCGAGGGTGATGCATTGAATCTAGCGTCTTTTGGAATTTGAACCATACGTAGAAAAATGAGACTTAACTTATAGAACCAATGGTGAAACTTATAGCTTCTTTGATCCAAGGATTTTTATTGTCAGCTAGAATTCTCAATCATTACGTTAATCCCGATAAATTCTGCTATTCAATGCAAGTTTGCACTAATAGGCCATTCGTGCTTCTGATTGTCCATGAGTGCTCAAGAGATTTGGCTATGAATCTCATAATAGCAGCCGCACTCCACACTCAAATATGCGATTCCATCAATAACTGATGTTTTCTCTGTAGGTTAGCAAGGGCTGCGAAATCGTTGCCGACCACAGGTGAGGGTCACGACCGTCATCCAAAGCCCTTGCCAGCCATTGAGCAAGGACTACAACCCTCGCCTATGGTCGCAACCATTGTCGAATTTCAGCAGAAAAATAAGGAAAGAAAGAAAAAGAATAATAAATCAAAAAAATTATAAAAAAATTCATAATATTTTTTTAAAAAATTGCAAAATTTATTTGTGTCAACCTCAATCGAGCCACGTAGGATGGCTAACGTCCAAGTCGGCGATTAGCAGCAAAAATTAGTTAAAAGGACTATATTGAAAAATTGTCAAAAGGTTTAGAACTAAATTGATCAAATTAAAAAGTTCCGGACTAACATATATATAATAGATTTATGACTTTTTTTGTAATTATTTGGGGTGATCAGTTCCAGGTTCCCAAAATCGGGAACTGGGGACCGGACCAGTTGCTCCTAGGATCAGGAATTAGACCGAATCTCTAATTTGATTCAATAGAACCGGTCACTTTCTTTTTTTCAAATGGCAGTGTATTAGTTCTTGTAAAAACTAGATGCTTTTGTTTTAGAAAAGATGCTGGCATGACATTTCCATGGTTTCCATGAGATGGTGTCCCATCCAGATGTTTAGAGTGTCACATAATTTATTGGGAGGTGGTTGATGTTACCGTTTTAATTTTGAGGGGGTCGAAACTTTAGCAAGTGCTAGTACACTTTTGTGAAGATTTTGAAGGAGGCGTTTAGTTCATATTTTACTAATTTTTTTGAAAAAATAATATATATATATATATAGTCGATCTAATCCAGTTTGATTTTCCCTTGGAACTAAGAACCGGACCGCCCAGATACCGGTTCCACTTTTAGGAACCGGAAACCAGATCAATACTCTCAAGAACTGGACCAATTGGCTGGTTTGGTTCGATCTGGGTGTAGGGTTCATCAACAAAAATAACGCAGCGGAATATAGAACCCTAGACAGGATCCATGTGTATATTGAAATCAAAAGGAAATTTCGAAACGCATCTTTTGCAGATCGAGAATAAATCGACAACTGATTGTGTCTGAATTAGCGCCCCAAGTGTTACGCCTCTACCGGTATCCACACACACGAACAGAATTTTCCAACGATCCACGTACTAGCGAAAGATCTTGAAGTTCCTTTTTTTCGAACGCCTTTTTATTTTTGATACTCTGTCGAAAAAAAACCCTAGACAGAGAACGATTATCTATCTATTTATACAATCTCATTATCTAGCGGAATTAAAAGAAGTGGGCCAGACGATTTGGGCTCGCCAAATCGTCCACCTTTAATCGTTATCTCATAACGTGCACGACCGCGTAAATAAGTTGAATAGGAGAATAAATTAAAATCTACTTCTTATTTTAAGTAGATTCCGGCATACAGAAAATATTAATTCAGTTCGCTTTTTGTGTGCAACCCTGTAGGTTCACTAAACATTAGCAGCGTGCTCAAAACCCTTTTTGGCCCATAAGTCATAAGTGGTTTCTAGCGAGACATTATAACTACTTAAGTATAGTGAAGGTCAATATTCCGACACAATCTAATCCACAACTAATGTCACGCCCCGAACCCCTACGAGCTCGCGACATCCCCTGCTCCGATCGAAATGATGCGACGTCCCAGGAACGTCGCCGACCCAACCCAAACATCAAAAGCACATGCGGAAGCGAATAACAAAACCCCGGACAGAAAGATGATGACAATGGGGTAGACCACCATAACAACCAAACTACAACATATCCATACAACACCAAATATACAAACATCGTATTACAGACATATACAGACAAACGTCCTCCGTCACCGTTAACAAAAGGTCAGGGGCTTGGTTAACCTAGCTTCACTCTAGGTCACACTATTCTGAACAACTCCTAAAATAACCTGGGGAAACCTACTGGTTGCCATCTTCCACCCTGCTCCTGATTCTCCGGGCGTGAGCCTTCGGAAACTCACCTGCAGTTCCACTAGGCACCAAAGGCAGCTCCCCGGACTTCCAAAAAGAGAAGGCGGTTCCCCGGGTTTACGGCTGGGGGTCTGAAAGTGGCGGTTATACAACCGTGAGACGAATCTCAATAAGTGTATAACCCCAAACCCCACGTAGGCACTCACGTACCGCCAGACGAAACCACACATAACACACGACAATCAACCAAACTAGCAACCACACACGACCCTACCTGGAATCCATCATGCACGCTCCTGCACGTTAAATAATAATACAACCAGCACATCACATCAATGAATCACAATCGCGCGCGTGCCTCAATTATAAGACAGAAACCACTTGGGCACGTCCCATACCATGCCTAACAGTTTCTACCCCATAATTAAGCGTCACATCATGCGTTACAAACACACTCGCACACCAACTCACACCACGCATCACTTTCTCAAACCTCGCACCTCAAGCCAATTCCCGCTCATTCTCAACTCCTCCACCACTACCGCGCCCGCGTAAAACGCATCAGGCCAACGGTCTTCTGACCTCGTCAGGCATCGTCACCCCGTCGGGCCGGGCATCGTCACCTCGTCAGGGACGGCATCGTCCCGCGTAAACGAACACGCCTCAGGACGGAATCCTACACACACTTTCCTTCTACCGCGCCCGCGTAAAACGCATCAGGCCAACGGTCTTCTGACCTCGTCAGGCATCGTCACCCCGTCGGGCCGGGCATCGTCACCTCGTCAGGGACGGCATCGTCCCGCGTAAACGAACACGCCTCAGGACGGATCCTTTCCAACCAATTCCACATTTCCATCTCCTCGTTCCACTCAAACCACACTTACACACGGCCAACAATCGCATAGCCAAACATACACACCTCACACACACATTTCACAATTTCACATTCTCGTCACACGAACACCACGCGATCACACATATTTAACACGCAAATCCAATGCACATTCACCTCGACACATCGCCACACTACACGGCCACACACACGCGGCACAATACCAATCCACAATCAATCCACAACACAACCAGCACAATCATTCGATTCAGCCCAATTAAGCCACAATAATTTCAATCAATCACACATTTAATTCCCAATCAATCCTCAACATCACAGCCCTAACTCAGCCTCCTAAACCTCGAAATTTCATCGCCAAATCAGTCCACAACAACCCAAACACTAGCCCCTAATTCAGTTCCAAAACAGCCACAAAAATCGTCCAAACAGGGCAGTGTGCAGTGACCGAAATCCATTTCAAATAAATAGTAAATTAACTCCAAAAATTCTGAAATTTGGATATGTTGTACAAAACATATTGGTAAACATTTTCTGTGAAGGACTCAAAACCCATATCTAACTGTAAACACCTCTTTTTGTCACTGGAAAACAGACGAAAATCAACCCGTCCGGTCAGTCCGCCTGATCATCAAAATAATTTTTTTTTTCAATATCCAAATCACCTTTAAAAGCCTTGAAATTTTTATATGTTATAGAAACAAATGTCCCCAACAACTTTCGTGAAGAAAGTATTTTGAAAATAGGCCTGGAAAAATTTATAAAAATTCAAACAGACCCGAAGGTCGGATGAACAGTAAATCCGGCAGACTGATTTCGGTCTAAAAATGGGCTTACGAATGGCAGAAAATGATTTCCAAAAATTCCCAAATTAAAGTATGTTATACTTCAAGATGTTGGGAACAACTTTCATGAAGATCACTTCCTCAAATTCGGGCCACACAGGTCACAGAGAAAATAGAAAAAACAAGCAACACTGCAGTAACCTAACCGGAAATCAGCCAACAACTACCACCGAGCACATTCAGCCACGAAATTCACCATAAACCGAACCCTAAACGAGCCTAACAATACCCGAGGTCCTAGGCGACATTTGGGGAGGTCACTTACCTAAGAAAGGCGAGAAGAACAGGCTGAAACGGGCGGAACAGCAGCAGCAGCAGCACCAGCGGAGGAGGAAGAAAATGAAGATGAAGAGAGTGAGAGAGAGAGAGAGTGAGTGATCGTGGAAGAGGGGGGGGGTGTTCTGACCAGAAGAGGGAGGAGAGAGAGAGAGGTCAGAAATAGTGGGCTGGTGGGGACACGTGTCGGCAATCCGCAATTTTTCCAAAAATACCCTTGATCCAACGGTCCTCGTTTGTCTTTATCCAATAATTCAAGGGCAAGGTGGTAATTCAATAATTCCAATTTCTTTTTCACTTATTTTAGTCCTCAATTATCGCCCAAAATTGTCCAAAATTCGGAATTCCCAATATAGGGTCCAGGGGCAAAACGGTAAATTTCCGATCCCGGGCGAAATTCCAATTTTCGCACATACGGGTTCCATATGGGTGTGGCCAACATAATATGGCGTCGGAACCGTGAAAATAGCTTCTTAAGCCCTTGAAAATCAACTGCAAAATCCTGGGAATAAAATAATATTATTTTTCACTTCCGAACCAAAATTCCAATTTTTGACCGTAACGACTCTAAATGTGCCTGGTCACCCCAAAATGGCATCGGCCTCGAAAAATAATCTCATACGACCTCAAAAACCAATGTCGGCACATATAGGGGCAAAAATCGAAATTTTTCCGGTCCCAAACCGAAATCCATTTTTTTGCAGAAATGGGTGGCCCCAAGGTTGGCCAAGCCAAAAACGTCATCGACCGCTCAAAATTGTCACATTCAAAATTCTCGATTCCCGGGCCCGAATTCCAAGAAATGAATATAATCAAACAATCGCGACTTTAGCTTATCTCTGGCTAACGGGTGGCTCATTGGAATTATGCGCTCTCGACTCGTGACCGACACTAAGTCAAATCACGTTTAAGTTTACTCTACCCAGGACGACCTCGATTGTCATATAATTGTGAGGGTCTATCGCTAGTTCCCTTTGGACACGATCAATCAAACAGACCGGTCTCGGTTGGCTCAAAACATTCCCTCGTCAATCCATATGGTCGAAGATCGAACTCAGGTCGAGTTCTTTGGTCGTGCGAACTCAATCCCGTAATAGCCCTACCCCTAAGGTTAGCATCCCGTGAATGCGCATTTCCGGGCGAGATCTCATTATAATGCATTGATCAATTTCATTTCTTAAATCCCGGGAAAATGATCGAAAATTCAGACTATTACAACTAATATTAAAGTATCAACTTTGATTGATTCTTAGGGCATACCACTAACACTGGGCAATTCCCAGATCTTGCTGTCCGATTTGCACACCCCTTGTAATTATTCGAATGGAAATGGCGGCAATTAAAGATTTTATTTTCATACGTAACTATTTTCCTGATTGGTTTTCTCACGAGATATTATGTATTATGTATTTACTTTCCAAGAATAACCTACCAGCCGCACGGCTGGTTTTTGTTCAGAGCAAAAAAAGAAACCTTCTCTTACAATTGTTGAGAAGTTATGAACTTATGAGAGAAAATACATTGCTGAACCATGCTGCGAAGCTCAACTGAAAGAATCTTGAGTTCATTTTCGAAAAGTTGAAATCTTTAAGCACAAAAAATTAAAACAACCAAAACGACTTCACAATGAACTATATTCGGTGATGCCACCTTAAGTCCCGTTCTAACACAGGTCGAGAGACATTCAAAGAGAAGGGGAGATAGACAGAGACCGGAGAGTGAAACCAGCGAGGTGTCTTTGAGTTTAACAATGGATCAAAGCAGAGGTTTCAACAATGTTTCTCGTGGTGAAAGGATCTGAATTAGTCGCATGGATGGGGACCACAACAAGCCAGCATAAGGGAGAGGGGAAGCCCATGATTAAGGGGTGTTAAGCTGTAATTGAGTTGGGTTTCGCCCATAAAGCTAATAGGCTTTGATTTTAATTAGAATATACCCTAAATGGATCAAAGCATGTTAATATTTGAGCCCACAAAGAGACAAATTTCCGCCAACCCATGAAGAAGGCCTTGGCCGAAATTTATATAGGGAGGGGGGAACCAATTTGATCTTCAATCCAGGCCATTAAAGTTTAATTATATAATGGCCTTGAGATAATTTAGTCCATTAATTTAGTAAGGCCGAAAGTTAAGCCCATGAGTTGATGAAAGTTAAGGTTAAACTCTATATAAACCTGGTTATGCCTCAAAATTAGAGGCCGGCAATCAGAATTCCAGAGCACACATAGAGTGAAACATGTGAGGAAGGAGACACAGAGTGAGACATGGCCGAGTCTAAGCACGGCCAAACCTCGCCAAAGTCGCCCCTTCAAACGTCCTTGCCGTCATTGCCTCTATCCACGACCACCACAGCCACCAGCAATGCCACGACAACCCCGCTTGCCTTGGTGACAACGAGCTACTGCCCTTTCTTCCAGTAGAGCCTGCTGCTGCCACCTCCTCCTTGACACTTGCTGCTCTTTGTCGCGACCCTCTTTTCCCGTCAGGGGAAAAAGGAAAGGGTTTAGGCGGTACTACCCAAAAGGCGGGCCAATGGCCCATTGATCTAGGCATGGTCTCTCTTGAAGACCATACCCCACGTGACATTGGGCTTGCTTCTAGTTTTTTTACAACTTAAGTAATTTCAGGAGTCGCCACTAGCTTATTGAGGTTAGCTAGAAACTAATCAAGAAGCGAGAGTGTCGTCTCGATTCCTACGCAATCAGAGATTTTCAAGAATTGGGATTTGTTTACGTTAACATTTATATTAGCTCCCTTTCAGTACCACTAACTTGAAAGGTTACTATCTAAGTGGCCACGTGATCTTGATTACTAGTTATAAACCCAAGGTATCAAAGCCATTAAGTGTCCATGTAAATGGTTTTTGTAGGGTTGTCTTCTACAGTATCTAGACTAGTCCTAACCTAATCTAGGAGAGAAATTAACACTAAATTCATTGATAAGCAACCAAGGAATTGTAATGACTTGAAAGTAAATGCGGAGAAGGAAAACCCGATGTGAGTCGAGCAAAGAATATTACATGGCCTTATTATTATGCCCCGGGACAGGACTCCCGTGGCGAAATGGTAAACATGCGTGAATTTACTCTAAATGCACGAAATTACACTACGTAATTCAAATCTATGCAAAATGGGTTATTTAAGAAAATGATTATCCTAATCCATAAAATACAAAAAAAAAATTAAATTTAAAAAAATGACTTTAGAAAATTAGGAAAGTCCTAAAGAAGTCGTTTCTGCCCAATTTAACACTAACCTACATTTTTTAAAATTCCTAGATTTTTTCACTTTTTTTTAATCTTTTAATTTTTTTTTGAAAAATAATTTTAAGTCATCAAACTGAACTATGATTGATTTACATGCGCATGGACAAATTCAGAACATAAAAAATCATATTAACCATGCTCGAATCAACCATTCAAGATTGGAACTTGGTTTGGGCATTTTGTCGAACATTTGGTATGCTTTAGATTGCCCAAACCTGTTTCTTCAAGCCATGCTCATGGCTCTCGTTTGAAATCTGCAGTTGATCTTTTAATGGAATAAAGTATCGAGGTTATACTAATACGCACCAATAGATGAAAATCTCAATAACAGCTCTAATGTAGAACAGTTAGCCGGTGATTATCATGAAAAATGTGATCACCGTCATGGCCGGAAATCTAGGCAATTTTTCTGATTTTAGGGAAAACAACCATTCAGGCAGTTTTTTATATTATCAGTCAAGCAGTTTCCTATATTATCAGTTAGGCAGTTTCTTATATTACCAGTCAGACAGTTTCCTATATTACCATTCATGCAGTTTCCTATATTAGTTTATTAGATGTTATCTTTAATTATTCAGTTTTCATTAGTATTAGGAGTTCTATCTCTATATAAGATATCGTCTTGTAATTGAAAAACATAGTATCATTGAATAAAAATTTCGAGTTCTTTAGAGTTGTTCTAAATTTACGCTTTCTCTCTGCATCATTCGATATCAAAGTAGGTTTCTCCTGTGATGATGGTGAATAACGTGAATGTCAATCTCCCAGCTGCTGAGGGCCATAAGAACGAGCTTATTACGCGGGCTAAGTTTAATCAGTTCGTGGCTCAAATTGATCGGAGGTTTTAAGAGATCCTTGATGCCATCCAGCATTTGTCCACAAGCCATGCGTCCGACATTCTTCCAGCAGAGCAAATTCCTGTCGCTCGTGATCCCGAAGATACTATGGAGCGTGGAGGAATCCCTCAATATAGGCGTCAAGACTATGTCGAGGATATGGAAGACGAAGACGAAGATTTCCAAGAGATGTAGATTCGTGATGGTAGCCGATACAGGGGATTCTAGGAGGAGCATGTTCGTAGGGATCAACGGTAGGGAGCCTATGGACGAGATCCTGAGTAGTATCAACTAAAGGTAGATCTTCCTACTTTCAATGGGAATTTGGATATTGAAGATTTCCTAGACTGGCTTTGAGAGGTTAAGAAATTCTTCATCGCTATGGATATTGATGAGGATCGCCAAGTGAAACTTGTGGCATGCAAATTGAAGGGTGGCGCTTCAGCTTGGTGGGAACGGACTCAATTGACGCAACATCGATAAGGCAAGGCTCCGATTTGATCATGGGATCAGATGAAACAAAAGTTGAAGAAGAGGTTCCTCCCAACAGACTATGAACAACTATTATTTCAGCAATTTCAAAATTGCCGACAATCAAATAGATTGGTCCAAGCTTATACGGAAGAGTTCCTTTGACTCTCCGCTCGCAATAACCTGGATGAGTCCGAGGCACAACAAATTGCTAGGTATATTAATGGTTTGCGACTTAATATCCAGGATCGGGTTTCTTTGCATTGACTATTCTCTGTCGAAGACGCTCAGGATATGGCGCGAAAAATTTAGATGCAATTAGAGAGGACTAGCCCTAGTACTCGTGATAGAAATTATTCAGATTGTGGGTCATTCGGGAAAAGAAGACAACTTGATGTTACAAGTTCTTCTAGTCAACAAACCCATAATTTGAGCCAAGTTCCAGGGAGTACTATTGAGACGCCTAAGGAAGCAGTTGCAGCAAGCAATCGCACTCCTAATCAAAATACCTATAATCCATATGCTAAACCCCAACCAATCAAGTGCTACAAGTGTAACAAGTTGGCCAATCGTTCCAACAATTGTCCTCGTCATAAAATGACCAATATCATTGAACATGATGAAGATTTGTATGAGGAAGATTGGGAAGAGGAAGAAGAAGTGGGAGTGGAAGATGAAGTGGGCGAGTAAGTTAATTGTGTTGTGCGTCGTCTATTGTTTGCTCTGCGGATAGAAGATACCAAACGGAATCAGCTTTTCCGCGCTCGCTGTACTGTCAATGGCAAAGTATGCGATATCATTATTGACAGCGGAAGTTGTGAGAAAATAGTGTCAAAGGCCTTGGTGGATTACATACAACTAAAGACGGAGCCGTATTTCGCGCCTTACACGATTGGGTGTATACGCAATGGAGTAGAACTTAAGCATAATGCAGGGGTTATGATGAACATTTGAAAGCGTGAAGGGATGTATATGATTGTGGACAAGAGTGACCAGCAAGTTGTGGTTCGTGTTCTCGACATTCGTAAGCCCTTATTAAAGGAGAATAAGATTTTACAGGAGTAGGTGGAAGAGCTCCATCGAAAGGGTTTCTTGGGTGAAAGCAAAAGTCCATGTGCAGTTCTTGCACTTCTTATGTCAAAGAAGGACGACACCATGCGTATGTGTGTAGATAGTCATGTCATTAACCGAATTACTGTCAAGTATAGGTTTTCGATTCCACAACTTGATGATATGCTAGACAGACTTGCTGGATCACGGATTTTTATGAAGATCAACCTTCGAAGCGGATACCACCAAGTTCACATCTGTCCTAGCGACGAATGGAAAACGACCTTCAAAACAAGTGCGGGTTTATATGAATGGCTTGTCATGCCGTTTAGACTCACTAACGTACCTAGTACTTTACGGCGTTTGTTTGTGACTGATTTATAGTATAGTAGTTTTTTCCATCCCCAAACGAATGGTTAGACGGAAGTTGTGAATCATACTATGGCAGATATCATTCGCTATCTCTGCAATGATATGCCTAAGCAGTGGGACCGGTTTCTTGCTCCTACTGAGTTCGCCTTCAACAACTCGGTTAATCGCTCTACTGGTACAACTCCCTTTCAGGTCGTTTATGGGCATACACCACAGCATACTCTGGATTTAGTTCCCTTGCCCAAGATTTCTGGCTATAGTGTCGCAGCAGAGAATTTAACGATCAGAATTAATGAAGTCCAAGCTACTGTGGCTAGTCAATTGGCTGCTTCAAATTCAAAGTATAAGGAGGATGCTGACAAACGGCAAAGTTCAAAAATTTTTGAGGTAGGTGATAAGGTAATGGTTTTTCTGCGAAAGGAGCATTTTCCTGTATGTACCTATAATAAACTAAAGCACAAGAAGATTTGTCCTTGCCGCATCTTGAAGAAGTTCAACGACAATGCCTATATAGTTGACCTTCCTAGTGATCTCAACATTTTCCTTACATTTAATGTGGCAAACTTATTTGAGTGTCATGCTTTCGATATATTCCTCTATCCTGATCATAACTCGAGGGTGAGTTTTTTTGAAGAAAGAGGGAATGATGTAGAACAGTTAGCTTGTGATTATCTTGAAGAATATGATCGCCGTAATGGCCGAAAATCTCGATAGTTTTTCTAATTTTGGAGAAAACAACCATTTAGGCAGTTTCCTATATTATCAGTCAGACAGTTTTCTATATTACCAGTCAGACAGTTTCCTCTATTACCAGTCAGGGAGTTTCCTATATTATCATTCAGGCAGTTTCATATATTAGTTTATTAGATGTTATCTTTAATTATTCAGTTTTTATTAGTATTAGGAGTCCTATCTCTATATAAGATATCATCTTGTAATCGAAAAACATAACATCATTGCATAAAAATTTCGAGTTCTATAGAGTTGTTCCAAATTTATGCTTTTTCTCTGCGTCAGCAGCTCACGAAACTCAACAAGTCGTGGTTAAAGTCACCTCCAAATTCGTGGGTCTGGCTATTCCTGCAAGTCTGAGTTGAACCTAGAACAGCCTGACCAGTGAACTGCCCAAGTTCACGCCCTTATATATACCACACCAAATATTTCAAGAAAACTATATTTGATCAAAATGAAAGTGTGAAACACATGCTTTCAAACGCAACTAACTTCTTGGGGAAAGGTCAATTGAACACACCAAAAGGACCTCTCAAAGTTGCTCTTTTGCATGGTCTCGTGCAACCATTTCATCAACAGTTCGTGCGCATCGAGAAAAATTGGCTCTACTCACGAATTCGAACTAGTTCTTATCTTGAAACGATACTGGAACAACAACATCATCTTGAATTATCGATAGAAACTTCAGATTTGCAGCGATTCACATATGGGTAACACAAACGCACCTCGGCCTTGGGTTTTACTAAGACAGGGCAGAACAAGGGAGGGTGTAATTACCTGGTTCTCCTTCGATGCCGGACTGGAACGAGCATACGAGTTAATGTTCGAAGCACTTGTGGTAGTCCACGAACGAAGCTTGAACCAATGGAATCAGACCGAGCGAGCGCGAAGCACTTCGACCCCTCTTGCTTGGAACACAAAGCAGCGCTGGGTCACGGCTGGAGGGGTGGTAGGGGATCTGAGCTCGAGGGAAAACTTGACGAGGTGCTGGGACTTGCTGAGGGTGTCACTGGGAAGATGCCGCAACGGCGCGAGGACAAGGCGCAGCTTTGGCAGGAGGAGTGGGGGCTCAAGGTGGGGCTACTGTGGGGAGTGGTGGCCCGAAGATGGTTATATGATGGCCATGAAGTTGGTGGTGGACGTGGGCTCTTCCACTGTCATTCTCGGCCGAGTGGTCACTTCGGACAGAGAGGGGCCGAGACTGATTGATTGACTTTGGTGGTGGATTGCCGGTGGTGGTGTCGTTCGGAGGTTCACGAAGGAGGAAGGTTGGCGTTTAATATGGGTTTTTTCCTTCGTCCCTTGAAGTTCGTCATCCGTCCTTTCTTTTACATTCGACTTCTCTCATGCATCCTCCCTCTTGCTTCCACTGTTCAGTGCCCACGCCCTGCTTACTCATTGCTTCGCTCTATCTTCAGTCTATCTTCTATCTTCTCTCCTTGTCTTGCGCTGGATGTTCAACTTGTCCTCTGCCTTCTTTCCTTAATTTCATGCGCCGATCAATGTTCCTATCCACTGCTATTCCTCTGCTTCCCTCAACGTTTGATTTCAGCCCATGCCCTGTTCTTCTTCATTTGTTCTTTTTGTCTTGGTCCATTTTCTTGAAATTAGGAAGAAAATCCTCTTACTGTTGATTTTGTGGCTTTGAATGAATTCTGACAATCCATCCTCTAACTTGCTGAAGGTGAGTGTGTGCGTGGTTGGTGACCGACGGGAGCTGCATTCCTTGTTCTCCACTGCCTCAATCAACGTCTGCCCATGCCATCTCTCTTTTAATTTTTTTTTAATTTTTTTGTTCTTTTTATTATATATATATTTTTATCGTTTTTATGTCATTTTTTAAAACAAATTCTAAGCGAATAAATATCAAATAAAAAGTTGTACCAAATGCATGTGAGCGATTCAAGAACTTGACATCTAAAGAAACATAATTTTTGTGGAAAACAAGTTTCAATTTTCAAAAATGATTTTTGGGCAAAAATTTAGGTGTCCACACTCTCGACCCAAGTCAAACCCGACCCTATTGCTGCTCCTCCTAGGTGACAAAGATGTTGTTGCCGTCTGTGATGCGCTAGGATGAGCCCTAAATCAACGACAATTCTGAGCTACTACACCAACGCTACCCACTATTGCTTCCACCGCCCAAATTACTGCTTCCCCTATGACATTCTGAAAATTTGCTCAGTTGGGATTTATGAAATAAGTGGTTTTATAAACGTACTTGTAGTTAGATCTCGCTCGGAATTAATCATTCTTGAGATACTAACCATTAGGGAAATGCTAATTAGGGATTTAAAATTTGTGCGACCAAAGAAATTTGATCGTGAATCGATTTTCGACCATAGAATCGTTGACGTGATATTTTGAGCCAATGTAGGTTGATCTTAGGATAGTTATGGGCCGATTCATCGCTGTTATACGAGTGGATCACGGGTAATTCTGCTTGACCACGAAATGAATTGACGAACAATCTAGGACCTATACTAAACGATCGTGCCTATCGGAACTAGCGATCGATTCTCGCGATTACATTGATAACCGAGGTCGTCACGATCCGAATGAACTTGCACGTAAGTTGATTTAGTATCAGTCACTAGTCGAATATGCGAATTTCCCTAAAAGCCACCAATTAGTCTGAAATACACTCGAGTTACGTTATATAAAATTCAGTTATTAATTAGAGACCAATTTGGGCATCAGAAATTATGAATGTCACGATAGGAAATTTGGACGACATTGTTATTGGAATGTTTAGCCTTGGAATTGCTCGAATCCTTCAGAAAAATTGAATTTCGGTGAATGATGGAAAATAACCGTTTTACCCTTAGAAGTTTGTTAAGACAAGTATTAAAGGGGAAGGGCATTTTGGTAATTTTGCCTTAAATTTTGGAATGGACAATTTTGCCCTTGGAATTTTATGAAATTCCCAAATTGCCCTTTGATATTTTTGGAAAAGATTTGATAGTGCCCGTCAATCTCATGATAAGAACGAATCTCGGCCGTTAATTGAAAATTAGAGAGAGGGGCAAAATGCTCATTTCACCAAAAGGGACTCACTTATTGGTTTTTAAGCCAAAATTCTCTCTCTCTCTCTCCCTCTCCCCCGCCAAATGCCACCCTCGCCCCTTGCCGCGCCACCACAGTCCGAGCCACCGTCTGCCTGTCACCGCCGCTCCCGCCACCAAGTCGAACCCCTTAGCCCTTACGCCACCGTCCCCCTCTCCCTCTCGGCACACTCTCTCTCTCACCGTGGCCGTGAGGAGCCGACCCAAGCCAAGCCACCGTCGCCGTGCCGATCGTCGCCGCCGCACGGTCGCCGCCACGCCCCGCCGCCTTGTTGCTCTCCCTATCTGCTCGAGCTAGCCTAGGACTTCGTATAAGTCGCAATCTAACCTTCGCCTAGTATATTGGGTATTATCGGATCCATTTAGACACGGTTTAATGTAGTTTTAGTGGCTGAATTGATTGACGGGGCATAGGGCCAAAATTGGAATATTTTGGTGGAAATTTAGAGGCCGATTGAATGCTGGATTTGGCTGGTTTGAGTGATGTGAATTGCTGTTCGGTGTGTAGATGGCGTTATTTGATCTAGCTCGTAATTTTGTGAAAGTGCCGTGAAGGGCCGGAAGTGAAATGCCGTAGTTTTAGGTGTGAAAAGTGGCAATTTGTGTGTTGACTGTATATTTGTGATGTGGCTGAATTGAAATGGTGGAATTGGTTGTGATTATGTTCATTTGATTAATGTTCGAGAATGTGCACGTGTGAGATTTGTGGCATACAATGTGCTTGTGATCACTAAATGGCCCTGAGGAGTGTTTAAGCGGGGTACAAATAAAATGAATGGTATGTAAGTATGTTTGTGTGATTACTAAATCCCCGAGGCGTGTTTACGTAGGGAATTGAACCGCCCTGAGGCGTGTTTACATGAGTCGTGATACGATTGTAGGATCGGGTCGAGGCATTTTAAGCTCGGGTCGTGATCATGTAGGCCTTCCGCATTTAGCCCTAGCTGAGAAAAGAGAAAGTAAGAATGGGATCGGGCTGAGGCATTTTAAGCTCGGGTCTCGATCATGTAGGCCTGTCGCATGTAAATTATGTTCTGTGGTTTTTAATGATGGATATTGTAAATATTTTTGGAAGTGTAATATTATATTTGGTGGTTTGGTAATTTGTTGCTCCCTGATTCTCCAAAATTTATTATCCAGGATTATATGATTGTTTCTGCCCCGATTTAACTCTAATGGGAACATTGGGTCAGCGACGTTTCTTGAGACGTCGCACTCTTCCGACCGAGTTCGAGGGATGTCGCATGCTTGATGGGGATTCGGGTCGTGACATCCCCTTGCTCGTTCTTCGTGCTAGTCCATGTCACGCCTCTAGTCCTAGCTGATTACGATGAGTCCCTAACACCAAGACTGATGCTGCTCCTACCATCGATGTGCTGCTAAGTTGAGCCACCCACGACGTAGTCTAGCCGTAAGCCAACCAACCACCACAAACCGATCAGACCATGCCTAGGTTGAATGTGTGTTTCTAATTAATATTTGTTGCAAATACTTACGTTACTTCGAGGTAAGTAAATCCCTCTCTATCTTTATAATTTATTCAATGCTTTGGATTATTTGAATGTTACATTAATGGTTGTGCGATTGCGCATCCGTATGATCACCTCGTATGTTAGTGAATATATTTAAAATTAATTCAAAGTGCCTACTTAAATGTTTTCATAAATAAATGAAACGGTACCCAAAATGGCATTAGAGGAATTTAGCGTGAACAAGTCCCCGAGCTCAATTTACAATGCATTGTGTGTAATACATCTATCAACCACAATATCGAAGTTATTCATGATTGTGAAGATAATCTAAGAAAATAAAGTAAACATTTTGTAGATAGAATTAACATTTCTTTACTCCAATATATAATTAGTGATTGTTCAATTTACAACGGTGAATAATAATTTCAAAGAAGACAAACATGAAGGAAATATTAAAATGAAATATGCGCAGAAGAAGCGGCTAGGGTGAAAAAAAAGTTGTTTCAAAAGGATGTGAGTAGCTTTGTCTTTTAGCAAAATTAAAACAAAAAAAAAATAAGAAAAAAGGTAAAAAAGTAATTTTAAATTAAGAGTGGGATCGTCAAGGGATAATGTAGTCAGTTCAATATGGGTGTTTTTTTTTTTTTTGTCTAGTTTTATCCTACTTCTATTTTACAAGCTACTATGTGTGCTATGTCACACCCCAAACCCCATCGAGCTCGTGACGTCCCTGCTCCAGTCGAAATGATGCGATGTCCCAGGAACATCACCGACCCAACCTAAACATCAAAAGCACATGCGGAAGCGGATATAAAAACCCCGAACAGAAAGATGACGACAATGGGGTAGAATACCAACAACAACATATTCATACAGCACCAAATATACGAACATTATATTACAGGCATAAATAACAAACTAGCATCCGAAATCACCATCACGACAAAATATCAGGGTCTGGTTAACTTAACTTCCCTATGGGTCAACCCGATTTACACAACCCCTAAAACAGCCTAGGGAAAAACCCAAAGATCGCCCTCTTCCATTCTGCTTCTGAATTTATGGCTTGAACCTTCGGAAACTCACCTACAGCTCCACTGGGCACCAAAGGCAAATCCTCGAACTTCAAAAAGAGAAGGCGGTTCCCCGGGTTTACAGCTGGGGGTCTGAAATTGTGGATTATACAACTATGAGACGAATCTCAATAAGTGTACAACCCCAAACCCCACGTAGGCACTCACGTACCGCTAGACGAAAACACTTGTAACACACGACAATCAATCAAACTAACAACCACATACGACCCTACCAGGAATCCATCATTCACGTCCCTGAACGTTAGTCAACCACACAGCTAGTATGCCACAGAAATACATTACAGCTACGCGCGTGCCCCGATTATAGAGCAAAACCCACTTGGGCACGTCCCATACCATGCCTAGTAGTTTTTACCCTATAATCGAGCATCACACCACGCGATACAAACACACTTGCACACCAACTCACACCGCACGTCACTTTCCCAAACCTTGCACCTCAAGCCAAATTCCTTCTCATTCTCAACTTTCCACCACTACCGTGCCCGCGTAAAACGCATCAAGCCAACGGTCTTCTGGCCTCGTCAAGCATCGACACCTCGTCGGGCTGGGCATCGTCACCTCGTCAGGGATGGCATCGTCCCACGTAAACGAACACGCCTCAGGACGGAATCGTACCTCTCCCTTTCCTTAATTACCATGCCCGCGTAAAATGCATCAGCCAACGGTCTTCTGACCTCGTCAGGAATTGTCACCACGTCGGGACGGGCATTGTCACCTCGTCAAGGACGGCATCGTCCCGCGTAAACATACACGCCTCGGGACAGATCCTTTCCAACCAATCCCACATTTCCATATCCTCGTTCCACTCAAACCACACTTGCACACGGCCAACAAACGCATGGCCAAACATACACACCTCACGCACACATTACACAATTTCACATTCTCGTCACACGAACACGCCACCCAATCACACATTCTTGGCATGCGAACTCAATGCGCAATCACGCCACCACACCTCACAGCCACACAATCACACATACGAGCTCATCCAAGCATCCAACTACCCGTCAAAATGCCACGATAACACCGAATAATTCTCAAGAGAGAAAAACCAAAAATATACAAAATCGGGTACAAACTGGGCACCTGCGCAGTGACCGAAATCCATTTGAAATAAATAGTAAATCAACTCCAAAAATTATGAAATTTGGATATGTTGTAAAAAACATCTTGATAAACATTTTCTGTGAGGACTCAAAACCCATATCTAACTGTAAACGCCCCTTTTTGTCACTGGAAGACAGAAGAAAATCAACCCGTCTGGTCAGTCCGCCTGATCATCAAAATAAATTTTTTTCAATGCCCAAATCACCTTGAAAAGTCTTTATATGTTTATATGTTATAGCCAAAAATGTCCCCAACAACTTTCGTGAAGAAATTATTTTGAAAATAGGCCTGGAAAAATTTATAAAAATTCAAATAGACCCGAAGGTCGGATGAACAGTAAATCCGGCTGACTGATTTCGGTCTAAAAATGGGCTTACGAATGGCATTAAATGATTTCCAAAAATTCCAAAATTAAATTATGTCATACTTTAAGATGTTGGGAACAACTTTCATGAAGAAAACTTCTTCAAATTCAGCCCAAAAAATTCTCTACAAAAATAACAAACCGGGAGGGTACAATAATCACAAATCCGAAAATTACACCAAATCTCACGAATTCAAATCGTAATCGTTCCGTATCCTCACAGCCCTATCCGAACCTCTCAAACCTCATATTTTCAGTCTCCAAATCAGTCCACAACCACCCGAACAACCAGCCACTATTCCAGTCCAAAACAGCCACGAAAATCACCTAATCCGAACCCTAAACGAGCCTAGAAATACCCGAGGTCCTAGGTAGTTTTTGGGGGAGACACTTACACCAAAAGGCGAGACAAACAGGGCTGGGTGGTGGCCGGAACAGCTAGAACAGCAGCAGCAGCAGCAGCGGCGTCGGCGAGCTCCGGCGTACGGCGAGGAAAACCAGCGGAGGAAGAGAGAAATTGGGGGAGGGAGGGCTGTTCTGATCTGTTTGGCCGAAGGAATGAGGGAGGAGAGAGAGAAACAGGTCTGATCCAGTCAAATAAAGCAGTCCACCATCGCCACGTGTTGCCGATCCGGCGATTTTGACCAAAATACCCCTAATCCGACGGCCGACATTTAATCCTATCCAAAAATTGAGGGCAAAAAGGTCTTTAGCCCCAATAATGCAGCTGATAACCATTAATAATTATCCTAAATATTTTCCTAAAAATTAGGACCAAAAATAGCCCAGGGGCAAAACCGTCATTTTTCCAAATTCCAATTTTCGCACATATCAACCCTCCATATGCGTGGCCAACATAATGTGGTGTCAGAATCGTGAAAATAGCTTCTTAAGCCCTTGAAAATCGACTGCAAAGTCCTGGGAATAAAATAATATTATTTTTCCAATTTTCGTCGAAATTCCAATTTTTGCTCCAAGCCCTTCCTGGCATGCGTGGCCACCCAAAAATGGCATCGGCCTCAAAAAATAACCTCACTTGGCCTAGAAAAGCAGCGTGGGCGTCACGAGGGGCAAAATCGTAATTTTTGAACCCTGTACTGAAATTCCAATTTTTAGTCATAATAACTCCAAATCCGCGTGGCCAGTATAATATGACGTCAGATTTCCAAAAATAATCTCTTAAGCCCTTGAAAATCGACATTGACATCCGGGTCCCATTCCATGAACGAAACTCGCTAAATCTTCGATTTCAAAATCTCTCACTAACAGGTGGCTGTTTAAAGGTTACGTGTATCGACCTAGGGTTATCCATATCATGATGGCCCCGATCATAAAGAGAGAATGAGAAATTATCACTAGTTCCAGAGGTCATGATCGCTCGGTTCAAGTTCAGGACTGGTTGGCCACGTGTACTTTCGGTTTGGCAGAATCACCTGCATCCCTATTGTACATCGTTGGCCTTGGCCAAACCCAATCCATTCCTCTTTCCTAAGATCGGCCCACGTTGGACTAAAATATTTCTTCAGCGTCTCTCGTAATCGGTATCCGTTTCGCAATAGGGTCCCCCGGTCTACATACCGTTTTCTAGTTAGCCATACCAAATTGGTTAGTATCCCAAGAGTGATCAGCTCTGGGGAGACTTACTAAAATGAAATGCGAAATAACGTCAGTTTTATTGATCCCAGAATTATATCGAAATTCGAGCTGTTATAATTAAAGGCACAAGGAAAGCGTGGTAGACCTTCGGAATGACTTGGTAAGCTTAAAAAAGCAGAGGAGTTTATTAAGAACATACATAAAGATCCAATGACAAAATTGCATAGGGAGGCTACTTGAGAGTCTGAGGAGGAGGAAAGACACAAATAGTTACATTTGTTTGATGGTTAAGATAAGTTTAAATTTCGAGAACGAAATATCTTTTAAGGATGGGAGAATGTAATATTCAAAAAAAAAAAAAGTCAAAAAGTCAATAAGTCAAAAAGCAGCTACAGTGGAACTTCAACCTATTTAGCCGAGAGCTCCCTCAGTAGAAACCGAAAAGGGAGAAAGGAAAAGAAAGAGAGGAAGAGAGAAGGAAGAAGTAGAAGGAAAAGGAGGGTTTTGCACCGCGCGAACCTCGCCTAGCCGATCCAACTTCGTATCGCAACGCTCGGTAAGAACTCATGTCCCTCTTTCGTTCCATCGGAGTAGTTTCGGATTTAAGGTTTGAAATTCGGAATTATAAGAAATTTGTGCAGCGAAATCTGATTTTTGAGTCGTTGAGCTACGTGTATATATAGAATTGATATTTTAGAGTGGTGTGGAGCCATGGGATTTTACAGATCTTGATTTAGACTTGCGGTTTGCCTAATATGAATTTTTGAAGTTAGCCGCGCAAGGTGAAGAGTGCGCGACCAGCAGCTTTTAGGCTGATTTTCGTCGGTTTTTGGCTCGATTTTGGGACAGCCAAGTTGGGGTTTTTGTAATACTCGGAACGGGCTTTTTTTTTACTTATAAGTTTGCTATGATCAAAGTTCGATGGAGAAAGTTATAACGCGATGAAGTTTTGCGCTCAAGTTCCGTGTTGCGGACGATTTGGATAATGGCTTTGGATAAGCAATTTGTGGGCGTCTTTGAGTTATCTTGTTAGCATTTAAACGTCGTTTAACCATTTAGTCATTATCTTAGTATCTTACTTGGTTTTGATTTCGATTCTCGTTCAATTGTTAGAATTACGAGATTATCGGGGCGTTTAGCCACATTATTTGATTTTAGAGCATTTCAAATGAGTGGTGCTATCTCTTCTTTGAGTTTGTAAACTCATATTTTGAAAGCGATATGAATCAGATATGTTTTGAGTTAAATAGCATTATTATTGCATAAAAGCTCAAATCATGCACTTACTACCCTATTGATTATTTGAAAATGGCATGATAAAGCATTTCTGGAAATGGTTTATATCAATTATCGTGAAATGATTTGAGAATTGTTTTGAAAATGTACAATGAAAGGATACATATGTATATTTCGTTACGAACTAGTTTATGAAATGACTTTGGAAATGATTCAAGAAATGCCGAAATGTATTTTTGGAAGTTGAGCTGTGTTGCGAGAAAGTTATTTGTTTGGTTTGTGAAACGTATTCTGCATTGAATTTTTGATATTGGATGATGATTGTTTGATGCTCAATATCGCTATGAGCCCATTGAGGGCTTCGGGGTATGCATACCGGGTTTAGGATATCCTTATGGGTCAAGCCACAAGCTTTGTAGGTGAATGCCTTGCCAAGGGAGAAATCTTGGTAGCCTTGTTACAAGGCTTTATGTCGTGACCATAGTTAGATATTGAGCAATAGATTGGCCAATGAAATGGACCATCGATGTGATGTAATATGAGATTGGCCAATGGAATGGACCATCGGTATGTACTTTTGATGAGATTCATTAATAAAATAGACCATTGATGTGTGATTTGAGATTAGTCAATGAAATTGACCATTGTCGTGATTTTTAATAGAGATTGATCAATGGACTTGACTATTGATGTTTATGATGATTTAAATGAATATTTTCTGAATTGTATAAAACTTATTGAAATGAAATAACTCTTATGTGACTCGATATGTATTTTATATCTTGAGTTTGGCTCTTAAAATTCTGGTATGACCTTATGTATTCATGCATAGTGATTGCTCGATCTGCTTAAAAGAGATACGCACTGCTTACTAAGCTGTCGTTGCTCACCCCCCTCTTTTTCCCAATCTTTTTAGGTTCTTTGTTTAGCAGTCAATAGAACAAGAACGATGTCATGGGGACTTTTTGGTGATTTGAGGTTGTGTCCTTCAGGTGGAAGGACGGCCGTGTCATCCCCCAAATTGCGTAGATTTTGGGGTGTGACAATGGCTAAGCATCAAGATGTCAGCCAGCTCGGCCACAGCTCCTCCAGATCTCGGCACACTCGGCCGCTCGGCTACTCCTCCAAACTTTGATCTCAGTCACCCCTCCAAATTTCAGCAAGCCTCAATTTTTGGGTCATAGTGGTGTTGTGGAACTATGTATGTGCTTTTGTATCTTTCCAGTGTGTTTTTGTATTTGGCGTAGATATTCACATGTGACGGGGATCAATTGTTTTACTTTCATCGCTTGACTCCTACCTTCTCTTGTGGCTTTATTTTGCATTGTTGATTTTTTCCTACTCTTACTAGAGATCTCTCCTCAAGCCAATGTGTTGCCGTTTGTATTATACTACGGGATAATGACACAAATGACCTTTGAACTTTGACTTAATGTGCAATATGATTCTTGAACTATTAATTTATTCATTTTGATCCCTAAACTTTACCCTAATACACAATATGGTCCATGAACTTATAATTTAGTCAATGTGATCCATAAACTTTTTATACATATTCAATTTAATCCATGAACTATATGAAAATGTTCAATGTTGTCATTGCATAAATTAAAGTTCAAAGACAACAATGAACATTTTCATATAGTCCAGAGACTAAATTGAATATATACCAAAAGTCTATGGATCACGTTGAACAATTTAAAAGTTCAAAGATCACAATGCACATTAGGTTAAAATTCAAGGACTACATTGAACAAATTAATTATTCAAAGATCATATTGCACATTGAGTCAAAATTCATGGACCATTTATGTTATTTCCCTTACACTAGACCATAGGAACTGTTGGCATTACTTCCGTGAAGGAATTTTTATGACAAGCAAATATCTTCTTCATCCAAACATATAGTTCACAAATAACTTCTTTTAGCCACTCTGCCTCCATAGCAGTCGAGCTTGTGGCCATTGAGATCTCGGTGAACTTGATGGCTAAGGGTCTAGATCTCAGCATATTAGTCGAGGCTCCGAGGCTCCTCATCTCAGCTTGCTCAACCACTCGCAACGAACGTAGAAGTGGACACGCTCCCAAGCTAGCTTGCGAGACTTGCGGCCAATGAGCTTCACGAGCGAAGCTGAAGCGGTGGAATCGAGTGTGCTTGCACATGAAGAGGATGACCGATATCTAAAAAGACAGAAAAAAGAAAAGAAAAGAAAGTAAAAATAGGAAATTATGCAAAACGGTGTCATTTCGATTAAATTTGTCCATGTTAGATCGCCGGCTATGAAACATATGATGGTTGGCGATGACTAGATCGTCAAATCAACAATTTCAAGCAAGTCTTCACCAAGAGGGCTAGATTGAAAGTTAGCCTGTGATTATCTTGAAGAATGTGATCACCATTATGGCCGGAAATCTTGGCAATTTTTCTGATTTTAGGGAAAACAAACATTCATGCAGTTTTTTATATTATCAGTCAAGCAGTTTCCTATATTATCAATTAGGTAGTTTCTTATATTACCAGTCAGGCAGTTTCCTATATTAGTTTATTAGATGTTATCTTTAATTATTCATTTTTCATTAGTATTAGGAGTCCTCTCTCTATATAAAATATCGTCTTGTAATTGAAAAACATAGTATCATTGAATAAAAATTTCGAGTTCTTTAGAGTTGTTCTAAATTTACGCTTTCTCTCTGCATCATTTGGTATCAGAGTAGGTTTCTCCTGTGATGATGGTGAATAACGTAAATGCCAATCTCCCCGCTGTTGAGGGCCGTAAGAACGAGCTTATTATGCGGGCTGAGTTTAATCAGTTTGTGGCTCAAACTGATCGGAGGTTTCAAGAGATCCTTGATGCCATCCAGCGTTTGTCCACAAACCATGCACCCGACATTCTTCCAGCCGAGCAAATTCCTGTCACTCGTGATCCCGAAGATACTATGGAGCGTGGAGGAATCCCTCAATATAGGCGTCAAGACTATGTCGAGGATATAGAAGACGAAGACAAAGATTTCCAAGAGATACAGATTCGTGGTGGTAGCCGATACAGGGGATTCCAGAAGGAGCATGTTCGTAAGGATCAACGGCAAGGGGCCTATAGACGAGATCCTGAGTAGTATCAACTAAAGGTAGATCTTCCTACTTTCAATGGGAATTTGGATATTGAAGATTTCCTAGACCGGCTTTGGGAGGTTAAGAAATTCTTCGTCGCTATGAATATTGATGAGGATCGCCAAGTGAAACTTGTGGCATACAAATTGAAGGATGGCGCATTAGCTTGGTGGGAACGGACTCAATTGACGTGACGTCGACAAGGCAAGGCTCCTATTCGATCATGGGATCAGATGAAATAGAAGTTGAAGAAGAGGTTCCTCCCAACATACTATGAGCAACTGTTATTTCAGCAATTCCAGAATTGCCGACAATCGAATAGATTGGTCCAAGCTTATACGGAAGAGTTCCTTTAACTCTCCGCTCGCAATAACCTGGATGAGTCCGAGGCACAACAAATTGCTAGGTATATTAATGGTTTGCGACTTAATATCCAGGATCGGGTTTCTTTGCATTGACTATTCTCTGTCGAAGACGCCCAGGATATGGCGCGAAAAATTTAGATGCAATTAGAGAGGACTAGCCCTAGTACTCGTGATAGAAATTATTCAGATTGTGGGTCATTCGGGAAAAGAAGACAACTTGATGTTACAAGTTCTTCTAGTCAACAAACCCATAATTTGAGCGAAGTTCCAGGGAGTACTATTGAGACGCCTAAGGAAGCAATTGCAGCAAGCAATCGCACTCCTAATCAAAATACCCATAATCTATATGCTAAACCCCAACCGATCAAGTGCTACAAGTGTGACAAGTTGGGCCATCGTTCTAACAATTGTCCTTGTCATAAAATGACCAATATCATTGAACATGATGATGATTTGTATGAGGAAGATTGGGAAGAGGAAGAAGAAGTGGGAGTGGAAGATAAAGTGGGCGAGCAAGTTAATTGTGTTGTGCGTCGTCTATTGTTTGCTCTGCGGATAGAAGATACCCAACGGAATCAGCTTTTCCGCGCTCGCTGTACTATCAATGGCAAAGTATGCGATATCATTATTGACAGCGGAAGTTGTGAGAAAATAGTGTCAAAGGCCTTGGTGGATTACATGCAACTAAAGACGGAGCCGTATTCCGCACCTTACACGATTGGATGGATATGCAATGGAGTAGAACTTAAGCATAATGCGGGGGTTATGATGAACATTTGAAAGCGTGAAGGGATGTATATGATTGTGGACAAGAGTGACCAGCAAGTTGTGGTTCGTGTTCTCGACATTCTTAAGCCCTTATTAAAGGAGAATCAGATTTTACAGGAGTAGGTGGAAGAGCTCCTTCGAAAGGGTTTCTTGTGTGAAAGCAAAAGTCCATGTGCAGTTCATGCACTTCTTATGCCAAAGAAAGACGACACCATGCGTATGTGTATAGATAGTCATGTCATTAATCGGATTACTGTCAAGTATAGGTTTTCGATTCCACAACTTGATGATATGCTAGACAGACTTGCTGGATCATGGATTTTTATGAAGATCGACCTTCGAAGCAGATACCACCAAGTTCACATCTGTCCTAGCGACGAATGGAAAATGGCCTTCAAGACAAGTGTCGGTTTGTACGAATGGCTTGTCATGCCGTTTAGACTCACTAACGCACCTAGTACTTTACGGCATTTGTTTGGGACTGATTTATAGTATAGTAGTTCTTTCCATCTCTAAACGAATGGTTAGACGGAAGTTGTGAATCATACTATAGCGAATATCATTCGCTATCTCTGCAATGATATGCCTAAGCAGTGGGACCGGTATCTTGCTCCTGCTGAGTTCGCCTTCAACAACTCGGTTAATCGCTCTACTGGTACATCTCCCTTTCAGGTCGTTTATGGGCATACACCACAGCATACTCTGGATTTGGTTCCCTTGCCCAAGATTCCTAGCTATAGTGTCGCAGTAGAGATTTTGACGATCAGAATTAATGAAGTCCAAGCTACTGTGGCTAGTCAATTGGCTACTTCAAATTCAAAGTATAAGGAGGATGCTGACAAACGGTGAAGTTCAAAAATTTTTGAGGTAGGTGATGAGGTAATGGTTTTTCTGCGAAAGGAGCATTTTCCTGTATGTACCTATAATAAACTGAAGCACAAGAAGATTTGTCCTTGCCGCATCCTGAAGAAGATCAACGACAATGCCTATATAGTTGACATTCCTGGTGATCTCAACAATTTCCCTACATTTAATGTGGCAAACTTATTTGAGTGTCATGCTTTCGATACACTCCTCTATCCTGATCATAACTCGAGGGCGAGTTTTTTTTAAGAAGGAGGGAATGATATAGAACAGTTAGCTTGTGATTATCTTAAAGAATGTGATCGCCATAATGGCCGAAAATCTCGATAGTTTTTCTAATTTTGGGGAAAACAACCATTCAGGCAGTTTCCTATATTATCAGTCAGACAGTTTTCTATATTACCAGTCAGACAGTTTCCTATATTACTAGTCAGGGAGTTTCTTATATTATCATTCAGGCAGTTTCCTATATTAGTTTATTAGATGTTATCTTTAATTATTCAGTTTCTATTAGTATAGGAGTCCTATCTCTATATAAGATACCATCTTGTAATCGAAAAACATAACATCATTGCATAAAAATTTTGAATTCTTTAGAGTTGTTCCAAATTTACGCTTTTTCTCTGCGTTAGCAGCACACGAAACTCAACAAGTCGTGGTTAAAGTCACATCCAAATTCGTGGGTCTGGCTATTCCTGCAAGTCTGAGTTGAACCTAGAACAGCCAGACCAGTGAACTGCCCAAGTTCACGCCCTTATATATACCACACCAAATATTTCAAGAAAACTATATTTGATCAAAATGAAAGTGTGAAGCACATGCTTTCAAACGCAACTAACTTCTTGGGGAATGGTCAATTGAACACACCAAAAGGACCTCTCAAAGTTGCTCATTTGCACGGTCTCGTGCAACCATTTCATCAACAGTTCGTGTGCATCGAGAAAAATTGGCTCTACTCACGAATTCGAACTAGTTCTTATCTTGAAACGATACTGGAACAACAACATTATCTTGAATTATCGATAGAAACTTCAGATTTGCAGCGATTCACATATGGGTAACACAAACGCACCTCGGCCTTGGGCTTTACTAAGACAGGGCAGAACAAGGGAGGGTGTAATTACCTGGTTCTCCTGCGATGCCGGACTGGAACGAGCATAAGAGTTAATGTTCGAAGCACTTGTGGTAGTCCACGAACGAAGCTTGAACCAATGGAATCAGACCGAGCGAGCGCGAAGCACTTCGACCCCTCGTTCTTGGAACACAAAGCAGCGCTGGGTCATGGCTGGAGGGGTGGTAGGGGATCTGAGCTCGAGGGAAAACTTGACGAGGTGCTGGGACTTGCTGAGGTTATCACTGGGAAGATGCCGCAATGGCGCGAGGACAAGGCGCAGCGTTGGCAGGAGGCGTGGGGGCTCAAGGTGGGGCTACTGTGGGGAGTGGTGGCCCGAAGATGGTTATATGATGGCCATGAAGTTGGTGGTGGACGTGGGTTCTTCCACTGTCATTCTCGGCCGAGTGGTCACTTCGGACAGAGAGGGGCCGAGACTGATTGATTGACTTTGGTGGTGGATTGCCGGTGGTGGTGTCGTTCGGAGGTTCACGAAGGAGGAAGGTTGGCGTTTAATATGGGTTTTTTCCTTCGTCCCTTGAAGTTCGTCATCGTCCTTTCATTTACATTCGACTTCTCTCATGCATCCTCCCTCTTGCTTCCACTGTTCAGTGCCCACGCCCTGCTTACTCATTGCTTCGCTCTATCTTCAGTCTATCTTCTATCTTCTCTCCTTGTCTTGCGCTGGATGTTCAACTTGTCCTCTGCCTTCTTTCCTTAATTTCATGCGCCGATCAATGTTCCTATCCACTGCTATTCCTCTGCTTCCCTCAACGTTTGATTTCAGCCCATGCCCTGTTCTTCTTCATTTGTTCTTTTTGTCTTGGTCCATTTTCTTGAAAATAGGAACGACATCCTCTTACTGTTGATTTTGCGGCTTTGAATGAATTCTGACAATCCATCCTAACTTGCTGAAGGTGAGTGTGTGCGTGGTTGGTGACCGACGGGAGCTGCATTCCTTGTTCTCCACTGCCTCAATCAACGTCTGCCATGCCATCTCTCTTTCAATTTTTTTTTAATTTTGTTGTTCTTTTTATTATATATATTTTTATCGTTTTTATGTCATTTTTTAAAACAAATTCTAAGGGAATAAATATCAAATAAAAAGTTGTACTAAATGCATGTGAGCGATTCAAGAACTTGACATCTAATGAAACATAATTTTTGTGGAAAACAAGTTTTAATTTTCGAAAATGATTTTTGGGCAAAAATTTAGGTGTCCACACTCTTGACCCAAGTCAAACCCGACCCTATTGCTGCTCCTAGGTGACAAAGATGTTGCCGTCTGTGATGCGCTAGGATGAGCCCTAAATCAACGACAATTCTGAGCTACTGCACCAACGCTACCCACTACTACTTCCACCGCCCAAATTACTGCTTCCCCTGTGACATTCTGAAAATTTGCTCAGTTGGGATTTATGAAATAAGTGGTTTTATAAACGTACTTGTAGTTAGATCTTACCATTAGGGAATTGCTAATTAGGGATTTAAAATTTGTGTGACCAAAGAAATTCGATCGTGAATCGATTTTCGACCATAGAATCGTTAACGTGATATTTTAAGCCAATATAGGCTGATCTTAGGATAGTTATGGGCCGATTCATCACTGTCATACAAGTGGATCACGGATGATTCCGTTTAACCACGAAATGAATTAACGAACAATCTAGAACCTATACCGAACGATCGTGCCCATCGGAACTAGCGATCGATTCTCGCGATTACATTGATAACCGAGGTCGTCACGAACCGAATGAACTTGCACGTGAGTTGATTTAGTATCAGTCACGGGTCGAATATGCGAATTTCCCTAAAAGCCGCCAATTAGTCTGAAATACACTCGAGTTACGTTATATAAAATTCAGTTATTAATTATAGACCAATTTGGGTATCGGAAATTATGAATGTCATGATAGGATATTTGGACGATATTGTTATTGGAATGTTTAGCCTTGGAATTGCCCGAATCCTTCAGAAAAACTGAATTTCGATGAATGATGGAAAATAACCGTTTTACCCTTAGAAGTTTGTTAAGACAAGTATTAAAGGGGAAGGGCATTTTGGTAATTTTGCCTTAACTTTTGGAATGGACAATTTTGCCCTTGGAATTTTATGAAATTCCCAAATTGCCCTTTGATATTTTTGGAAAATATTAAATCGTGGTCGTCGATCTCAGGATAAGAACGAATCTCGGCCGTTGATTGAAAATTAGAGAGAGGGGCAAAATGCTCATTTCACCAAAAGGGACTCAATTATTGGTTTTTAAGCTAAAATTCTCTCTCTCTCTCCCTCTTCCCCGTTGAATGCCACCCTCGCCCCTTGCCACGCCGCCACAGTCCGGGCCACCGTCTGCCTGTCACCGCCGCTCCTGCCACCAAGTCGAACCCCTTAGCCCTTACGCCGCCGTCCCCCTCTCCCTCTTGGCATACTCTCTCTCTCACCGTGGCTGTGAGGAGCCGACCTAAGCTGAGCCACCGTCGCTATGTCAATCGTCGCCGCTGCACGGTCGCCGTTGTGCCTCGCCACCTTGTTGCTCTCCCTGTCCACCTGAGCTAGCCTAGGACTTCGTATAAGTCGCAATCTAACCCTCGTCTAGTATATTGGGTATTATCGGATCCATTTAGACACGGTTTAATGTAGTTTTAGGGGCTGAATTGATTGACGGGACATAGGGCCAAAATTGGAATATTTTGGTGGAAATTTAGAGGCCGATTGAATGCTGGATTTGGCTGGTTTGAGTGATGTGAATTGCTGTTCGGTGTGTAGATGGCGTTATTTGATCTAGCTCGTAGTTTCGTGAAAGTGTCGTGAAGGGCCGGAAGTGAAATGCCGTAGTTTTGGGTGTGAAAAGTGGCAATTTGTGTGTTGACTGTATATTTGTGACGTGGCTGAATTGAAATGGTGGAATTGGTTGTGATTATGTGCATTTGATTAATGTCTGAGAATGTGCACGTGTGAGATTTGTGGCATACGATGTGCTTGTGATCACTAAATGGCCCTGAGGAGTGTTTAAGCGGGGTACAAATAAAATGAATGGTATGTAAGTATGTTTGTGTGATTACTAAATTCCCGAGGCGTGTTTACATAGGGAATTGAACCGCCTTGAGGCGTGCTTACATGAGTTGTGATACGATTGTAGGATCGGGTCGAGACATTTTAAGCTCGGGTTGTGATCATGTAGGCCTCCCGCATTTAGCCCTAGCTGAGAAAAGAGAAAGTGAGAATAGGATCGGGTTGAGGCATTTTAAGCTCGGGTCTCGATCATGTAGGCCTGTCGCATTTGGCGTTAGCTGAAGAAAGAAAGTGAGAATGGGATCGGACCTGAAGTGTGTTTACACGGGTCGCGATCAGGTGGGCCTAAGGCGTGTTTACGCGGGCTAAAGAAAGTGATTGGGCATAAGATGGTACGATGTGAAAGTGAAAGTGAGATCGGACCTGAGGCATATTTACACGGGTCGCGTTGACAAGTTTAATGAAAACGATGTGGTGATGCGTGATTGAGTGTGATGTGTGGAGTTCGGAAATGTGGTGTGATTGATATGTGTTTTTGCGAGTGAGAATGGATTGGAATGTGTGTCAGGTTTGAATGTTGCGATTGCAAACTAATGTGCAGCCTGGGTTTGCCAAGAGTCCAGGTATGTGTGATTGTGTGGATAATGTTTGTGTGTATTGCTTGTTCGCGTGTCTGAATTTGTCTGGAATACGTGGTAGCCTAGGTGGGGTTTAGGTTGTGTACTTATTGAGAAGTGTCTCATAGTTGTTTCAACCAAACCATTTCAGAGCATCCGCCTAAGCCATGAACCTACCACCGTTGCCACCACAACATTTTGGGATTGTTATGCACACTGATCACGATGTTGTAGAATACCTAATAGATGATAATTATACCTGGGTCAAATACACTTCGGTAGTATTGGTAGATATAGAACTACCCATCCGGCAGGCTCATACATATACGGCCTAGATGTTTCGGGACGAGGTAGACGAGTTCAGACCCGTCCGAGGAATTGACGTGCCCTTTGACGGAGTAGGGGATTGAGATCCGTCGGCCATACCCCCTCCAGACGACAAGATGACTAGTTTGGAGACTAGTCTAGCTCAATCAGGGCATCGACACGTGCTACTTGGAGCCAACAATAGCTGTACCTGAGCTTGAGCCAGAAGAGTCCCAGGTAGGATATGATCCGATAGACGTGGATTTAGACATCATACCCGAGGTAGAGCCGGAGGAGGAAGATGAGCATGAGGATGTCCCTGAGGAGGAACCAAATGCGAAAGAGGAAGAGGATGAAGCAATAGCTGAGCCAGAGGAGGTTAGGAAGGAGTCTTATGAGGAGGAGCAGATTGAGGTCCATATAGAGTCGGAGGATGAGGATAATCCTATAGAGATTGATGTCGACTCAGAGTCTGTGGATGAGCATGAGCCTATTGAAGATTCAGACGAGGATGATAAAGAGAGCAAATCGGAGTGGACGCCATTAAGAGGGCGTAGGGGTTGGTTTTTTGGAGTTGATTGTGACTCATTTTTGGTATAGTGTTGACCTAGTAGGATGCTGATCCTTTTTTATATCGGTGGGATATAGTTTAGAAATTCAGTATGCATGTAAATTATGTTTTGTGGTTTTTAATGATGGATATTGTAAATATTTTTGGAAGTGTAATATTATATTTGGTGGTTTGGTAATTTGTTGCTCCCTGATTCTCCAAAATTTATTATCCAGGATTATATGATTGTTTCCGCCGCGATTTAACTCTAATGGGATCATTGGGTCGGCGACGTTTCTTGGGACGTCGCACTCTTCCGACCGAGTTCGAGGGATGTCGCATGCTCGATGGGGATTCGGGTCATGACATCCCCTTGCTCATTGTTCGTGCTAGTCCATGTCGCGCCTCTAGTCCTAGCTGATTACGATGAGTCCCTAACACCAAGGCTGATGCTGCTCCTACCATCGGTGTGCTGCTAAGTTGAGCCACCCACGACGTAGTCTAGCCGTAAGCCAACCAACCACCACAAACCGATCAGACCATGCCTAGGTTGAATGTGTGTTTCTAATTAATATTTGTTGCAAATACTTACGTTACTTCGAGGTAAGTAAATCCCTCTCTGTCTTTATAATTTATTCAATGCTTTGGATTATTTGAATGTTACATTAATGGTTGTGCGGTTGCGCATCCGCATGATCACCTCGTATATTAGTGAATAGGTTTAAAATTAATTCAAATTGCCTACTTAAATTTTTTCATAAATAAATGAAACGGTACCCAAAATGGCATTAGAGGAATTTAGCATGAACAAGTCCCCGAGCTCAATTTATAGTGCATTGTGTGTAATACATCTATCAACCACAATATCGAAGTTATTCATGATTGTGAAGATAATCTAAGAAAATAAAGTAAACAATTTGTAGATAGAATTAACATTTCTTTACTCCAATATATAATTAGTGATTGTTCAATTTACAACGGTGAATAATAAGTTCAAAGAAGACAAACATGAAGGAAATGTTAAAATGAAATATGTGCAGAAGAAGCGGCTAGGGTGAAAAAAAAGTTGTTTCAAAGGGGTGTGAGTAGCTTTGTCTTTTAGCAAAATTAAAACACAAAAAAAGAAGAAAAAAGGTAAAAAATAATTTTAAATTAAGAGTGGGATCATCAAGGGATAATGTAGTCAGTTCAATATGGCTGGGGGTGTTTTTTTTTTTTTTTTTGTCTAGTTTTATCCTACTTCTATTTTACAAGCCACTATGTGTGCTATGTCACGCCCCGAACCCTATCGAGCTCGCGACGTCCCCTGCTCTGGTCGAAATGATGCGACGTCCTAGGAACGTCACCGACCCAACCCAAACATCAAAAGCACATGCGGAAGCGGATATAAAAATCCCGGACAGAAAGATAACGATAACAGGGTAGAACACCAACAGCAACATATTTATACAGCACCAAATATACGAACATTATATTACAAGCATAAATAACAAACTAGCATCCGAAATCACCGTCACGACAAAATATCAGGGTCTGGTTAACTTAATTTCCCTATGGGTCAACCCGATTTACACAACCCCTAAAACAGCCTAGGGAAAAACCCAAAGATCGCCCTCTTCCATTCTGCTTCTGAATCTCTGACTTGAACCTCTGGAAACTCACTTACAGCTCCACTGGGCACCAAAGGAAAATCCTCGAACTTCAAAAAGAGAAGGCGGTTCCCCGAGTTTACGGCTGGGGGTCTGAAATTGTGAATTATACAACTATGAGACGAATCTCAATAAGTGTACAACCCCAAACCCCATGTAGACACTCACGTACCGCCGGACGAAAACACTCGTAACACACAACAATCAATCAAACTAACAACCACACACGACCCTACCTAGAATCCATCATACACGTCCCTGCACGTTAGTCAACCACACAGCCAGTATACCACAGAAATACATCACAGCTACGCGCGTGCCCCGATTATAGAGCAAAACCCACTTGGGCATGTCCCATACCATGTCTAGTAGTTTTTACCCCATAATCGAGCATCACACCACGCGATACAAACACACTCGCACACCAACTCATACCACACGTCACTTTTCCAAACCTCGCACCTCAAGCCAGATTCCCTCTCATTCTCAACTTTCCACCACTATCGTGCCCGCGTAAAACGCATCAGGCCAACGGTCTTCTGACCTTGTCAGGCATCGACACCCCATCGAGCCGGGCATCGTCACCTCGTCAGGGACGGCATTGTCCTGCGTAAACGAACATGTCTCAGGACGGAATCTTACCTCTCCCTTTCCTTAATTACCATGCCCGCGTAAAATGCATCAGGCCAACGGTCTTCTAACCTCGTCAGGCATCGTCACCACGTCGGGCCGGGCATCATCACCTCTTTAGGGATGACATCGTCTCGTGTAAACGTACACGCCTCAGGATGGATCCTTTCTAACCAATCCCACATTTTCGTATCCTCGTTCCACTCAAACCACACTTGCACACAGCCAACAAACGTGTGGCCAAATATACACACCTCATGCACACATTACACAATTTCACATTCTCGTCACACGAACATGCCACCCAATCACACATTCTTGGCACGTGAACTCAATGCGCAATCACGCCACCACACCTCACAGCCACACAATCACACATATGAGCTCAACCAAGCATCCAACTACCCGTCAAAACGCTATGATAACACCGAATAATTCTCAAGAGAGAAAAACCGAAAATATACAAAATCGGGTATAAACTGGGCACTTGCGCAGTGACCGAAATCCATTTGAAATAAAAAGTAAATCAACTCCAAAAATTATGAAATTTGGATATGTTGTACAAAACATCTTGATAAACATTTTCTGTATAGGACTCAAAACCCATATCCAATTGCAAACACCTCTTTTTGTCACTGGAAGACAGACAAAAATCAACCCGTCCGGTCAGTCCGTCTGATCATCAAAATAAATTTTTTTCAATACACAAATCACCATGAAAAGTCTTTAAATTTTTATATGTTATAGCAAAAAATGTCCCCAACAACTTTCGTGAAGAAATTATTTTGAAAATATGCCTGGAAAAATTTATAAAAATTCAAATAGACCCGAAGGTCGGATGAACAGTAAATCCGGCTGACTGATTTCGGTCTAAAAATGGGCTTACGAATGGCATTAAATGATTTCCAAAAATTCCAAAATTAAATCATGTCATACTTTAAGATGTTGGGAACAACTTTTATGAAGAACACTTCTTCAAATTCAGCCCACAAAATTCTCTACAAAAATAACAAACCGGGAGGGTACAATAATCACAAATCCGAAAATTACACCAAATCTCACGAATTCAAATCGTAATCATTCCGTATCCTCACAGCCCTATCCGACCCTCTCAAACCTCATATTTTCAGTCTCCAAATCAGTCCACAACCACCCGAACAACCAGCCACTATTCCAGTCCAAAACAGCCACGAAAATCACCTAATCCGAACCCTAAACGAGCCTAGAAATACCCGAGGTCCTAGGTAGTTTTTGGGGGAGACACTTACACCAAAAGGCGAGACAAACAGGGCTGGGTGGTGGCCGGAACAGCTAGAACAGCAGCAGCAGCAGCAGCGGCGTCGGCGAGCTCCGGCGTACGGCGAGGAAAACCAGCGGAGGAAGAGAGAAATTGGGGGAGAGAGGGCTGTTCTGATCTGTTTGGCTGAAGGAATGAGGGAGGAGAGAGAGAAACAGGTCTGATCCAGTCAAATAAAGCAGTCCACCATCGCCACGTGTTGCCGATCCGGCGATTTTGACCAAAATACCCCTAATCCGACGGCCGACATTTAATCCTATCCAAAAATTGAGGGCAAAAAGGTCTTTAGCCCCAATAATGCAGCTGATAACCATTAATAATTATCCTAAATATTTTCCTAAAAATTAGGACCAAAAATAGCCCAGGGGCAAAACCGTCATTTTTCTGGCCCCGGGGCGAAATTTCAATTTTCGCACATATCAACCCTCCATATGCGTGGCCAACATAATGTGGTGTCGGAATCGTGAAAATAGCTTCTTAAGCCCTCGAAAATCGACTGCAAAATCATGAGAATAAAATAATATTATTTTTCACTTCTGAGCCAAAATTCCAATTTTCGACCAAAACAACTCTAAATGTGCGTGGCCACCCTAAAATGGCATCGGCCTCGAAAAATAATTTCATACGGCCTCAAAAACCAATGTCGGCACCTAAAGGGGCAAAATCGTAATTTTTCCGGTCCCGAACCGAAATCCATGTTTTTGCAGAAATGGATGGCCCCAAGGTTGGCTAAGCCAAAAACGTCATCGGCCGCTCAAAATTGTCACTTTCAAAATTCTCGATCCCCAGGTCCGAATTCTAAGAAATGACTAAAATCGAACAATCACAACTTTAGTTTATCTCTGGCTAACGGGTGGCTCATTGGGATTACGCGCTCTCGACCCGTGACCGACACCAAGTCAAATCACATTTAAGTTTACTCTACCCGGGACGACCTCGGTTGTCATGTAATTGCGAGGGTCTGTCACTAGTTCCCTTCGGACACGATTAATCAATTAGATCGGTCTTTGTTGGCCCAAAACATTCTCTCGTCAATCCTTATAGTCGAAGGTCGAATTCAGGTCGAGTTCTTTGGTTGTGCGAACTCAATCCCGTAATGGCCCTACCCCTAAGGTTAGCATCCCGTGAATGCGCATTTCCGGGCGAGATCTCACTATAGTGGATTGATCAATTTCATTTCTTAAATCCCGGGAAAATGATCGAAAATTCAGACTGTTACATGCTATATACTATGTGCAGGTTTCAAAACCCTACTCCCTTATTTACACGTCCCCATCCCCAACTCTCCCGACAAGGTGGAAAGTCGAACTCCACACACTTCTCTTTCCAAGTAGGAATGGTGACCACTTGAGCTACTCTCCTCAATTAATGTGGTAGGAGAGTATCAGGAGACAATAAAGGGGTGAAAATAGCACGAGCCTAAAACAAAAGGAATATGAAATAAAATAAAAAAAGGTAGTGTTTTCTAGATTTAGGAACTTGATCATTTTATTGCTATTTCTAGATGATAGTCTATTTATGATGTCATCATCCTTATTTTGTTAGACATAATATAAAATTCTATGCTCTAACTATAAATACGTCTTGATTTATGCATGCACCTTAGAAACATATTATCCTTTTTTCTATTTGTTTCTCACGTGCTTTGCTAATTTGCATCTAACATACCCTACAACTTCTTGTTGAAACGATCACTATGCCCACTTGTCTCAGCTATTTTTCACATTCATAGTTAATCCATTAATCATCACTTTCTTAGCCATTATATTTTCTAGGCAAATGAGGACGTAAAATTGGGTGCAATCCCTCGTATTATTCGACAAAAATTGAGTAATGCTTGTTGACAGATTCCATCCCCAGTCGCTATGGAGCTAGGAGCAAGATTCTCGCTCACAACCATCTACTTGTAAGTAGTGTCGATAGAGTCTAAAGATTGGTCTAAGAGACGAGCAATTCTTGTCTTTTCGGAGACAACTTTTGATGCATTTAAGACCCTTGCCGGCTTCTTTGTTGTCATTCTTCTTTTTCTTTCGCTTTCCTTTTAAAAAATATAATTCAATTTTTGTCCCCGTCTACATGTGCATTAGCGGAGAATTCCGGAATTTTTCCTTCCTTTAGGGCGAGGAGAACATGGAGTTCGCAGGCTTTAGCAGGAGCTTCTCTTGAATAGTTTTGATTCCTTGTTGCCATTGTCACATACGGACTTTATAAACATAATGTACGAATTCTCTCACAAGAACAAAAAATGAAAAAATTATTCAAAAAGTCATAAACTTATTTTATGGAGGCCAATTCAGTCCTAAATCTTTAGCTGATTTGTTAATTTAGTCCTAAACCTTTTGATGATTTTACCAATTTAGTTCTAAATTTATTGATGATTTGCCAATATAGTCTTTCCGGCCAAATATCTAAGTAATAAATTTAGGACTAAATTGGCAAATTGTCAAAATATTTAGGACTAAATTGACACAAAAAAAAATTATGACTCAATTGATAAATTCTCAAAAGTTTTATAACTAAATTAACACAATTGAAAGGTTTATGATTGAATTGACTACCGTATAATAGGTTTAGAATTTTTTTTGACAATCGTACCAACAAAAAAAAACATCACGAAACCCAACAAAATCATGTACATATAACTAGTGAGGACATTTGGGTAGAGTCTCGTTTACGCTAGAGGTGTATACTCTATTTTTTCTATTATGACCTCAATTCGTCATTTTGATTTGCACGGTCTATGAAATTCTTAAAGTACAGTGAGTACGCAAACGATATAATATTTTAGGCGACATGTATCTCAGACTCGGAAGTGGCTGCCCAGATCTCCGCATCATGTTTGAAAGGAATCATCTCATCTTCCTTGAGGGTCACCCACGCATAGATTCCTCCGTTGTCTTCGTCGTCGATTAGGAAAACCGACTTGAAATTCAGTGATGCGAGGCCGACTAGAGCCGGCCGTCCCCATCCAAAGTCGCTCTTGTATAGCCCGAACCGGCACCAGCTACTGAAAGGAATCAAATGCTCTTCACTTGTGAACGCCAGTTCCGTGAAATCCATTAGAGAATCCTTCACCATTGAGCGTAGCTCCTCTGCATCTGCTACTTTTGCATATCTTGCTCTGGAATTGCGTACCATTTTGCTTATCATGTTCACAACTTCTTGGAACACCAACTTGCTTTCATCGGCCATGGATACCGAATTGAGTGGCAATCGTGGTGTAGAGAATTACCGCAACAATTAGCAGGTATCGCGAGGCCAATTCTCTCGCGCAAGTTCAACGTCATGCAAACCACGAAAGGCCTTAGTTTGCCATGTTTGTTTCGATCGATGTCAACAAGAGCCCTGGTTATTACTGCTGAAATGACCCCGACCCTTGATGGCTGCCAATTATTAGCGATTGAATCCGGCGCATCGGCCGTAGCTTGGGCTTTCAATTTGGATATAGCCTTACCGTCGAACCTGAAGGTACTCATGACGAATTTCTCATTTCCAATACCAGGTTCAGGCCAACTTCCAAAGGATGGCTCTTTCGGTGGGAATATAGACGATAGCTCGAAACTTGGACAAACTATTTTGTGCATGTTGCCCGGCACATGGCAGCCCACGCATTCATGAACATGGCCATGGTGTACATATCACCAATCTTATGCAAAATGCGCAGGCCAATGACTGATCCGCCACACTCGAGCACATTTGCTTGAATCACAACCATGGGATTCCCCATTGCTTCGGTCGGGAATTTCGACAAACGATCGAGCAGATCCAAATCAGGCTCTCCATGGATAATCCAATCGATCTGTGCATCCACTTTGGCATGCATGAACTCGACTCCGTGATCATTACAGTCGATGAAGCAACCATCGTCTTCGACATATCTCCCTGCCATAGGATAAAAGATTGTTAGAGTTTCCGAAAGGGACTCCTCCATCGGGCGAAGCCTTTTAACAGTATCAACTCCTGAATTCTCAGCATTATCTCTACAGTAGAAGATGATGCCGACATAATTTGGCGTTTGAAGATCATCCATTGAAGACAACTTTAGTTTCTGCCAGTGATGAGGCGTAGGCGCCGACGGCCTCACCACCTTCTTCCACTGTACTTCCACCTTCATTCTTGGAGGATTTCAGGACATGTGCAGAAGTACTTCGATATGGAACTAATTTGGTCGAAGGAGGACTATTTCAGAAGGCATATAAGAGGATCTCTCATGCATTAGTATTGCTTGTTTTATAGACTTCTTAAACAATATTTAAATCTTGGAATAGTGCTACGAATAATTAGATTGGTCGATCAAATCGACATAGAAAGTCACGTTACAGATTCGAAATATCTCCTGCTTATGTATATAAATATTACTTGTATCCTGCCACATTGATGAATGATGCATAATTCTATTGCTCCGTACTCGAAAATAATAATGTTTGGGTAAATTTGAACTGGTACGGGAAAGCGTCAAAAATCTGTTGGTAAAAAGATGACTGTTCACCTTTTGTTTTTCAGGGAACTTTTAAAGATTTTCCTACATATTTTTATATAAGTACCAACTCTTTTTTAAACTTCAGGAATTAGCAATTTTCTACTAACTTACTAACTTCCATTTACATAGCTTACTAATGTCAAATTTCATAACTCATATATGAAATTGCCAACCTAAGTAAGAGTTTTGTCAAATTAAATTACCAACTATCTTTGCGATGCTGACTCTCCTTTAATTTATTTAACAGCGTATAATTGTTTTTAAATTTGTATCAACTTTTCTACTGATTTATAAACGTCTTGGTTAGCAACCTTACATTCTCCCATAAGACAACCACATAATATTAAGATACCAACACTTATTTGAGTCACTTATTGATGTTTATTTGATTTTTTTATATTTGCCAACTTTCTTTTTGTTTACCAAATTGCATATGCACTTCTTAGCAACACGTTGAATTTATCAAATATTTTAGAAATTACCAGCCTTAATCATAGGTGCTTACTAACTTTTCTCTATTTAATTTACCCATAAGTGTTTTTGTTTCCAACTATTGTTTTAGTACTCAATAAGTTTCTTTTTAATTACATACTATTCTAATTTTTTACCCACTTTTATTTAACCCTTTCAAGTATTCCTTGAATTTACCAACTCTTATATGAAATTACTGACTTTTATTTAAATAATTCATCAATTCTTCTATCAAATTACCTATGAGTTTTGGATCATCAACTCTTTAATGAGTTATCTATTAATGTCTAATTTTTATTAATTTACCAACTTTTCCATTGGGTTAATGTCGCGACCTTCCTAGAGAACCACCAAGGGAAAGATAATGGATTACTAAGCAAACACTTAGTGCAGACAATCCCAAGTCCATACCAATATCAACTTTAGGGTTCTAATTTAATTAATTAAACATGCAATTGTAAACATCTAAGACTCACCAGTATTCAATTATGGGTTCATTAGAAACCCAAGTCAATTGCGAGAACCTTTTACTTCTAGGAATAAGAGATTCTATGAATACATGGACTTAATTATGCTAAATAAATCTAATGTATTTTTGGTACCTTTTCTTTTATTTAAAAAATATCATCAATTTTAATTTTAAACCAATAACATTTGATTGGTGATCATGCACGCGCACAAACAAGAATTTAATACTCGATAAATCAAAATAATAAATAAATTGCTAGAAAATGGTAGAGAACCTTAATGTGCTAAGCAAACCAAAAAGCTCCACTATGCCCAATCCTATTATCTAAATTATGTGAGATTATTTGTGTAGTTTTCATTTTATAGAAATAAAAGACTAAACTTTAGGATGCCTTGTACGACTTAATGACCTTTATTAAAAGATGACCTAACAATACAATGCTGACTATTTTTGGTATTTCCTTTTTATGATTTAAAATAAATGACTTTAACCAATTATGAATAATACATATTAAATCCTAATTATGCACTAAAATGAAGTTTATGCTTTTCTCAAATTACTATATGATTCCTAATGCATCTAAGATATGAATTTCTAATTTAGGATACATGAATGCAATTCAATCTTTTTTGACATTGTTTATATGATGCATGTGCCTAATTTAATTACATATAAAATATACCACCCTACATGATTGACTATATTAATTTAATATTTACAAATAAGGAAACAAACTTAATTGATGGTCCAATCTTTAGTCCCAAAGATCAGATCCCCAATTATTAAACATATATATGAAACAGCCTAAACAAGCAATCTGCCGATTCAGTAACGCCTAAAAAATCAAATCAAATCAAGTTAGAATCAAATAATCTCAATTTAGGCAGTTAAATATTCAATCGAGAAACTGCCTTAATTGGGGTTTCGACTTGAACAACAACCGGCGGCGAGGAGTGGTCATGGCAGAGTAGGGACGCCGGGAGGAGAAGGGAAGCGGCAGCAGGACTTGGAAGCTCGCAGGGGCTTGCCGATGTCATGGGCGCTCCCAGATTGCTGGCAGACGCGGGGGGTGGAGCAAACGGATTTGCTGCTCAAATCACAGAACGTGTCGCCTGTGCTGGAAGGCTTCACCGTGATGAGGTGTAGACGCCTCACTCCCAGCCTCGCGGGTGTAGGCGTCTTATTTCGGGAGAGAAATTCATCAAATCCACCAAATATTTTCTCATCTTCATCCCATCAAAGTTTGACCAAATCTTATCTTGTGCACTCTTTTGCCGAGATTACTTCTCCTTTTAAGCGGTGGAATGAATATTCTTTTAAAGAGATACTCAATTAGGAAAAAAGACGGTAAATCAATAAAATAAAGATTGGTAATTTCATATAACAATACGGTACATTTAAGGCATTTGTAAGAAAGGTAAATAAAAGTTGGTTATAGATAAGAGGAGATTCATTTTGTTAGAGACAAAAGAAGTCATTAATTGCAAAAAAAAACTAAATAAGCATTGGTAACTAACTCAAATAAGAAATTGATGAGGCAAAACTAGTTGATTACTTAATTGTAAAAAGAGTCGGTAACCTAAGACAAATTAAAGTGGTGAAACTCAAGAGAATAGTTGGGAAGCAAGTCAATGAGAGTTAGTAGACAAAGCTGATTGGTTATTTAATCGGAAAAGTTATTAAGTCGTTTGAAAAAAAAAGTTTGTTAATTACATTAAATAGTTGGTAAATAGTTTGTTAATCGCTGTGGCCCTACACGCGGTCGAGAGTCAGCTCTGATATCACCTATAATGCCCTGGATCTATACTGTGTAATATTGTACTCTTTGGGCTTACTAACTCTTACGGATTTAAAACGCGTTATACAGATATAGAACCCCAAACCTTATAAACCAGTCCAGGACTCCCTCTTAAGCGATATTGGATAAGAGAGGCTCCACCTCCCTTCCCTGTGCATGTCATAGGACCAAGGCACAAATGCACCGCCATCCCTCCTCCCCACGCACTGCTACCTGGGCCGTCGCACCTTTTCCTCAAGATTGTCATTTGAGCCATTCTCGAACTAACTTGGTGATTGTTCACTAACCACAAACTATTAAAATACAAGTTGAGCAGGTAGATTACTTGAAATTAACATACAAAGTACTTACCAATTTTAGAGAATACTCATGCTTTACCTACTTCTTTCCGAGTGAGGCGTTCATACCGAGCCGGCAATGAGTCATCTTGGACTCCCCTCGTTTTGTTCGGCACGTCAAGATCAATTATCGAGACAGACTTCTAGTCAGTATTGGATTTTTCGATGTGGTCCTTCTAATATAAATTTTTGCAATCAAATACTTGAATTTGCAAAAATTTTCCAATCAAAGTCCCTCGGCAAATTGAAACCGACAAACGTGCTGACATGGTCCAAAAGTTTGATGTGCAAGAAATTGGTATGATCATGCGCAAGTAATTTGCGCCAATCCACATACTTCTATTATACTAAAAATTTAAATCAATCAAATAGAAGATCTTGACATTACATTTGAGTTTACGATCTGCATGTATAAATTATATATTCCACTGATCATATGTGGACAACTATATGATAGGATCGTGCATTTCACTGACTACGTGACATATTCAATCAATTCGTATTGAAGCTTTCTACTTGTTGGAAGCATATTCTAGAATGTCTCGTTGTTTACAGAAAAGATCCATGTTGTCTTCAGTCCAGCTCACCCGCGCCACAATTCCACCATCATCGTCACCTTTCCTGTGATCCATCAAACTTACCGAGTCAAACGGAGAGCATAAACTACTCACAAACTCAGGCTCACCCCAACCCAAATCAACCCGGTGCAGCGGAAACCGACACCAGCTGGTGAACACGAGCACGTTGGTGTCGCCTTTTCGCAGTTCTTCCTGAAACTGTCCCCCGGAGTTCTTCACCATCTTGCCCAAATGCTCCTCGTCTATTGCACTCGCTAACTTAGCAAGCGAGGTTGTTATCGCATCTCGCATCATACCCACCATGCCATGTAACCCGGGCTCATTCACCTGGACCGCAGACTTCCGGTGCACCACCGAGTAGAGATTGCCGCAGGAATTCTCGTGCGGTAGAAGATCTGTCCGTCCACGCAAGTTCACCATCTGTGCAATTAGGTACGGCTTGGACTGCGCGTTCTTTAGCTTGGTAATGTCCAAGAGAGCAATCGACACGAGCGCCGTGACCAGTTCCACACGTGGGGGTTCCCTTTTGGAATTTAACCCTTTCCTCTTCGCGACAGCTTTGAGTTTCGAGATGGAAAGCTGTCCAACACAAATCTTTTCATGGCATATTTCGCACCTGGCATTAGACTGACGGGAGGCTTGACCTTGGGCAAGTCTCTTGGCGGTAAAATAGATGATAGATCGAAGCACGAGTGGATCGCCTTGTGAATGCTTCCGCGATATGCCATCGCCCACGTGCTCAAGAAGGACGACAAAGTGTGCATGTCGGCAATCCTGTGCTTAGGAAGAACGACATGTTTTTCAGTTTGTCATCATCATTGGGGCTTGATGTATCATTTCTAAATGCCCCTTCGTAATAACAAATTGAAAGGGAGTATACTCTAAGACACGAAGTGAGCGAGTAAGAAAAATAAACAGGGTTTATGAGCATGCACATCTTTCTGTCGACATACTTTTTTGGTCCCTTTGAAAAATGATTGAACGTTCATTTTATTTTCAAAAGTTTATAAACAAGGAAGCATGAGGAAGCCGGGATCTCAAAACACTTTCTTTTACATAGCTGGATATCATCAATGAGCCGGTTAAGGATACTATCTCATGCCTTCAAAACATTATTTATTTACAACACCTAGATTTACAACCTCAGGAAAAGGAGAGTTCAAAAAAATATTTCTTCCGGTAGAAATGATGACAAAAAAAAAAAAAAAATGCAAGGATAGTCCCTTTTCCAGGGATTCATGCAAAAAGGGGAAAGATGAATTCTACTCAAGCGGGCTAACACCTATTCTCTCCACCGGTCCTTTGTCAATTGCACTGATGAAAAAGTCTCCAAACTTGTCATTCCAGGAGTCCAACTTGTCGCCTCTTCTTTTCACTAATGTTGGTATATCCATGCCATTCCATCCATCAGGGATGCTATTCTTGTCGGATAGTCCAGGGATAGAGGCATGGACACTAGGCATGACTAGGAGGTTGTTCCTGCTGTAGCATAGCCACGGGGAGCGAAAAATGAATCCCCCAACATCCAGTAGGTCTTAGACTTTATTTTTCAAGGCGTTGCAATCATCCAGTGAGTGCCCGACTTCTCCAGAGCGTTAGTCACGAGACCTAGAGGGATCGTAGTTGATGGAGTACTTGGGGGTAGCATGTATTGGCTTCCTTGTGATCATTTTCTTCCATAGAAGGATAGGAAATATCATGTCCATGGACTTGAGGGTTGGCGAGTATTGTCGTATATTGCCCTGCCACTATAATAACTGATCATCCCGCCATATTATTTCGGCAGGGGATTTTTCTAACATAGAGCTTGTTTCACTTCCTCTGACGCTTAGTGCCGTGAATTCCTCCTCCTAATCGCCGATGGCTTGGGAAATGGTGGCCACTAAACCGGTATGGTTGGCATACACAATCAAGCCTGCTTTCGCCATCTTGGCAACTCTCTCTTTCATCAGGGCGAGGGGTAGTACCTCATCTTTAGGATAGTATCCTACTTCACCAATCCGTCATAAATATTCGTAGTGTATACCCTCACGTTCTTGATTCAACCACCGTCGAAACCGAATATGGCATTGACTTCACTCTCTTGCTCTGTCAATAGGTTGTTCTGGACATTTGGCTTGGGCATCTGAAATAAGAATGCCTTAGTGTCCCACAAATTCTAAACCTGATACTTGAGGGCATAGCAATCATCCGTTAAATATCCTATCTAGCCCATGTGATAGTCGCATTTCTTGGATGGTTTGTAGTTTGAAAAGTTCTCTGGGTTAGGCCACTTCAGCTCGGCTGAGAGCAAATTCTTCTTGTGGAGTATGGTCAGCACCTGAGAAAGGGATCCTGGGAGTGGGGTAAACTGCTTTTTGTTAGATCGCCTTTGGGACGGCTTGCGGCTTGAGGCTGGTAGCTGTCTACTACTCATCTAAATTGTCGGCGAAGGACGAACTATGTGGGAGTATGCAACATCCACATTTGTCGGGGGTTCTTTCTCCTTCTTTGTACTGAGTCTCTTGCTTGTAGAGGCGAGGTCTGTGAACCACCCGTTGCGCAATCCCGTCTCAATTCATTTGCCTACTAGGACAAGCCGGTTAAGTGACTTAGCAGTGGCCCCAACCAAACAGTATATGTATTCATATGAGAGAGACTTAATGAATAGCTTTATTTGTTCATGGTCAGGAAATTCCGGGGTGACCTAGGCAATCAAGTTCCTCCATCCGGTGGTGTCATGCCCCAATTTCGGGGTCATTCACGTGACGTCCCGTTCATTATTATCTTTCGTTATACACAAGCGGGAGCATTTCTCTAGACAATCACAATTAATTCACACAGCGAAAATAAGACAAGAAATATCATGAGCAAACCTTATGTTTACAGGGCATACAAACATGTTTTAACAAGCCCTTGGGGCCATGGTAAATAACACATATTTTTATAGCCGACTATGAATAGCAAAACTTGACTTGAGTTATTTTATACCGACTACGGCATCTCCCTCCCCGCTTCTTCATCTCTACCCCGGTCTTGTCCGCCTGGCCATCTCACATCCCACCCGTGGCTTTGTCCCGGAGCCGGCTTGCCCGCACCGCCAAAGCATTGTTGAACCCACATAGGGATCAAACATATTTTCCGTTTGCGTAGCGATACTACACCACGCACGGATGAGGCACCAAGTCTATTAGGCCCTCATCGAACATTACAAGCATCGTGATTCGACGATAGGCGCGGTCTTCTCTGACATCTATCACGGTGAGCATTTCGGCTCTCATCTCCACGGGATTACCTACGTGGGCTGGGGAAGATGCTATCTTACGAACCTGAAAAATGGGAAACAACGGGGGATGAGTCGGGGAGACTCAGCAAGTGAAAACACTAATATCAAGTGAGGACGAGACAATCGTCATTTACATAAGTTGATTCTTACCGTACTGGCATCAGTGGCAATTCAAATAGTAAAGTCATACTACGAAACCAACAAAACAAACATCAAACGTGAGTATCACACGTGAACATCATTAGATGAGAAAGAACAAACAACCATGAAACCAAAAAACGGGCCAACCAACCCATGTTACAATGTATCGTAACTTCCTTTCCCGATATTAGGGAATTCACTTACTCAATAACTAACAACACTAGAGAACGGGTTAGAAACGGGTGAGTTCGGGAAATTTCAGGCTTCCTCCTTGCTTCCTCCTTACGTGGCCAAGCAAACCTAGACCTACAAAGACCAAACCGTGGGCTCTTAGGTAGGAAACATAATGAAACACGGGCCGGTTTGGCGTTCATTTGGGCGTGAACCTCTTGGGCCGAGAAACAAAAGAAAAGGGAGAGGATGATGAAGTTGGCGTGAGGTGATGGTGGTGGCGTGAGAGGAGAGTGAAAAATAAGGGGGGTTGTCTTGCTTTTTAAAGAGTTCAAAAAACTCCCTAGAAAACCCTAGTTTTTGGTCAAATTTCATGATGGCCTTGCTTGGGTCATAGCTTATGTCATCAAAGGATGAGATCATTGCTTAGGTCATCAAAGGATAAAGTTATTTATGATCATTTATGGGCTACAATGATGAAGGCCAATGCTTATCTATTCCCTATTGGTTCTCTCTCTCTCTCTCTCTCTCTCTCGGCTACTCTCTCTCTCTCCTTCCCCTTGGCCGAATGGCCTTCTTTCTATTTATAAAATTCCAAACTTGCTCCTCACTCAAGACTATTAATGCTTGTCATCATGAAGGGGGTCTTTAAAGTCTTATGGCCATTAATTAGGCTTCTTGAATAAGCTTCATTCTTGGCCATTCATCTCCAACCTTGGGCTTCAAGTTTTTACTTCTCTAGAATCATCCAATTCCAAGCTTGTTTCTCTCTCTTGGTTTCCCCCTAGGCCGACCTCAAATTAAAGCATAACATATCTCATTTGAAAGCTCAGAACGTGTAATTTAAATCACCAGAAGACATCAAATCAAAATTTCAACATTCTCGAATAGAAAATGCTGAATAGTTGAAATCTGACAAAACCGAACAGTTTTGCACTGTTCACAAAATCGAACTTGAAAACATAGTAAATAGGCTCCAAAATTTCTCAAATTTGGTTATGTCATAGATAAGGCCTTAACAAACATTTTTCATGAAGAACACGAAATCTGAATCTCTCTATAAACACCATTTTTAGTAGCTCAAATACAGACTAAAAACAGTTCACTGGAACAGAATTCTTGTTTCTCAAAATATGCTCTGTCCATAATCCAAATCATCATGAAAAATTCCCAAATTTATATTCGTTATAGAAAAGAACATTCTCAACAACTTTTGTGAAGGAAAATTTTCCAAAATTGGGTCAGACAAGCTTGTAGAAAATTAAGAATGTGAGAACATCACCGAAATATCCATTATGGGTAGTTTTACACGGTCCTAAAATCAAGCCATCGTACCACTCATATCAACTTCAAAAATTCTGAACTTAAAGTATGTAATACTTCAAGATGTTTAGAGAAACTTTCAAGAAGGAAATGTTTGGAAATTCAGATCACAAAAGTTTCCCCAAAAATAACAAAATAAAGGGGTACAAAGGATTCGAAATTGGGTTTTTCAAAACAAAAATAAAAAATTCAGTTCCGATTGGAAAACCACTAAACTTAAACCATAGCCACTTCCCAAGGACTAAAATTGAGGATGTTACAGGTGGCATATTCTTTGAACGACTCACACTTCTTCTTCTTAATGCGTTTGAGGTTATCACGAGAAAATGTGACATCGAGGTTGAATTGGTATTGCTTGAGGAATGCATCAGTGACATCATCCTAAGATTTGAAGGCATCTACATCTTTTGACATATACCATGTCAAAACTATTCTTGTCAAGCTTGCTTAAAAGGTCTGGATCATGAGGAGTTCATTATCGACATATTAGATCATTCGCACATGATACATGTGCAAATAGTGCCTAAGGCATGAGGTTCTTCGGACATGAGGTACCATTATATTTTTTGAATTCTGGCATTTTGAACTTTATGGCACCTTGACCCTTATGTACACAGATAGGATAAGTAGGATAGAATGTTGTGAGCCCTGTAACTGTTTCAACATTTCCTCAACCTTTGCAAGGTGTTTGTCATGTTCTGTCATCGGTGTACTTACGAGTTCATCCTTCTTGATTGTAAGTGGGAGCGGATCCTCTTCTAGCATGGGCATCTTGCTGTCATTGGCTATGGCTTGATCATTTCCAATAGATAATGGCGGTAACAACACCCTAATTGATGTAAGCATGGGAGTGAGTTTGCTTTGGATGGACTCCACCTACTTCGTGAGATATTGCATTGCATTGAGGACTAGCTTCATTTCGTTTTCCGTGTTAGTGAGATGGTCGAACGTGCTTTCCTCGGCCATTTTTGCCTACTACCCGTCAAGGAGTGATAGTGAATTAGTATAAGACCTCATAAGGAATTAGTTCATGACTTAGTCTAACCCTGTATTTTCATACCTTGTTACTTTTCCTTTCTTGCAAAAATAAAAAAATGCAAAATTTTTTTTTACATTAGTTTTTTTACAACGACAACCTTGAGGTTCAAACCTTGATTGCTCCAGACCGCTTCAATCCCGGGTACCACCAAGCCAAGGCACTGGTAGTGTCAATAGGGCGCATCCTTTTTTATTTATACACAATTTTCTCCCCTTTGTTGAAAACAACAAGAAATTGCATGGGAAAAACAATGATTTATAACGTGCTTATAAAAACAATAGTGTAAATTGGAAGTAAATATTCTAAAAATGTTTTAGTGACTATTTCTTCCAAAATGACCATGGTATTAAACCCACAACTAACCTAGACTAATTATGGACCAATCTGGACATATGAAAATAAATAAATTGCAAAGTGCAGGAATGGAAAATTTATTTTACCAGGAACCATGGCAATCACAAAGACATGTGCATGAGAAGTGAGGATTGATTTCTATCTAGACTGGTTCAGCAAAGTAAAGCTGAAAGGATTCCTGACCATCACAATCTTGTGTTGGTATCAAGCCCTTTTAAGCTCGGCCAAGTCGAAAGGAATATCTTATAGTTATGTGGATAGCGGCTAAAGATAGACACTTGATGACATTCACAAAGAAATTTCGGGCAAAGGAAAGGCAATCTCTATATCGCGGTCTCACGTTCGAGGTCGTATTTTTCTTAACATCATCCTAAAATGCCCTATCGCGGCCCAAATCTGGAAGCATGGTTGTGTGTGCAACAATGTAATGCTGAATCATTAAAGCATGCATACCAATTCATAAACAATCATCACTTCAAATGTTTAGGAAATGAACTCTCACTCCCAAACTTCAAACTTGCAAAATAAGGGGTCAACAAAAATTATGCCTCTTATAACTCTCAACTACAAGAACATTTAATACCTCACAAGTTAGGGACGTACCTAGAATCCTCACTGTTAAACAGAAATGTTTTTTAATAGGATAAAATTTCTAACCCGAGTCCACTTAAAAAAGTTCGCCAGCAGAGTCGCCAGTTTGTTGCGACTGATCTCCAGTTTTCTCAAAGAAAAGGGGGGTCTCGCCTGGTACGTGCTAAGTCTAAATTCAGGACTTAACTCGGACTCTTCCAAGACCATATCGTGACTTAGGGTTTAGGTTTTTAACCTATAAGTATTTTTATCTAAAAGTCATCACTAATCGATTTGAGATTGATCAATTAGAAACCCAAATAAGGTGATAGGAGAATCATCCTACTCCTACGAACTAGAGATTAAATGAGTTCGGGGACTTAATTATACTAGTTAAGTGACTAGTGTCCTTTCAGTACCTTTCATCCTATTTATTTCAAAAAATAATAGTTAAGTAATTTGGATTGATTTTATGACATATTTCCTAACATGTGAGGTATTCAAGCGAGTGCATAATTATTAACAATTAGCAGTCAAGATAAATATGTAGTCTAAGGTTCTAATCCTAATTAAGGTGACGACATTCAAAGCATGACATTTTATGTAATATATTCTAATTAGAAACAACCTGCGTAATAATAATATAACAGTAGTAAAAATAACATGCAAAATTCTACTATACAGCCCTATAGGCCTATCCAACTTTAAACATGATTGATAATCAAATAATTCACATAATTTAGAAATATATTCAAAAATACTAATTTCCAAATTATTTCCTAATTTTAAAAGAAATAAAAACGATTTATATATTTTTTAGAAATAATAATAATAATAATAATAATAACATGGCAAAAAAATGAAAAATGAAAAATATTAATATAATAATCACCAAGTTGGGTTGACAGACTTGGGTCGGATCTTCCGATCCGAACTGAGTTAGGCGGTCAACTCGAGTTGTGAACCGAGTTGGGTTGGTCCCCACGTGCGCAGGCACGCGGGGACATCAACTAAGCGAGATCTGGCGTCTTGTCGATTGACCTAGGTCAACTCCAGCCTAGCTTTCACCTCCCAGGACCCCCACGAAGCTCGCCGACCACCTAATTCGCCGTCTCACCATTTGCTCGCCGGCCGGCAACTAAGATCATCTTAGCCTCATTGAGGCAATCCGTCAAGCACTTGGTGTTCACTATTGAAACAGGGCAACTATGACCTGTTCAGAGGCTTTGACTTTTCCCAACGGCCATGGATCACCTCCGACATTGAATCTTGACCTCGAATAGGATCGGTATAGGTCGGAACTCGCGCGAAATGGCCGATGCGAGTCCCAACCAACCTACGCAGGGAAAACAGGCCAAAACAAGGGAGTTTGAAGACCTAGTAAGCTCACCGATTGGAGGCATCAGCTCAGGGGATTGTCGGCTGATCCGTAGGCAACGATGAGACTTCTAGCTTGCCGTTGCAACCTGTAAACTCTCGGTTTACTCTCGTACTCTCTGAAATCTCTTTCTTGCACTGTGCTCTATTTACTAAACAAAGGGGCTGCTCCCTCTCTCTTCTCTCTGTCTGTCTTTTATATTGGCCGGTGGCTTCTTGCCCAGCCCCAGAAGTCGTCGCCTTTAATGGCTCTCAACTGCTCTCTACTCCACAACTTTCGTGGCCAGACTTGCGCAGTGGAGCGGCTTCCCCGTGTCTTCACAGGCGGTAGTCAATACAAGGGAGAATAGGGGAAGGAGGAGAGAGGGAGAAAGGCTGGCTATGGGGGAAATAAAGAGCAGGCTGGGTTGAGCCCAGCTCGCGCGGAAGGAATGGAAGATAACAGATGGGCTAGGCCCGCGTGGGGGAAGAATAGAGACGGCCAAGTCAACCTAGCCCATTCCAAATTTTTTTAAAATTTTTTAAATTTTTTTAATAAATGTTTTTTAATAAAATTTTTTAAATTTGTTTTATTTCTTATTAATGCAAAATGCATCTAAGGTCTACACGCCATGCAATTAAATGAAAGTTTTTTGTTTAGGGGTTAAAAATTTAACTTCTAATTTTTTTTGTAATTAATCTAATTGGGCAATTAAAAATAGGTGTTAACAAGCCAGCATCCTTCAACTCACTTATTATGTTTGACATTCGCCTCAAGTGTTGTTTCATGGTTGTTCATGAGGGTCTTTATATGAGTAAAACCTAATTGTTAGTTGTCTCAATTTGATTACAAAAGTTTGACCAAATCTTGCCGCTAGTGCTGCTCACATGTCTTTGGTATTGTCATGATATCATTTTTCATACTACTCAGCAATGTTATGCGACCAATAGAGTTCATTTTTTTCCATGCATCAAATGTATCTTTATCCCTTTTGTGTTATGCAATATTTCCATTTTCATGTCCTTCCACAACCTGGTTAAGAGCTTTATGTGCTTCTTACTCTATAGCATATATTGGATTTCCATATTCTAGATCTCATAATTATCGTCCTTCAATTTCTCTCCATTGTTCAGTTCAGCCATTATGTTCTTAGATACTGAAGCCATTGTATCTAAATATTTCATACATATATGCACGAATTATTAATGTCTAACATTTATGCATCCATTTTACACAAACCTATTACATTGATGAATAATTTCACATAAGATTTTAGATTCGAAAAGTCACTACGTTCCCAGTTATCATCTAAAAATCCTAGTTTGAAATTATCATTAATATAATTATTTATGTAAAATTAAGTTCTTTTAAGCTTCTCATTAATATAATTATTAGGGTGTTAACCTTCTCAAAATCTGGCATAAGGTAACCATTTCAAATGATATCTTGTATCATGTTGACCTTAATAATGTGCGTCATCATGTCAACACGACCATCCTATCGATAAAAGGCCAACTCATTTCTTAGCCTTGAGAGTCTTGACTTTTGTTCATCCGTTCTTCGAAATATAAACAAGCGTATCCTATGTACCATTATTCCTACAACTAATGATAAACAAAAAAGGATTACTCATAACCCATGGTACAGGAAAATAGAGAACGCTTATTTATATACACATGAGCCAACAATTGTTTTTCCAAAAATACAAAAGAAAATACCACAAATACCAAGCAAAATGAGCATTATGCATTTTCACATCCTTACAAGCATCAAACATGTAATATGAATATACCAGGATGTAGAACAAGCCATTATGAACACGCCGGTACAAAGGAAGCTCCGATTGAAGCTCTCACCTTTCTTCTTCTTTTTTTGGGTCGGTCAATGGTTAATGATCGGCCAACAGCGAGTCAACCAGGTCAAATTGGTCCATCAGATCAAGTAACGGGTCAACCGCGTAAGCGGGCACTGTTCCAGAGCGTGCCGGCAAGTGAGGCGAGGCCGCCCCTTGCGACTATCGTTGGGGGTGCATGCATCCTCCCCCAGCGATGTGCCACCCTTTGTTTTACTCATCTCGACGAGTGCTACCATCCCACGTATTAAAAAATGGTTGTTTATGGGTGGAACTCCAAGAAGTGGTCCCGAATAGTACGATTGGGTGTGGTTTTTGTACCCGAGTGGCCGTCGGAACCAGTTTGAAATTTCCAACCAGTCTTTATTGATGAGCAAGCAAAAAATCAATCTGAACAGTGAACAGTGCGTGCGAATACAGGTTTATCACACTAATTTCTATTACAAACAACATACGATCAGGAAACAAGAACAAGACATTCCTCTCATACCAATGTTGGAAACGTGGATTCCAAATACCGTAAACGAAAAATGCGAAAAACGTCCTTAGGAATACTTGAAAGGTATATCAAGCATTGGAACATGTCTTGATTTCCACAGATTAAATTCACGTTTGCAACTTCGAGAGAGTTCCAATTTATGTTCTTTGAGCGTAGAAGAGAATGACCGAGAGTGAGAGTTAGAGAAACCTTTTTCCTTTCTGTTTTTCTTTTTGTTCATGTATGTCACTTTTTTCTTACTTATTCCTATTTCTTGCAGAAGAAAAGAACATAACTTCCCTTTTGAAAGTTGCATCCCACTAAAATACAAGTAACCGCCTTTTGCAGTTACTTTTGTTGAATATGGGCTAATTTGCCTAATAAGGGCAGCCCATAAACTATCACAACCCAATTCAGTTTAATCCTTTTCAACTTCTAGTTGCATTTTGCGTTAGTTTTCAGTTCTTTTTTTTTAGTCCAGAAAAATGGCTTTTAAAATGATACGAGAATCTTTCATTTATAGCCAACACTTTTGGGAAGTGAAGTCCTTTTATGTTTCCTGTTTTAGGTGCATCTGAGCTTGTTGATGTCACCATAATGCATGTTTTCATTCAAGGACATTGTTATTTTGGCATAATGTTGACACCTAAATTTGACATTTAGTCTCGTCCTTTATTCACTACAAAAAAAATAAGGATTTAGCTACGGAAAATTAGCAACGAATAATTTTTCATCGCTAATTTGCGACGGAATTAGCAACAAATTTTTTTTTCGTCGCAAATTAGTGACGAATAATTTTTCATCGCTAATTTCCGATGAAAAAAAAATTTATCGCAAATTTGCAACTGAAAAAACTCATCACTAATTTGTGACGGAATTAGCCACGAATTTTTTTCCGTTGCTAATTTGCAACGAAAAAAAATGTCATCGCTAATTTGCAATGGAATTTGCCACGAAAAAAAATTCGTCGCTAATTTGTGACGAAATTAGTGACAAATTTTTTTTCCGTTGCTAATTTGCTACGGAAAAAATTGTCGTCGCTAATTTGGGACATAATTTGCCATGAAAGAAATTTGTCGCTAATTTGCGACGAAAAAAAATCGGTCACTAATTTGCAATGGAATCTGCCACGAAAAAGTATTTGTTACTAATTTGCAACGAAGTTAGCAACTTAAGTTTTTTCATCGCTAATTTTGCGTTGCAATTTGTAATGAAAAATGAATTTGCCGCTAATTTGCGATGGAAAATAAATTAGTCGCTAATTGTCCCCCTCGCTACTTGTAGTATACCTCTACCCCCAATTTCTCTTTCTCCCTGCTAATTCCTCATATTCCTCTTCGATGTTCTCCCTCCCTCTCCCTCATTTATTTCTCTCTATAAACCTCTCAGTAAGTGGAGTGGCTAATTTCGTGGCTAATTGGCGACGAAGACGGTTAGTTGCAAAACTATTCATTGCTAAATTCGAATTTTTTTTATTGGCGTGACTTTTTTTTCTCTTTTTTTTTTCCTAGGTTCACTAACTTCGTCGCCGGTTGTCAGACAGCGACCAAAGAGATCTCGCCGACCATGGGCGACACCGAGCGGCCTCGCCATGGCTGCCGCCACTCGTCCTCGCCCAGATTTGGGCAAGGTCCAGTGGCCATGGATGCCACTCGACCTCGCCATGATAATGAGGTCCAGCTGCAGCGGCCATGGCAAGGCTACTCGGCCTCGCCCAGATCTGGCCAAGGTCCAGTGGCCACGCCCGTGACTGCCGGTCGACCTCGCTGTAAATTTGTGTGGTGAGATCAAGCAGTGGCCATGGACGAGGCCGAGCGGCCATGGCCACCACTAGACCTCGCAGTGAGGACCAACGGCACCCAGATCTAGGCAGCGAGGTCGAGCGGCGGCCTTGCCATGGTCACCATTGGACCTCGCCATGAGGACTAACGGCGGCCATGGTGAAGCCGCTGCTCGACCTCGCCCATGGCCATGGTGAGGTCCAACTCGCTGGCCTTAGCCGGTCACCGATCATTGGACCGGTGAAAAATATAATGAAAAAAAATATTCAAAAAAAATTTTGAAAAAAAAATTATTTTAAAAAAAAATCTGAAGTCATTTTTTTTAAGGTACGTGTCCATTTGAAAGTCTTACGGATGAAGTGAATGTCGCAATTCTCAGTAAATTGAGCACTTTTACTACAAAGATTTCGGTCAAATACTTGGGTAAGTCTTCTTGACATGGTAATTTTTTCATTTTTTTCAATTTCAAAGTAATTGTTTCGTCAAAAAAAAATTACTTTTTAGAATTTTATGGTTTTAATTAAGAAAATTTTATGGTTTTAATATTTTAAGAGATATTTTTATTTTTATATAGACACAATGCAAAGAGACAGGGCTTGGATGTATATTAAGAACTTATCTGAACGTCGAGGATTGATCGATGAGTTTCATACTGGATTGGAACTATTTTTGGACTTTGCTAGTAGTAAATATGAGTTAATGGATGGAAATAAGTGACGGTATCCGTGTAACAAGTGTAGTAATGGTAAATTTCATGTGTGCGATAAAGTTAGAAAACATCTTTATAGATTTGGATTTACTCAGAACTACTATAATTGGACTTGTCATGGTGAATTATTTATATCCGATGAAAGATATCGAATAAGTGACCAATTTTTAGTTAGGGAAGAATATAGCTATTATGACCAATTGAACCCATACCAGAGGATGGTGATTAATGCAGCTGGTCAGAATGTTGTTTCAGATTCAAACCATGCAATTACTAGTTTTACTCCTACACTTAAACAATTGGAAGAGATAGGAGTAACAGATTTTGATGAAAATGTGTATAGTGAAACTTTTCCATCTAATCAGTTCAGGGAAGTGTTGAAAGCAGCAAATGAACCTTTATGGGCAGGTTGTGACAACCACACTCAGTTATCAGTAACAGTAAAATTGTTAAATATCAAGACAGACCATAATGTGTTTGAGAATTACTTCAACTCTTTTGTTGAAGTAATGCAGGAAATAATACCTCGTGATAACATCATGCCAAGTGATTTTTACGATATAAAGAAGTTGGTGGATAACTTAGGTCTTCCAGTTGAAAGGAATGATGTATATAGTAGGGGTTATATGTTATATTGGAGAGATATTGAAAATGTAGAATCTTGCAAATTTTGTAGCCAACCTAGGTACATGATTAATAAGAGGTAGGGTCATAATTAGAAGCATAGACCATGCAAGCAAATGTTTTATTTGTCTTTAATCCTCCAATTGCAAAGGCTTTATATGTCTCAAGCCATTGCTGAACACATGACTTGGCTTTCAAATCATAAAATAGAAAAATGTCTAATGTGTTATCCTTTAGGTGTAGAGGCATGAAAATATTTTGATAAAACATACCCTGAGTTTGCGATAGAGCCTCGAAATATCATGTTAGGTCTCTATACTAATGGATTTGCCCAATTTGGGAAATCAAGAAAAAGTTATTCATGTTGGCCAGTTATTTTAACTCCGTATAATCTTCCACCTAATATGTACATGAAGACACCTTATATGTTTTTGATATTGATCCTGACTAGCCCGCAAAATCCGAAAAAGTTGATAGATGTTTATATACAACCAACGATTGAAAAGTTATAATGGCTATGGGATGAAGGTGTCGTTACGTATGATGTTTCTATTGATAAAATATTTGTAATGAAAGCTGCTCTTCTTTGGGCGATAAATGACTTTCCAGCGTATGAAATGTTATCTAGATGAAGTACAGCAGGGATCTTAGGATATCCAATATGTTTAGAGAGATCAAAGTCATTCAGATTAAGGCATGATAAGAAACCCAGCTATTTTAACTGTCACAGATAATTTTTGCCAACGAATCATACATTCAGAAGGAATAAAAAAAAATTCATCAAGAATAGGATTGAAAGAATACCTCAACCATTGAGGTTGGCTGGTGATCAAATTTGAGAGCAAGTGCAGGACTTTCAAACTATTGTTGAAAACCCTTATGGCATAACTATTACGTATAAAAATAATATAAGTAGACTAAACGCAGTATATTTTGGGATCTACCATATTGGAAGGCCCATCTTATTCATCATAATCTTGATGTCATGCACATTGAAAAGAATGTTTTCGACAATGTCATAGATACTGTGATGGATGTCACTAGAAAAACAAAAGACAACTTGAATGCAAGAAAAGATATGAGTGATATTTGTGATCGGCAAATACTAAATGTGGATGCAAGCAATAGGAGACCAAAACCAAAAACAGTTTATACACTGGATAAGTAGTGGAGACTAATCATTTGTCAATGGTTGAAATCTGTGCGGTTTCCTGATGGATATGCTTCGAACATCGGGAGATGTGTTGATTTGAACGAATGTAAGTTGACAGGATTAAAGAGTCATGATTGTCACATATTTATAGAAAGACTAATTCCAATAGCTTTCAAGGAATTTCTACCAAACTTTATACGGGGCGCCATTATAGAGTTAAGTAATTTCCTTTATGATATTTGCTCAACAATGTTAAAAGCATTACATATGGAGAAACTAGAAAGAGACATTCCAATTATTCTTTGCAACTTAGAAAGAATATTTCCTCCATCGTTTTTTGATTCAATGGAGCATCTTTTAGTTCATTTGTTTTATGAGGCCAAAGTTGCAAGTCCCGTCTAATTTCAATGGATGTATCCATTTGAGAGGTAAAAATTTTTTTAAAATAAATTTCAAAATACTTTATCATATATTATGTTGTGATAAATTTCTTTTTATTGCAACTAGACTCTTATATCATTTGAAGAAAAAAGTGAAGAATAAAACATATGTTGAAGCTTCAATTTGTAATGCATATATTGTGGAAGAAGTGACAATATTTGCATTATACTATTTTGAACCACACGTGTAGTACAAGAGGTAGAGAGCAGGAAGAAATGATGAAGGTCCCATTGATTTGAATTGCAAATCATTCTCTATTTTCAATTATTTTGATCGACCAAATGACGCATGTAAGTTTCGTTGCTTAACAGGTGAAGAACGGCAGACAGCCTATACATATATTTTGCCGAACTGTCCAGAAGTGGAGCCATACTTTGAGTAAGTGCATATTTGCAAATATATGTATTGCATGTCAAATATTTACTAATATATAAATGCAAATTGTTAATAGGATTTTTCAAACTTCAATATATAGACTACCACCAAATGAGTTAGACCGTTTGTGCGATGAACAATTTGCAGCATGATTCAAAACATATGTAAGTTGCCTATGGACCAAAATCAAGTTATTAATATTTTATACATCATTTAAATATATATCATTGACTTTGCATATGTGACCTTAGGTCCAAAGTAATTATAATCAAGTTGAAGAGCAAGGATTGCTATATCAACTATCATGGGATTCAAAGTCAAAGTACAAACTTGGCCAGCATATTTCATAAATTGGTATAATTTTCACACTCAAGAATATAGAATGGGAAAAGCCATAATGAATAGTAGTGTGTGTGTTTGGCCATCCAATGGTGACAATTTAAAAGATGATTTTTTTGACTTGTTGGATGAAATCATGGAGATAGAATACCCCAGACCATTAATGCGGGTTATGTTATTTAAGTGTATATGGTTCGACCCTGTCAAAAGAATGAAGGTGCATACGAAGTTTAATTTGGTTGAAATAAATCACAAGAAAAGGTATATGAAATATGAACCATTTGTGTTGGCACAACAAGCAATTTAAGTATATTATGTATCATATCTTAGTTTGAAACGTGACAAAGCTTATGCTTGAACAGCTCATGCTTGGGAGTTTTATATCTCTCAGTTGTCAAGGAGACATTTTGGACAGAGGGTTAATGGAGTAGATTTGTGACTCAAGTAAAAGTTTATGATTTTTTACGAGACTATAAAAATTTTTGGGTAAAATTGAGACTAGATGGTAAAATTGGGATAAAACCTAAAGTTTAGGATTTTTCATAGTACAAAGCAAAAGTTTACAGTAAAATTGAGATATAATCTAAAGTTGGCGGTTTTTATGGGTCAAAAAAAGTTTATGGCAGAATTGAGGCTTGACTTAAAGTTAAAGATTTTTTATAAGACAAAAGATACAATTGAAATTAAAGCTAAAGTTGGAGGTTTTTAGGGAACGAGGTCAATTTAAGTATCAAATGTAAACCGTGTCGTCAATGATATGGATAAAAAGATGGGCCAGAGTCCAAGATAGGACCAAAAAAAATCCAAGGAATCTAAGCCCGCAATAAACTTTGAACTTAAGGATATCATTTCTAATAGCTTTTGGTGGCTTCAAACGTTTAGTGTAAGCTAAGACACTCGGCGAAGATATAGCATATAAGTCAAATGGATTAAATAATTAGAAGCCTGTCCGAGAGATCTCATAAAATACATTATCACCAATTGGGTTTTAAGGAAAGCTTGAAATGTAAATTTAATAGACAAGGTTCGAGACTCTTCAAACATTGGTGATGTAGTTATTAGAGCACCAATTATAACCATGGATTGAAAATAACGAGTTCCAATTGGGGAAAAACTACTTTCCCTTGTGGCAAGAAGGAATTACTTTCCCTAAATCACCAAACAAATAAAAACTAACTATTTTATTTAAAAATAATTTCATTTATCAAGAAACTTTTCGGTAAAACAAACGCCTTAAGGTATGTTTGTTTCAGCAAAAGCTTCATTATAAAAAAAATATGCTTTCTGAGTTCGTTCAGAGGAATCCTTCCTTTTCCAACAAGAGAATCCCATATAAGATTGGGAGATTTCACTAATTCTATCGTGTCCAAATTACAGAAGCCACTACCTGTCTAGCAAATGCAATTTCTGATCACACACCCAATGTTTGCATCTTAATAGATAAGAACCATAGAGCTTGGTGGGACTGTCCACCTTTATTGACAGATGATGCACTGGATGTTCATCAGCCCACTCAATCTCATTGCTTTAATATGATCCATGCATCGATTCCACCCTCAGATTTACTATCAATGAGAAAAACCTTTCCGACAGGAATGCACGTGTTGCTCGCCAAGTCCAACTTCGCCCAACCAAAATTGATGTCACATAATTTGAATCCACAACAGCTTGAAATGGCCACCACATTCTCTTCATCACTGTGAGCCCATTCCTTGGATTCTCTTATAGAATTCTTCACCATGTTCATGCAAGATTCTCCATTTGCTATCGCCGCGTACCTTGTCTTGGCACTCGCAAAGGTGTCGTGGATCACCTTCACAGATGCCTCGAAATTTAAGTTATTCCGATCCATTGTGTGTCGGCCAATGACCATGGCATAGAAGTTACCGAATGCATTTGTCGGTATCAATAGATTGATTCTCCCACACAAGTTCATCAACTGGCAAACCATAAAGGGCCTTAGGTGGCCGTGTTTTGCACAATCCATGGTTCATCTTATAGAAAAGTGTTCACACAACCTCCGCTCTCGAAATCCGCCCATGTTTTGTAATATTCCGAATTTCGACCTATTTCCAGAATCAATGAAATAGATATTATTTCTCATTTCATTTTAGTAAGTCTCACCCAGAACTGATCATTCTCGAGATACTAACCAAATGGGAATAGCTAACTAGGAAAAATGATACGTGGACTAGGGACTTGACCGTGAAATGAGCATCGATTCTGAGAAACGTTGAAGAAATATTTTTGGCCAATGTGAGCTGATCCTAAAAGGTGACGGATTTAGTTTTGTCAACGATGTACAATCGGATCGCGGGTGATTCCTCACGATCGAGAGTACGCGTGATAAACAAATCCCGAACTTAAACAGAACGATTGTGACCATTGAAACTGTGATAAATTCCTTGCGTTCTCCCGATAATCGAGACCGTCACGACTCGAGTACCCTTAGGTCGATACGCGTAACCCCTAAACAACCGCCTGTTAGTGAGAGATCCTAAAATTTGAATTGAGCAATTTTGATCGCAAAATTGGACCCGAACTTGGATGTCAGTTTTCATGGACGTATGTGACTATTTTGTGAGGACGATGTCATTTTTGAGTGGCCAAATATATTTGGGATTAGTACGGTTGAAAAATGGAATTTCGGCCCGAAAACGGAAAATGACCATTTTGCCCCTAAGCCCTATTTTGGTATTCCAAATTTTGGAGAATTATTGGAGGATTTTTGGAATATTTTAATGGGATATTTCAGCCCAATAATGCAAAGGTGGACAGACAAGAATGCCCCTCAATTATTAGATAAGGATTAACTTGGACTCTTGAATTAAGGGCAAGATGGGCATTTCCAATTTTGAGTCAAACCTCATCATTACATTCAAATCTATATATTCTCTCTCTCTTCATTTCTTACTCCCTAAGCCAAGCCACTCTCTCTCTCTCTCTCCTCTCCCTCTCATTCTTGCCGGCTCTCTCTCTCTCACCGTCCGGGATCGTCGCCGTCCGCCGGAGCATGCCACAGCCGGTGCTGTCCACGCCGGCTGTGCACTACCACCCTCACCTCACCCGACCGACCCTCTCACCCTCTCTCTCTCTCTCTCTCTCACCGTGGCCGTGAGGAACAAGGCGACCCCAAGCCAAGTCGCTTGCCGTCGCTAGATCGT